>LR738714.1:334653522-334737978 GCA_902687465.1 Secale cereale
TACTGATGAGGACATCACTAACAAGGTTACACCCACAGCTCCAACTGACACATATACAGGACCAATTACTAGAGCTCGCGCACGCCAATTAAATTACCAGGTACTTTCGTTTCTTGGTAATGAATCTAATGTTCATGAGAATATGATGCTGCCTAAATTGGATACATTTGTCTTGCTTACAAATGAAGGGCCTATCTTGAACAAGAAGGATGAACATTGGAGCAAGATCAAGCATGGAGATGATGGCATGCGCAAGGGGAACAAGAATGGAGTTTCAATTGATGATTTCAGGACTTTGAAGCCACCATAATGAGTGCGAGAAGCCTTGAACGAAATATACAAGATGCCACTTCATAAATTTCGTCCAGAGGCTATTATAGGTGTTGCGTCACCTTATTATTGGGCCAGGCCCATGTAATTTCGAAATACTGGAGTATAGGCTGTTTTTAGAGTCCGTATGTGTGGGGAAACAAGAGTTAGGGTTGGTTTCGGACCCCTCCACCAAGGGCCACGAAATTCCCCCCTCTTTCCCCCATATATACAGCCCTTAGGGCGTCGTTTAGACTTTGGGTTTTATTTAGATTAAAGTTCGCCATAGCTGCAACTTCGCGTACTTCGTTTGTGTTCAACGACCAGACCAAGACGTCACATAACCCCACTTGATCAATAAAGTTTTCCTCTTGAATTCGCAATATCCAGATTGCAATCTCAGTTTCTTGCTTATTCTTCGTTTGCCTGCAGGAAACAGACCTTCGTGGTTAGGTTGATCGTGCTCCGGCGTAGTCAATAACCTCTCGGAGTTGGTTTAGCGATTGCTAAGGCGCGACGTCCACGCACGTTCGTAGTCGGAACGTCAAAGTCTACTTCATCCAAACGATAGCCACCATCTCATCGAAAGACGGGACACCTTTGCCTCTATCAAGACGGGACATCTCGATTTCCAGGTTGCTCGGTGAGATTTTACAGTTTTTCGTAGATTAGATCGAGTCTGTTCTTCATACCTACAGTCCACGAAAAAGTCAAAAAAAAAATGGTTAGTTCAACCCATCCGAACCAATCTGAGCCTTTGCATAATCTTTTCTGTATTTGCTTTGTTGAATTTGCGGTTGCATCGTCGTGTCAAGTTGCTGGTCTTAGCGTCTAGTTCTTTAGAGTTTCGAGTTCTGTTCACAGTTTGTCACGTCGCCACCGCACCATATTCATCGCCGCTGCCATACCACCACTGCTGCCATATCCCACCACCGCCACCACATACCACCACCGCTGCCATAACCTACCAACGCTGCCATACCCTACCACCATATATCCACCGCCAATCCGAGTTCTTTTCATATTAGGTTTGTTCTCGAGATCCATCTAGGTTTCGGATTTGTGTTTCCTTGCCTGCGTAGGTCTCGAAAAAAAATTTAGGCCAAAATTTCGAGAGGTGAAAATATGTTTTCCCTATCCTACTTTTGGGCTTTCCTGAGTCTTTCGAGACACGTGCCACCATACTGTTTTTTTACCGCACTTTTTCGTCGTCGCTGCCCTGATTCCGAAAAAAAAATTCGTCAAAAAAATTTCGTGCCTATCATCTTAGTTTGACTTGGGAAGTGTTTTGAGACACTCGCCATTATAGTGATTTTCGGCCAAAAAAAAAGCAGCGCAAAAAAAAAGAGGCGAAAAAAATTCAGAGTGTGCTTTCCCCTTTATTACGTGCAGCGCCGTGATTTTGTTAGTGTTCTAGGCTCGCATCTCTGAATTGATTATTGCTGACCACTTTTGCTACCATCTTATAAGCCTTCCCAGCTCCACATACATCTACGTCGTGCGTTTGACTCTCCCTGGTAATCGCTTTATCCAAGCTTTGAGAGTTTTGACTACCACGGTTGCCGATCACCACCTGCTGCTGGGTAAGAACTGGTAAGAATTTGAGATTTGCTTGTCGGATTTGTGACACCCTCCACCACCACCACTTATTAGTAGTCTGTAGGATCATATTCTTGTGTGTTTCTATTGTTGCTAACCATGCCAGGATCACAAGTCAACGAGACTGACTGGGAGAACTTGACGAACAAGGAGCTTCATGATAAGTTTCAGCAAATGATGAGTGTACAGGTGCAAGATGTGCTAAACACATTGGACGAGGCCATGGAGAAGATAGTTGGCATGGAGAAGACGTTTGAAACAAAGCTCGATAACAAGTTTGCTGAATTGCTTTCGCGTTTTCCACCACCACCGGCTGCTGCAGCTGTCCCACCTCTACAACAACAACAACAACAACAACAACAACGTCGCCTTCCGAATCAAGTGGGACGAGCACAGCGCGTTCCCCTTGAGACTGGTCAAGCTTCTGGTGCTGCTGTTGATGTTTCTGTAGCTCTTGCTGCTACTGCAGAGGTGGAGGACCATTACGAGGATGAGGTTGACCAAAATCAGAACTACGTGCAACAACCAGCACCACCACCACCAGGTCGTCCTCATGCATATCATCGCAACGGTAGAGCTGCACCACCACCTGAGGTACATGACCATCTTCCTAAACTGAAATTGAATATTCCACCATTTGAGGGTAGATATGTTCCTGATATATATCTTACTTAGGACTTAGAAACTGAACAACGTTTTACATGTTTACATTATCCCGAGGAGAGACGTGTTCCCGCTGCTGTTTGTGCTTTCACTAGTTTTGCATGTGTTTGGTGGTCTGAACATTGTAGATTATATCCTATTCCAGCTACTTGGGCTGCTTTGAAAACTGCTATGCGTACTCGTTGGGTTCCACCATATTATCAACGTGAATTACTTTAAAAACTGCAGCGCTTAAGACAAGGAAAAAATTGTGTAGAAGAATATTATCAGCAATTACAAACTGGCCTGATTAGATGTGGTATTGTTGAGGAGAATGAAGCTATGCTTGCACGTTTTATGGGTGGATTAAATAAAGAGATTCAGACCATTCTAGAGTATAAGGATTATACTAATATCACTCGTTTATTCCATCTTGCTTGTAAAGCTGAACGTGAAGTGCGGGATCGACAGGCATTGGCGCGGACTAACTTTTCTGCAGGTCGACCTTCATCATGGACACTGCGTGCATCCTCTACTTCCACACATTCTACTGCACCGACACTTCCATCAGCTATTACCTCCAGCCGTGATACAAGGAAGCAGGCACAACCACCATTATCTGCCAAGAGCACACCTATTGGGCCTGCACAGAGTTCTTCTTCTTCCATGGCATCAACAGGGCACACCAGTGATATTATTTGTCGTCGTTGTAAGGGAAGAGGACATTTTGCGAGAGATTGCAAATCTCAGCGTGTGATGATTGCTACCGAGGATGGTGGATATGAATCCGCTAGTGACTATGATGAGGAGACTTTGGCTCTTATTACACGTGAAGAACACGGCGGAGACGATTCTGATCATGAGACGCAATACATGGCTCCTGAAGATGCTGACAGGTATGAATGTTTAGTTTCTCAACGTGTTTTGAGTGTGCAGGTTACACAAACTGAGCAAAATCACAGGCATAATTTGTTCCATACAAAGGGAGTTGTGAAGGAACGTTTTGTTCGCGTGATCATAGATGGAGGGAGTTGCAACAACTTGGCTAGCATGGAGATGGTGGAGAAGTTATCTCTCACCACAAGACCACATCCACATCCTTATTACATCCAATGGTTCAACAACAGCGGCAAGGTTAAGGTAACACGTACTGTTCGTGTGCAGTTTAGTATCTCTACATATGCTGATTATGTTGATTGTGATGTGGTACCTATGCAAGCATGTTCCTTATTACTTGGTAGACCATGGCAATTTGATAAAAATTCTGTACACCATGGTAGAAACAATCAGTATACTCTTGTTCATAAGGATAAAAATATTACTTTGCTTCCTATGACTCCTGATTCCATTTTGAAAGATGATATTAATAGAGCTAATAAAGCAAAACGGGAGAAAAATAAGAGTGAAAATCATATTGTGGCAAAAGAATTTGAGCAACAAATGAAGCCTAATAATAAACCATCTACTGTTGCTTCTGAAATTAAATTGAAAACTGCATGTTTATTTGCCACCAAATCTGATATTGATAAGCTAGATTTTAGCAAATCTGTTTGCTATGCTTTTGTGTGCAAAGAGGCATTATTTTCATTCGAGGACGTGCCTTCCTCTTTGCCTCCTGCTGTCACTAACATTTTGCAGGAGTTCGCCGACGTCTTTCCACAAGACGTGCCACCGGGATTACCACCTATTCGAGGGATTGAGCATCAGATTGACTTAATTCCCGGTGCATCGCTACCCAACCGCGCACCGTACCGTACCAATCCAGAAGAGACGAAGGAGATTATGTGTCAAGTACAGGAGCTACTCGACAGAGGTTATATACGCGAATCCCTTAGTCCTTGTGCTGTTCCTATTATTCTAGTACCGAAAAAGGATGGTACATTGCGTATGTGTGTTGATTGTAGAGGCATTAATAATATTACTATTCGTTATCGTCATCCTATTCCTAGGCTAGATGATATGCTTGATGAATTGAGTGGCTCTACAATTTTCTCCAAAGTTGATTTGCGTAGTGGATACCATCAAATTCGTATGAAATTGGGAGATGAATGGAAACAGCATTTAAAACTAAGTTTGGATTATATGAGTGGTTAGTCATGCCTTTTGGGTTAACTAATGCACCTAGTACTTTCATCAGATTAATGAATGAAGTTTTACGTGCTTTCATTGGGCGATTTGTGGTAGTATACCTTGATGATATATTGATTTTTAGCAGATCTTTGGAGGAACATTTGCAACATTTACGTGTTGTTTTTATTGCTCTACGTGATGCACGTTTGTTTGGTAACCTTGGAAAGTGAAACTTTTGCACCGACCGAGTCTCTTTTCTTGGCTATGTTGTTACTCCACAGGGAATTGAGGTTGATAAAGCCAAGATTGAAGCTATTGAGAGATGGCCACAGCCCAAAACGGTCACACACGTGAGGAGTTTCCTTGGCCTCGCTGGATTCTATCGGCGTTTTTTGAGAGATTTCAGCACCATTGCTGCACCTCTCAATGAGCTTACAAAGAAGGATGTGCCTTTTGTTTGGGGTACTGCACAGGAAGAAGCATTCACGGTATTGAAAGATAAGTTGACACATGCTCCTTTACTCCAACTTCCTGATTTTAATAAGACTTTTGAGCTTGAATGTGATGCTAGTGGAATTGGGTTAGGAGGTGTGTTATTACAAGATGGTAAACCTGTTGCATACTTTTCTGAAAAATTGAGTGGGCCTAGTCTGAATTATTCTACTTATGATAAGGAATTATATGCTCTTGTTCGGACTTTGGAAACATGGCAACATTATTTATGGCCCAAAGAATTTGTTATACATTCTGATCATGAATCTTTGAAGCACATTAAAACTCAAGCAAAACTGCACCGTAGACATGCTAAATGGGTTGAATTCATAGAGACTTTCCCTTATGTTATTAAACACAAGAAGGGAAAAGAAAATGTTATTGCTGATGCATTGTCTCGTCGTTATACTATGCTTTCACAACTTGACTTTAAAATATTTGGTTTGGAGACCATCAAAGATCAATATGTGCATGATGCTGAATTTAAAGATGTATTGCAGAATTGCAAAGAAGGGAGAACATGGAACAAGTTCGTCGTTCATGATGGATTTGTGTTTCGTGCTAACACGCTATGCATTCCAGCTAGCTATGTTCGTCTTTTGTTGTTGCAGGAGGCGCATGGAGGAGGATTAGTGGGACACTTTGGCGTGAAGAAGACGGAGGACGTACTTGCTACACATTTCTTTTGGCCGAAGATGCGACGGGATGTTGAGCGTTTTGTTGGTTGCTGCACTACATGTCAAAAAGCTAAGTCACGACTCAATCCTCATGGTTTATATATGCCTTTGCCTGTCCCTAGTGTTCCTTGGAAAGATATATCTATGGACTTTGTTTTGGGTTTACCTCGAACAAAGAAGGGGAGGGATAGCATATTTGTTGTCGTGGATAGGTTCTCGAAGATGGCACACTTTATACCATGTCATAAAAGCGATGATGCTGCTAATGTTGCTGAATTGTTCTTTCGTGAAATTATTCGCTTGCATGGTGTGCCAAATACTATTGTTTCAGATCGTGATACTAAATTTCTTAGCCACTTTTGGAGATGTTTATGGGCAAAGTTGGGGACTAAACTGCTTTTTAGTACTACTTGTCACCCCCAAACTGATGGACAAACTGAAGTAGTCAACAGAACTTTGTCTACTATGCTTAGGGCTGTTTTGAAGAATAATAAGAAAATGTGGGAAGAATGCTTGCCTCATATTGAATTTGCTTATAATCGTTCGTTGCATTCTACTACTAAGATGTGCCCTTTTGAAATTGTCTATGGTTTCCTACCTCGTGCACCTATTGATTTGTTGCCTCTTCCATCTTCGGAGAAGGTTAATTTTGATGCTAAACAACGTGCTGAATTGATCTTAAAAATGCATGAGTTAACTAAGGAAAATATTGAGCGCATGAATGCTAAATATAAACTTGTTGGAGATAAGGGTAGAAAACGTGTTGTCTTTGCACCTAGAGATCTTGTTTGGTTACATTTGCGTAAGGATAGGTTTCGTAATTTGCGCAGGTCAAAGCTAATGCCACGTGGTGATGGTCCTTTCAAGGTGTTAGAGAAAATAAATGATAATGCATATAAACTTGAGCTGCCTGCAGATTTTGGGGTTAGTCCCACATTTAACATTGCAGATTTGAAGCCTTACTTGGGTGAGGAAGATGAGCTTCCGTCGAGGATGACTTCAATTCAAAAAGGGGAGGATGATGAGGACATCACTAACAAGGTTACACCCACAGCTCCAACTGACACATATACAGGACCAATTACTAGAGCTCGCGCACACCAATTAAATTACCAGATACTTTCGTTTCTTGGTAATGAATCTAATGTTCATGAGAATATGATGCTGCCTAAATTGGATACATTTGTCTTGCTTACAAATGAAGGGCCTAGTTTGGACAAGAAGGATGAACATTGGAGCAAGATCAAGCATGGAGATGATGGCATGCGCAAGGGGAACAAGAATGGAGTTTCAATTGATGATTTCAGGGCTTTGAAGCCACCATAATGAGTGCGAGAAGCCTTGAATGAAATATACAAGATGCCACTTCATAAATTTCGTCCAGAGACTATTATAGGTGCTGCTTCACCTTATTATTGGGCCAGGCCCATGTAATTTCGAAATACTTGAGTATAGGCTGTTTTTAGAGTCCGTATGTGTGGGGAAACAAGAGTTAGGGTTGGTTTCGGACCCCTCCACCAAGGGCCACGAAATTCCCCCCTCTTTCCCCCATATATACACCCCTTAGGGCGTCGTTTAGACATTGGGTTTTGTTTAGATTAAAGTTCGCCATAGCTGCAACTTTGCGTACTTCGTTTGTGTTCAACGACCAGACCAAGACGTCACAGAACCCCACTTGATCAATAAAGCTTTCCTCTTGAATTCGCAATATCCAGATTGCAATCTCAGTTTCTTGCTTATTCTTCGTTTGCCTGCAGGAAACAGACCTTCGTGGTTAGGTTGATCGTGCTCCGGCGTGGTCAATAACGTCTCGGAGTTGGTTTAGCGATTACTAAGGCGCGACGTCCACGCACGTTCGTAGTCGGATCGTCAAAGTCGACTTCATCCAAACAATAGCCACCATCTCATCGAAAGACGGGACACCTTTGCCTCTATCACCCACGGAGATCGGATCACCATCACCGTCACCACACCATCATGCTGCCGGAACTCATCTACTACTTCGCCCGTCTTCATGGATAAAGAAGGAGAGGATGTCACCGACCTGAACGTGTGCTGAACGCGGAGGTGCCGTACGTTAGGTACTTGATCAATTGGATCATGAAGAAGTTCGGCTACATCAAACGCATTGTCGTACGCTTCCGCTTTAGGTCTACGAGGTGACTTAGACACTCTCTCCCCCTCGTTGCTATGCATCTCTATGGATAGATCTTGCGTGTGCATTGAATTTTTTTGTTTTCTATGCAACGTTATCCAACAGTGGTATCATAACCAGGTCTATGCGTAGATGATATGCACGAGTAGAACACAAAGAGTTGTGGGTGGTGCCAGTAATACTACTTACCACCAATGTCTTATTTTTATTCGGTAGTGTTGTAAGATGAAGCGGCCCAGACTAACCTTACATGTCCATGTACATTAGACTGGTTCCACCGACATACATGCAACTTGTTTTGCATAAAGGTGGCCGGTCGTTGTTTGTTTCTCCTACTTTAGTTGAATCGAGTGTGACTATGGCCGGTCCTTGATGAAGGTTAAAACAACAATCTTGATAAATCACTATTTTGGTTTTGTGCCATAGGAAAGAACCATTCTTGCTAGAAGCCCATAGCAGCCACGTAAAACTTGCAACAACAAAGTAGAGGAGGTCAAACTTGTTTTTGCAGGGCATGTTCTAATGTGATATGGTCAAGACATGATGAGTTTTACGTTATTGTATGAGATGATCATGTTTTGTAATATCGACAACCGGCTGGAGCATCATGGTTGCCTCTTAATTATTTTACGAAATGCAAGTGCCACGTAATTGCTTTACTTTATCGCTATGAGTTAGCAATAGTTAGCGATACGACCACGACGCAGTGATGGAGATCAAGATGTCGAGCCGGTGACGATGGAGGTCATGACAATGCTTTGGAGATGGAGATCAAAAGAAGAAGATGATGATGGCCACATCATGTCACATATTTTTGATTGCATGTGATGTTTATCCTTTATGCATCTTATTTTTCTTACAACGATGGTAGCATTATAAGATGGCCCATTCACTTAATTTGCAAGACAAAAGTGTTCTCCCTGAGTATGCATCATTGCTACAGTTCATCATTTCGAGACAGCACGTAATGATTGGGTGTGATAGACTCTACGTTCACATACAGCCGATGTAAGCCAGATTTACACACACGGAATACTTGGGTTAAACTTGATGAGCCTAGCATATACAAACATGGCCTTGGAGCAATGGAGTCCAAAAGGTCGAACAAAAGTCATATGGTACATATCATCAACAAAGAGATGTTCACCATTGATGACTACCCCATCTCACGTGATGATCGGACATGGGTTAGTTGATTTGGATCATGTATCACTTAGAAAACTTGAGGGATGTTAAATTAAGTGGGAGTTCATTGGTAATTTGATTAATTGAACTTAAATTTATCATGAACTTAGTCAAAATGTTTTTGCATATTATGTTGTAGGTCAATAGCTCGCGATGTAGCTCCCCTGTTTTTTTCATATGTTCCTAGAGAAAACTAAGTTGAAAGATGATGGTAGCAATAATGCGGACTGGGTCCGTGATGTGAGGATTATCCTCATTGCCGCACCGAAGAATTATGTCATTGATGCACCGCTAGGTGATAAACATGTTGCAGAAGCTAGTGCACACGTTATGTATGTTTGGCAAGCTCGATCTGATGATGTTTTGAACAAGTTTAGTGCGCCATTGTTTACAGCTTAGAATCAGGGCTCCAAAGACGTTTGGAATGCCATGGAATATATGAGATGTTCCAAGAGCTGAAATTGTTATTTCAGGCTCATGCCCGTGTTGAGAAGGTATGAGACCTCTAACAAGCACTTTGCCTATAAGATGGAGGGGAATAGCTCAACCAGTGAGCATGTGCTCAGAATGTCTGGGTACTACAATCACTTGAATCAAGTGGAAGTTAATCTTCCAGATAAGAAAATGATTGACAGATTTCTCCAGTCACTATCACTAAGCTACTAAGAGCTTTGCGATGAACTATAAAAATGCAAGGGATGACAAAAACGATTCCCAAAGCTCTTCGCAATGTTGAAATCGGTGGAGGTAGAAATCAAGAAAGGACATCAAGTGTTGATTTTTAATAATACCACCAGTTTCAAAGGGCAAGGTAAAGAAAGGGAACTTCAAGTAGAACGTCAAGCAAGTTGCTGCTCCCGTGAAAAGCTCAAAGCTAGGCCCAAGCCTGAGACTGAGTGCGTCTAATACAAGGTTCATGGTCACTGGAAGCAGAACTGCCCTAAATAGTAGGCGGATAAGAAGGATGGCAAAGTGAACAAAGGTATATTTGATATACATGTTATCGATGTGTTCCTTAATAGTGCTCGTAGTAGCCCCTGTGTAATTTATACCGTTCAGTTGCTAATATTAGTAATTTGAAACGGGAGTTGCAGAATAAACAGAGACTAGGGAAGGGTGAGGTGATGATGTGTGTTGGAAGTGGTTTCAAGATTGATATGATTATCATCGCACACTCCCTATACTTTCGGGATTGGTGTTGAACCTAAAAAATTATTATTTGGTGTTTGTGTTGAGCATGAACAAGACTGGGTCGTGTTTATTGCAATATGGTTATTCATTTAAGTGAGAGAATAATTTTTGCTCTCTGTACATGAATAAAACCTTCTATGTTCATACACCCAATGTAAATGGTTTATTGAATCTCAATCGTAGTGATACACATATTCACAATATTGATGCCAAAAGATGTGAACTTGATAATGATAGTGAAACATTCATGTGGCACTGCCATTTAGGTCATATTGGTGTAAAGTGTATGAAGAAACTCCTTGCATATGGTCTTTTGGAATCACTTGATTATGAATCATTTGATACTTGTGAACCATGCTTCATGGGCAAGATGACTAAAACTCTGTTCTTGGGAACAATGGAGCGAGCTAATGACTTACTGGAAATAATGCATACCGATGTATACTGTCCAATGAGTGTTCAAGAACGCGACGGGTATCGTTATTTTCTCACCTTCACAAATGATTTGAGTAGGTATGGGTATATCTACTTGATAAAACACAAGTCTGAGAATTTTGAAGAGTTCAAAGAATTTCAGAGTGAAGTAGAGACCATCGTACCTCGAAAATAAAGTTTCTACAATCTAATCGCGGATGCGAATATTTGAGTTCCGAGTTTGGCCTTCATATATAAACAATCTGGAATAGTTTCACAACTCATGCCACCTGAAACACCACAACATAATGGTGTGTCCCAATGTCGTAACAATACTATATTGGATATGATGCCTTCTATGATGTCTCTTACCGATTTGCCTTTATCATTTTTGGTTATGCATTAGAGACAACTGCATTCATGTTAAATACAACACCGTCTAAATCCGTTAAGACGACACCGTATGAAGTATGGTTTGGCAAGAAACCAAAGTTGTCGTTTCTTAAAGTTTGGGGTTGCGACACTTGTGTCAAAAGGCTTCACCCTTATAAGCTCGAACCCAAACCAGAGAAGTGCATCTTCATAGGATACCCATAAGAAACTATTCGGTACACCTTCTACCATAGATATGATGGCAAGGTCTTTGTTGCTAAGAATGGGTCCTTTCTAGAGTAGGTGTTTCTCTTGAAAAAAAGTGAGTGGGAGGAAAGTAGAACTTGATGAGGTAATTGTACCTTCTCTCGAATTGGAAGTAGCTCATTAGAGAAAACCGTTCCTTTGATGCACCAAAAAGAACACATATGTGACATTTTGGCCTGGACAATTTTTTTCTGTCATGCTTACGACACTTCTATGACGATAATTGTGACAAAACCCGGTATCATTATAGATTTTGTGGGATCCTACTTATATGACAAAAAATGATGACAAAAACTGGCCTCTTCATCCTGGGCGGGCCGGGGACGCAGCTGCATGACATTCTTTGGGCCATCGCTGACAAAAAAATCATGGTAGAAGCGAGGGCGAGGAAAATTTCGTGGAGTTCCCTGTTATGGTGGGTGGTAGGGGCGGGGAGATGCACGGAGGTTTGCGTGTTTCTCTCGTATGGGTACACGCGTGTGTGTGAGGCGTTGGGCTCTAAGTAAACCTGAGCGAGGCGTTCGCTTACTGAACCCGAGCGATTGCTCAAGCTACGTTAACTGAACCCGAGTGACTCCTTCGCTACTGCTGCTAACTGAACCATGATCGATCGATCGCTACTGTTGCTGCTTACTGAACCTTATCGAGCTTGCTGCCTCTTCATGAAAAGTGAACGTGGGGTTGGTTTAACGAGTTGAGACAAGGTTGGGGTTGTATGAATAGTTCCCGATGAGGGTGGATGAACAGGACCCTGTGGTAGTAGGAGGTTGCTGCTGGAGGAACAGGACCCAGAGAGGAGGCCGCCACAGCCGAGGTGATTGGGGGTCGACGAACAGGACCCCGCCATTTTTCAAGATCTTGAAAAAGGTTGGTCGAATGAAGTGGACCCCGGAAGCAGAAGCAGTGATAGAATATCTAAAAGCTTACCTTCCTCCGCTCCCGCCTTGGTTACACCTAAGCCGCAAGAACCGTTGCAACTATACTTGGCAGCAACGAATCAAGTGGTTAGTGCATAGCTAGTGGCGCATCAAGAAGTGGTTGAAGATGTAGACGCTACGACTGATCTTACCGGGGGTTGAATCAAGGCATCTGCGGCAATCCCTATGGCAAACCAAGGAGAACCTAGGCAAGCAAATAAAGGTGGTCTCAGAGAAGTAGCAAAGAAGAAAGTGGTGCAGCGACCAGTATACTTTGTTAGCTCCTTGTTACAAGGGGCCGGGTCAAGGTACTCTCGAGTGCAAAAACTGAACATCGGCCTTATAATGGCCTCAAGAAAACTACGACACAACTTCCAAGCCCATGAAATCGCAGTTGTCATCTCCTTTCCGCTGCAGCGCATATTGAGGAACCCCGAAGCCACCGGCAAGATACTTGAGTGGGCGCTAGAGTTGTCAAGCTTTGGTTTGAAGTATGAGAGGACTTCCACAATTCAGAGTAGGGCGTTGGAGGAGTTCATTATGGAATGGACACCCACGCCAGACAAAGAAATACCAGAGACAATTCTCCCCGGCAAAGAAGTAGCTAACGAATGGATCGTGTATTTTGACAGTGCATTCTCGCTTTAGGGCGCCGGAGCAGGCATGCTCCTCATCGTGCCCACCCAAAATAATATCAAATATGTGATTCAATTGCATTTTCCCCAGGAGTATGAGGGGCTGTGTGACAGCCTTGTTTTTGCCTTCTCTCTTTTTCTGGACTTCTTTGCTCCTGAATTGAATTTTGAGTTTGGAATCAACTCAATTGGACATAAACACTTCAGCATGTCCTTGCTTTTCACCCAGGTGATCCATCCCTCTTTATATCATATTTCTTTCCCTGAAAAATCTCAGAATGACCCAAGGAATATTTTCATAAAAGAAAAAAATACTCATTTTCTTCTCTGAAATTCAATTCAGAAGCATATGCTCCAAAGCTACCCTCATTTTTATTGCATCTAAAAATCTGAGAAAATTCCCAAATATTCTTTTGACCTTGGCCCACCTCCCTGAGCAAAAATATTGCATAAGTTTTGGAATATTTTTGCTACAGAAAATCATTTCTGTTCTGGCCTCAAAATGCACTTTGAACAACAAGTGTATTTTTCTTTGATCTAATGAGGCTGATTTTTCTTGAGCTTCATTACCCTCCTAAGAAAACCTTAACTCTAGTAGATTAGACCTAATATCCTTATAGGAGCCATCCAAACTTGGTGTCCAAGTTTCTGTCCAGAAACTTGCTGGCTAGCTCTAGTCTTGTCTGGTCGACCTGGCAATGTGCTATCTCTTCCTCTAGAATAAATACTGCAAAGACAACACGCTAGATATGGTTTGGCAACTTCTAGACACCGTTTTGACATAGTTCGCGTGGTGGCTGCATTAGGACACAGACCTGGCAGCGCGCCCGACACGCTCTGCGCTACGCTCGACCCTCTGTTCGGTGTTTGCTTATATTATAGTTCACCGACAACTGCCGCACCACGCCACCGTCTTTGTCTCATCGCCCTTGACCTCTCCCTGCCACTCGCCGACGCCTGAACAGCCGCAACGAGCACGGGCACGTCGCGGCTAAAGCCACAGTGCACCCATGCCCCTTTATTCTTCCCCAACCGCCTCATGTGCTCATCTTCAAGCTTCACAGTGCCCTCGTGACCTCTAAAGCCGTGCCCCCTCCTCACTAGCGCTCTTTCTCACCGTGCGTCGCTTCCAGACCCCTCCGGCGGAGCCGAGATCCCTCCCCCTCGACCTATATATTTGTACTTCCTCCAGCCTCTCCGAGTACTCCAAGCTCATCGTCCAACCTCCACAAACTCGTAGTAAAGCCGCAGCCTGTCCGGGTAGGTCTCTGGCTACCGTCCCCGACCCGGGCTCACCGGCGATCCCTGCAACTCCTTCTCCTCATTCCAGTGCCTCGCGAGCCTAATCAACTCCTCATGCGACTCACTAGTGGCCCTTTTGTGCTGTCTGAACCCGTCGGAGCCCCTGGTGCAGCCCCACATCGCTGTCGTCTTCAACTTCGGCGAGCTCTGTCTTTTGCAGCCGCTGGAGAAGCCCTTTCCGACCCCGTCCGTCCACCTCTAGCCAATTCACGGGTACATGCAGGTGCGCGAGCGTCTCCTCTATCTACCCATCCCTCTTGACCTGGCCGCCGAGCTCTCCTCGCCGGAGAAAGCACCAGCGAAGCGGCACCCGTCCCTATTCTCTCTCTCTCTCTCTCCCCGACCTGACGTCTGCGGCCTGTTGTCGGCCTCACCACTCGCGCCCGAAGTGGTACGAGTGGAGGCGTATTCCAGGAATACGCCATCGATGTCACTCCCTCTGATTTTCTATTAATTCAAATTAAATCATTCTTTGACCGGAAACTTTGACTGGCTCTAATTTTCAAACCATAACTCCAAATGTTTTATTCTTTTTGCATTGTGTTTGTCTTGGAACTTTCTAGCAGCACACCAAAATTGAGATTTTTCTCTGTTGTCTAGTATTTCTGGTGATTTTCAGAATGATTCTTGATATTTTCTTTTGCTATTTTTATTTATCTTTAGAGGGAGAAGCTTGACTTGAAGATAACCAGGAGGAGTGTGAACCTCCTCTGCACAAAGGCAAGCCACACCAACATTTGTATGGTGTCATTTAAATATCTATGATATTTCCAACTTGAATATGAATTATTCCTTGCATATAATTAATTAAATAAATATTTCTCATGTTAGTTTCTTTGTCATGGTTGTAATTCTTAGCTTACAGTACTAATTGAATGTATTAACTACTTTAAGGCAATCAATTTTTTTATTGTGTGGTTATACTGTTGGATTTGATTGATGCTTGTTCATTATATGATAAATTGATTTTTAATAAATGATGTTATAACCAAAATAATGAGTGCTAGAACCAGTAAAGTAGAAGCAATAAGGATTAATGATGAGTAGTGCAAGTAGAAAACTTTGATTATGTTGATTAGTTCACTTTAAGTGGTATGAGATGTATGTCGAATAGTTGCATGATCATGGCATATTGTGGGTCGAGTTATTTTATTTCAAGTTAAACTGATGATTATTTCAACTGGAACATAACGTTGAGCGAGTCATGGTTCCACTGAATCAAGTTTTTCCCAGTGCAACTATATTTGCCTTTATGGGAAGGCCTTTATTCGGTCCATTGTCATGCCTCTGGTCGGTACCTCCAACAGGGAAAGTTATGGGCGTGCGGTACCCTGGCCAGGTAAGGAGACATAACCTTGTGTGCCCGTTTATTATTATGGTACCTTGTCCCCGTTTGGGACTGTTTATATTTTGCCATGACGGTGGCCGTTGATGCCTTTGGTAGGCATGGGGCTACCCATGACTTAGCCTAGTGGGGAGTTAGTCAGAGTGGCAGGGAGAGTGTCATGGCAATGGGAGGGTTCTATCGGAATGACATTGGTCCACCCGAATGGGAAGACGAGGCCATGGGTTCCGTGATGTGGGTACAGTGTACTACCTCTACAAAGTGTATTTAAATCTATCGATAGCCACGTCCTCTGTTACGAACATAGCTCGTGAGTAAGTCACACCATGGATCAACATGATTAAATAATCTTGCACACTAAACTCTTATGCTTGGCACTATTTATGTGGTGATTTCTAAGATCATGTGGATGATCGTTGTTAGAACCAAAGTGTTGGTTTCGTTTGTGATCCGTGTATGATCACCGTTCCGGTTACGAGGTAACCTGTCTGGTAAGGGAGTCCACGGAATTTGGTGCACAAGTTGATTTCACTGCATCAGTAGTAAGTTCGCGTTGCATTAACCGGATTAATTTTCATGATATTGTTTACCATTATGTTTATGCTTGTTGTGAGCTTGCAAGTACATTCAATATACTGACTTGGCATTTCATGCCAGTTTTCAGGAAAGTCTTATGAGATCGGAGTGCTTCCCGTGTCTAGATCGTGTCCACATCGGTGTCTCTGTGCCATGGAGTTCCGCTTCGTCGCCATTCCGCTGTCGCGTAGTTATCATGATCGAGGCCCCTCCGTGTTCATTAAATAATTTACATATTGCTCAGCCGCACTGGGTGTGCCGCTTGGCCTCGCTAATTGATGTAATATCAAACCTATGTTTCCGCTAGGACCAATCAAGCGGTTGTTTTCTGTACCAAGTTGTTGTGTGTTGCTAGAAGACTTGATCTCTGGGATGGCAATGCAAGGTAAACCGGTTGCTTTGATCTGGGGTGCCACAACGCTTGATATCTGAGCCCCGCTGATTGTAGCACACGCTAGACCGTCGATGCGCTAGATGAGTGGTAGATAGTTTAGTTTGAGTGATGGTAGTGATAGAAATTGATTGCCGCATTGCATGCATTTTTTTATTGTTATTGCTAACTGTCTAATGATTGTGAGGGTAGATGGCTCCAGTTCCATTCCTGTACCAGTCCGAGCCAGCACCGTACACCTCGCTACACCTCCTTTAGAACGTGTGGCATCGACTATACACATAGGGTGCTGATCTAGTGTATCAGGTGTATCGGGATCATCTGGTCGGTTCGCTGTACGAGTATTACGCGAAGGTCACTTTACACCACAGTTCCCCTTTCGGCGCTTACACTCGTTCCTCTAAGGGTGGTTTCGCTTCCACACACTCTCAGACCATCCAGTTTGCTGCACTCGAGGCTCTTGTAGACTTGTGCTACAATGAGGTTCATATGCAGGCCCACCCAGGTTTCTACTTCTACCCGTCTCTGCACGACAACGGGCATACCTTCTTCCCTTTTATTGATCTGGCGTGCGATCGTCCTGTTAGCCACCTTTCTTGCTATATCACTGCCAATTATCTCTTTATCTTTTATTTAGCCCGAGAGTTAACCCGAGCCCGGATAGCCCTTGCCGCTACCCGGAATAGGAACCCTCCACCTTGTAACGCCCCGGACACACCCGCCGGTGGTCGTTACTCCTGGCGGGATCTTGACTGGCCTCACATATCAATACTAGTCTTTTCTACGCACTTTGTCCTCACTCGTGCGCACCCGGGAGCAACTTCCCGGTCGGTCACCCATCCTGAAACTACTCCAAGCTGAGCACGCTTAACTTTGGAGTTCTATCCGAATGGGCTCCCGGAAAAGAACGAATTCCTTATTTATATGAGTAGTCTATCATTCCTAATAAGCCAGGCCATCACATACACCCTCACTCAGAGGAACCGACGTCCTCGTCGGGCCACATGAACGTTCCCTCTTGGCACAATCGTGTGTGCTTCCAGGACAGTACATGTGCAATGTCGTGTACCACGACGGGTCACAAACGTCATGCACAACATGACTGCAAACTGTCCGCAAACATCCGTGTAACCGGGAGGGTCGGCTCTGATACCAACTTGTAACGCCCCGGACACCCCCGCCAGTGGTCGTTACTCCTGGCGGGATCTAGACTGGTCTCACATATCAATACTAGTCTTTTCTACGCACTTTGTCCTCACTCATGCGCACCCGGGAGCAACTTCCCGGTCGGTCACCCATCCTGAAACTACTCCAAGCTAAGCACACTTAACATTGGAGTTCTATCCGAATGGGCTCCCGGAAAAGAAGGAATTCCATATTTATATGAGTAGTCTATCATCCTTAATAAGCCAGGCCATCACACACCTACTGTCGGATTCACTCCGTTCGCCTCTGTTACTACTGTTACTCCGGCGACCACTCAGGGTACCACGAACCCTTTGGCAGTGACTCCTCGCAGAGCCCCTGCTGTGTGGGCTTCCCTTGTCGCTACTCCTGCAGCCCCTATGCTCCAGTCTCACCGCGCACCTGCCATTGAGGGAGATTCATCGAGGCAGCGCCGTCGTGTGACTTTTAACCCGGAGGGTCCACTCTCATCTCAGGATCTAAGTTCGGCTTAGGAGAGGAGCCCACGGCACTAGTCGAGCACTGGATCGTTAGAGTATGAAGTTGTCATGAGGTTGATGTACTGTAGTAGTCGTGCATGAGATGTTGCTTAGTTTCTTGTATGAGGGTAGTCGAACCCGTCATGATGTTTATTTTCATCTATGAGTTTATGTATAATTATGTTGGAACCTTTTTATTGTTCGCCTTGATTTTCTCGCTGATTTCTCTGGGGGGGTTTGCTGGCTTTTGTTCCCATTTTTGGATATTTCTCATCTCGGTTGCTTTATATTGCAAAATCTAACTATAGGATGACGCGGGGAGGCAGCAGCAGCCACACTTCTGAGGATGTTCCTGTTCCTCGCTCAGCAAGACAGGCATGACATTCCCCCGCCATATCTGCCACCATCGCCTCCGCCGTAACATCTGCCATCCACCGAGCAAATCTTGTGTATGTTTTAAGATAGAAGGAACAACGATCTGATTGAGCTGTTGAAAAGTGTGCAAATTATGGTTGGGCAGAATGGAAACCAGAATGATCATCACTCCAAGCTATTAGATTTTCAAAGGACCAAGCCTCCTAGTTTCAGTCAAGTTGTCGATCGTTTGGAAGCCAATAATTGGTTAAGGACTATTGATAAAAAGTTTGAGACTGCTCGCAGTGAAGAAACTTACAAGGTTCCGTTGGCTACGCATTATCTTGACGGATCTGCCGCTATATGGTGGGATAATGCTAAGGCTATGTGGACCACGAACGAGGAAATTACTTGGACGAAATTCAAGGAAAATTTCCGCAAGTACCACATTCCCGCCGGTATTATGAAGGTCAAGAGGAGCGAATTCCTCGTGCTCACTCAAGGAAGCTTGTCAGTAAGTGAGTATCTGCACAAGTTCAACCATTTGGCCTGTTATTATCTCTATAATGTGGCCACAGAAGAAAGGAAGATCGACATATTTCTTGGAAGACTGAACCTACACCTCAGATGCACTCTCAGTATGTTTGATTTCCCGGATTTCCAAATTCTGGTAAACAAGGCCCTCATCGCAGAAAGGGAACACAAGCTCATGCACGACAACGGGCACACTAATAATAATCACAAGCACAAATTAGAGCCTAAGAAGGATGGACAACTAGTGCAGAAGGCTCATACTTCGCATCAGACTTAGATTGAGTACAAACCCAATTGGCAGCAGAATGTTAACAAGACCACTACTCAATTCAAAAATGTCGTGACTAGCCCAGTGCGCGAAGAATGTCTGCGCAACTATTCCTCCTTCAATTGTGGGCAAACCGAACATTATGTTGGACAGTTCCCCAAGAACGGCAAGCCAACCGCCCCATTCAGGCTGCAAGTCAATCATGTGGGACCCTATTCTGTTCAGAGGACCATCAAAGGGCAATTTCACCACCTCTCCGTAGATGAAGCCCAAGAGGACCCATAAGTCGTCATTGGTATGTTTTCTGTTAATAGCATACCTGGAATAATTTTATTTGACTCTAGGGCTTCCCACTCTTTTATTTCATCGAGTTTTGCTACCCAAAACAAGTTTCCTTGCTCGATTTGGATAAAAAGTATGATGGTAGAATCCCCGGGATCCATGCTCAGAAGCAATGTGGTCTGTCGTAATTAGGACATTGATATCAAGGGAGTCAGATTTCCAACCTTCTTGATAGTCGTCGATTTTGCCAAGTTGGATATTATTTTGGGGATGAACTGGTTAACCCAATACCAAGTATGCATCAACTGTGCGACCAGAGATGTCAACTTGACAAGTCAGGAAGGTCGAACCACAAATTTCTATGCTCGGAGGAGCGTAACCAAGAAAGAAATGGTTTTCACCACTGCAGCTGAAGAATTAGAATTAATTCCTATGGTCAGTGAGTTTCCGGATGTATTCCTGGAGGAATGCCGCCAGACCGGGAGCATGAGTTTGCAATTGATCTTGCGCCCAGGACCGCACCGTTATATAAGAAGTGTTATCGGATGCCTTCTTCAAAATTAGGTTAATTAAAGAAACAACTTGATGAAATGCTTTATAAAGGATATATCCCTCCGAGCTCTTCACCATGGGGATCACCTGCAATTTTTGTGGACTAGAAAGACGACAGTCTTCGGATGTGTGTGGATTACCGTCAGCTGAATGATGTCACTATCAAGGACAAAGATCCACTACCAAGAATTGACGATTTGTTTGATCAACTCAGTGGGGAAAAAGAATTCTCCAAGGTTGATTTGAGGACCAGATATTACGAGCTAAAAATCAAGGAAGAAGATATTCCTAAAACCGTGTTCACTACCCCATACGGTCTTTATGAATATAATGTTATGTCCTTCGGTCTCACCAAGGCCCCTACTTTATTCATGGATATGATGAATAATATTCACGGATTTCTTGGATAAGTTCGTGGTGGTCTTCATCGCGATATCCTCATATACTCGAAATGTGAAGAAGAGCACAAGGATCACCTCAGAGCAATTTTGCAAAGGCTCTGTGACCATCATCTATATGTGCAATTTAGCTAATGTGAGTTTTGGCTCAAGCAAGTTGGGGTTTTAGGGCATGTGCTTTCAGCAGATTGGATAGCCATGGATCCGAGTAAGGTGAAAGACGTGCTAGATTGGATGGCACCCATGATAGTATCCGAGATCCGGAGTTTCCTTGGATTAGCCGGATACTACTGCCGCGTCATCGAAGGCTTCTCTAACATTGCCAAGCCAATGATAGAGCTTCTTAAGAAAGATAAGAAGTTTGAATGGACTGGGAATGTGAGAAGAGTTTTAATGAGCTAAAGACCAGACTGACAACAACACCTGTGTTGACCCTTCCAGAAATCTACCGCAGCTTTGATGTAAACTATGTCGCATCCAGGAGAAGTATTGGATGTGTACTCATGCAAGATGGCAAGGTTAGCCTACGCATCGCGAAAGCTACGATGTCACGAAGGGAACTATCCAACACATGATTTTGAGTTGGCAGCAGTTGTGCATGCTTTGAAAATCTGGAGACACTACGTCATTGGAAAAAGGTGTCAGATATTTACCGACCACAAGAGTCTCAAGTATATATTCACTCAACCGGACGTAAACCTTCGACAACAAAGATGATTCGTGTTGGTCAAGGATTATGACCTTGGCGTAAATTATCATCCGGGTAAAGCCAACGTAGTTGCCGATGCCCTCAGCCGCAAGTCTGTCAGTCTGAAGGTCATGATGGAGTCCTTGCCTCTCAAACTCCAACAAGAGATCTCTCAGCTTAACTTGGTTATTGTTAATGCCAAACTTGCAAATAAATTTGAAATAACTCCTACCCTCGAGGATGAAATCTGCATTGCCCAAACAGATGACTCAATGCTACAACACCATGTCAAGCGTATGCAAGAAGGCAAGACTCAAGATTTCTCTAAGGATCGGCAAGGTACGTTAAGGTTTCGAGGATGGATTTGCGTACCTCAGCAAGCATACCTGAGAAAGAAGATTTTGGAAGAAGCGCATGAATCTTCTTATTCAATTCACCCAGGAGGTACCAGAATGTACGAAGACCTTCGGTAGATATTTTGGTGGGATGGAATGAAGAATGACATTGCATACTTTGTCGCTTGTTGCGATATATGCAACAGAGTGAAGCAGAACACCAGAAACCCGACGGAATTCTCCAACCCAACCCGTTCCGTAATGGAAGTGGGATGATGTCTGCGTGGATTTCATTATAGGGCTACCAAAGAATCACAGAGGCAATGATGCAGTATGCGTCGTGGTGGACACACTGACAAAGGTAGCTCGTTTCATTCCCATCCAAACCACCTACCGAGCCGATCAATTCGCACAATTATCTTTGTCCAGGATCGTCGGTTTCCATGGAGTACCAAGAACCATCACTTCAGACCGAGGTTCTGTGTTTACCTAAGCATTCTAGTCACGTCTCCATCAAGTCTTGGGGATCGCCCAAAAATACATTCTAGCTTGTCAGCCTCAGACAGACGGGCAGACTGAGCGAGTAAATCAGATACTGGAAGATATGCTCCGAGCATGTGCTCTGGCCCAAGGACCTAAGTTGGAAGATTGTCTGATGTATGCTGAGTTCTCCTACAACAATAGTTTCCAGACTAGCCTAGAGATGTCACCTTACAAAGCTTTGTATGGTCATAAGTGCCGCACTCCGCTAAATTGGTTTCAAGCTGGAGATAGCCACATCTTCAGAACTAATTTAATGATGCAGGCTAAAAAGCAAGTCAAGGAAATACAAGATAGACTGGAGTTGGCTAAGTACCGACAGAAGAGTTATGATGATGCAAAGCACCGTCTGATCAGTTTTGATCCCGGAGAGCATGTGTACCTCTGAGTCACACCAATGAAAGCAGTCAAAAGATTTTAGACCCGAGGATACCTGGCACCCATATATATTGGCCCGTTCCCAGTTATGACTAGAATTAGCATAGTTGCTTATCAGTTGGAATTGCCACCGGAATTGTTAGAAGTGCATGATGTGTTCCATGTCTCACAGCTAAGAATGTTTATTTTGCCACACGAGAAAAGGACTGATTGGAAGAATTAGAACTGGCTAAGGATTTAACATATGAGGAGAGACCATTCAGAATATTGGATGCGACAGAAAGAGTCACTCGCAGTTAAGTGATAAAGTTTTATAAGGTTCAATGGGAGCATCACACCGAGGAAGAAGCAACCTGGGAAAGAGAGGAATTTGTAAAAATAACCTGCCCAGAATTGTTTTCCCGAGTAACAGAATCTCGAGGAAGAGATTCATCCTAAGTGGAGGAGGTTTGTGATAGCCTGGTTTTTTCCTTCTCTCTTTTTCCAGACTTCTTTGCTTCTAATTTGAATTTTGAGTTTTGAATCAATTCAATTTGACTTAACCACTAGGGCATGTCCTTGATTTTCGTACTTGATTTTCACCCAAGTGACCCATCCCTCTTTATATCATCATTCTTTCTATGAAAAATTTCAGAATGACCCAAGGATTATTTTTCATAAAAGAAAAATATTCATTTTCATCTCTAAAATTCCACGTTTCTCTCCACAAACTTGCTGGCTAGCTCTTCCTCTAGACTAAACACTGTACGGACAACACGCTAGACATGGTTTGGCAACTTCTGGACACTGTTTTGGCACTGTTCGTGTGGTGACCTCGTGAGGACACAGCCCTGGCAGTGCGCCAAACACGCTCTGCGCTGCGCCCGACATTTGTTTAGTGAGTGCTCGTCTCAAAGCTCGCCGATGACTGTCGCACCGTGCCACCGTCTTTGTCTCATCGCCCTCGACATCTCCCTGCCGCTCGTCGACGCCGCAACTGCCGCAGTGAGCACGGGCACGTCGTGGCCAAAGCCACAGTGCACCTGTGCCCCTATCTTCTTCCCCAACCGCCTCATGTGCTCGTCTTCGAGCTTCAGAGTGCCCATGTGAGCTCTGAAGCCTTGCCCCCTCCTCACTGGCGCTCTTTGTCACCGTGCGCCGCTTCGAGACCCCTCTGACGGAGCCGAGACCCCTCCTGCTCCGCCTATATATTCGGACCCCCTCTAGCCTCTCCGAGCACTCCAAGCTCATCGCCCAACCTCCACAAACCCGTAGCAAAGCTGCAGCCCGAACGGGTAGGCCTCTGGCCGCCGTCACCGACCCGAGCTCGTCGGCAATCCCTGTAGCTCCTCCACATCTTTCCAGTGCCTCACGAGCCCAATCAAATCCTCAGGCGAGTCACTAGTGGCCCTCTGGTGATGTCTGAACCCGTATGAGCCCCTGGTGCAGCCCCACATCGCCGTCGTCTTCATCTCTGGTGAGCTCCGTCTTCCGCAGCCGCTGGAGAAGCCTTTTCCGACCACGTACGTCCACCTCTAGCCACTTCGCGGGTACAGGTAGGTGCGCGAGTGTCTCCTCTATCCACCCATCCCTCTCGATCTGGCCGCCGAGCTCTCCTCGACGGAGAAAGCGACAGTGAAGCACCGCCCACCTCTATTTTCTCTCTCTCTCTCTCTCCCCGACCTAACGTATGGGGCCCGTTGTCAGCCTCACCACTAGCGCCTGAAGCGGTACGAGTGGAGGCGTATTCCAGGAATACGTCATTGATGTCACCCCCCTCTGATTTTCTGTTAATTGAAATTAAATCAATCTTTGACCAGAAACTTTGACTAGCTCTAATTTTCAAACCATAAGTCCAAATGATTTGATTCTTTTTGCACTGAGTTTGTCTTGGAATCTTCTAGTAGCACACCAAAACTTTGATTTTTTTCTCTGTTGTCTAGAATTTTTGGTGATTTTTAGAATGATTCTTAATATCTTATTTTTCTGGTTTTTAATTATTTTTAGAGGGAGAAATTTTGTCTTGAAAATAACCAGGAGGAATGTGAACCCCCTCTGTACTAAGGCAAGACACACCAACATTTGTATGGTGTCATTTCAATATCTATGATATTTCCAACATGAATATGAGTTATTCCTTGCATATAATTAATTAAATGAATATTGCTCATGTTGGTTTGTTTGTCATGGTTGAAATATTTAGTTTACAGTATTGATTGAATGTATGAACTAGTTTATGACAATAGAATTTTTTTGATTGTGTGGTTATACTGTTGGATATGATTGATGCTAGTACATTATATGATAATTTTATTTTTAATATATGATGTTATAACCTAAATAATGAGTGCTAGAACCAGTAAGGTAGAAGCGGAAAGGATTAATGATGAGTATTGCAAATATAAAACTTTGATGATGTTGATCTGTTCACTTCAAGTGGTATGAGATGTATGTCGAATATTTGCATGATCATGGCATATTGTGACTCGAGTTATTTTATTTCAAGTTAAACTGATGATTAATTCAACTTGAACATACCGTTGATCGATTCATGGTGCCACTGAATCTATTGTTTCCCAGTGCAACCACATTTACCTTTATGGGAAGGCCTTTATTCGATCTGTTGTCATGCCTCTGGTCGATACCTCCAATAAGGGAAGGTTATGGGGATGCGGTACCTTGGCCTAGTAAGCAGACATAACCTTGTGTGCTCGTTTAATGTAATGGTACCTTGTCCCCTCCGTGTTCATTAAATAATGTACATATTGTTCAGCCGCACCGGGTGTGCCTCTTGGCCTCGCTACTTGATGTAATATAAAACCTATGTTTCCCGTAGCATCAATCAATCGTTTGCTTTTGTACCATGTTGTTGTGAGTTGCCAGAAGACTTGATCTCTGGGCTAGCAATGGAAGGTATACCTGTTTCTCTGAGCTGGTGTCGGTGTACAAAAAGAGGGCTACACTTTTTGTACCCCTATGACTGTGCACAGGCAGTCTGAGCCACGGCGCCCCCACACCAAGCATGGCGAGGGAGGCGAGCCGGGCAAAACCGAAGCTTGATGGAGACTGGAACAACACCAAGAACAAGACCACAAAGAGCAAAGGGACGAAGCGGCTCTCCCCGGCAAGATCCTTGCCGGGGCCAGCCCCGGCAAGGCCCTTGCCTCGGCAGCTCGCCGCGCGCCTACAGAGCGAATCACCCTTGAGTCCACCGCCCCCATGGGGCAAGGATTCGGGAGATATCCCCGTGGTGGCATGCAGATCTTTGTGAAGACATTCAAGATCAGACGCAAGTTAAGAAGACGACGACCCTTGGCGAGATTCCATCCAAGGAGAACAACAAGGCCCCTGGCAAGCACCTTGCTGGGGATGACTACAGGAGCCACGGCAGGACCCTTGCCGGAGCCCCGACAAGGCCCTTGCCAAGGACACCCGCGGGACCACCGTCAGGCCCGCACCAACTGGGTTTCCACCGACCCACGCAGCTGCCGATCCAACCAGCTGGATAGGCACCTGCGTAGCAACCCACAGATCTTCGTGGAGACGCGCCGTTGCGCCACCTCAGCTGCCTGTCTGCCTACATGGCACCTCAAGCACCGCTGGCCAGGGCGTGTGTCGACACGAGGAGGGGCGGCGACGGACAAGACGGACGTCTCCCCCCCCCCCCGTCCCGGATAAAGCAAGGACACCTAAGCTGTCGCATTAAATGCACCTTGTCCTGTAATGCGAGGGATAACCTCGTGTCACTGTACCCTTTCCACCTCCTGTGTGCCACTATGGCAGCCCCTTTTTCCTATAAAAGGAGGACCGAGGCGACCAGGAGGAGGATTCTGCTTTTTAGAACTCCTCACGACTCTCTTGGAGCTCCTCGTTAGCTGAAGAACACCAACGTATAATCCACCAAAGCAGGAGTAGGGTTTTACGCATCTTTGCGGCCCGAACCTGGGTAAAGGAACCGTGTCCTGACCGTTAGATCCGCTCTTCTCTCAACCCCGCACCCCGCAACCGTAGTAGGGATTCTTGTGATCCCATAGGTGTCGATCCAAATACCCCGACATCTTTGGCACACCAGGTACGAGGCGCAGTTGTGAGAATTGGCTTTAGCGGTTAGTTCGGCGTTCCTGCATCGTCATGGCGCCCAAGAAGAAGACGACGGTGGCGGTTGGCCAGTCGGAAGCCACACAGCCCGTCTCGACGCGGGCGTGCAGCGGACCAGTCGCGGAAAGGACTCGGGGCGCTGCTCGCGAGCACCAACGCCATCCCGACAGTCGGAGTTTGGGAGTTGGCGATGTTTCTGCACCTGGTAACGGGCCACACACCGCCAGTTCCAAGGACGGAGCCCGACCCTCCGCGGGTGGCGCGGGGCCTTCCAGGGTCGCAGCCTCATCACCCGAAGGTGACACAAGGGCCTCTCGAACTCCCACGCCGACGCCAACAACGCGCTCTTCTCAAGTAGAAATCAACGAACGGCGTCGTGACCCCGAAGATCCCGGGCGTCGCCATGGGAAGGGCCCCGAGCGCCACTCCCGGGACGTAGAAGACCTGCCCGCCCGCCAAAGCGCTGGTGGAGACGTTAGGCAACCGCAGGATCGTGATGGAGCTCCCCCTGACACGGTCAGGGGTCGAAGCGCGTCATGGTCCGCACAGGTTTCACTACCGTTGACACCAGCCGAAGCTTTGGCGCGCGCGCAGTTGCTCCTCGACTTTCCTCCCGTTACGGGGAAACTCGACGAATGGAGAGCCACCATCAGAAGCCTTGTCGCAGTCGCCAACAGGGATGACCTAAACCCAGCGGAGCTCCCAGGCCGACGCTCCGATGGGGTCCCACGCACCGGCGGTGGGAGAGCCGGCAGCGCCGTGGCTACGGTGCATTCGCCTCCTCCTCGCCCGGTGCCGTGTGCGTCGACCCGTCGAGACGTCGCTGGCGACGCCATCTCCATAGCGTCGTCCGACCCACGGACCCACGGCGACCAGCGTCAAGTTCTTCAGGAGTGAGCTCGTGAGGACGCTCGAACCACCATCGAGCGCCGGCGCGGAACGCGCCACTAGTCAGACAGGCGAGCAGGGCCTGCTGCGGACCGCCCAACACCGGAAAGCCCTAGAGGTCTACCCTACGAGGTAGGCTGTCCAGCTTTGACTCGTGAGCTGCGGCAGTTCCAGTGGCCCTCTCATCGCACCTTCAAACCTGATGTTGGCGAGAAGTACAACGGCAAGACCCACCCGTCGGAGTTCCTCAGAATCTACACCATCGCGATGCAAGCTGCCGGGGCCCGCGATGATAAGGTGCTTGCGAATTACTTTCCGTTAGCTCTTAAACCTAATGCCATGTCGTGGTTGATGCACTTGCCAGTAGAATCTATTTCCTCCTGGTCCGACTTGTGCCATGAGTTTGTTGGCGCCTTTACCGGAGGCCATCAAGCCTATGGCCAAGCGAGTGACCTGCATGTCATACCCCAAAAGGAAGGCGAGACTCTGCGCAAGTACATACAGAGATTCAGCCGGGTACAGTACAATATCCCCGATGTTCACCCTGCCACCATCATCAGCGCGTGTCACCAGAACATGCGCAACCGCAAGATGCGCGAAGAACTGGCGCTGACCAAGGTGAAGGATGTGGCAGAACTCTACGTTCTCGCCGACACATGTGCCCAGGCTGAAGAGGGAAGGAAGTACCCCGGCGAAAGCGCCGGTGCGGAAAACGACTCCTCAGACAAGGATACTGCCACTCCAGCGAAGAAGGGCCGGAACCGTAACAGGAAGCGCAAGGGGAAGGTCAGGCTTGCCGTCAAGGGGTCTGATGACGCCGGCTCCGCCAAGAAAACCAAGGCGGGTGACCCTGGCAAAGAAATTGCCGGGTGTGTCGCCTGCCGGGCCTTGGCGGCTGCCGAGAAGCCAGGAAACTCCGGCAAGCGATACTGCAAGATCCATCGCACCAAGGGCCATGATCTCCAGGACTGCCACCAGGTTGAGCTCCTTGCTGAGATGCAAAGGGCTAAATACGAGAGGCGGGACAAGGAGAAGGGCCATGACAGCGCTGCGGGATCCAGCAAGAAGCGTGATGGACAAGCAGGCCGCCGCGGCAAGGAGAAACAGCAGGAAAGGCCCGCCCGGGGCCACGACAGAAGACCGGAAGACGACGATCACGAAGAGGACGACGAGTCCGGCGGCCAAGAGTTTCAGAAGGCTACGGATTCCATGTGCGTCGATGGTGGCACCTTGCTGCATGCTTCTCACCGCCAGCTTAAACAGTGGGCGCGTGAGATTATTCTGGCAGAGCCATCGTCCGGTGCCCAAAAGCCGCTGAAATGGTCCATCACACCTATCATCTTTGACGCCGAGGATCACCCTGATCGCACTACTGCGGTCGGGTGCTTTCCATTGTTGGTTTCACCGACAATACGCAACCTCAAGGTGACGAAGATGCTAGTTGATGGCGAGGCCGGTCTGAACCTACTTTCGCCCACCGTGATCGAGAAGCTGCAAGTTCCTGATGGAGACCTCGAGGAGACGGGCACGTTTCAGGGGGTCAGCCCAGGGAGGAGTCAACCAAAGGGGAAAGTCACGGTGCCCGTGACTTTTGGAAGTTATCTAAACTACAGAACTGAGAGGATCGTGTGCGATGTTGCCAAGATTCCCCTGCCTTACAATGGGATCCTTGGCCGCCCAGCACTGGCCAAGTTCATGGCAGCATCACACTATGCCTACAACACCCTGAAGATGCCAGGGCCCGTGACGATCATCACCATCCCGTCCGACAAGAAAGATGCGCTGATTTGCGCCGACCAATTGTACCAGCAAGCAGTTGCAGCAACTGCCGCTACGGGGGCACTTGCTCCTGCCACTGGAGACCCGGGAGTGAAGAAGAAGAAGACCGGCGCGACCTCGGGCGCCCACTCCGGCAAGCGCACCTCTTCGGAGTGATGTGCTCCCGTCGAGGACGTGCCTGAGAGCTCCACCGGAAAGAAGAAGACCGGCGAGACCTCAGACACCCACTCTGGCAAGCGCACCTCTTCGGAGTGTCGCGCTCCCATCGAGGACGTGCCAGAGAGCTCACCGGCAGAAACAAGAGATCAAGGGCTACGCCGCCAGGAACCAAGAAGGTTTCCGTCAAGGAGGACGGCACGGGAGGGGCTTTTACCATAAGCTCCGCCCTTGACAAAAAATAGGAAGACGCGCTCGTCACCTTCCTGCGGGAGAATGTCGACGTGTTTGCCTGGCAAGCATCTGACATCCCCGGCCTTCCGAGGGAGGTGATTGAGCACCACCTTGCTGTCTGCCCTCATGCGCAGCCTGTCAAGCAGAAGGTCAGGAAGCAAGCTTTGGAACGGCAAGAGTTCATCACCGAGGAGATCCGGAAACTGGAAGCTGCTGGTTTGGTGAGGGGAGTGCTCCACCCAACGTGGTTGGACAATCCAGTGGTAGTGCGCAAGGCAAATGGGAAGTGGAGGCTGTGTATTGATTACACAGATATCAATAAAGCTTGTCCCAAGGACCCCTTCCCGTTGCCACGCATAGACCAGATTGTCGACTCCATGGCAGGGTGTGACCTGCTGTCATTCCTCGATGCCAACTTCGGCTACCACCAGATCTTCATGGCGAGAGAAGACAAAGAGAAGACAGCATTCATCACCCCATGTGGCATGTACTGTTTCATACGGATGCCTTTCGGGTTGAAGAGTGCTGGCTCGACGTTTGCAAGGGCAGTCCAGATTGGTTTTGAACCCCAGCTCCATAGAAATATGGAGGCTTATATGGATGATATAGTGGTCAAAACCAAGAACAAGGCAACCCTTGTACCGGATTTGCAGGAAACATTTGTGAACCTGCGCAAGATCAACCTCAAGCTGAACCCTGAGAAGTGCGTCTTCGGCATTCCGTCCGGCAAGCTTCTCGGGTTCTTTGTGTCGCAGCGTGGGATAGAAGCCAATCCGGACAAGATCAAAGCTATAGATCAGATTAAAGCACCCAAACAGGTCAAGGATGTGCGTCGGCTTGCCGGCTGCGTTGTCGCCATGAGCAGATTCATTTCCATGTCTGCCGAGCGCGCCGTCCCCTTTTTCAAGGTCTTGAAAAAGGCGAGCCCAATGGAGTGGACACTGGAGGCCGAGACAGCATTACAAGATCTGAAGAGGTATCTTTCCTCCACACCAATACTGGTTGCGCCTAGACCACAAGAACCATTGCTGCTATACTTAGCGGCAACAAACCAGGTGGTCAGCGCTACGCTAGTGGCACAGAGAGAAATTGATGATGAGGTGATAGCAGCAACAGAGCCTGGTGCCACTGGTGCAGAAGCGGCACAGTCGGTTGGAGTGCAACCGAAAAAGAAGATGATGCAGCACCCGGTCTACTTTGTTAGCTCCTTGTTGCAGGGGGCTAGATCAAGGTACTCCGGTGTGCAGAAATTGATCTTCGGCCTTCTTATGGCCTCGAGGAAGCTGCGTCACTACTTCCAGGCGCACGAGATCACTGTCGTCACTCGCCTCCCTCTGCAACGGATATTGCACAATCGAGACGCGACGGGAAGGATTGTAGAGTGGGCACTGGAGCTGTCCAGCTTTGGCCTCAAGTTTGAAAGCACCTCGACAATTCAGAGCCGAGTCCTGGCAGAGTTCGTTGCAGAATGGACTGCAGAGCTTGATGAAGTGGTCCAGGAAACTGCTCTCCCCGGCAAAGAGGCGAGTTGCAACTGGATCATGTACTTTGATGGGGCTTTCTCCTTACAGGGCGCCGGGGCTGGCGTACTGCTGGTCGCGCCCACTGGAGAGCACCTCAAGTACGTTGTCCAGATGCACTTCCCTAGGGAGGTATCAACGAACAACACTGCCGAGTACGAGGGGATGCTTGCTGGTCTTAGGATCGCGGCGGACCTCGGAATCAGGAAGCTCATTGTCAGGGGCGACTCGCAGCTTGTTGTCAAACAAGTCAACAAGGATTACCAGAGCCCGTTGATGAAGGCCTACGTCGATGAAGTGAGAAAGTTGGAAGAGTGCTTTGATGGTATATAGGCGGAGCACGTTCCCCGAGCGGAGAACGACATCGTCGATTAGCTGTCAAAGCGCGCTGCCCTCAAGCTACCTGTGGAACCAGGTACCTTTGTGCTTCAGCTTTATCAACCATCCGTTGATCCATCAACAGAGCAGAACAAGAGGAGGAAGTCAGGGCCCGGCAAGTACTTTCCCGCCGAGCTCCCCGGAGCCGCCGGCAAGGATGTTGCCGGGAACACTGAGCCCGCCACCGGAGGGCTTACTCTGGCGGAGCGTCAAGCTTTTGCCGTCGAGATAGCCACTCCCTTGGCGGAGGAAATGCCTTTAGTCCTTGCCGTCGAGCCTCAGGCTCCAGCGTGGGTGCAGCATACCGTCTGATTCCTTCAGACTGGGGAACTTCCTGAGGAGCAGGAAGAAGCGGAGAAAGTAGCCCGTCGGTCTGCCATGTACAAGTTCGTCGATGATGTCCTGTATAGAAGGAGACCGAACGGTGTGAAATTGAAGTGCATCCCTCGAGAGGAAGGACTGGAGCTGTTGGCAGAGATACATGGAGGCATATGTGGATCCCACATAGGGTCGAGAGCCCTTGCCGGCAAGGCATTCCGGCAAGGCTTCTTCTGGCCCACCGCCCTCCAGGATGCGGCGACGCTGGTCACCAGGTTTGAAGCGTGCCAATTCCATTCAAAGAAACTTCATCAACCAGCTCAAGCCCTTCAAACCATTCCTCTCTCCTGGCCCTTCTCGGTTTGGGGGCTCGACATACTGGGCCCTTTCCCCTGGGCCGTCGGGGGCTTTGAGTACTTGTACGTCGCAATCGACAAGTTAACAAAGTGGCCAGAGGTGGAGGCAGTAACGAAGGTCACAGCTCAGTCAGCCGTCAAGTTCTTCAAGGGACTAGAGTGCCGTTTTGGTGTACCCAACAGGATCATCACCGACAACGGCACGCAGTTTATGAGCCGCACCTTCATGCAATATGCCCAAGACCTCGGCAGCAAGGTCTGTTTCGCTTCCGTTGCTCACCCCCAAAGCAATGGTCAAGCAGAGAGGGCAAATGCTGAAGTGCTGCGAGGATTAAGGACAAAGACCTTTGACAGGCTGCAAAAGAGCAGGAGGCGCTGGATTGATGAATTGTCGGAGGTTCTTTGGACGATCAGGACGACGCCAAATCGAGCCACTGGCCAGACGACCTTTGCCCTCATATACGGGGCAGAAGCAGTTCTCCCCACGGAACTCATATACGGGTCGCCTCGAGTGCTCGCTAATGATGAGCTTGAGCAAGAGCAATTGCGACAAGACGACGCAATGCTCCTTAAGGAAGATCGTCTTCGGGCGGCTATGAGAGCAGCGTGCTACCAGCAAGCCTTGTGCCGCTACCATAGCCGCAAGGTTCATGCCCGAAGCTTTGAGGAAGGCGACCTTGTTCTCTGGCGCGTTCAATCGGCCAGGAATACGAACAAGTTGACGCCGAAGTGGGAAGGCCCTTATCGGGTAATACGAGTCACCAGGCCTGGCGTTGTCCGCCTGGAGACCGAGGATGTTGTTCCGGTGAGTAATTCCTGGAACATCGAGCATCTTCGCAAGTTTTACCCATAAGGCGCGGCTTGCTGGGCCACCTGGCAAGCCACCCTTTTGTACGAGCCTTGCCGGCAAGGCATGTAACCCTTTGTACAAAGCTAGGCGCAGACCCTGGGCATAAATAAATGAAGCGCTGGCGCCCTAAGTTATAGCATGCATACTGAGTCGAGTCTCGTCCTTGGTTAGGGTTGATAGTGCTTAGCAATGGCTAACCCCTAGCTTAGAGGTCGAGTCTTTGTCTTTCCTCTGTCTTCCTTTGTTCACAGGACGCGCAGACATCCTTGTCGAAGCCACTTGGACGAAGGGAAGAAGAACAGACCAGTGCCTAGGCCCCGGCAAGCCAGTGTTGCCGGAGGCCGCAAGGGCAAGGATACGCCCACGGCAGACCAGGGTTGCCGGGGGCTGCAGCTTCAGATAAGTCCTTTATCCCTTGTCATACGTTCCGTAATGGACTGAGGTATGTGAAACCTCGTTCTTTTCCTTAAGCTACCGTGCTCCCATAACTCTAGGCCCTAAGGCTCGTTCCTGGGACTAACTTTGGTCGTAGTCGCGGCAGCCAAAGGGTAAAACGAAGATCCTGAGCCCGCTTCATCCCTACCTCCGCCAAGGGCGTGAGAAAGGTCGAGCGAAGTAGGTAAACAGCAGGGCCTGTTGCCGGGCAAGGAAATGTTTATCTTAAGGATATCAGGGATTTATTCCCTATTGTGGGTTTTTACCTATGAACAAAGGACCCGGCAAACATTCCTTTTTCATTAAAAGCATTCCGTTCAGGTACAGTCCATAGGGAATGAAAAACATGCATAAGGGGATTACAAGTTTTAAGCTTAGCAGATGCCCGAAGGCTTACAGACTAAAAAGAGATAAGATGCCCGTAATGCCTTTCTTGTCCCTCTCCACAGGAGGTAGGTCAAGGAGGTGAGAAGGGCAAAAGGGGCGCCTAGGCGAGCTACGGGTGGCAGAAGACACCGAGAAGGCATCTCAGCGGCCTCCCCAGGGCTAGACGGTGATGACGGCGCCGGAGGCTGAGCTCGAAGACGAGGCGGTAGGACGTCAGTAGGAGACGAAGGCGTCGGTGCCCACGTACTCCGACATGACGACCTTGCCGCCCGCCTTCTTCCTCTTCCTCTTCCGCAGCCTCCCTACGCCAGCCGCCAAGGAGACGGCCCCGAGAAGTTCAAGGAGCCGGCAACGCGGATGATGTGGTCACCAGTGCCACCAGGAGCGGCGCCCGACACCTAGTCGGACCCGTCATCCTGCCATCCCCCGCCCTCATCGTCGTTGTCGCTGTCCTCCTCGTCACCCTCGTTCGAGGAGGAGTCTTCGTCAACAGAGGAGCTCTCCATGCAGCACCTCGCGCGAGTCCCGAGGTGCCCGAAGACCTTGACGGAGAGGTGGCCATCCCCCATGAACTTGAAGTGGAGGGTGAGCCCATCCGTCAGGCTGTGGATGCGAGCGAACCTCTTCCATCCTTGGCGAAGATACATCACATGAGGGGCAGGGAAGTCGACGCGGGCCCGCATGCCACTGATCCCACAACCACTCATGTGCAGCCGCAGCGACTCCGGCTGGTTCACCTCCATCTCCTGCGCAAACGGAGTCGGGAGACGAAGGTGACGGCGCGGCGACCCCCGCATCCTAATGAAGAACTCACATGGGTCATCTCCAACATGACCTTCCACTGGAGGAGGAGCTGCTGGCGGGGGCGAGGCCGACGAGCCGCCCCTTCCTCCTCTTCCCCGAGCACCCCAGCCTCGCCCACGGCCCCTCCCCCTCCCTCTTCCCCTCGTGGCTGGTTCGGCCACTGCGGGTGCAGGAGAAGGGGGGACGCGCTGTCGAGCAGCGACCCTCGCCGCCACCGTTGAGGAGCCGGGGTTTTCCTTCTTCATGGCGGACAGAAGAAAGGAGCAGAAGCTGAAGGAGAAAGAAGATGGAGGAGTGTGGGGCGCCGTCCCCTCCCTCCGCCCTTATAAAGGGGCGGGGATGAAGCTCGACCGCCCCGCTCGGCCAATCAAGACAAAGAAGGCGAAGGGTGGCTGGGACCGACCCGCCGCCCCATCCAACGACGTCTCGGTTTCCCGCCTCCACCGCTCGCCACCTCGAACGCATGGGAGGCACGTGGCGAATGTGCAGGACCGAAGGGATGGGTGAGGCGACCTCTCCCCACCCCGTGATCATGGGGAGTGGACGCCTAGCAGACCGCGCCCCGGCCCCATCCAGTCAGCGGGCCACGCCCCCACACCTCCCCCCCTTTATGGGGAAGGCGCGGGCCGCCTCCTTTCGTATTTACTGCGACGTGATGCATGCCTGCGGAAACCAGCCCACGCATTCCGCCCACGTCACGCACACCCCTCCACCCCGCGCCGCGCGCGCGGGTCATGGGAGGCGCAGCGCGCGGAAATCTTACCACGGTGAAAACCACCCCGCCTGCCCGCGCACCGTTCTGGGCCTGGCCTAACAACGTGTCACAATTATGTGTGGCCCAGGGCCGGGGGCTCCTGTCGGTGTACAAAAAGAGGGGTACACTTTTTGTACCCCTATGACTGTGCACGGGCAGTCTGAGCCACGGTGCCCCCACACCAAGCATGGCGAGGGAGGCGAGCCAGGGCAAGACCAAAGCTTGATGGAGACTGGAGCAACACCAAGAACAAGACCACAAGAGCAAAGGGACGAAGCGGCTCTCCCCGGCAAGATCCTTGCCGGGGCCAGCCCTGGGAGCCCCGACAAGGCCCTTGCCGCGGCAGCTCGCCCCGTGCCTACGGAGCGAATCACCCTTGAGTCCACCGCCCCCATGGGGCAAGGATTTGGGAGATATCCCCGTGGTGGCATGCAGATCTTTGTGAAGACATTCAAGATCAGATGCAAGTTAAGAAGATGACGACCCTTGGCGGGATTCCAGCCAAGGAGAACCACAAGGCCCCCGGCAAGCACCTTGCTGGGGATGCCTGCAGGCGCCACGGTAGGACCCTTGCCGGTGCCCCAGCAAGGCCCTTGCCAAGGACACCCTCGGGACCACCGTCAGGCCCCCACCAACTGGGTTTCCACCGACCCACGCAGCTGCAGACCCAACCAGCTGAACAGGCTCCTGCGTGGCAACCCATAGATCTTCGTGGAGACCCGCCGTTGCGCCACCTCAGCTACTTGTCTGCCTACATGGCACCTCAAGCACCGCTGGCCAGGGCGCGTGTCGACACAAGGAGGGGCGGCGACGGACAAGACGGACGTCTCCCCCCATCCCTGATAAAGCAAGGACACCTAAGCTGGTGCATTAAATGCACCTTGTCCTGTAATGCGAGGGATAACCTCGCGTCACTGTACCCTTTCCACCTCCTGTGTGCCACTGTGGCAGCCCCTTTTTACTATAAAAGGAGGCCCAAGGCGACCAGGAGGAGGATTCGCCTTTTTAGAACTCCTCACGACTCTCTTGGAGCTCCTCGTTAGCTGAAGAACACCAACGTATAATCCACCAAAGCAGGAGTAGGGTTTTACGCATCTTTGCGGCCCGAACCTGGGTAAAGGAACCGTGTCCTGACCGTTAGATCCGCTCTTCTCTCAACCCCGCGCCCCGCAACCGTAGGAGGGATTCTTGTGATCCCATAGGTGTCGATCCAAATACCCCGACAGCCTGGTTTCCACATGCTCCTTGCCGAACTCAGAATTGCGATCGAGATGGGAATCAAGAAACTGATCATCCAATGAGATTCTCAACTTGTGGTGAAGCAAGTTAAATAAGATTATTAGTGCCAGTTGATGGAAGCATACGTGGAGGAGATGAGGAAGCTGGAAGAGCACTTTGACGGGTTACAAGTAGATCATGTGCCACATGAAGAACACAGCATCGCTGATCATCTATCAAAGTGTGCCGCACAAAAGCTTCATGTGGGACCAGGAACTTTTGTCCTCCACCTCACATTTCAGGAATCACGCATTTTGCCATCTGCCCTAGCTGACGGCAAAGGCATGCCTGGCGGACTACAAAGGCCTTTGTCGTCAGATAGAAGACGGCAAAACATCTAGCAAAACGAGCAATGACAAAGGGCACTTTGCCGTCTGCTGGCGGACGACAAAGATGCAAAGGTCTTTGTTATCAGCCAGCTCATACGTGATAAGTCTCCAACATATCTATAATTTTTTATTGTTCCATGCTATTATTTATGAAGTCGATGTTTAATGGGCTTTATCATTCACTTTTATCTCATTTTTGGGACTAACCTACTAACCTAAAGGCCCAGTCCAGATTGCTGTTTTTTGCCTGTTTCAGGGTTTTGCAGAAAAAGAATATCAAACGGAGTCCAAACGGAATGAAACCTTCGCGAGAGATATTTTTGGAGAAAATCACGCATGCGGAGCTTGAGAACCACGTCAGGAGATCAAGAGGTTGCCCATGAGGGTGGGGGGCGCCCCCCCCTTCCCAGGGCGCCCCCTGCCTCGTGCCCCACTCGAGCGTCCCCCGGTGCCCTCCTTCTTCCTATATAAGTCTACATACCCCAGAACCTCCGTGAACAGAGAGAAAACCCTAATTCCACCGCCGTACCTTATGTTCCCGTGGAGATCCCATCTTGGAGCCTGTTCCGGAGCTCCACCGGAGGGGGATCCATCATGGAGTTCTTCATCATCATCATCATCGCCCTCACCATGTGTTGTGCGTAGTTTACCACAGACCTTCCGGTTCATAGCTAGTATCTAGATGGCTTCTTCTCTCTCTCTGGATCTCAATACAAAGTTCTCCTCGGTCTTCGAGGAGATCTATTCGATGTAATCTCTTTTTGAAGTGTGTTTGTCAAGATACGATGAATTGTGAGTTTATGATCAAGGTTATCTATGAACCAAATATCTATGAAAGATATTTGGTTCGGTTTGGCCTACTAGATCTATAGTTCTTGCAATGGGAGAAGTGCTTGGCTTTGGGTTCAATCTTGCGGTGTCCTTTCCCAGTGATAGTAGGGGCAGCAAGTCACGTATTGTATTGTTGCCATCGAGGATAAAAAGATGGGGTTTATATCATATTGCTTGAGTTTATCCCTCTACATCATGTCATCTTGCTTAAGGCGTTACTCTGTTCTTATGAACTCAATACACTAGATGCATGCTGGATAGCGGTCGATGTGTGGAGTAATTGTAGTAGAATAGGCAGGAGTCGGTCTACTTGTCTCGGACGTGATGCCTATATACAATGATCATGCCTAGATAGTCTCATAATTAATCGCTTTTCTATCAATTGCTCGACAGTAATTTGTTTACCCGCCGTAGAATATCGCTATCATGAGAGAAGCCACTAGAGAAAATTATGGCCCCCGGGTCTATTCTCAACATATCCATCTACAACTACTTTACTTTTTATGATTTTATTTGCTATTCTTATAAACTAAAAATAAAAAAAATATAAACTATCATCTCTATCAGATCTCACTTTCGTAAGTGACCGTAAAGGGATTGACAACCCCTTATCGCGTTGGCTGCGAAGTTCTTATTTGTTTGTGCAGGTGCGAGGGACTCGCACATGGTCTCCTACTGGATTGATACCTTGGTTCTCAAAAACTGAGGGAAATACTTACACTACTTTCCTACATCTCCCTTTCCTCTTCGAGGGAATACAAGGCAAGCTCAAGAAGTAGCAATACGTCTCCAACGTATCTACTTTCCCAAAAACTTTTGCCCTTGTTTTGGACTCTAACTTGCATGATTTGAATCGAACTAACCCGGACTGACGCTGTTTTCAGCAGAATTGCCATGATGTTGTTTTTGTGCAGAAATAAAAAGTTCTCGGAATGACCTGAAAACCCATGGAGAATTATTTCGGAAAATAAAAAAAAATACCTGCAAGAAGATCTAGACTAGGGGGCCCATACCCTATCCACAGGGGTGGAGGGTGCCCCACCCCTAGGGCGCGCCCCCTGCCTCGTGGGCCTCCTGGTGCTTCACCAACGTATCCCCAGATCCTATATATTCACTTTCGGGGAGAAAAAATCAAAGAGGAAGAATTACCGTGTTTTACGATACGGAGCCTCCGCCAAGCCCTAATCTCTCTCGGAGGGCTGATTTGGAATCCGTTCGGGGCTCCGGAGAGTGGAGATCGTTGCCATCGTCATCATCAACCTTCCTCCATCACCAATTCCATGATGCTCACCGCCGTGCATGAGTAATTCCATCATAGGCTTGCTGGACGGTGATTGGTTGGATGGGATCTATCATGTAATCGAGTTAGTTTTGTTAGGGTTTGATCCCTAGTATCCACTATGTTTTGACATTGATGTTGCTATGACTTTGCTATGCTTAATGCTTATCACTAGGGCCCGAGTGCCATGATTTCAGATCTGAACCTATTATGTTTTCATGAATATATGTGTGTTCTTGATCCTATCTTGCAAGTCTATAGTCACCTACTATGTGTTATGATTCGGCAACCCCGAAGTGACAATAATCGGGACCACTCCCTGTGATGACCATAGTATGATGAGTTCATGTATTCACTATGTGTTAATGTTTTGGTCCGGTACTCTATTAAAAGGATGCCTTAATATCCCTTAGTTTCCAATAGGACCCCGCTGCCACGGGAGGGTAGGACAAAAGATGTCATGCAAGTTCTTTTCCATAAGCACGTATGACTATATTCGGAATACATGCCTACATTGCATTGATGAACTGGAGCTAGTTTTGTGTCACCCTAGGTTATAACTTCTACTTGATAAATTGCATCCGACATAATTTCCCATCACCGATCCAATGCCTACGAGCTTTTCACATATTGCTTGTTGCTTATTTACTTTTCTGTTGCTATCATTACTTTTATTGTTGCTACCGCCACTATCATATTACTTTGCTACTAAACTATCTTGCTGCAGATACTAAGTTTCCAGGTGTGGATGAATTGACAACTCAGCTGCTAATACTTAAGAGTATTCTTTGGCTCCCCTTGTGTCGAATCAATAAATTTGGGTTGAATACTTTACCCTCGAAAACTGTTGCGATCCCCTACACTTGTGGGTTATCAATACTATTTTCTGGAGCCATTGCCGGGGAGCATAGCTCTATTCTTTAAGTCACTTGGGATTTATATCTATTGATCACTATCAAGAATCTAAAGGACTCAAAAACCAAGATCTTACCCTCAACTACGAGGGGAGGTAAGGAACTGCCATCTAGTTCCGCACTTGATTCTCCTTCTGTTATGGGTAAATTTGCGACACCTACTCATGGTATTGAATTTGATATGACATATGTTCTTGATGATGCCACTTCAACTATGTATGATGAAACTACTTCTATGACTGATATTGTGCCACTAGGTGAATTTCTAGATGAACAAATTGCTAAGGTTAGGGAGAATGCAAATATTGAAACTGATGATATTTATGAAAGTGATGATGAAGCTTCTCCCAATAGATATGAATTGCCTTTTGTTCCTGAGGGTTATGTTATGGATGAAGAAACTGCTAGAGACTTTCTTGGTTGCAATGATAGATATGTTCTTAAGAAATTATTAGCTAAGCTGAAAGAAAAGTCCTTGAATGCTAGAATGAAACATGACCCTGCTTTGGCCACTTCACCTATCAGTGTTACTGATAAGGATTATGAATTCTCTGTTGATCCTGAGTTAATTACTTTGGTTGAATGGGATCCTTTCCATGGCTATGAGTCTGAAACTGTTGTGACACATCTTACTAAGTTGAATGATATAGCCACCCTGTTTACCAACGATGAAAAGATTCGTTATTACTATATCCTTAAGTTGTTTCCTTTCTCATTAAAGGGTGATGCTAAGACTTGGTTTAATTCTCTTGACCCTGGTTATGTGCGTAGTCCCCAGGATATGATGTATTACTTCTCTGCTAAATATTTTCCCGCTCATAAAAAACAAGCTGCCTTACGGGAAATATATAACTTTATGCAAATTGAAGAAGAGAGTCTCCCACAAGCTTGGGTGAGGCTCTCAAATTACTTAACTCTTTGCCTGATCATCCTCTTGAGATGCATGATATACTTGATGTCTTTTATAATGGACTAACCGATGCTTCCAGAGACCACCTGCATAGTTGTGCTGGTTGTGTTTTCAGGGAAATAACAGTTGAACAAGCTGAATTACTATTGAATAATATGCTAGCCAATGAAAATAATTGGACACTTCCTGAACCAGCCCCTAAGCCAACTCCGAAGAGAAGAGGTGTTCTATTTCTCAGTCCGGAAGATGTGCAAGAGGCAAAGAAATCTATGAAAGAAAAGGGTATTAAAGCTGAAGATGTTAAGAATTTACCACCTATTGAAGAAATACATGGTCTTGATAAACCAACACAAGTAGTAAAGGTAAATTCTCTTTATAGATTTGATGAAGGTGATATTCCTCATTATAAGTCTCCTAGCCAATGCTTAGATGAGTTTGACAATTTTATTGTGAAACAAGAAAACTTCAATGCCTATGTTGGTAGACAATTACAACACAATGCTTATATGATTGAACGCTTGAGTGATTATCTGTCTAGAGTTAAAGGTGAACTGAAACTCATTAGTATACATGCTTCTATGGTCACCACTCAAGTAGAACAAGTACTTAAGGCTCAGAATGATTTGATCAATGAATTAAATAGTAAGAATAATGATAATGCCATTAGAGTCGTGACTAGAGGTGGTAGAATGACTCAGGAACCTTTGTATCCCGAGGGTCACCCTAAGAGAATTGAGCAAGATTCTCAGAGAGCTAATTTAGATGCACCTAGTACTTCTAAGAAGAAGAAAAAGAAAAATGATAGGACTTTGCATGCTTCTAGTGAACCTGTAGCTGACATACCTAGGAATCCCAATGATATGTCTATTTCCGATGCTGAGACACAATCTGGTAATGAACATGAACCTTGTGATAATGTTAATGATGATGTTCATGATGATGCTCAACCTAGCAATGACAATGATGTAGAGATTGAACCTGCTGTTGATCTTGATAACCCACAATGAAAAAATCAATGTCATGATAAGAGATTATTTGTTGCTAGGAAGCACAGTAGGGAAAGAGAACCATGGGTTCAGAAAGCCATTCCTTTTCCTCTGAAACCATCCAAGAAAAAGGATGATGAGGATTTTGAGTGCTTTGCTGAAATGATTAGACCTATCTTTTTGTGTTTGTGTTTGACTGATGTGCTTAAAACAAATCCTTATGCTAAGTATATGAAGGATATTATTACCAATAAAACAAAGATGCCTGAAGTATAAATTTCCACCATGCTTGCCAATTACACTTTTAAGGGTGGAATACCTAAGAAACTAGGAGATCCAGGAGTGCCTACTATACCTTGCTCCATTAAACGAAACTATGTTAAAACTGCTTTATGTGATCTGGGAGCCGATGTTAGTGTTATGCCTCTCTCTTTATATCGTAGACTTGACTTGAGTAAGTTGACACCTACTGAAATGTCCTTGCAAATGGCTGATAAATCAACTACTATACCTGTCGGTATTTGTGAGGATGTGCCTGTTGTAGTTGCAAATGTTACTATTCTAACGGACTTTGTTATAGTTGATATTCCCGAGGACGATAGTATGTCTATTATTCTTGGAAGACCCTTTTTGAATATTGAAGGGGCTATTATTGATTGCAACAAAGGAAATGTAACTTTTCATGTCAATGGTAATGAGCATACGGTGCACTTTCCGAGGAAACAACTTGAGGTCCTTAGTATCAATTATATTGGAAAAATTTCAACTATTACTATTGGAGGTTTTGAATTTCCTCTTCCTACCTGTCAACAAGACATATGACATTCTTATTGTTGGGGACAAACATATCCCCATTGAGGTAACCTAGTGTTATTCGAAAATTCTTTGGTTTCATGTTATTAGGAAAGAGTTTATTAACAAGACCTAATCAACCTTGTTAATGGATTCCTTTAGACGAGCATGGGATAGGTGAATCTAGATAGCACAAACCTTCTGTACCCTCCTTTTAATTTCTGTTAAATAGGATAAATAAAACAAAAATAGCATTTCTTGTCTGTTTTTAGACTTATCAGTGCAATAAAAAAATACCCCGAAAATAAAAGTTCTCCAAATGCCATGAAAATGAAATATGATTTTTTCTAGAATATTTGAGAAAATATGGCACAGAACACATAGCGAGGGGAGCCAGCACCTGGCCACGAGGGTCCAGGGCGCGCCCCCTGCCTCGTGGGCCCCACGTGGCCCCCTCCACTTATTCCTGCACCCATACTCTTCTTCTTCCTCCCAAAAAAAAATCACCAACCAGCTCAAACCCAAGTTCTAGCTCATCTTGCTGGCATTTTTGATCTCCTTGCTCAAAGCACCATTCACCAAACTGTTTGGAGAGATTGTTCCTTGGTATGTGACTCGTCCATTGGTCCAATTAGTTTTGTTCTAGTTCTTTATTTATTGCAAATTTTTGCTGCTATGGCGACCTTGTTCTTGAGCTTGCATGTTAAATTTTCTTGGTCCCATGTAGTTCTAATGCATGATATAGTCTCTAGGCACTAGTAGGAGTTGTTTCTATCAATCTTGTTGAGTTTGGTGAACTTTTATTTTGAGTTACTAAAAATTTCAGAAAATTTCAGAAAAATGCATAGGAGAAACTTCCAAGGTGGTTCTTCAAGGAAGCAAGAACCGAGGCTCGCGTTTCATGAGCCGGTGTCACATCCCTAGTCAGTGATTGCATTAGGACTAGCTAGAGTGTGCATCATGTTTACTTTTCAAAGAAACTTGAAATGGGAATGACAGAAACCCCAGCACCCCTCTTCCAACAACTAGGGTTTAATAAAATCTCTTCCAATGTACCCAAAATGCCCTTCAAAAATGTTCATCATTTCTGCCTTGGTCTTAAACCTCTGCCAAAAATGGTGCACAATTTTCTAGGACACCCAAGGTCTCTGGATTAATTCATATGGTTTTTGCATTTGGGCATTTAAATGCTATAAAATATTTTATGTGCCCAAATAATCATAAACTAAAATGTTCCATACTGTTCATATTATATACAGTGGGCATGACTAGTTTCATGAGTTATAGAAATGTTCTGGCATTTTATTTAATTCAACAAAGTTGCAAAAGAAATGAAACAGAAAGTAAATGGAAAAAATAGGAAGGAGCAGGCTTACCTAAGCCCACTTACCTGCTAGCCCAGCCGGCCCAGCCCACGAGGGTCATCCCCGTCTTCTTCGCCGTGCCAGCGCACGAAGTAGCTCGGTGGCGAGCGCCGCCGACACGCCGGCCACCTCCTGCCTGCCTGGCTGGCCTTTCGATGCCCTGGATGGAACCAGATGAAGCCACGCAGACCCCCTTGACCCCCTCGACCGCTACCCTCTCTCCCTGCCTCGTCTCCCTCGCTCCGCGCCTCGTGGCCGAGCGCCACCGTTGCCACCGACGCCGTTCGCCGTAGCCACCATGCCTCTCTCGCCCAGCTGTTTAGCACAGAAGCTCCGCCTGGTCCTCCTCGTCCTCCGCACCGAGCTACACGACGCTAGAAGCCCTACTTCACCCTCACCGTCGCCGTCTTCAACCTACGGCCGTGGAGATCACCGGCGACCGTGCACCCGCCTCGACGCTTCCCCGAGCCCGCTGAGCATCTCATCCGCCTCCCTGTGAGCTCCTGAGTCGAACCCCTCTCCTCCCCGCTCCGTTTGCTCGCCGTAGATGCCGTCCCCTTGCTCGCTGTAGCACACCGCCGCACAAGCACGCCGTCGACGAGGCTCCAGTGCCCAATTGGCTCCGTGCACATGCCCGTCGTCTTCATGAGCGCTCGTAGCACCCATAGGAACCAACCGTTGTACCTCCGGTGCCCTGTGCCATAGTTTTCATCGGCACCCGAGCTCCGGCTGCCGCCGTTGAGGTCGCCGCCGTCGTTTCCGGCCACCCCAGCTGCTCCGGCCTGTCCCATTGGATGCGCGAGTCCTCTAGCTCTCTGTAGATGCCCTCCGTCGTTAATTGGGTCATCGGAACGCAGTTTCCGAGCCGCGCCGCCGTCCTGGCTCTCGCCGGCGGCGAGACACCGATGGGGTTGACCTGTTTTGACCACGCCTGGACCCCCCCCCCTGTGTCACTGACATGTGGGGCCGGCTGTTGACTAACTTTAGTTTAGGTTTTTAATTAAGTACTAATTGTTGTCATTAGTTTAGTGAGCCACTAACATGTGGGGCCCAACCCCTATTATCTTTTAGTTTAGTGTTAAGCTCTTTTTAGTTAGTACTAAGAGACTGACCAGTGGGACCCACTGGTCAGGTTTGACCTGGACGCCCTGTTGACTGGCTGATGTCAGCATGATGTCATGCTGACACAGTAAAGGATTTTCTGGGATTATTTGATTTAAAAATAATTCAGGAAATTCCAGAAAATGCTTTAAACTTCAAAAAATCATATAAATTCAATAGTAGCTCAGATGGAAAAGATTTATATATGAAAATTGATTAGAAAAATCCAATCTTTCCAATGGCACTGGTTTCATGCATGTTTGAGCAAGTTAACCTTGCTGTATACATTAAAACATGATAATGCACTTAAATAATTACTAGTTTGGGTTTCAATTTGAATCCTTGATTCAAATGGGCTCAAACCCTTCTGGTTATAGTTGCATTAGCCCAAAACGCATGCATCTTGCCATGTCATGAGAATGCATCATATTGTTGCATTTGTTTGCTTATTGATTGCATCGCCGTTATTCTCCGTGTTAGGTCCTGCTCCCGAGGATACTTCTGCGTATCCAACTGAAGAGCAGTACCCGACAACCACTCTGTCAGGCAAGCAATCATTGATCATTCCGATACAAACCCATCTTCTCGCTCCTGCTCTCTTTTAGTGCATTAAGGCATGTGAACTGCTACTTGCTGCGGTAGTTGAACCCTATTCCCTTGCATGACCTGTCATTGCCACAGTAAATAGTTGAAACCCACTAGCATGTGTAGGAGTTGATTGAGACATGTGATGTGTGATCCACCATGCTATTTGTTTATGTTGCCTGCTATGCTTAGATTTGTGTCAAGTCTGATTCATCTGGGTGATGGATCAGAGTGAAATGATCATACCGGTAAAGAGAAGGAAGTGTGGAACATGTTTGGTAAAGGTATCGATGAAAGGCCATGTAGGAGTACGTGGTGGGTTGTTTCATTGGAACCGTCCATAGGACCCGAGATCTGTATGTGTGGTTCAAGTTACAGCTACTACCACACATTGGGCCCTCAAATATGACCCCGCTCGACTTATTGACTGCCCATGTTCTCTGTCCAGGAGTTGCAACTAGTTTCTGGTGTTTGTAGTTTACTGGTGGTCGTGCAGAGCGCTGACCCTCGCGGTGGGCTGTGATGCGACAGGTACGTGGCACGGTGTACCGGTTTCCCGTTTGGTGACTCGGGAACCCTGTACACATCGTTTGGGGCCGTGAGCGACACCCCGGTCGGATCTCCCCACGGATGGAACCCAAATAGGCGATAAACTTGGATGAGAGACTTGAGTGGTTGGTTAGGTCGTGGTCTACACCCACGTAGGCTTTCGCTTGAAGTCTGCCGAGCACATGTCATGTGCAGACGCTAAGTGGTGAAAACATGTGTGAAGAAGTACACCCCTGCAGGGTTACCAATCTATTCGAATAGCCGTTGTTCGCGGTACGGACAACTTGATTACTCTTACAGTTCATAGACAAATTGATGGATACTACTAAAAGCCTCAAGACAAGTGTGAGGGCCATGGATGGCCCTTCCGTAGGATGACGGAAGAGGATCCTCGGTGGTGTATTGTTGTGGTGAGTAGAGGACTCGTGTACGTAGTAATATCTTGCAATCTGTTGAGAGTTGTAGTATAGGTTAGCCAAGAGTCAAAGCTGGCTTTCTGCTATGAACTCCACTACCCCCTGTTGATAATGTTGCATGTATGATAGGTTCTGTTGTAAGACTTGATGAGTACCTTTGTACTCATGTTTGCTTAATAACTGTTGCAGAGGAGAACCCTGCCCCTTCTGATGGGTTCTACATAGACGTTGACGTCGACGAGTAGCTTGCTACCCAGACGGTTATCTGGAGCTTGTGAAGGGCCTTGTAGATATTCAGGCTACACCAAGCCTGTTTTATTTTCTAAGTTGTCTATACTCAGACATGTAGCTTCCGCTTGTGCTTGTATGACTGTATGACTTGAGTGTGGGGTCATGTGACCCCTACCTGTATGGATATGTTATGTATAGCTCTTGGAGCCTCTTAAATAAAGTAATTTGAGTCATAGAGTTTTGTTGTGATGCAATGTTGTATTTGCACATATTGAGCATATTGTGTGTATGATTGAAATGCTTGGTATGTGTGGGATCCGACACCTAGTTGTTTTCCTTTGGTAGCCTATCTTACAGGGAAATGCCTCCTAGTGCTTCCAATAAGCCTTGGTAGCTTTCTACTGCTCGAAACACGTAGGCTGGCCGGCATGTGCCCTTCTTCGTTCCTGTGTCTGTCCCTTAGGGGAAATGTCACGCGTTGTTCCTTTAAGTCCATGTAGCTTGCTACGACTTGGGTTCATACGTTCATGACCGACACATTCGTTCCTGGGTCATGGATGCCTGTCTCTGTAATTTAGTGCCACTTTTGGTTTATAACTAGCCATGTCGGCCCGGGTTCTCTGTCATATGGATGCTAGCGACACTGTCATATACGTGTGCCAAAATGCGCAAATGGTCCCGGGCCAGGTAAGGTGGCACCCGTGGGGATATCGTGCATGAGGCCGCAAAGTGATATGACGTGTTACAGCTAGATCGATGTGACTTAGGATCGGGGTCCTGACAGCCGGACGATGAAATATCAAGGGATGCTGACGTACGGCCTTGTGAATGGCCGTCAGATGACTTTATTGATCAGGTTGGCATCAAGGATGAATTTTACGCATACGTGCGCAACGCTAACCTCGAGGGCTTCATACAAGATAAGTGCCCTCAATACCGTGGCTTAACTGATAGCTTTGTGAAAAGGTTTAAATTTTCATCTTCACGTAATTCTCACACTGTTCTGTTTGACCTGTATGATAAATCCTATACCATGGACTTAGAGGATTTTAATGATGCTTGTAAGCTCCCACAGTCGGTCAGTATGGGTGATCCCCGTAAATCTGAATTTAGAGAGTTCCTTGCTAGTATCACTGTGGGGGAGTCTAGAGAAATCACACAGGCTACCATAGGAAGCATTCATTTTCCTGCTATTCATTACTTTGCTCCCTTTATTGGTAGATGCATAAATGGTAAAGATGAAGCTTGTCACATGTGTGTCCCAGATCTTAGTGTACTCAGGAGTGCTGTACTAGGTGATAGACAATATAACTTAGGAGCCATTGTTGCACGTAGGCTACAACATAATGGTATGAATGGAGATTTATTTGGTGGGATTTATGCCACTCGCATAGCTCGCTTTCTTGGTGTGCCTGTGCACGAGAATGATGAACCTTGCTCATCTAGATTGCCATGCTATGACTAGTCACCGGTTTATAGAGAGGGATGGTCAAACCCTCAAATATCGATCAATCTTTAACATGCGGCAGGCCATCCCTATTGTTCTTCCTACCCCTACCTTCTTTGACTTTCAGGCAAAATGAAGAGACACTATAACTATGGAGGAGGCGAATACTTATTATAATATGACCGAAGCAGCCCGCCTTCGAGCTGCAGCTCAGCATGCAGTCGCTGTTGCATCTCAGTACAACCCCAACTACGACTTTGGATATCCGGCAGGCCAATATTGTCCATATAACAACTTAGGCCAAAAGCCTAAGCTTGGGGGAGTACGTGTTTCTCACCGACTTTACATTCATGTTCACACTTATTCTAGTTGTCGGTGCTCACACTCTTTCATTGTACCATCCATGTTTAGTTTCATTTCTTTCTCTTTGTCTTTTTCTCGTGTGCTAGAAAAATCTTTAAGAAAAACAAAAAATGTTAGTTGTAACTTCTAACTAGTTTACTTTTCTTGTAGTAGTAACTAAAAGAAAACCCAAAAATATTTCCCAGTCTTCCTTTGCTTCTTGGGAGCTTTCCTGTTTAAATAGTTTCTTTTCTATTCTTTGGGGGTCAAGAGTAGAAGACCATGATTAAATTTCTTAGAGGCTCTCATATGCTTTATTGTTGATTTAACCTTGAGCCATATTACCTTGTCTTCTCTCTGTATTAAAATGTCTGCAGATTCTAGCTTAGTCCAATGCACGTGCACTATTATTATTATCCACACCATTCGGTTGTGTGAGTGAAAGGCAATAAGGATGATATATGATGAACTAATTGAGATGAGAAAAGATGGTATGAACTCGACCTCTCTTATTTTGGTAAATATGATAGTTCATCGTTCCTGATTCTGCTTGTTATGAATGAAACATGCTTGCAAAGATAATTAGATATCATAGCTGCTTATTCCATGCTTAATTAGCTAAGAGTTTATAATGGTCTATCTTGCGTGCCAACATGATATTAAAATGGTTGCCTTTGAACGATTCAAGTGATCTGACTTGGCACATGTTCACGCATGTAGTTGAAACAAATCAACATAGCCTCAACGATATTTATGTTCATGGTGATTTATATCCTACTCATGCTTGCATTCATTGTTGATTAATTTTAATGCATGTTCATGACCGTTGTTGCACTCAAGCTGGTCGCTTCCCAGTCTCTTTCTAGCCTTCACCTGTAATAAGCGGGAATACTACTTGTCGATACGTCTCCGACATATCTACTTTTCCAAACCCTTTTGCCCTTGTTTTGGACTCTAACTTAAATGATTTGAATGGAACTAACCCGGACTGACGCTGTTTTCAGCAGAACTGCCATGGTGTTGTTTTTGTGCAGAAATAAAAAGTTCTCGGAATCGCCTGAAAATCAACGGAGATTTATTTTGAATTATATAAAAAATATCTGCAAGAAGATCCTCAGCAGGGGCCCCACACCCTGTCCACGAGGGTCGGGGGCGCGTCCCCAGCCTCGTGGGCTCCCTGGTCCTCCAGCGATGTATCCCCAGATCCTATATCATCACCTTTGGGGAGGAAAAAATCAAGGAGAAAGAATTATCGTGTTTCACGAGACGGAGCCGCCGCCAAGCCCTAATCTCTCCCGGGAGGGCTGATCTGGAGTCCGTTCGGGGCTCTGGAGAGTGGAGATCGTCGCCATCGTCGTCATCAACCATCCTCCATCACCAATTCCATGATGCTCACCGCCATGCGTGAGTAATTCCATCATAGGCTTGATGGACGGTGATGGGTTGGATGGGATCTATCATATAATCGAGTTAGTTTTGTTAGGGTTTGATATCTAGTATCCACTATGTTCTGAGATTGATGTTACTATGACTTTGCTATGCTTAATGCTTGTCACGAGGGCCCGAGTGCCATGATTTCAGATCTGAACCTATTATGTTTTCATGAATATATGTGTGTTCTTGATCCTATCTTGCAAGTCTATAGTCACCTACTATGTGTTATGATCCGTCAACCCCGAACTGACAATAATAGGGACCAATCCCGGTGATGACCATAGTTTGAGGAGTTCATGTATTCACTCTGTGTTAATGCTTTGGTCCGGTACTCTATTAAAAGGAGGCATTAATATCCCTTAGTTTCCAATAGGACCCCGCTGCCACGGGAGGGTAGGACAAAAGATGTCATGCAAGTTCTTTTCCTTAAGCACGTATGACTATATTCGGAATACATGCCAACATTGCATTGATGAACTGGAGCTAGTTCTGTGTCATCCAAGGTTATAACTTCTACATGATGAATTGCATCCGACATAATTTCCCATCATCGATCCAATGCCTACGAGCTTTTCCTATATTGCTTGTTGCTTATTTACTTTTTCATTGCTACTATTACAAAAACTACAAAAACACTATCGTTTCTTTTATTGTCCCTACCGCCACTATCATATTACTTTGCCACTAAACTATCTTGCTGCAGATACTAAGTTTCCAGTTGTGGTTGAATTGACAACTCAGCTGCTAATACTTAAGAGTATTCTTTGGCTCCCCTTGTGTCGAATCGACAAATTTGGGTTGAATACTTTACCCTCGAATACTGTTGCGGTCCCCTACACTTGTGGGTTATCAAGACTATTTTCTGGCACCGTTGTCGGGGAACATAGCTCTATTCTTTAAGTCACTTGGGATTTATATCTGTTGATCACTATGAATAATTTGAAGGACTCAAAAATCAAGATCTTACCCTCAACTACGAGGGGAGGTAAGGAACTGCCATTTAGCTCCGCACTTGATTCTCCTTCTGTTATGAGTAAACTTGCGACACCTACTCCCGCTATTGAATCTGATATGTCGTATGTTCTTAATGATGCCACTTCTGCTATGTATGATAAAACTACTTCTATGCCTGATACTGTGCCACTAGGTGAATTTCTAGATGAGCAAATTTCTAAGGTTATGGAGAACGCAAATGTTGAAACTGATGATATTTATGAAAGTGATGATGAGGCTACTCCCAATAGATATGAATTGCCTGTTGTTCCTGAGGGTTAAGTTATGGATGAAGAAACTGCTAGAGACTTTCTTGCTTGCAATGATAGATATGATCTTAAGAAATTATTAGCTAAGCTAAAAGAAAAGTCCTTGAACGCTAGAATGAAACATGACCCTGCTTTTGGTACTTCACCTATCTGCGTTACCGATAAGGATTATGAATTCTCTGTTGATCCTGAGTTAATTACTTTGGTTGAATCTGATCCTTTCCAGGGCTATGAGTCTGAAACTGTTGCGGCACATCTTAATAAGTTGAATGATATAGCCACCCTATTTACCAACGATGAAAAAATTCGTTATTACTATATCCTTAAGTTATTTCCATTCTCGTTAAGGGTGATGCTAAGACTTGTTTTAATTCCCTTGATCTTGGTTGTGTGTGTAGTCCCCAGGATATGATGTATTACTTCTCTTCTAAATATTTTCCTGCTCAAAAGAAACAAGCTACCTTACGGGAAATATATAACTTTGTGCAAATTGAAGAAGACAGTCTCCCACAAGCTTGGGGGGGGGGGGCTTCTCCAATTACTCAATGCTTTGCCTGATCATCCTCTTGAGATGCATGATATAGTTGACGTCTTTTATAATGGATTAACCGATGCTTCCAGAGACCACCTGGATAGTTGTGCTGGTTGTGTTTTCAGGGAATGAACAGTTGAACAAGCTGAAACTATTGTATAATATGCTTGCCAATGAAAATAATTGGACACTTCCTGAACCAACCCCTAAGCCAACTCCGAAGAAAAGAGGTGTTCTATTTCTCAGTCCTGAAGATATGCAAGAGGCAAAGAAATCTATGAAAGAATAAGGTATTAAAGTTGAAGATGTTAAGCATTTACCACCTATTGAAGAAATACATAGTCTTGATATCCCGACACAGGTAGTAAAGGTAAATTCTCTTTATATATTTGAGGAAGGTGATATTCCTCGTTATAAGTCTGCTAGCAAATGCTTAGATGAGTTTGACAATTTTATTGTGCAACAAGAAAACTTCAATTCTTATGTTGGTAGACAATTAAAACACAATGCTTATATGATTGAATGCTTGGGTGATTATCTGTCCAGAGCTAAAGGTGAACTGAAACTCATTAGTATACATGCTTCTGTCGTGACCACTCAAGTAGAACCAGTACTTAAGGCTCAGAATGATTTGCTCAATGAATTAAATAGTAAGAATAATGACAATGCCATTAGAGTTGTGACTAGAGGTGGTAGAATGACTCAGGAACCCTTGTATCCCGAGGGCCATCGTAAGAGAATTGAGCAAGATTCTTAGAGAGCTAATTTATATGCACCTAGTTCTTCTAAGAAGAAGAAAAAGAAAAATGATAGGACTTTGCATGCTTCTAGTGAACCTGTAGCTGACACACCTGAGAATCCCAATGATATATCTATTTCTGATGCTGAGACACAACCCGGTAATGAACATGAACCTAGTGATAATATTAATGATTTTAGATAGAACCTGCTATTGATCTTGATAACCCACAATCAAAGAATCAACGTTATGATAAGAGAGACTTTGTTGCCAGGAAATACAGTAGGGAAAGAGAACCATGGGTTCAGAAACCCATGCCTTTTCCTCCTAAACCATCCAAGAAAGAGGATGATGAGGATTTTGAGCGCTTCGCTGAAATGATTTGACCTATCTTTTTGCGTATGCGTGTGACCGATGTGCTTAAAACAAATCCTTATGCTAAATATATGAAAGATATTATTACCAACAAAAGAAAGATACCTGAAGTAGAAATTTCCACCATGCTTGCCAATTACACTTTTAAGGGTGGATTGCCTAACAAATTAGGAGATCCAGGAGTACCTACTATACCTTGCTCCATTACGAAAAACTATGTTAAAACTGCTTTGTGTGATCTTGGAGCCGGTGTTAGTGTTATGCCTCTCTCTTTATATCATAGACTTGACTTGAGTAAGTTGACACCTACTGATATATCTTTGCAAATGGCTGATAAATCAACTGCTAAACTTGTCGGTATTTGTGAGGATGTGCCCATTGTAGTTTGCAAATGTTACTATTCTAACAGACTTTGTTATACTTGATATTCCCGAGGACGATAGTATCTCTATTATTCTTGGAAGACCCTTTTTGAATACTGCAGGAGTTGTTATTTATTACAACAAAGGCAATGTCACTTTTCATGTCAATCGTAATGAGCATATGGTACACTTTCCGAGGAAACAACCTCAGGTCCACAGTATCAATTATATTAGAAAATTTTCTACTATTACTATTGGAGGTTTTGAATTTCCTCATCCTACTATCAAGAAGACATACGACATCCTTATTGTTGGGGACATACATATCCCCATTGAGGTAACCAAGTGTTATTCGAAAATTCTCTGGTTTCATGTTACTCGGAAAGAGTTTATTAACAAGACCTGATCAACCTTGTTAATGGATTCCTGTTGATGAGCATGGGATATGTGCATCTAGATAGCACAAACCTTCTATACCCTCTTTTTACTTTTTGTTAATTAGGATAAATAAAGCAAACTTAGTATTTTCTGTCTGTTTCTAGACTTATCCGTGCAATAAAAAATTATCCCAAAAATAAAAGTTCTCCAAATGCCAAGAAAATGCAATATGATTTTTTTCTAGAATATTTGAGAAAATATGGCACAAAACACACAACAAGGGGAGCCAGCACCTCGCCACGAGGGTCCAGGGCGCACCCCCTGCCTCGTGGGCCCCACGTGGCCCCCTTCCACTTATTCCTGCACCCATGCTCTTCATCTTCCTCCCAAAAAAATCACCAACCAGCTCAAACCCGAGTTCTAGTTCATCTTGCTGCCATTTTAGATCTCCTTGCTCAAAGCACCATTCACCAAACTGTTTGGGGAGATTGTTCCTTGGTATGTGACTCCTCCATTGGTCCAATTAGATTTTGTTCTAGTGATTTATTTATTGCAAATTTATGCTGATGTGGTGACCTTGTTCTTGAGCTTGCATATCAAATTTTCTTGGTCCCAAGTAGTTCTAATGCATGATATAGTCCCTAGGCACTTATAGGAGTTGTTGCTCTCAATCTTGTTGAGTTCGGTTAACTTTTATTTTGAGTTACTACAAATTTCAGAAAATTTCGGAAAATATGTCCAGGAGAAACTTCCAAGGTGGTTCTTCAAGGAAGCAAGAACCGAGGCTCGCGTTCCGTGTGCCGCACGATGAACTACCGAGGGATGCTGACGTACGGCCTTGTGAATGGCCGTCAGATGAGTTTATGGATCATGCTGGCATCGAGGATGAATTTTACGCATACGTGCGCAACGCGGACCTCGAGGGCTTCATGCAAGATAAGTGCCCTCAATACCATGGCTTAACCGTTAGCTTTGTGAGAAGGTTTAAATTTTCATCTTCACATAATTTTCACACTATCCTGTTTGACCTTAATGATAAATCCTATAACATGGACTTAGAGGATTTTAATGATGCTTGTAAGCTCCCACAGTGGGGTAGTATGGGTGATCCTGGCAAATGTGAATTTAGAGAGTTCCTTGCTAGTATTACAGTGGGGGAGTCCAGGGAAATCACACAGGCTACCATGGGGAGCATTCATTTTCCTGCTATTCATTACTTTGCTCTCTTTATCCGTAGATGCATAAACGGTAAGGATGAGGCTTGCCACATGTGTGTCCCTGATCTTAGTGTTCTCAGGAGTGCTGTACTAGGTGATAGACAATATAACTTGGGAGCCATTGTTGCACATAGGCTACATCATAATGGTTTGCATGGAGATTTATTTGGCGGGATTTATGCCACTCGCATAGCCCGCTTTCTTGGTGTGCCTGTGCATGAGAATGATGAACCTTTACCTCCTGCTTATTTAGATTGCCATGCTTTGACTAGTCACATGTTTATAGAGTGGGATGATCAAACCCTCAAATATCGACTAATCTTTAACAGGGAGCATGCCATCCCTATTGTTCTTCCTGCCCCCACTTTGTTTAACTTTCAGGCAAAAGGGAGATACACCATCACTATGGAGGGGGGAAATGCTTATTATAACATGACGGAAAGCAGCCCTCCTTTGCGCTGCAGCTCAGCATGCAGTATCAGCTGCATCCCAATACAACCCCAACTACGACTTTGGATATCCGTCAGGCCAATACTGGCCATAGACCAACTTAGGCCAAAAGCCTAAGCTTGGGGGAGTACGTGTTTCTCACCGACTTTACATTCATGTTCACACACTTATTCTAGTTGTCGGTGCTCACACTCTTTCACTGTACCATCCATGCTTAGTTTCATTTTCTTTTTCTTAGCCCTTTTCTTGTGTGCTAGAAAAACCCAGAAAAACAAAAAAATATTAGTTGTAGCTTCTAGCTAGTTTACTTTCTTCGCTTGTAGTAGCAGTTAAAATGAAAACCCAAAAAGATTTCCCGTTCGTCTTATGCTTGTTGGGAGCTTTCCCGTGTAAATAGTTTCTTTTCTTTAGGGGTTAAGAGTAGAAGACCATGATTAAAATGCTTAGTGGCTCTCATATGCTTCGTTGTTGATTTAACCTTGAGCCATATTACCTTGTCTTCTCTCTTGTATTGAATGTCTGCAGATTCCAGCTTAGACCAATGAATGTGCACTATTATTGTTATCCACACCGTTCGGTCGTGGGAGTGGAAGGCAATAAGGATGATATATGATGAACTAATTGAGATGAGAAAAGCTGGTATGAACTCGACCTCTCTTGTTTTTGTAAATATGATAGTTCATCGTTCCTGATTCAGCTTGTTATGAATGAAACATGCTTGCAATGACAATTAGAGATCATAGCTGCTTATGCCATGTTTAATTAGCTGAGAGTTTATAATGGTCTATCTTGCGTGCCAACATGATATTAAAATGGTTGTGATTTGGTATGATGGGTGGTATCCTCCTTTGAACGATTTAAGAGATCTGACTTGGCACATGTTCACGCATGTAGTTGAAACGAATCAACATAGCCTCCACGATATTTATGTTCATGGTGATTTATATCCTACTCATGCTTACATTCATTGTTGATTAATTTTGATGCATGTTCATGACCGTTGTTGCTCTCTAGCGGGAATACTGCTTGTTGATACGTCGCCGACGTATCTACTTTTCCAAACCCTTTAGCCCTTGTTTTGGACTCTAACTTGCATGATTTGAATGGAACTAACCCGGACTAACGCTATTTTCAGTAGAACTGCCATGGTGTTTTTTTTTGCAGAAATAAAAAGTTCTCGGAATCGCATGAAAATCAAGGGAGATTTATTTTGGATTATATAAAAAATATCTGCAAGAAGATACTCACCAGGAGGCCCACACCCTGTCCATGAGGCTGGGGGCGCGCCCCCCTGCCCAGGGCGCGCCCCCTGCCTCGTGGGCCCCCTGGTGCTCCACCGACGTATACCCAGATCCTATATCTTCACTTTCGGGGAGAAAAAATCAAGGGGAAAGAATTATCGTGTTTCATGAGATGGGGCCGCCGCCAAGCCCTAATCTCTCTCGGGAGGGCTGATCTCGAGTCCGTTCGAGGCTCCGGAGAGTGGAGATCATCACCATCGTCATCAACAACCCTCCTCCATCACCAATTCCAAGATGCTCACCGCCGTGCGTGAGTAATTCCATCGTAGGCTTGCTGGACGGTGATGGGTTGGATGGGATCTATCATGTAATCAAGTTAGTTTTGTTAGGATTTGATCCCTAGTATCCACTATGTTTTGAGATTGATGTTGCTATGACTTTGCTATGCTTAATGCTTGTCACTAGGGCCCGAGTGCCATGATTTCCGATATGAACCTATTATTTTTTCATGAATATATGTGTGTTCTTGATCCTATCTTGCAAGTCTATAGTCACCTACTATGTGTTATGATCCGGCAACCCCGAAGTGACAATAATCGGGACCACTCCCGGTGATGACCATAGTTTGAGGAGTTCATGTATTCACTATGTGTTAATGCTTTGGTCTGGTACTTTATTAAAAGGTGGCCTTAATATCCCTTAGTTTCCAATAAGACCCCACTGCCACGGGAGGGTAGGACAAAAGATGTCATGCAAGTCTTTTCCATAAGCACGTATGACTATATTCGGAATACATGCCTACATTGCATTGATGAACTGGAGCTAGTTCTGTGTCACCCTAGGTTATAACTTCTACATGATGAATTGCATCCGACATAATTTCCCATCACCGATCCAATGCCTACGAGCTTTTCCTATATTGCTTGTTGCTTATTTACTTTTCCGTTGTTACTATTACAAAAAAACTATCGTTACTTTTATTGCTGCTACCGCCACTATCATATTACTTTGCTACTAAACTATCTTGCTGCAGATACTAAGTTTCCAGGTGTGGTTGAATTGATAGCTCAGCTGCTAATACTTAAGAGTATTCTTTGGCTCCCCTCGTGTCGAATCAACAAATTTGGATTGAATACTTTACCCTCGAAAACTGTTGCGATCCCCTACACTTGTGGGTTATCACTTGTGCATCCACTTCCATAAACCCCAAAGTTATTCCACATGAGTCCACCATACCTTCCTATATGCGGTATTTACCTGCCGTTCCAAGTAAATTTGTATGTGCCAAACTCTAAACCTTCAAATGAAATTCTGTTTTGTATGCTTGAACAGCTCATGTATCAACTAGGGTTGTCTATATCTTCAATGCCAGGTGGGTTATTCTCACAATGAGTGGACTCCGCTCATCATTCATGAGAAAATGGATGGTAAACGGGATGCCCCATGCTCAAAATCATAATAATTAAACAAAACTCCCCCAGGGTTGTTGCTGGTTTGGACGGTACCCGTTGTTTCGGGCTAGTCGTGGAGTGTGCTTGTTGGTGGTTGGGGGTGTATAAAATTTACCATTCTGTTTGGGAACCACCTATAATGCGCGTAGCATGGGAGATATCGAGATTCTTGATTTCTATGTTGACAATGCAAGTATACCGCTCAAAATGTTATTCATCTCTATTTATAAATCGAGCTCTAGCACCTCTACAAATCCCTGCTTCCCTCTGCGAAGGGCCTATCTATTTACTTTTATGCAGAGTGATCATCCTCTTATCGAAGAGCACCAGTAGGAGAGCTCCTCTGTCATTTGCATGTATTACTATTAATTTGCATTGAGTATGATCATGACTGGATCTCTTTTACCATGAAATACAATGTCTAGTCAGTCCTTGATCTTTAAAGGTGCTCTGCATTTATGTTTTGCGGTCCCAGAAAGGGCTAGCGAGATACCATCTTGTTATATCATATCATGATTGTTTTGAGAAAGTGTTGTTATCCGAGGTTTATTATTATTGCTCGCTAGTTAATTATGCCATTGATGTGAGTAGTCTTGAGACCTGAAAATTATTGTAAATGTGGTTAGTTCTTGATCTTGTTGAAAACCTGAATGTTGGGTTATATATTTACAACAACAAGAGCAAACAGAGTTTGTCAAAGTTTTTCTTTATCACTTTCAGTTTATCAACTGAATTGCTTGAGGACAAGCAAAGGTTTAAGCTTGGGGGAGTTGATACGTGTCCAACGTATCTACTTTTCCAAACACTTCTGCCCTTGTTTTGGACTCTAACTTGCATGATTTGAATGGAACTAACTCGTACTGACGCTGTTTTCAGCAGAATTGCCATGGTGTTGTTTTTGAGCAGAAATAAAAAGTTCTCGGAATGACCTGAAAATCCACGGAGAATTATTTTGGAAAATATAAAAAATACCAGCAAGAAGATCCAGACCAGGGGGCCCACACCCTGTCCACGAGAGTGGGGGCGCACCCTTAGGGCGCGCCCCACTGCCACGTGGGCCGCTTGGTGCTCCACCGATGTATCCCCAGATCCTATATATTCACTTTCGGGGAGAAAAAAAATAAGAGAGGAAGAATATCACGTTTTACGATATGGAGCCGCCGCCAAGCCCTAATCTCTCTCGGGAGGGCCGATCTGGAGTCCGTTCGAGGCTCCAGAGAGTGGAGATCGTCGCCATCATCATCATCAACCTTCCTCCATCACCAATTCCATGATGCTCACCGCCATGCGTAAGTAATTCCATCATAGGCTTGCTGGACGGTGATGGTTGGATGGGATCTATCATGTAATCGAGTTAGTTTTGTTAGGGTTTGATCCCTAGTATCCACTATGTTCTGAGATTGATGTTGCTATGACTTTGCTATGCTTAATGCTTGTCACTAGGGCCCGAGTGCCATGATTTACGATCTGAACCTATTATGTTTTCATGAATATATGTGTGTTCTTTATCCTATCTTGCAAGTCTATAGTCACCTACTATGTGCTATGATACGGCAACCCCGAAGTGACAATAATTGGGACCACTCCCGGTGATGACCATAGTTTGAGGAGTTCATGTATTCACTATGTGTTAATGCTTTGGTCCGGTACTCTATTAAAAGGAGGCCTTAATATCCCTTAGTTTCCAATAGGACCCCGCTGCCACGGGAGGGTAGGACAATAGTTGTCATGCAAGTTCTTTTCCATAAGCACGTATGACTATATTCGGAATACATGCCTACATTGCATTGATGAACTAGAGCTAGTTCTGTGTCACCCTAGGTAATAACTTCTACATGATGAATTGCATCCGACATAATTTCTCATCACCGATCCTATGCCTACGACCTTTTCATATATTGCTTGTTGCTTATTTACTTTTCTGTTGCTACTATCAAGAAAACTAAAAAAACACTATTGTAACTTTTATTGCTGCTACCGCCACTATCATATTACTTTGCTACTAAACTATCTTGCTGCAGATACTAAGTTTCCAGGTGTGGTTGAATTGAGAACTCAGCTACTAATACTTAAGAGTATTCTTTGGCTCCCCTTGTGTCGAATCAATAAATTTGGGTTGAATACTTTACCCTCGAAAATTGTTGCGATCCCCTACACTTGTGGCAGCAGACTGAAACGGGCATGGATGGCACAGGTTTGGGCTTGGCTCCATTAAGGGGTTAACGGCGTTCTTTGCCATCTGCTGGTAGACAGCAAAGACCTTTGCATCTTTGTTGTCTGCCAGCAGATGGCAAAGTGGCCAAATAGGCCAGCCAAGGTGCCCCCCTAGGTAGCTGCCACGTGGATGGCTATGCCGTCTGCCAGTGGATGGCAAAGAAATCATATAGGCCAGCCCAGGGCCCCCCAGGTTGCCCAAGTAGCTGCCACATGGCAGCTTTGTCGTCTGCTGGCAGACGACAAAGTTGCCGTCTGCCAGCAGACGACAAAGTGCCTGTATTGCCCCTGTTTTTCTTAAATTCAATCAATTTCACAGATATATATATATATATATATATATATATATATATATATATATATATATATATATATATATATATTTGAAAATACTTTTAACAAGCATACATATCCCTGCCATATGGATATGGTCATCCAACACATATACATACCAACTCAAAAGTCCATATCCAACATATATCCAACAACAAGCATACAATGGTTTCATCCGTACATACATATATAGGTAGCAAGTTTCACATTGTTTATCCTACAAAATAAACACAAAAAGGAAGTGTCAGGGATATTACTAGCAGGTATAAACTGGCCAGGAGGGTCTGGATTACGCTAGTAAGGTTATATTATCAGAAGCCCATTAGAATGAATAGCACGAGGTCATAGCCCATAGAGGTTTAGGTCCCATGTATAAGGCCCACGGTTGTAAACCGTCGTACCATGTAACTTGCGATGTAAGATAGAAAGAGTAGAGACCGAGGCGGACACGTTTACGAGCCGGCCTCGGGATTCTGTAAACCGGACCGAGCGTTGCCTCCTATATAAAGGGACGACCCGGCAACGGTTCAAGGACGAGAAACAACAGCTCGAGACACAGGCAAGCGGATTCGCTCCCTGGTCATCGAAGCCCAAGCAATACCACACCAAACTAGACGTAGACTTTACGTTCATCGAAGGGGCCGAACTAGTATAAAAATCCCTGCGTCCTTCGTCCGCTTTAACCCCTTTGAGCTAACCCGCGCGATGGCCTCACACCTAAGTCTAGTAAACCGGACATCTGCCATGCTAATTCCACGACAGTTGGCGCCCACTATGGGGCTATCGCACGATGGTTTCGAGTTCTTGAAGGGCAGCTTTGAAGGGCTCAAGGGTTACGCAGTGGGTCGGATGACCAAGAGTCGTCGCGGCCGGATCTACATCGACGATGCAGGCTGGGGCCCCGAGGCCGATTCAATCGAATACGGGTACCGGGTCCCCTTCAGCGGCATCCACGTTTTCATCGGCAAGATCGGCGAACCGGGATCTGAGTCGGACATCTTCCCCAACATCGTCGAGCCGGCTCAGCGTGCGAGATCGGCCCGGATTCAGCCCGCCATGAAGCATGTTTTCATTGGAGCAGTGCAGGGAGTACAAGCCGAGGACGAATCGGATTCAGGTGGCGAGACAGTTGTCTATTCCGACGATGAAACTTCATCCGCAGAGACCGAATCTTTGTATCTGTTGCAGGACGGTCGGTCCGAGGGAGTGTCCAATGGCGATAGTATTCCGGACCCCTTTGATCCGCCGAACAGGGTTGCTGTTTTCATGGTCGGATCACAACCTATGCAGCAGCCCTCGACAACCGGGGCGATAACCTCAGAGGCAGCGGGAGCCAGAATTGGAGACCTTCCCCAGTCACCCTCTGACATCCTATCCACCCTAGTCGGCACTTTGACGGCGCTCGCAATAGCAGAAGTGGCCCAGGCCGACAAGGCGCAACATGATGCGAAGATCACATAGCTAAAGAGCCGGATTGAGTAAGCTAAGTTGGATCTGGATGCGGAGAAAGCCAGGATGGCTACAAGACAGGGAGAGCTAGATTCCCAAGCCATCCGACTCAGGCTGGATCAGAATGCTTCACAGGAAGTAATGTACAGAAGGCAACAATCTCGTATACCGCCGGTTTATGAGGCAAGGAATCTCTTTGGCACACCAGGAGCGGGGACCAATAACCACCCAGAGGTAAACCGGGGAGGAGCTCCAGGGACAGGTGCGTCGGTTCAGCCACCAGCCACAGAGCGCAACCGCCAAATTGTGCCGACGCCGCACGTACCCACCCCTCCCGGTCATTATTCTAACCCGTTGGACAATATTGTCGCCGCCGCTTCATGGCTGGTTGCCCTGCCCATTGAGGGGATGTCTCCCATCGCAATGGAGGCACGACAGGCTAAGGAGTTGCTAGACACGGCATTAACACAGCAGCAGGCTTACTCCTATAGCAGGGAGAGGATTCATTCCACCCCCCCCCCTGCCCAAGCCGGAGTTACACAAGGCACCTGGATGAACCGACTGTATCTAGCAGCGCGCGGAGACGGCACAGACAGAGGCAGGATAATCCGGCAGGGGCAGGAGCGCATGCCCACGAGGATGTGGACCAGGCTAGGCATACTGCCTGCGACGACACCCGTCAGGCGACGCCGGTTCACCCCACCACCACGCAGACAGGAATCATGTCCAGTTCCTTTGGGGTGCAGTGTCTCATCCCTGCTTTATGGAACGTGAAATTGCCCAAAGACTTCAAAGGCCCGCGCAAGGTACCCAACTACACGGCGGATCTGGCTCCGGAGGCATGGGTTGAAAGTTATGAGATGGCTATGGAGATGCTTGATGTGGACGAAGCCGCGTGTGCCAAATACTTCACAATGATGCTTGAGGGCACGGCCCGGACATGGTTCAAGGGTTTAACACCTAACTCCATCGGATCATGGGGTGAGTTGCGTCGCCGGTTTATCAGTAATTTCAAATACACGTGCAAACAGCCGATGTCTGTGGTTGACTTAGTAGCATGTGTTCAAGGGGAGCAAGAGACCACAAGCAGTTGGGTGCGGCGAGTGTCCGAAATTCTGCACTCCTCCTATAGCATCAACCCAAGTACGGCAATAGTGACCTTGGAAAACAATTGCCGGTTCGAGTCTTTGCGGCTGAAGCTCCGACGGCTCAAGCGCGATTCCAACGACATGGGAACGCTCATGAGCGCTTTGGTAAATATGGAGACTCTGATAACACCAAATACCCAGACGCAGATGGAGACAAATCTGGGAAGGCGTAATCCGGCAGGAACAGGGTACAATGGTAAGCGTAAAGCGGAAGGCAGCTGAGACTTTGTGGCCAATACCAACGTTCAAGACAACGGGCAGTGCCGCAAGGGTAGACCGCCCCCATGCAACGGGAGGCCACCCATCAATTTAGATCGCTAGCTGAATGTGCCTTGCCCAAGACACGGCGCAGAGGAAAACCCGGCTACGCATCTCTGGATGGACTACCATATCATGCAGGAGGTTATGAAACATGCCAAGTATAATGACGGGCCCCCTGGCGGCGGATCAGGCCCCGGTTTTCAGGGTCCGGGTTACCAGGGTAGTGGATCCGGATCAGGATATCATGGCGGTAGCAATAACCATAATGGCAACAATCAGCATCAACATAACCAGCAGCATGGTCAGAGTGGATACAACAACCAAGGCAATCAACAGCGTCAGCAGCAACAGCAATCCGGATATCAGAATAATCCGAAGGAGCTAAGCAGTGGACAATATCATGTCTTCACCACAAGTTTGTGCAAACGGGACCAAAAGGTTCTCAAAAGAGCAGTGCATGCTGTTGAACCGGCGATACCGCGTTTTTTACGTTGGTCGGAGCAGCCCATTGTGTGGAGCAGAGAGGATCACCAGTCGCGGGTTGATTATCCGGGTCAGCTAGCCTTGGTGGTGGCTCCATGGGTGGGTGGCTATAATTTCACGAAGGTTCTTATGGATGGAGGCAGTAGCATCAATATCCTATACTATGAGACCTTTTGACGTATGGGGTTGACATATAAGAAGCTCCGGCAATCCAACACATTATTCCATGGGGTGGTGCTTGGTAAATCGGCTTACCCAGTTGGGAAAATCGATCTGGAAGTTACCTTTGGGGATGAGCAGGACTCTAGATGGGAGACGGTGACCTTCGAGGTTGTAAAGATCAGGAGCCCATATCATGCTCTATTTGGGAGGCCGGTTTATGCCAAATTCATGGCTAGACCGTTATATGTCTATCTGCAGCTTAAGATGCCGGGTCACAAGGGAACCATCACGGTTCACGGGAGCCGCAAGATCGCGTTGGAATGCGAGGAAGGAGATGCAGCATACGCTGAGGCAGTTTGTGCTACGGAGGAGCTGAAATTTTATAAAGAAAATGTTGATCCGGCAGATATGTCCCCGTTGAAGAAGCCAACTACAAAGCATGATCCGGCGTTGAAATTCAAATCAACAGAGGAGACCAAGCAAGTTGACTTTGTTACGGGCGATTCGTCTAAGCAGTTCACTGTCAGCGCTAACCTAGACCCCAAATAGGAAAGCGCGCTCATCGAGTTCATCAGTGAGAACCGGGATATCTTTGCATGGAAACCTTCTGACATGCCAGGTATACCGAGGGAACTCGCTGAGCACAGTCTTAATATTGATCCGAAATTTAAACCGGTCAAGCAGGATTTGCACCGCTTCAATGAGGAGAGGCGCAAGGCTATAGGTGAAGAAGTGGCTAGGCTCTTAACCGCGAGTTTCATAGTTGAGGTGTTTCATCCGGAGTGGCTGGCTAATCCGGTGCTAGTACTCAAGAAAAACGGGACCTGGAGGATGTGTGTTGATTACACAGACTTGAACAAAGCGTGTCCGACGGATCCTTTTGCTCTCCCCCGTATTGATCATATTATCGATGCTACGGCGGGATGTGAGTGGCTAAGTTTTTTGGATGCATATTCAGGTTATCATCAGATCAAGATGGCAGTTAAGGACCAGGAGAAGACAACTTTCATAACTCCCTTTGGAGCCTTCTGCTATGTATCCATGCCTTTTGGGCTCAAGAGTGCTCAAGCAACTTATCAGGGTTGCGTGCAGAACTGCCTACAAGGGCAGATTGGAAGAAACGTCCATGCATATGTCGATGACATCGTGGTAAAATCCAGGAAAGAGGAGACGCTGATAGAGGACTTAAAAGAAACCTTTGACAACCTCCGGGCTTACAAGATGATGCTTAATCCGGAGAAGTGTGTTTTTGGTGTTCCAATAGGCAAGCTCCTTGGATTCTTAGTGTCAAACAAAGGGATTGAAGCTAATCCGGAGAAGATCAAGGCGATCACATCGTTGGCTAAACCGGCTTGTATCAATGATATCCAGCGCGTGGCAGGCTGTATTGCAGCATTAAGCCGGTTCATCAGTCGTTTAGGAGAAAATGCAATCCCGCTTTATGAGATGATGAAAAAGACGGACCGTTTTGTCTGGAGTGATGCTGCAAACGCTGCATTCGAGGATTTGAAGCGGCAATTAGCAGAACCACCAGTACTTGCTGCCCCCGTTGACAGGGAGCCGCTGTTACTATACGTGGCCGCCAATGCCTGTGCAATTAGTGTGGCCATTGTGGTGGAGCGCAAGGAAGCAGGCAAGGAATATCCGGTTCAACGTCCGGTTTATTACATCAGTGAGGTGCTCATTGAGTCGAAACAAAGATATCCACACTGGCAGAAATTGGTGTATGGTGTTTTCATGGCAAACCGGAAGTTGAAGAATTACTTCCAGGGCCGTCCAGTCACTGTGGTCAATTCAGCTCCATTGTGGGATATAATCCAGAACAGAGAAACCACTGACAGAGTGGCGAAGTGGGCCATTGAGCTAAGCCCACACGGATTAAAATATGTTCCCCATACCGTTATAAAGTCCCAAGCATTGGTGGATTTCATAAATGACTGGACAGAGTTGCAAGCACCTGAGGAGAAGCCGAATCATACATACTAGACTATTCACTTTGACGGTTCAAGGCAATTGGAGGGCTCGGAGGCTGGAGTCGTGTTAACTTCCCCGCAAGGTGATATGTTCTGTTACGTCCTTCGATTAATGTTCCCTTGTACTAACAATGCTGCTGAGTATGATGCTCTCCTCCATGGTTTACGGATAGCTAAGGAGATGAACTTGAGCCGGGTCAAGTGCTTTGGTGACTCGGATCTGGTGGCACAACAAGTATCTGGTAAGTGGGACTCCAAAGATCTGCTTATGGGGGCTTATCGGCGAGAAGTGGAAGCAGTCGCAGGATACTTCAAAGGATATCAGGTGGACCACATAGACCGGCGGAAAAATTAAGCGGCCGATGCATTAAGCCGGCTGGGCTCCCAGCGTAAACCGGTTCCATCTAATATCTTCTTGGATGAATTGCATAGTCCGTCAGTACAGATACCTTTAGAGGAGGATTTAGCTGTTCCTGATCCGGAAGCACAGCTAGTTGCAGCACTTCACGTTATTCCGGATTGGACACTCCCTTACTTGGCGTATCTGAGCCGAGGTGAGTTGCCAGAGGACGAAGTTGAGGCCCGGCAGATAATCCAGCGGTCCAAGTCTATGACTAACGTCAATGGAGAACTTCATCACCGCAGCGTTTCTAGGGCGTTTCAGCGGTGCGTATCATCAGAAGAAGGCTGTGATATTCTTCGAGAGATTGACGAAGGAGATTGTGGTCATCACGCCGGTTCAAAGTTTTTGGTAGCTAAAGCTTTTCGTCATGGGTTCTACTGGCTAACGGCTCACGCCGATGCAGAGGACTTGGTCAGAAAATGTGACGCTTGCCAGAAATTTTCACGGCGTGCTCATGTTCCGGCGCAGGAGCTACGGATGATTCCAATTACTTGGCCGTTTGCGACTTGGGGGCTTGATATGGTTGGACCCTTTAAAATTTACCAAGATCAGAAAACCCACCTGTTAGTAGAAGTGGACAAGTTTACAAAGTGGGTTGAGGCAGAGCCTGTCAGTAAGTGTGATGCGGCAACTACGGTTAAGTTCATCAAAAAGGTAATTTTCCGGTTTGGCTTTCCACACAACATTATTACTGATAATGGCACCAACCTATCTAAAGGAGAGATGGAAGAGTTTTGTCAAAGAGAACATATTCGCCTTGATGTATCATCAGTAGCTCACCCTCAGGTTAATGGCCAAGCTGAGAGGGCCAACCAAGAGATCTTGAGAGGCATCAAGCCCCGGCTTATGGTTCCCTTGCAAACAACACCGGGTTGCTGGGTAGAGGAGTTGCCTTCTGTCCTCTAGAGCATCAACACTACACCTAACAGGTGTACAGGATATACACCTTTCTTCATGGTGTATGGTGCTGAAGCGGTTCTCCCTAGTGACATCCGGCACGACTCACCACGGGTGGCATCTTACGTTGAAGCGGATAAAGAGCAAGCAAGACAAGACAGCTTGGACCGGCTGGATGAGGAACGGGATAGGGTAGCGGCTCGATCGGCGATTTATCAACAAGACCTGCGCCGGTACCACAGCCGCCGGGTAAAGACCAGAACGTTCCAGGAGGGAGATCTAGTGCTCCGACTCTTCCAAGACCAGACAGATATGCACAAGCTATCCCCACCTTGGGAAGGACCCTTTGTGGTCAGCAAAAATCTGCACAACGGATCATACTATCTTGTTGACGTTCGAGAACATAAGGACTCACGTACGGCGGAGGAGGAGACGAAGCGGCCGTGGAACATCGCTCTTCTTCGACCTTACTACACTTGAGCCATCGGCTCCGCTTTATGTACAATGTATATATTATATTTAAGAAAATAAGCTGGCGCCCCGGATCACCAGGGAATCAGCCATCTTCTTCGCAAAAGAGTATCACATGGGGGCTTCGAAAGAAGCTTACCAAGGCCTCTTAAACCAGCGCCCTTGATAGCATCAGGGAATCAGCCGTGTTTTTATACACAAGAGTATCACATGGGGGCTTCGAAAGAAGTTCACCATGGCCTCTTAAACTGGCGCCCCTGATAGCTACAGGGAATTAGCCGTGTTTTTATACAAAGGAGTATCACATGGGAGTTTTCTACGGACGCTCACCATGGCCTCCTAAACCGGCGCCCTTGACAGAATCAAGGAATCAGTCGTGTTCTTCAAAGGAGTATCACATGGGAGTCTTCTACGGACGCTCACCATGGCCTCCTAAAGCGGCGCCCCTGATAGCATCAGGGAATCAGCCGCGTTTTCCAAAGGAGTATCACATGGGAGTCTTCTACGGACGCTCACCATGGCCTCCTAAACCGGCACCCTTGACAGAATCAAGGAATCGGCCGTGTTTCCCAAAGGAGTATCACATGGGAGTCTTCTACGGACGCTTACCATGGCCTCCTGAACCGACGCCCTTGACAGAATCAAGGAATCAGCCGTGTTTTTTAAAAACCTCGAATTTGGAGCCTGACAGCTCATAAAAAGCCTCAACTACATGGTCTTATTTGCCCAAAAAACCTTATTCTTATTTTTTATGATTTCGTAAATCTTGGTCGTCATGATCATTGGTTTTTTAACCAAGTCCATTGATGCGAGACTAGGCAACTACAAGGTTGACCATATACCTACAAAGTTAAAGTCCACCGAGAATTAAAACCGACGTTCATCATAACCCGGATCGGCCATCAGGCTAAGCCAAACGAATAGAGCCAAAGAGCCTCATCAGCGCCTATGCCTTCACTTATTCTTACTGGTTTAAGGTCAACAAGCACACTTAATCAAAGATATGGTATATATTTGTGATCAACAGTTATTACTTTGATTTATATATCGAAGCAGTATAATATGTCCGGTGGTAAACCGCCATGACATCTTTTAGCTTCGTTCATGCAGGCATAGATAATATAAGCCGATCACACATTGCAAACAGAAGATTAAATTGTGAGATGCCAATTCAAATAGTGCCATAAATGGTGGAGCAAAGGAAGTATTTTCAATTATCCTATTACAAGGCACTTGCAGGCCCGAATGGATCAAAAGTTTCTTGCAAAGTACTCACCAACTACAAGTTAAACCGGACGGTTTACGACTCCTCTTCACGCTGCGAAGGTTGAGGGTCAACTTGTTCCGGATCTTCATCGACTTCAGGCAATTGCTGGAAACTAGGAGCGCTCCAGTCAATCTTGGAGAGGGCACGGAAATACATTTCATCATCGATAAGATCTGAAGGGTCAATATCTGGAGCGAAAGTGTGGTTACGAACTGGTGGGATCAGATTTTCGGTGTCGTAAACTGGCCGCTCCACCCGCCAATTTTCTAAGTCATAAGCCGGCTGATACCTTGTGAAATCTGCTTCATCAGCAAGCTTACTGGCAAGAGGGCGCATGTCCTTAGTCAAAGCACGGATATCTTCAGCAAGAGGGCGCATGTCCTTATTGCTGGGATAGCCGTTCATGGCTTCAGCCGGATCAAAATCAGGGACCCATGCTATGGCCCGGGTCAGCGCCATGAGAGAGCCAGCTCGCGCAGCAGACTTCTTCACCTCAACAAGGCGTACAGGTAGGACAGACAACTTTTCCAAGGTGTCTTGGATGGTGGTCGGCGCCGGTTTGTTGTGTGACATGGCACTGATAGCCCTTTGAGCGCCGGAATAGAGCTGCTCCACCAGGGTATAAGCTGCCTTGAGCTTCTTCCGGACATCATCTCCAAGATGAGTTATGCGCCTCCCTATATACATTGGGCGAGTTAAACCGGAGCGGAACAAAAGATTGCAAGGATGTAAAACATACAAAGACAGGTACTCACCGAAGATAACAGAAGTCATGTGCTCTATTTGCTGTTTCAACCCGGATAACTCCTGCGTAACCGGGTTAAGAGCAGCTTCGGCGTCCTTTGCTCTTTTTTCAAGAGCGTTCCTCTGCACCTCCCATGTGGACCGCTTCGCTTCAAAATCTTTCTTCAATTTTTCCATATTAGTCAAAGCAAGGAAAAGTTGGTCCTTAGCTTTGGCTGAAGCAGTCTCATGGAAGGCCAAGCTATTCCGGAGATCAGTTGCCTCCGAAGCCCTCCGGGTCAAGTCAGCCTGCAACGAGAACAAACAGATTAGAAGGGCAGATCAATCAAGTCTCAAGTACATAACAAGTTATGCACTTGACACTTGGGGGCTAATGTACAATTGAAGTAAAGAAAGCAAATTTTTAGACAAGTCCCAAGCACATAAACAGGTTATGCCCTTGGCACTTGGGGGCTAATGTAAAGTTCATTTTCACACATAATGGAAGTCCCGGTTCACCTACAGTGAAGCTAAACCGACACTTGGGGGCTACTATGGCCTAAAGGAAGGATTGGAAAGTACAAAGCAGAAACGGAAAGCAAGAGGAAAGAAAGTCACCTCATATTTGCCCTTCATCATGTTAACTAAGCCGACTTCATAGTCGCGGCTGGTGAAAAGATGGTTCAAATACCCGGAATGAAGTTCCTGGGCACTCAGCTGAGCATAACTAGATAGATCTGTGCTCCACTTGCCTTTATCTTGTTGAAATTTCTCTTCCTTGGAAGTATGCCTAGCCAAGGTGACAGGCTCCGTGGGAGCAGTGAAGCCTAGCCCGGTTATCTCAACATCTGTTGTTGAGGCAGCACTTGGCTGGAGAGGGTCTGCAGTGTGCACCGGACTAACAGTAGCCGGGCTAGACCGAAGAGGACTAACCCGGACAGGGCTGGCCGGTTCAGCCGTGTTCTCCTTGTCATCACCTTCCGGAGCAGCAACATCGTCACGATCCATGGGAGTGGGACCATCAAGCTGAACTTCAAGGTTGTCTTCTGGAGGGATAGCCGCTTCAGGGTCCTCTGCATGTTCAGCAGTAGTGGTCTCCACAGCCGGCTTATTTTTTTTGGCCTTTTTGCTAGGCTTGGGCATTCTAATAAAGGTCAAAAAACAATGAGAATCATAAACTTAAAAACAAGAAAGATAAACGGGATGTTTTGAAAGAAGGACTTACCCAGGCACGGTCTTGAGCACTGGGACCTGCGTAGCGGTCGACTCGCCGGAAGAGGACAAAGGAGACTCCTGATAGTTGGGATCAGACGGTTTAAGTGGTTTATGTATAAGGCCTGCTTTTGGATAAAGGAGACTTGGAGTGAGCGAAACCTCGGAGCGGCATCTGCGAGCCGGCGTAAGGGGTATTCCGGACGATTCAACCACATGGCCGCTATGGCGCGTGGTCCGGAGAGCTTCATGCTATTGTTTCTTCAAAAGAAAGTTGGGATCCAATTGAGCATAAGGGTGAGAAAATGGATATTTCCGGGACACCCGGCGGATCTTGAGTGGCAACGGTTCTGAATCAGAAGAGAGAGAAATTACCTCAACTCCCTCTGCTTTACTTCCCTCTGCCAGGTCCTGCGAAAAGGCATTATTAACATAAATTCATACAAAGGGAGATTGAAAGATATAAGGGTGAATTGATACCTCAGAATCCGAATCATCCTCTTCAGGGTGTGAACCGGAAGCAGCAACGGCTTTTTTCTTCTTGACAGCATAGGTTTTCTTGCGCGATTGCTTGGCCAGTTTATCCTGAGATTTCCTCTTCCAGAAAGGATCATTGGCCTATGCAGAGGAATAATAACAAAATTGAAGACAACTGATATGAATGGATTAAGATGAAAAGAAAGGGTCGGAAGAGCTTTACCGATGGCGCTTTGTTGGTTAAGCAGAACGGAGCTAAACCGGTCCGGCTGCAATCCTCCAGAGGGATGTTCAGCATTTTCTTCGTAGACTCAGTAACTTCATTGTCAGGAAGTACTATCTTGGTGTAGCATTGAGGATCATCCGGTTTGCCGGTATATTTGCACATCAGACTTGAGCGCCGGCTTAGTGGAAGGATGCTCCAAGAAAGCTAGTAGCGAACGAAGTCAACGTCGGTTAAACTGTTCGCCACGAAAGCCGTGAGCTTGGAAAGTTGAGGCGGAAATCGAGCCCGGTCTTGGGCGCTTAAACGCTATGGCAAAGGATGGGTTGTTGCCAGGTGATAGGCACGGTAACCCAGCAGTGGATTCTCTCCTTCAGGCGAAGTGTCCTTACAATAGAACCAAGTCTGGTTGTATTCTTTGGGGTGGCTGTGAAGAGCAGCGTGAGGGAAACTGACATCTTTTCTTTTCTGGATGCTGACACCACCCAGTTCCTGATGAGGTCCATCAGTAAACTCCGTCCGCCGGTTCAGATGGAAGAAATCCCGGAACAGATCCACTGATGGTTCTTCTTGAAGGTATGCCTCCGAGAAAACTTGAAAGTTACAGATGTTCGATACAGAATTCGGGCCTACATCTTGTGGGTGGAGTTGAAAAGCAGCTAACACATCCCGAAAGAATTTTGAACCGGGAGGACTGAAACCCCAGGCCAGATGATCGTAAAAAACTATGATTTCTCCCTCCTTAGGCTCAGGAGGGCATTCCTTTTCAGGGGTCCGCTTGTTCAGAACTTCCTTAGGGCCCAGAACAACAATTGAGGCCGCTTCAACTAAATCGGTTTCCGTGATCCGGGAAGGAACCCAATTGCAAGCAACAAATTGTTTGGCCATCGTTTTTGATGAGGGAGTGCTGAAAAATACAGTGCAAGACCCGGTTTACCAACTGATATAAACTGGTGCATTCTATGAAGTTATGGACTTAATTGTCGGTTTAAACAAGGGACTAATGGTATTACTAATCCGGAAGCAGATATGAGTGAGGCAGCTACCGGTTCACGATGATATATGAAGAAGAAGTTAAACCGTCAATTATGGGATACGTGCTTACATCTAAACCGTCAAGGAAAGCATATGAGGCGCAAGTTATGGCTAAACCGGTGAGATAAGCTGCAGATCTAAAGTGTGAAAAACAGTTTTCACATGAAGCTGAGGTAAAAGTGGATCTAAGATGCAATGAAAAGACAGAATAATACAAGTTATATCCAGCGAAGGTTGCAGGAGCTCTCTACATGTTCAATCTAAAACCAACAGTGCTGGAGAAGCTAAAGTATACTGGTGGAGCGGGAACGCACGGAGGAGGTTCAAGCCTAACGAGTTTAGATCTACAGCTAAGATCAATCTATAGCGATGAGCTACACGAACGAGGGTTCATGCTACAGAAGAAAAACCTAAAAGTGAGACCTATGGGAAGAAGATAGCGTACCCGAGGAAGCAGAGCACGGCGGCGAATTCTTTGGTCGCGTTCAGGCTGATGCAGCGGCCGGACTTGCGGGCGACGGCGAGCTAGACGGACGGCGGCGGAAGCTCGGGCGCTGGAGAAGGAGGAAGAAGAAGCAGAAGGGGAAAAACAGATGGGTCTCAGCGGTATTTATAGGCCAAACAGATAAAAACGGTAAACACGGGAATCAAGGAAGCCAGAAATCGGATAAAGATTGAGCTGTCGCCTCGATCTTCGGTGCGGCAATAAAGAAAGGTAACAAACAGATGCGGGCATTAAATGCGGAGATGATGTCATGACTGATTGACACGATTAGGAGATGACGTCATGGCCGGTTCATGAAGCAAACAAGTTGTAGAAAGGAAATTTGTACAAGACTTGGAAGACTGACATGAACAAGTTCAAATCATTCTGGGGCCTAATGTCAGGGATATTACTAGCAGGTATAAACCGGCCAGGAGGGTCCGGATTACGCTAGTAAGGTTATATTATCAGAAGCCCATTAGAATGAATAGCAAGAGGTCATAGCCCATAGAGGTTTAGGGCCCATGTATATGGCCCACGGTTGTAAACCGTCTTACCATGTAACTTGGGATGTAAGATGGAAAGAGTAGAGACTGAGGCGGACACGTTTATGAGCCGGCCTTGAGATTCTGTAAACCGGACCGGGCGTTGCCTCCTATATAAAGGGACGAACCGACAAGGGTTCAAGGACGAGAAACAACAGCTCGAGACACAGGCAAGCGGATTCGCTCCCTGGTCATCGAAGCCCAAGCAATACCACACCAAACTAGACGTAGGCTTTTACCTTCATCGAAGGGGCCAAAATAGTATAAAAATCCCTGCGTCCTTTGTCCGCTTTAACCCCTTTGAGCTAACCCGCGCGATGGACTCAAACCTAAGTCCAGTAAACCGGACATCTGCCGTTCTAATTCCATGACAGGAAGGACAAGGCGAAGAGTAGACTCCATCAATGCAAGCTTCCGTGATCTAAAGCAAATCTGCAAACTGGGAAATAAGGAAGTTAGAAGAAGAAGACGGAAGAAGACTAGAAGAAGATGAAGAAGAAGAAGAATTTTATTCTCTTTCTTTTTCTCCTCATATTTATCTTTTACTTCTTCTAACTAAGGTAACCTAGGTAGTTATGCCATTTTTAGCTAAGCTAGGTAAAAAAGGTAAGTGTCGGTCATTTTAGAGCTAAGCTAGATACATAGGTAATTTTCGAGCTTAGCAAGGTTATTATGTCATTTTCGAGAAAAATATGCTAAGTATATGTCATTTTGGAGGTAACCAAGATTATTATGCCCTTTTGACCTAAGTATGTCATAAATGAACTAAAGAAGCTAAGTATAGGTCATTTTTGAGCTAACGTAGGTAGTTATGCTATTTTAGAGCTAACTAAGCATATGTATTCATTTTGGAGGACAAAATGGTAAGTGTACGTCATTTTAGAGCTATCCTAGTAAAAAATCGGTCATTTTGGAGCTTGGTAAGGTTATTTTGTGATTTTGGAGAAAAATAAACTAATGATATGATAGTTTGGAGCTATACCGAGGTTATTATGCCATTTTTTACCTAAGTATCCTAAGTATGTCATAAATGAACTAAAGAAGATAAGTATAGGTCATTTTTGAGCTAACCTCGGTAGTTATGCCATTTTTTAGATAACTAAGCACATTTATTCGTCTAGAGGCCAAAATGGTAAGTGCAGGTCATTTTAGAGCTATCCTAATTCAAATTGGTAATTTTGGAGCTAGGTAAGGTTATTTTGTCATTTTAGAGGAAAATAAACTAATTATATGATAGTTTGGGGCTAAACCAAGGTTATTATGCCATTTTTTACCTAAGTAAGCTAATTATGTCATGAATGAACTAGCTAAGATATGTATAGATCATTATTGAGATATCCTAGGTAGTTATGCCATTTTTAGGTAACTAAGCATATTAAGTCATTTAGGAGGAAATGATAAGTATAGGTCATTTTATAGCTATCGTAGGTAAAATATGTCACTTTGGAGCTAAGTAAGGTTATTATGACATTTTGGAGGAAAATAAGCTAAGTATAGGTCATTTTGGAGCTAAATAGGTCATTTCTTAAGCTAAGTATGCATTTGTTAAGCAGAATACTTGGGAAAATTTACCATCATCACGGAGGTGAAGGGTCGGTCGGGGTTGTGCCAGTGCTAGACGGAGAAGGATCGGTCGATGCTTGTCGGGAGGCATGCTAGACCAGAAATTATTTGCAATGTCTTGTTAGCATGATGCAACTCAAATGTGAATACTAGTAACTAATGACCATTCAAACAAAACTCATCGTGGGCGCTATAACAATCTGGGTGATCGGCGGAGGGGTCTGACCGTTGCTCTGGCACACAGACTGCACATTTTGTTTTCGCGAGTTAGTCATATTAGTTAGTAATGAAACGGACATTAGATGCATGATTTTGCTAATATGCAGGAGAAACTTACCACGAGGAGCTCGGATAGGGCCCGGCGACCTGCATCGTTCTGGTTCCTCTCCTCCTCCAACAGCCTAGCCGTCCTCTCCTCCATGTCCTTCTCCCTCTCCGCCGCGTGCCTGTTTGCCTCCGCCAGAAGCCCTAGCCGAGGTGGCGAGCTCCCCTGGCCGTGGACGAGGCCTTATCTTAGGATCGGAGCTCGTCTGGCGCTTTTGATCTCCGGAAGAGTTCTAGGACAACGTATCAGTCCGTCACCAATGGCTACCGAGCCATGGTACCTTCTGCCACCAGATATCATCCCAAGCTTTGGATCAAAAGAACTCTAGCTCAGGTTGAAGTCCTTCCCTTTCCTCGCCTTCCCAAAGTCTTTGTACCTCACGAGCTTGTTGTGGGAGGAGACGTTTGTGAAGCTCTCTGGATGATCGAGGTTAGACTCAGAGAATGCCTTGGCCTTCTTGTACGCGGCATTATGGGTCATGTCATAGAGGTCGAACATTTGTGGCACCTCCTTCTTGTTGTGATGAGCCTAAAAGAGAGGAACACAATATTAGTTTAGGGCTCAAGCTAGCATGAAGAATGAAAATGTATGAATCATGAAGCAAAGCACATACCCAGTGATCCTCGTACTCAAACAGGTTGCAGCTACCTTGATGGTGTGGCACACCTTGCATTTGGGCACGCTTATCCTTGGCCTTGTTGTGGATGGCTAGCCATTGGGGAGAGAACCACTCATCCACCAACGCCTCCCAACAGTACATCCTATCCACACACCATCTTGGGCACACATAAGTTAAACAAGAGAAATTTCAGTGCTACACCTAAGAATCAAATCAAGGAAACTAAGTACAAGGCCTTAAGAATAGGTAATTGCCTTCATGTACTTCTCCTTACTCAGAAACTTGGCGTGACACTTCTCCTTGGCCCTCATAATGTTAGTCGAGGCGTAGTAGTCACGAACTGCCTGCACCCGAGCCTCGTTTCATAGGTTCTGAAGTAGGCGCGTGCACTCGGCTTCGACAACAATAGCAGTGTCCGCCTCGTGTTCCTCAAGACACGTGTAGAAGGTATACGATCAAACAAGACAACACTGATTAGTACAATCACTAGGTACTATTGATTTTTAATTCTGTAAAGGCAAAATTACCCAAAACATCCAGATCACAATGCCGGCCACCGTCTCGCATTAGACACCGTCGACCCTCTGCTCCGACGGGGCCGGGGTAGCCAAGTACAACTCCTAGCTCAGTGCTAGCTGTGGAACCTCACCCACACCGGGCACCGTGACCCACCCTAGGAAGTTCTGCCGGCAAAGCACACCAAGGAGTTGGTTGGGTCTGCGGACACCACGGGCATGTACCCAACCCCTGCAGTATGATAAGGCCAACACATTAGAGATTAATTTGAAGAAACATGAAGGCAAATTCTTAAAAAAAGAGTAAATGCACTTACTTCTCCCCTTTAGGCACAATCAACCACCTCGGACCGCGGGTCGCCGGCAAGTGTGTGAGCTTTGTACCACCATGCTGGTAGACCTTCTTGCCCTCCTCAACCAGCTCGCCCACACTATAGCTATCCTTAGAAAAGCTTTCCTCGCCACCATCAGCATGTCCACTAGCCTCCGGAGTCATGTGGGACAAAGACTCTGGGACCAGAGTCTCGTGGGACGAAGACTTTTGGACCCGAGTCTCGTGGGACAAAGGCTTGGCGACCCGAGGTTCGTCAGCCCGAGGCTCATGGACCGGAGTCTGAGACGGGTCCATGTCAGACAAGTCCACCTCAAACGGAGCAATCCTGTTGTCTGGAGAATCAGCAGGGGGTGGCGGCGAGGAAGGCGTAGGGGCCTTCCTACCTCTCCCGCGGCCACGTCCACCTCTAGCACCCCTCTTCGTCTTCCCCCGACCTCTCCCGGCCGAAGAAGAAGCGCCTGCCGGTGGTCTCTGCATACTATCTAGCAGCACTCTCTGGATGTGATAGGGTGGAATGGAAGCACCCTTCCTAGCACACACCGTGGAAGGAGGCTCCGAGCGCTCTCGACCCGCGCCCAGCATCTATCAACACCTGCAGTGACAAAGAGTAAACAAAATTAGTACAATATAAACATAATAAAAAATTAACTGTATCATCATCATGAAGATAATAAAAAATTGAATACCTAATAACATGAACTAATTAATAATATATAAATTTACCTAACATTACTAATATTCTTCTACATCATCTATATATGCTCCGGGATCAATAATTGCATCATCATCATCACTATCAGTAATGACGTGCTCATCATTTTTTTTTGAGAGTACGCCAACGGCGTACCATAGCTTTATAGAAGGGAGAAACGTATTTACAAGATTGTCGTCCAAGGCGCGAACACGATGGACGGGGTACAACACCATCATCATCATGATCAACAAAAACATCAAATTATGGAAGACCTCCTTCACGTAATCGGTCAAGCATTGACAGGTCATCCGCAGCAGAAACCTCTTCTAATTTTGGCTCTTCTTGTTCCGGCTCAAGGGTGAAGTCGGATTTATTGTCGTTGTCTACTTCAATGTTCCGGTGTGAAGTAGATCGATTCTTGAAATGTTTTTTTGGAAAGACCTGTTTCTTGGAAGAAATTTCCTTCATATGTGTCTAGGTTAATGTGTGGTTCATAAGCCTCTTCATTGGGGGGAGGTGGTCTAACACGTGGCGGCACTTCACAAACGACATCCCAACCATTGAGATTTGGATCACTTTGACAGGCCCACGGAAGATAGAAAACTTGGGTTGCCTCTTGAGTTGCAATATAGACATCGGGAACATCCAAATGGGTGCTTTGTTGGATTTCCACTAGCCCTATATGTTCATGAGTCCTTCTAGTCTCCTTCGCCTGGAACCAATAACACTTGAAGACTATGATGTTTGGTGGGTTTGCACCATAAAATTGAAGTTCATAAATTGCTTCAACTCTTCCATAATACTCGGTATCTCCTTCGCCGATAGCAGAGACACAACAATTTGTAGACTTTCGGTCGGCCATAGATTGCTCTTTTCTGTAGGTACGGAAGCGATACCCATTGATGTCAAATTTGTCAAATGAACGGTCCTTATAGTCAAAACATGTCGGTGTACAAAAAGGGGGGTACACTTTTTGTACCCCTATGACTGTGCACGAGCAGTCTGAGCCACGGGCACCGCCACACCAAGCAAGGCCAGGGAGGTAAGCTAGGGTAAGACTGAAGCCCAAAGCCAAGACCACAAAGAGCAAAGGGACGAAGCGGGTTCCCCCGGCAAGATGCCTACTCCAGCTACCATCAAATCTTCAAGACAAGAGAAGACAACATTCATCACCCCATGTGGTACGTATTGTTTCGTACGAATGCCTTTCGGGTTGAAGAGTGCTGGCTCAACGTTTGCGAGGGCAGTCCAGATTGGTTTTGAACCCCAGCTCCATAGAAATATGGAGGCTTATATGGATGATATAGTGGTCAATACCAAGAACAGGGCAACCCTTATACCAGATTTACAAGAAACATTTGCAAACCTACGCAAGATTAATCTCAAGCTGAACCCTGAGAAGTGCGTCTTCGGCATCCTGTTCGGCAAGCTTCTCGGGTTCTTTCTGTCACAGCATGGGATAGGGGCCAATCCGGACAAGATCAAGGCTATAGAACAGATTGAAGCACCCAAACGGGTCAAGGATGTGCGTCTCCTTGCTGGCTGCGTTGCCGCCATGAGCAGATTCATTTCCATGTCTGCCGAGCGCGCCCTTCCCTTTTTCAAGGTTTTGAAAAAGGCGGACCCAATGGAGTGGATGCCAGAAGCCGAAGCAGCATTGCAAGCTTTGAAGAGGTATCTTTCCTCCACGCCAGTACTTGTTGCGCCTAGGCCACAAGAACCGTTGCTGCTATACCTGGCGGCAACGAACCAGGTGGTCAGCGCCGCACTAGTGGCACAGAGAGAAATTGATGACGGGGTAATAGCAGCGACAGAGCCTGATGTCGTTGGTGCAGAGACGACACGGCCGGTTGGAGTGCCGCCGAGGAAGAAAATGATGCAGCACCCGGTCTACTTTGTTAGCTCCCTCTTGCAGGGGGCTAGATCAAGGTACTCTGGTGTGCAGAAATTGCTCTTCGGCCTTCTTATGGCCTCGAGGAAGATGCGTCACTACTTCTAGGCACACGAGATCACTGTCGTCACTCGCCTCCCTCTACAATGGATATTGCACAATCCAGATGCAACAGGAAGATTTGTAGAGTGGGAATTGGAGCTGTCCAGCTTTGGCCGCAAGTTTGAAAGTACCTCAATAATTCAAAGCCGAGTCCTGGCAGAGTTCGTTGCAGAATGGACCGCGACGCCTGATGAAGAAGCCCAGGAAACTGCTCTCCCCGGCAAAGAGGCGAGTTACGACTGGATCATGTACTTTGATGGAGCTTTCTCCTTACAGGGTGCCGGGGCTGGCGTACTGCTTGTCCCGCCCACCGGAGGGCACCTCAAGTACGTGGTCCAGATGCACTTCCCCAGGGAGGTATCAACGAACAATACTACCGAATATGAGGGGCTGCTTGCTGGTCTTAGGATCGCGCAGACCTCAGAATCAAAAAACTCATTGTCAGGGGCGATTTGCAGCTTGTCGTCAAACAAGTCAACAAAGATTACCACAGCCCGTTGATGCAGGCCTACGTCGATGAAGTGAGAAAGCTGGAAGAGCGTTTTGATGGTATACAGGCGGAGCACGTTCCCCAAGCAGAGAACGACATCGCCGATTACCTGTCAAAGCGCGCTGCCCTCAAGTTACTTGTGGAACCAGGTACCTTTGTGCTTCAGCTTTTTCAGCCTTCCGTTGATCCATCAACACAGCAAAACAAGAGGAGGAAATCAGGGCCCGGCAAGTACTTTCCCGCCGAGCTCCCCGGAGCCGCTGGCAAGAATGTTACCGGGGACACTGAGCCCGTCACAGGACGGCTAGCTTCGGCGGAGCGTCAAGCTCTTGCCGTCGAGACAGCCGCTCCTATAGCAGAGGAAATGCCTTTATTCCTCGCCGTCGAGCCCCAGGCTCCAGCGTGGGCACAACATACCGTTCGATTCCTCCAAACTGGGGAACTTCCTGAGGAGCAGGAAGAAGCGGAAAAAGTAGCATGTCGATCTGCTATGTACCAGTTCGTCGATGACGTCCTGTACAGAAAGAGACCGAACGGTGTGAAATTGAAGTGTATCCCTCGAGAGGAAGGACTGGGTCTGTTGGCATAGATACATGGAGGCATATGTGGATCCCACATAGGGTCAAGAGCCCTTGCCGGCAAGGCATTTCGGCAAGGCTTCTTCTGGCCCACTGCCCTCGAGGATGCGACGACACTGGTCACCAGGTGTGAAGCGTGTCAGTTCCATTCAAAGAAACTTCATCAACCAGCTCAAGCCCTTCTCGGTGTCGGTGTACAAAAAGAGGGCTACACTTTTTGTACCCCTATGACTGTGCACGGGTAGTCTGAGCCACGGGCACCACCACACCAAGCATGGCAAGGGAGATGAGCTGAGGTAAGACCGAAGCTCGATGGAGACCGGAGCAACGCCCAAAACAAGACCACAAAGAGAAAAGGGACGAAGCGGCTTCCCCCGGCAAGACCCTTGTCGGGAACAAGTTTCAGCAGCCCTGGCAAGATCCTTGCCGAGGCCGGCTCTGGCAGCCCCGGCAAGACCCTTGCCGCGGCAGCTCGCCCCACGCCGAGTGAGCGAATCACCCTTGAGTCCACTGCCCCCATGGGGCAAGGATTCAGGAGATATCCCCGTGGTGGCATGCAGATCTTTGTGAAGACATGCAAGGACAGATACACACACTAAGAGGACGATGACCCTTGGCGGGATCCCAGCCAAGGAGGACCACAAAACCTCCGGCAAGCACCTTGCCGGGGATGACAACAGGCGCCGCGGCAAGACCCTTGCCGGGGTCCCCGGCAAGGCCCTTGCCGAGGACATCCGCGGGCCCACCATCAGGACCGCGCGAACTACGCTTCCAACGCCCCATGCAACTGCCGACCCAACCAGCTGGGCAGGCACTTGCGTGGCGACATGCAGACCTTCGTGGAGACTCGCCGTTGCGCCACCTCAGCTGCCTGCCTGCCTACATGGCACCTCAGGCACCGCTGGCCAGGGCGCGTGTCAACACAAGGAGGAGCGGCTACGGACAAGACGGACGTCTCCACTCGTCCCCGATAAAGCGAGGACACCTAAGCAAAGCGCATTAAATGCGCCTTGTCCTGTAATGCGAGGGATAACCTCGCATCACTGTACCCTTTCCACCTCCTGTGTGCCACTGTGGCAACCCATTTTCCCTATAAAAGGAGGCCCGAGGCGACCAGGAGAAGGATTCGGCTTTTTAGAACTCCTCGCGACTCGACTTTTGGAGCTGCTCGCTAGCTGAAGAACACAAACATATAATCCACCAAAGCAGGAGTAGGGTTTTACGCATCTTTGCGGCCCGAACCTGGGTAAAGGAACCGTGTGCTAACTGTTAGATCCGCTCTTCTCTCAACCCCGCGCCCCGCAACCGTAGTAGGGATTCTTGTGATCCCATAGGTGTCGATCAAAATACACCGACACTCGGTCTGGGGGCTCGACATACTGGGCCCTTTCCCCCGCGCTGTCGGGGGCTTTGAGTACTTGTACGCCGCAATCGACAAGTTCACAAAGTGGCCAGAGGTGGAGGCAGTGAGGAAGGTCACAGCCCAGTCAGCCTTCAAATTCTTCAAGCGACTAGTGTGCCATTTTGGTGTACCCAACAGGGTCATCACCGACAACGGCACATAGTTCACAAGCTGCACCTTCATGCAATATACCCAAGACCTCGGCAGCAAAGTCTGTTTCGCTTCCGTTGCTCACCCACGAAGCAATGGTCAAGCTGAGAGGGCAAATGCTGAAGTACTGCGAGGCTTAAGGACAAAGACCTTTGACAGGCTGCGCAAGAGTGGAAGGCGCTGGATTGATGAGTTGCCGACGGTTCTTTGGTCGATCAGAACGATGCCAAATCGAGCCACCGGCCAGACACCCTTTGCCCTAGTATACGAGGAAGAAGCAGTTCTCCCCACGGAACTCATATACACGTCACCTCGAGTGCTCGCTTACGATGAGCTTGAGCAAGAGCAACTGCGGCAAGATGACGCAACGCTCCTTGAGGAAGATTGTCTTCGGGCGGCTGTGAGAGCACCACGCTACCAGCAAGCCTTGCACCGCTACCATAGCCGCAAGGTCCGTGCCCGAAGCCTTGAGGAAGGCGACCTTGTTCTTCGGCGCGTTCAATCGGCCAAGAATACCAACAAGTTGACGCCGAAGTGGAAAGGCCCTTATCGGGTAATACGAGTCACCAGGCCTGGCGCAGTCCGCCTAGAGACCGAAAATGCCATTCTGGTGAGCAATTCCTGGAATATTGAGCATCTTCGCAAGTTTTACCCATAAGGCGCGGCTTGTCGGGCCCTCGGCAAGCCACCTTTTGTACAAGCCTTGCCGCAAGGCATGTAACCCTTTGCACAAAGCCAGGCGCAGACCCTGAGCATAAATAAATTAAGCGCTGGCGCCCTAAGTTATAGCATGCATGCTAGGTCGAGTCTCGTCCTTGGTTAGGGTTGATAGTGCTTAGCGGCGGTTAACCCCTAGCTTAGAGGTCGAGTTTGCATCTCCTTCTCTTTGTTTTTTCTCCTTTGGTTCACAGGACGCACAGATATCCTTGCCGAAACCACTTGGGGAGGAAAAAAAGGAACATACCAGCATCAAGGCCCTGGCAAACCAATGTTGCCCGGGGCTCCAAGAGCAAAGATTCACCACGGCAAACCAGGGTTGCCGGGGACTGCAGCTTCAAATAAGTTCTCCATCCCTTATCATGCATTCCATTATGGACTGAGGTATGTGAAACCTCGTTTTTTTCCTCAAACTACCGTGCTCCCATAACTCTAGGCCCTAGGGATCATTCCTGGGACCAAGTTTGGTCGTAGTCGCGGCAGCGAAAGGACAAAACAAGGAGCCTAAACCCGCCTCATCCCTGCCTCCGCCAAAGGTGTGAGAAAGGTAGAGCGAAGTGGGGAGACGGCAAGGCTTGTTGCCGGGCGAAGAAAATGTTTATCTTAGAGATATCAAGGATTTATTCCTTGTTGTGGGTTTCACCTACAAACAAATGACCCGGCAAACATCCCTTTTTCATTAAAAACATTCCACTCAGGTACAGTCCATAGGGAATGAAAAACATGAACAAGGGGATTACAAGTTTTAAATTTAACAGATGCCCAAAGGCTTACAAACTAAAAAGAGATAAGATACCAGTAATCCCTTTCTTGTCCCTCTCCTATGGAGGCAGGTCAAGGAGGCGAGAAGGGCAAAAGGAGCGCCTAGGCGAGCTATGGGTGGCAGAAGACACCAAGAGGACATCTTGGTGGCCGCCCAAAGGCTGGATGGTGATGGCGGCGCCGGAAGCAGAGCTCGAAGACGAGGCGGCAGGACGTCAGTACGCGTCGAAGGCGTCGGTGCCCACGTACTCCGACATGACGGCCTTGCCGCCCGCCCTCTTCCTCTTCCGC
>LR738714.1:334738082-334750582 GCA_902687465.1 Secale cereale
CCCCCCCCCCAATGCCAGCCGCCAAAGGGGACGGCCCTGAGAAGTTCAAGCAGCCGGCGACACGGATGATGGGGTCGCCGGTGCCACCAGGAGCGGCGCCCGACACCTAGTCGGACCCGTCATCCTGCCGCCTACCGCCCTCGTCGTTGCTGCCACTGTCCTCCTCGTCACTCTCGCTCGAGGAGGAATCTTCGTCATCAAAAGAGCTCTCCACGCAGCACCTTGCACGAGTCCCGAAGTGCCCGAAGACCTTGACGGAAAGAAGGCCACCCTCCATCAACTTAAAATGAAGAGTGAGCCATCCGTCAAGCTGTGGATACGAGCAAACGTCTTCCATCCCCGACGAAGATACATCACATGAGGAGCAGGGAAGTCGACACGGACCCGCGTGCCACTGATCCCGCAGCCCCTCATGTGCAGCCGCAATGACTCCGGCGGATCCAGCTCCATCTCCCGCACAAATGGAGTCGGGAGACAAAGGCGACGGCGCGGCGGCCGGCGCAACCCGACGAAGAACTCGCAAGGGTCATCCCCAACATGGCCCTCCATTGGAGGTGGAGCTGCTGGCGGGGGCGAGGCCGGCAGGCCACCCCGTCCTCCTCTTCCCCGAGCGCCCTGGCCTCTCCCACGGCCTCACCCCCTCCCCCTTCCCCTCGCGGCCGGCTCTGCCACCACAGGCGCAGGAGAAGGAGGGACGCGTTGTCGAGTGGCGACCCTCGCCGCCACCATTGTCGAGAAGATGAAGGAGGAAGAAGATGGAAGAATGCGGGGCGCCGTCCCCCCCTCCTGCTCTTTATAAAAGAATGGGGTTGGGGCTCGACCGCCCCGCTCGGCCAATCAAGACACGGAAGGCGCAGGGAGCCAGGACCGACCCACCGCCCCAACCAGCGACGGCCCAGTTTCCCGCCTCTACCGTTTGCCACCCCAAGCGCATGGGAGACATGTGGCAGATGTGCAGAACCGAGGGGACGGGTTAGGCGACCTCTCCCCACCCCGTGATCGTGGGGAGCGGACGTCTTGAGGACCGCGCCTCGGCCCCATTCAGTAAATGGGCCGCGCCTCCACGCCTCCTTCCGTTTATGGGGAAGGTGCGAACCACCCCTTTACTGTGATGTGACGCATGCGTGCGGGAACCAACCCCACGCATGCCGCCCATGTCACGCACACCCCTCCACACCACGCCACGCGCGCGGATAGTGGGAGGCGCAGCGCGCGGAAAATCATACCACGGTAAAAACCGTCCCGCCTGCCCGCGCACCGTTCTGGGCCTAGCCCAACAACGCGTCGCGCTTATGTGTGGCACAGGCCCGGGGGCTCCTGTCAGTGTACTAAAAGGGGGTGCACTTTTTGTACCCCTATGACTGTGCACGGTCAGTCTGAGCCACGGGCACCGCCGCACCAAGCAAGGCAAGGGAGGTAAGCCAGGGTAAGACTGATGCCCAAAGCCAAGACTACAAAGAGCAAAGGGACAAAGCAGGTTCCCCCGGCAAGATCCTTGCCCGGAGCCAATTTTAGCAGCCCCGGCAAGATCCTTGCCGGGGCCGGCTTTAGCAGCCCCGGCAAGACCCTTGCCGCGGCAACTCGCCCCTCGCCTACGGAGCAAATCACCCTTGAGTCCACTGCCTCCATGGGGCAAGGATTCGGGAGATATCCCCGTGGTGGCATGCAGATCTTTGTGAAGACATTCAAGACCAGATACACACTAAGAAGACGACGACCCTTGGCGGGATCCCAGCCAAGGAAGACCACAAGACCTCCGGCAAGCACCTTGCCGGGGATGGCAGCAGGCGCCGCGGCAAGACCCCTGTCGGGGATGGCAGCAGGCGCCGCGGCAAGACCCTTGCCAAGGACATCCGTAGGGCCACCGTCAGGCCCACGCCGACTAAACTACCATCGCCTTATGTAGCTGTCGACACAACCAGCTGGGCAGGCACCTGCGTGGCGGCATGCAGATCTTCGTGAAGACCCACCATTGCGCCACCTCAGTTGCCTGCCTACCTACATCGCATCTCAGGCATCGCTGGCCGGGGCGCGTGTCGACTCAAGAAGGAGCGGCGACAGACAAGACATATCTCTCCCCCGTCCCCGATAAAGTAAGGACACCTAAGCAAGACGCATTAAATGCGCCTTGTCATGTAATGCGAGGGATAACCTCGCATCACTGTACCCTTTCCACCTCCTATATGCCACTGTGGCGACCCCTTTTTCTATAAAAGGAGGCCCGTGGCGACCCGGAGGAGGATTCGGCTTTTTGGAGCTCCTCACGCCCCATAGCAAGCTGAAGAACACAAAATATACAATCCACCAAAGCAGGAGTAGGGTTTTACGCATCCTCGCGGCCCGAACCTCGATATACGAAACGTGTGCTATCTGTTTGATCAGCTCTTCTCTCAACCCCGTGCCCCGCTAACCGTAGTAGGGATTCTTGTGATCCCATAGGTGTCGTTCCCATACACCTACAAAACCATTGGCGACTTGTCTCAATTCGGTATCCATAAACACTGAGTTATCCTACAAATTTAATACGAAAGAACGATTGTTGCATTAGCCACAAATTAGACGAAGAAATGAAATGCTCTAATGGAAATTACCGTTTGTTTGAACCAAGAGATGAAACCAGTATAGCCGCCTCCATGCTTTGCCAGAACCTCATACTCTTCGACCATGAAAAGACGTTAAAGTCTTGGTACGATTGGCATATACCGAAGAACATTAACGGGGATTTTGGTTTGTGTCTTCTCACCCATACCGTTGTCTACCACAACATACACAACAACAAAAAAGAAACATCCGTGACATTTTGGGCCGAACGAAATGTTTTTTCTGTCATACTTATGACATTTCTATGACAATAATTGTGACAAAACAAGGTATCATCATAGATGTGGTGGGGTCCTACTTCTATGACAAAAAATCATGATAGAAAATGGGCTTTTCGTCCTGGGCGGGCCGGAGACGCAGCTAAATGACATTCTTTGGGCCGTCCATCACGGAAAAAACGGTGGTAGAAGCGAGGGTGAGGAAAATATCGGGGTGTTCCCGGTTACGGTGGGTGCGAGGCGTTGGGCTCTAACTGAACCCGAGCGAGGCGTTGGCCTCTAACTGAACCCGAGCGATTGCACTGCAGGCTACACATTACTAAACCCGAGGGATCGATCGACTACTGTTAACGGAACCCGATCGAGCGATTTCTTTGCTACTACTGCTAACTGAAGCCGATCGATGTTGCCCCTGCATGAACAGTGAGCGTTGCAGGGGGGGTTGGATAAACAGTTTCCGGTGGGAGTGGCTGAACATGACCCCGTGTCGTTGCCTCTGCATGAACAGGACCCCGTTTGATCTAGTCGGTTGGGGCTGCATGAACAGGACCCCGTGGAGGGCTGCATGAACAGGACCACCCCGTGGAGGGCTGCATGAACACTAGACGGTGGAGGGTTGGATGAACAGTAGCCCATGGAGGGGTGGTTGAACAGGAGCCCATGGAGAGGGCTGGTTGAACAGTAGCCGGTGGAGTAGCGTGCGGTGGAGGCTGAACAGTCGTAGGTGGAGGCTGGAGGAGGTCGATGGTGGATGAACATTAGCCCGTGGAGGCTGGAGGGGGTCGACGGAGGGGATGAACAATATCCCATGGAGTCCCGTTTTGCAGTACACCACACCCCTCCCGATGAACAGGACCCCCGTTTTGATCGTAGCGCTCCAACACAAGTCGGTTTCCTCCGTTTTGCGGTACGCCACACCCCTCCCGATCAACAGGACCCCCGTTTCGACCTTAGTGCTCCAACACAAGTCCCTTTCCTCCATTTTGCGGTACGCCACACCCCTCCCGATCAACAGGACCCCCGTTTCGATCGTAGGAGGTCTGTTTCCTCCGTTTTGCGGTACGCCAGACCCCTCCCGATGAACATGATCCCATTTCAAACATGGCCGGTCGAACACAAGGACGTTTCCTTTGTTCTGCGGTACGCTAGGCCTCGTTTCCATCGGCTGTTCCGTCCAAGCCCACCCGATGAACACGACGACGCATTCCTTTCCGACCCAGCCGGTTGGCTCCCCATGAACACGACAACGACGCTGTTTCTCCGTTCTGACCCAGCCATGTACACGAGCCCTGGTCGTATGTATGCACGAGTAGGCGTTCGAGACCTACCCGCTTGTACGTACGTGGTCGTATTTTCTTTCTTGCACACTGGCCGCTGTACGTACGTGTAAATGCTACGTTTGCGCCTCTACTACGACACGTGCGCGCCTGTACATCAACCAGTATGTACGTACACGTTCCCGACCAGAATGACAACGCTACATACGCTTCGACCAGGTGGAACTGGACAGTTAGGCACTTCCTTGCGTGTGAAGATGTAGCTGGTGGGTCCGAGCAGTCAGGGGGAATCGTTTTTTTTGCCCGGACGCACTTCCTTGTGTGCGAAGATGTAGCTGGTGGGTCACAGCAGTCAGGTGGAAACGTTTTTTCGCGAAATACGGTGGCCCGTCCGGTGGGTCCCCGCTGTCAGCTGGAGGAATAATTATTTTGCGCGTAATAAGGAGGCAGTTCCTTGCTGCGGCCGTGGACCCAGCGGTCAGCCTCTCCACGTACAGTCCACGTCCGCTAGAAGACGTTCCTTGACCACATTGACCACGCCGCGCCGAGAGCACCAGGGCGGTGGATGACGGCGAGGCCTAGGAAGGGGACGACGTGGAGCCGGGGAAGACGCGGCAGTGGATGCCCACGCGTAGAGGAGTACGAGGGTTCACTAGTTTGCTGTGGTGTGTGGCTGCCATCGCCGCAGAATAACAGGGGGTGTGGTTGAGTAGAGGGATGTCCTGGACAGCGGTCGGAATAATAGAAGGCGGTGAGGCCTCCGTGGCAGCACAGCCGGCCACGAGAGGCAGGAGCATGCGGCACGACCGGCGCTGCTTTGGGCGGCTGGAGCAACAAGACCAGATGTTGAAGAAGCACTACGGCCGTTGGATGGACATCGTACGGTCACTGGAGCTAGAATCGTTCATATTGACAAAGTTGACAAAGCACTCCGTCCCCGTCAACTTAGTAGGCCCTCAAGTCAGCCTCCCACCAAGATGGGTCCCAACCAGCAGGGGAAGTATTCATATTTTTTGTGCGTAATAAGGAGGCGTTTCCGGTGGGTCCGAGCTGACAGCGGGGGGAATGTTTTTTCGCGCAATATGTTGGCCCGTCCGCTAGGTCCCAGCAGTCAGAGGGGGAACGTTTTTTCCGCGAAATACGGTGGCCCGTCCAGTGGGTCCTACTACTTCTCGAGCTTGCGTTGTATTCCCTCGAAGACGAAAGGGAGATGCAACACAGTAGCGTAAGTATTTCCCTCAGTTTTTGATAACCAAGGTATCAATCCAGTAGGAGACCATGCGCGAGTCCCTCGCACCCGCACAAACAAATAAGAACTTCGCAGCCAACATGATAAGCGGTTGTCAATCCCTTTACGATCACTCACAAAAGTGAGATCTGATAGAGATGATAGTTTATATTTTTGGTATTTTTGGTTTATCAAAACAGTAAATAAAAGCAATAAAAGTAAAGTAGATGTAGATTGATATGTTGAGAATAGACCTAGGGGCCATAGTGTTCTCTAGTGGCTTCTCTCATGATAGTGATATTCTACGGCGGGTAAACAAATTACTGTCGAGCAATTGATAGAAAAGCGAATTATTATGAGACTATCAAGGCATGATCATTGTATATAGGCATTACGTCCGAGACAAGTAGACCGACTCCTGTCTGCATCTACTACTATTACTCGACACATCGACCGCTATCCAGCATGCATCTAGTGTATTGAGTTCATAAGAACAGAGTAATGCCTTAAGCAAGATGACATGATGTAGAGGGATAAACTCAAGCAATATGATATAAACCCCATCTTTTTATCCTCGATGGCAATAATACAATACGTGCCTTGCTGCCCCTACTGTCACTGGGAAAGGACACCGCAAGATTGAACCCAAAGCCAAGCACTTCTCCCACTGCATGAACTATAGATCTAGTAGGCCAAACCAAACCAATAATTCGAAGAGACTTGCAAGGATATTATGAGCACACATAAAAGTGCAGAGAAGAACCAAATATTTCTCATAGATAATCTTGATCATAAACTTACAATTCATCGGATCTCGACAAAAACACCGCAAAAAAGAGATTACATCGAATAGTTCTCCTCGAAGACCGAGGAGAACTTTGTATTGAGATACATAGAGAGAAGAAGAACCATCTAGATATTAGCTATGAACCCGAATGTCTATGGTAAACTACTCACAACTCATGGTGAGGGTGATGATGATGAAGAGGAAGAACTCCGTGATGGATCCCCCTCCGGTGGAGCTCCAGAATAGGCTCCAAGATGGGATCTCACGGAAACAGAAGGTTACGATGGTGGAATTAGGTTTTTCTCTGTGTTGTGGAAGGTTTCGGGGTACGTAGACTTATATAGTAAGAAGGAGGACACCGAGGGGTGCTCGGGGGCCCCACGAGGTAGGGGGCGCGCCTTGGGAAGGGGGGCGCGCCCCCCACCCTCGTGGGCAGCCCCTTGATCCCGTAACGTGGTTCTCAAGTCCCCCGTGCGTGATTTTGTCCAAAAATATCTCTCGCGAAGGTTTCATTCCGCTTGGACTCCGTCTGTTATTCTTTTACTGCAAAACCCTGAAATAGGCAAAAAACAGCAATCTCGACTGGGCCTTTGGGTTAATAGGTTAGTCCCAAAAATGATATAAAAGTGTATGATAAAGCCCATTAAACATCTAAGACTTCATAAGCATGGAACAATAAAAAATTATAGATACGTTGGAGACGTATCAAGCATCCCCAAGCTTAATTCCTCCTCGTCCTCGAGTCGGTAAATGATAAACAAAGAATTTTTGATGTGGAATGCTAACCGATATAGTGTTTCAATGTAATTCTCTTAATTGTGGCATGAATATTCAGATCTGAAAGATTTAAGATAAAAGTCTATATTGACATAAGAAATAACAATACTTCAAGCATACTAACAAAGCAATCATGTCTTCTCAAAATACTATGGGTAAAGAAAGTTATCCCTACAAAATCATATAGTCTTGCTATGCTCCCTCTTCATCACACAAAATATCCATATCATGCACAACCCCGATTTCAGCCAAGCACTTGTTTTCATACTCTATATTTTCAAACCTTCAACTTTCACGCAATACATGAGCGTGAGCCATGGACACAGCACTATGGGTGGAATAGAGGTGGTTGTGGAGAAGACAAAAAGGAGGGAGATAGTCTCACATCGACTAGGCATATCAACGGGCTATGGAGATGCCCATCAATAGATATCAATGTGAGTGAGTAGGGATTGCCATGCAACGGATGCACTATAGCTAAATATGAATGAAAGCTCAACAAAAGAAACTAGTGGGTGTGCATCCAACTTGCTTGCTCATGAAGACCTAGGGCATTTGAGGAAGCCCATCATTGGAATATACAAGCCAAGTTCTATAACGAAAATTCCCACTAGTATATAAAGTGACTAAGCATAAGACTCTCAACAATGAAGGACATGGTGCTACTTTGAAGCACAAGTGTGGAAAAAGATAGTAGCAAATGTCCTCATTTTTTTTCTTTTTTTGGGCCTTTCTTTTTTCTTTGGCCTTTTTTTCTTTTTTTCTTTTTTTGCGGAGGGGCTTTATAGATTTAGCCTTTCCTCCCATGGGACAATGCTCTAATAATGATGATCATCACACTTTCATTACAACTGGATACTACAACAAAGTATGACTCTATATGAACGCCTCCGGCGATGTTCCGGTATGTGCAATGAAACAAGACTGACATGTATGAAAAATTATGCATGCTGGCCTTGCCACAAATACGATGTCAACTACATGATCATGCATGGCAATATGACAATATGATGCGTGTCATATGAATGGAACGGTGGAAAGTTGCATGGCAATATATCTCAGAATGGCTATGGAAATGCCATGATAGGTAGGTATGGTGTCTGTTTTGAGGAATAATATGGTGGTTGTTTTGAGGAAGGATATATAGTGGGTTTATGGTACCGGCGAAAGTTGCGCGGTACAAGAGAGGCTAGCAATGGTGGAAGGGTGAGAGTGCATATAATCCGTGGACTCAAGGTTAGTCATAAGAACTCATATACTTATTGCAAAAATCTACGATTCATCAAAACAAAGCAATCAACGCATGCACCTAGGGGGGGGAGGTTGGTAGGATTTCACCATCGCGCGCCCCTGACCTCCACACAAAGTTTGGCACTCTAGAAATACCTCATGCTCTAACTTCGTCACATAGCGGTTCACCATACGTGCATGATACGGGAATACTAACCTTAACACAAGTATTTCTCAATTTAATAATAACTCCACTAGCATGACTCTAATATCACTATCCTCATATCTCAAAACAATTATCAAGCATCCAACATCTCATCATATTCAATGCACTTAGTGTGAATTTTTTTACTACATTGACATTGGATGTCTATCATGGGGAGACTAGTTTCTTTAGCCTAAACACATTACCATGCTGTTTTAATAGACTCTCAAAAAGATATAAGTGAAGCATGAGGGTTCCAAATTTCTACAAAATATAACCACCACCATGCTCTAAAAGATATAAGTGAAGCACTAGAGCAAAAACTATTCAATTCAAAAGATATAAGTGAAGCACATAGAGTGTTCTAACAATTTCTAGGCCATATTTAAATCTCTCAAATAGGTGTGTCTAGCAAGGATGATTGTGACAAACAAACAAGCAAATATTCAAATTATACAAGACGCTCCAAGCAAAACACATATCATGTGGTGAATAAAAATATAGCTCCAAGTATAGTTACCGATGGATGAAGACGAAAGAGGGGAAGCCTTCCCGAGGCATCCCCAAGCTTAGGCTTTTGATTATCTTGAATTAACTTGGGGTGCCATGGGAATCCACAAGGTTAGGCCCTTGTTACTCTTTGTTCCATAGTCCATCAAAGCAATACTCAAAACTTGAAAACTTCACAACATAGAACTTAGACAAAAATTCTCATGAGGTCCGTTAGTATAAGAAAGCAAACCACTACTCAAGGTACTGCAATGAATTCATTCTTTGTTTATATAGGTGTTAAACCTACTGTATTCCAACTTCTCTACGGTTCCTACTTGCGAATACTACTCATAGATGCATTGAAATAAGCAAACAACACACGAAAAACAGAATCTGTCAAAAACAGAACAGTCTATAGTAATCTACATGTTTCGCCTACTTCTGGAACTCTAAAAAATGCAAACTAAAATGTTAAATTTTAGGAATTTGTCTATTAATCACCTGTAAAAAGAATCAAGTAAATAGCACACTCCAGTAAAACCGTAAGACCACTTTAGCAAGCGCTAACGACTCTATTTTTCACAACAAGATCACATAAACTTCACACAAGTCTTCCCAAAGGTTCTACTTGGCACAAACCCTAAAAAAAACTTGAACCACATCTAATAAGAGGCTAGATGCAATATTTATTCCCTAACAACAACAAAAAAAATTGTGTTGCCTCCCAACAAGCGCTATCGTTTTACGCCCCTAGCTAGGCACGATACAAGATAAATCTAGGTATTGCCATCTTTGGAAGGCAATCCATAAGTGGCTCTCATGATAGATTCATATGTTAATTTGATTTTATTTCTAGGAAAGTGTTCCATGCCTTTCCTTAACGGAAATTGGAATCTAATATTTCCTTCCTTCATATCAATAAATGCACCAATCGTTCTAAGGAAAGGTCTACCAAGAATAATAGGACATGAAGGATTGCAATCTATATCAAGAACAATGAAATCTATGGGCACTTAATTCCTATTGGCAACAATAAGAACATCATTAATTATCCCCATAGGTTTCTTAATAGTGGAATCCGCAAGATGCAAGTTTAAAGAACAATCATCAAGTTCATGGAACCCTAGCAAATCACACAAAGTTTTTGGGATAGTGGAGACACTAGCACCCAAATCACACAAAGCATAGCATTCATGATCCTTTATTTTTATTTTGATAGTAGGTTCCCACACATCATAAAGCTTTCTAGGGATAGAAACTTCTAACTCAAGTTTTTCTTCATAAGATTGCATCAAAGTGTCAACTATGCGTTTGGTGAAAGCTTTATTTTGACTATAAGCATGCGGAGAATTTAGCACGGATTGCAACAAGGAAATACAATCAATCAAAGAGCAATTATCATAATTGAATCCCTTGAAATCCAAAGTAGTGGGTTCATCACTATGCAAAGTTTTAATCTCTTCAGTCCCACTTTTAACAATTTTAGCATCAAGATCTAAAAACTCCGAATCATTGGGACACCTTAAAGCAAAATCATCTCCAATCCTATCTTCGTCAAAATTTATACTAGAAAACAAGGATCTAATAGGAGACACATCAATGACTTTTAGATTTTCATCTTTATTTTCACGCTCTTCCGATTTAGCAGCCATCTTATTGATCAAGGTGGACTGTTTATCCGAAATTTGGGCAATTAAGTTCTCAAGATGAGCAAACTGAGATTTCAAACCATAAAATTCCTTAGACATATCATCAAGGTTTTTATTCATATACTCAATAACTTTTTCTGTTCCTTAAGCTCACTTATGAAAAAGTCATTATACTCAAATTGTATAGTCATAAAATGTCTAACATTGTTTTCAATCTCCTCCAGCCTCTTGAGGTGAGGGTCAAAACTAACAGGGAGAGCCATAGTGACAAGCAAGCAAGCAGCACACAAGCAAACAAGATGCAAGTGAGATAAACACACGGCGGAAGAAGGGCAAAAAAACGGCAAGGGTGAAGTGGGGGAGAGGAAAACGAGAGGCAAATAAATGAAATGTGAAGGATAAGGGTTTGTGATAGGTACTTGGTATATGACTTTTGCATAAGCCTCCCCGGCAACGGCGCTAGAAATTCTTCTTGCTACTTCTCGACCTTGCATTGTATTCCCTCGAAGATGAAAGGGAGATGCAGCACAGTAGCGTAAGTATTTCCCTCAGTTTTGAGAACCAATGTATCAGTCCAGTAGGAGACCACGCGTGAGTCCCTCGCACCTGCACACAAACAAATAAGAACTTCGCAGCCAACGCGATAAGGGGTTGTCAATCCCTTTACGGTCACTTACGAAAATGAGATCTGATAGAGATGATAGTTTATATTCTTGGTATTTTTGGTTTATAAGAACAGCAAATAAAAGCAGTAAAAGTAAAGTATATGTAGATTGATATGTTGAGAATAGACCCGGTGGCCATAGTGTTCTCTAGTGGCTTCTCTCATGATAGAGATATTCTATGGCGGGTAAACAAATTACTGTCGAGCAATTGGTAGAAAAGCGAATAATTATGAGACTATATAGGCATGGTCATTGTATATAGGCATCATGTCCGAGACAAGTAGACCGACTCCTGCCTGCATCTACTACTATTACTCCACACATCGACCGCTATCCAGCATGCACCTAGTGTATTGAGTTCATAAGTACAGAGTAACGCCTTAAGCAAGATGACATGATGTAGAGGGATAAACTCAAGCAATATTATATAAACCCCATCTTTTTATCCTCGATGGCAACAATACAATACGTGCCTTGCTGCCCCTACTGTCACTGGGAAAGGACACCGCAAGATTGAACCCAAAGCCAAGCACTTCCCCCATTACAAGAACTAAAGATCCAGTAGGCCAAACCAAACCAATAATTCGAAGAGACTTGCAAGGATATTATGAGCACACATAAAAGTTTAGAGAAGAATCAAATATTTCCCATAAAAAATCTTGATCATAAACTTACAATTCATCGGATCTCGACAAACACACCAAAAAAAGAGATTACATCGAATAGATCTCCTCGAAGACCGAGGAGAACTTTGTATTGAGATCCAGAGAGAGAGAAGAAGCCATCTAGATACTAGCTATGGAGCCGAAGGTCTGTGGTAAACTACTCACAACTCATGGTGAGGGCGATGATGATGATGGTGAAGAACTCCGTGATGGATCCCCCTCCGGTGGAGCTCCGTAACAGGCTCCAAGATGGGATCTCACAGGAACAAAAGGTTACAGCGGTGGAATTAGGGTTTTCTCTCCGTTGTCGAAGGTGTCGGGTATGTAGACTTATATAAGAAGAAGGAGGACACCGGGGGGTGCTCGAGGGCCCCACGAGGCAGGGGGCGCGCCCTGGGAAGGGGGGCACGCACCCCACCCTCGTAGGCAGCCCCTTGATCCCCTGACATGATTCTCAAGTCCCTCGTGCATGATTTTCTCCAAAAATATCTCTCGCGGAGGTTTCATTTTGTTTGGACTCCGTTTGATATTCTTTTTCTGCAAAACCATGGAACAGGTAAAAAACAACAATCTGGACTGGGCCTTTGGGTTAATAAGTTAGTCCCAAAAATAATAGCATGGAACAATAAAAAATTATAGATACGTTGGAGACGTATCAGGTCCCTGCTGTCAGGTGGAGGAATAATTTGTTTCCGTGTAGTAAGGA
>LR738714.1:334753082-334760435 GCA_902687465.1 Secale cereale
GCTATGTTGAAACCAACGAACTCGTACATAACGGTTCATCGTATTTATCAATGACAGGGAAATATCTTGAATGTTGTGCAAAGAAAACAGACAGACAACATAGTAAGTTCTGCTAGCACGTTAAGTTGACGTACAACCCTTTCTAAAAAAAGTTCAGGTACAAAATTAGAACAGGTCACAATCAAATGTACTGGCACATCAGTGCTTCACACCCATAGCTCAGATTTAACTAGTATCCGACAAGATTCAGTTGTTACCTCAAATTAGAGCACATCCAGGTAGCCAGCATTGCCTCTTCTCCCAAAGAAGCAGTGGCCTCCACCGTGCGATGGAGTAGGCCCTGTGCCATCCATCATTCCGAGTAACACGGGAAAGTCTGACGTTGACTCCTGTAATGGACGTCGTCGACGAACCCTGGCACCAGCGGCGGTGGCAGGACTTCGATTGATGGATTGACCACTTCTTTGACATGCACGAACACTCGATACAGGTACATTCCTAACATGGTCCGCGGCGGCCTTGGTGGCGACGAATAGTACAACCCCGGTTCCTGCACCGTTATCTGAACACCAATCACCTTCGGTATGGTGGACGGCTTCTTCATCCATGCCATAACCGTCAGAGCCCAGCTGTCTTGAGGAACAAACATACTTAAGAGATCACCTCCAAGGTCGTTGATAAGCTCATTCATGGACTCGCTGTTCCAAGCACGTCAAGGCATGCCGTGGAAGGTAAGCTTTGTTAAAAACTCAAGCTTAGAGGGCAACGAGCCCCATCTTGGGTGCCACCGATCAAAGCTCACCAGCACGCCATCATAGAACAAACGCCGGGAAGATTCGAACACATGACTGCAGTCGAAAGTTGTCTGGAACCTGACAAATAAATCAGCCGGTGGCGGACAGACTTCGACGAGCATGTCACTTATTGGGATGCCGTGCGCAATGCCAAGAGCTTTGACAAGGTCGTCCGACGAGACGGGAGGCCGGTCGCAGTTGATGGTTACCATCAGCACTTTGCCGGCAAACTAGTTGTCAAGCGCTGCCATGCCACTGTTGAGCGACAGCACGCAATGACTGAAGGCAGGACGGACCTCTGGATCTCTGTCTCGGAGATCCGCATTGACCAGCGACATGATAGTGAGCTTGACTACAGGGAGTACAGGAGGGTGATTTTGGGGAACTGGAGTAGGAATCGAGATTCCAGAGGTGGGGGAGGGGCGGGAGATTAGGGATGAAAAGGTAGCTTGAATTTCGAACACGCGCCAATATGCTCTCTGTGCGCAAGCGCACGGAAACACCGGTGGCGCCCACATGTCGGCTGAAGAGTCCTTATTCATTCTTTTTTCGAGAGCCCGGCCTTTTTTGAGGATCTTTTGAGAGCCCGGCCTGAGAGTCATAATTGACCTATTTGGCATTGCGTTACTACTCGGCCCATATTCAACGACACCTCACTGGCCCAATCAAGTGTACATCATCAAAAAGACACTGAGCTCAAATTATATAACTTGAAAAAAGGAGATACACTCTGAACACTAGAGAATGGTGATGCCCTCATTTAGCCCACCAGTAGTTCGAGACAATAAACAGTTCGAAACAACAATATATACAACATTCAAACACTGACTAGTGACTGCTACTGACATAAACATCAAGACATGATAGTTCATAAGAAGTCTTGCTACACCACCAAAACACACCCATCTGCAGCGCTCAGACTCTCATGATCCAGACAAGAATGACATTCTAATCAGAGCCAACTATTACATAGTAAAAGTGACATAGACGAGGATTACCAAATGACAAGGAATATGCATAACAAAAGAAAGAACTACCCATCCAGAACAAGCAGCAAATACAACAAAGTCATTCGAAGAGATGATCCAACACCATCATAATTTGCAGCCCCGCTTCAGCGACCAATGATCCGGAGACACCAGTACTCCACCCTTTCGACGCAACAACCCAATTACCTATCAACCTGAAGGCTTGAACCACATCACTTCATGTCATAATTGAGACATTCAAGGATCAAAATTAATCCAGATGCCTTTGTCATTCTCACCTTCTTTTGGCTGCAGCCTGTATCGTTGACAATCAGGGGAGTTTGCTCCCGAACTTCTAGGGCTCGCCATGTAGACACAGTTTTCCATTGCAAATAGAGCCTCTCTGCCATCAAGGTCCTGGCCAACGGTGATATCCTGGTTAATCGGATAATTGAGTCCGAGAAACAAAGAGTGTGAGCCAAGGTTGTTTACCCGCCTCCAACTAAAAAATCATGATGGCCCCAAGAAGTCGGTATCCTAGTCATAGACGTAACAGCCACTGTCCAGATACTCACGTATTTCATGGTGCTTGTATACAGTGGGGGTTTTGCAATATAACTTTTCCGGCTCATGTGTCCGAATGATCATCAGTCTTTTGTTGTCGTCTGATCGAGCGAGGAACCAGTTGTGCTTCCCTATTTTTGGCAAAGGTGGTGTGATTACAAAGGGCAGTAACTATAGGGACACTACATCATATCAAAAAGGACATGCATTGTTAATGTAAGATCAGCATTGTTCAGAGTATGAGTAGGATAATGTAAGAAACAGCATTGATATGTCCCTGTTGGAACTAGGAGGAAAATATAGGGAAATGTATATTGGGTTCGAAAATATACAAGTGCCATGCAAGGTTATACTAATGTTATCTTGCAATCGATTCTTCACAGGAAACTACCATGTCATGCACGTTATGGAATCATGGTCTATCTTCACAAACAAATTCTTCAAGGTAACTAACAAACCATGCATTGTTATATACTCGTGTTCTGTGGGAATTTTTTTTGTGAGGATATTATTCTAGCCATTGATTGCTAAAGGGCGAATATAGGTATGTACACATGGTAAGCATTACAGGATTTCACTACTTCCAAATATAGAGTTCTTCATATGCACATTTACTTCCCTAATGTATGGTTAGATGAAACCAACAGTGTGGTGCATGTTTCTACATCATGAAAATGAGTAAACTAACATGGCCATTGATACACACTCATATTTAGTAGTAGTATATAGATTACTGTAAAATAAGGAGAATATCCATATATTCCTAATAGTTTGATTATTCAGGGGTACAAATTGGCTGTAATGACATGATCACAATCGCATGAATTAAATCATTCCAAATATAGCTGATTTACGACGTCTCTAATGCATTGCCGTAGTTCTACTCAAATTCTACTCAAACAGGGATATGCCAATCATCACAAAAAGTTCAAACAGTGTCATGGCGTCATCATTAACATGAGACAAAAACAACTTACATGCGCCGTCCCAGCAATACGTTGTGCCATCTGCTTTGTCGATCGCCTAAATGATACCATTGTATTCAATAGCATCACAGAAGTGTGTATAAGCTTTGACGATGATCCACTACGAGCTGAGTTGTCTCCAGCTAAAGAAGGCACCGACATAAAGATAGGCGAGTCCGCGGTCGAATAATGCAATTAGCTTGAAGTCTGCGTAATTCGCATGTCGTGTGGGCACTTGGCAGATTACAATCTTCTGCAAAACAAGGTTCGTCCAACTAATGTGGTAATCTAGATGACTAGGACCGCGATGGTAAAACTCTATATAATCCAATGGAGGAAGGATAATCTCATGGGAGGTCTGGAAGTTCACGAGCACCAACTTATACCGTCATCTCTGAAGGCAGCCATCCAGTGGGAGTTCATGCCAACCCAGTACATATTTGCCAAGAAGTTTCGGGCAATGTTGATCGGATCGAAGTCGAGGGAAATGATGTACGGCGACCCACTACATACCTGCAAAGAAGTTTCGGCTAATGGAGACCGGATTGAAGTCGAGGGGCGTCACGTACGCCTCCGTATCATGGTGAGCCAATCTCGCAAGACCATATGGCAGCAAGCAGGGTGTCATGAAAAGCTTTAGCCTCGCTTCAATGACGGCCATGTGCATGCCCCTCGGGCATGCAGCCAGCGGCATGGCGCTCAACATATCCATACATGAACAACAGAGGTCGAGGACGTCACTGGGGAGATTGCTCCAATCGCGGCTCATATGGATCCTGCGCGGTTCGCGTTCGGCCATGGTGGAGATTGGAAGGTGGGGTTTTGGGGGGCTTGATTTACGGGGGAGAAGGTTGTCGGTGCTGGAGCGGCTAGCGAGGGAATAGTGGTACTGGGGGAGGCGAGCGAGGCGAGGGTATGAGGGGGCACAGTGAGATAATGAAGAGTGACCTCAGGATCTCCGGTGAGACGGAGATGGAGATGGAGTGGTGCTAGGGGAGAGGGAGATGAGGCGAGGCATGCTATACAGCAGTGATGATAGTGACTGCACAGTGAACAAGGTGAGGCTGACTTTGGTAACCCGTACACGCCGCCTGGACTCGAGTCACCTCGGGCGTAGGGTCTTGTCACTTCACTGTGAGGACCGGATGAATAATAGTATTTTGACCATCAAGTGTACCATAGTTGTACTACTACTAGTAGTAGTAGGAGTAGTAGGAACATGAGTAGTAATCCCGTGCTAGCATGCCTCTGGGTTCACTTCATCCTGTAGGTATCATCCATATTGCGAGCAGAACCAAATTCTCATATGCATAGGTCCCACCTGTGAGGACGGGTGTAGAAATAAAAAGGAATCATAAAATGTCTCACCACGGTGATTCGAAAGAGTTACCTCAACTAGCCAGTGGCAGATGTAGCGCTGGAAGGATGGGCACGTACAGGGACAGGCCCCACTCCTCAGCCTACCCGTGTAGCCTTTTCATTTAGTCTACCTAGCCGTCTAATCAACTACCTGGAGTCCACTTCTACCATTTACTTCTCCATCGGGAACTGATTTTCCTCGGCTTCTTCACTACTCCTTGATCTTCATTTGCATCCAAACCACACTGCATTCTCATTGTTTTAACCTCTTCACATCCTCCTGGAGTAATTCCGATGCCCCTATAAATAATCATCTTCTTGAGTTAGACTAGCCATATAATCCTAATTCTCCAAACCATAGCCCTCCGGTCCAGCGATTCCAAATGGCGAAAGAGATCGAGATGCAGGTTTTTAGCGTCCAACATGTCCTCATCGAAGGCTCGTTGAGCATAGTTGCCACAGTCACCGACCACCCAAGGGTTGTTCGGAAGTGGATCAACAATGTATCCAACTCCCTCCAAAAGGTGGAGATGAATGTCATCGGTCTCGACGCAGAGTACACGGAGCGTGGCACTGGGAAGATCCAACGCGCCGCCATCCTTCAGCTGTGCCTCGAAGATGATGTTTGGTGTACCACATGATACACGCGCCCTCCATACCAGGTGAGCTGCATGATTTCTTGTCTCGGGAGGACATATACTTCTGTGGGGCAGCCGTCGCAGGGGACAAACAGAAGTTGGATCCGTACAACCTTGATTTGAAAAGCATCCCTGACCTAAAAACAAGAATAAAAATTCCTATAGAAGATTGTGATAAACCGACACCATCCCTATTCGACGTAGCAAATTTTGTGCTAGGAACAAATCTTCATAAGGGTGACGAGACGCTGGCATTAAGGTCGTCTGGATGGGAGAATTATCGCTTGACGTACGAGCAGATAAAATATGCCTCCCTCCATGCCCATGTGAGTTTTGAGATAGCTGCAAGGTCCAGAGAGCTTGTTGTGAAGCCGTCTTTCACAGAAAATGGGAAGAAGAAGAAGAAGAAGAAGAAGTTGTTGCACCAGCAGCATGGCATTATGGATGGATGAACTATTTCCTCTCTTGTAAAAAAATATTCCCACTCTATGTATATTGATATAGATGGACAATTTTGATGGTGTGCATGTCTTTGGAACAAGTAGTAGCGTGGGTCCGCTTGACTATAAGGAACTATTTATCTGCCTAGCTTTCTCTACTACTCCTTCAAGTGATCAATATGTAATGCATGTGTCCGTAGACATGACAGCTTGTCTATGGAAGTTCAACTACGGCGACCATCACGTTTCATCCACTTCCACTCGCGATTCCCACGACGCCGCTTCAACCCACACCACCATGTCCCCCGATGTGCGCCTCACCCCTCTCGGCAGCACCGCCCCTCTGTCTTTGTGTGCATGATATGTGGGCCACCTTAAATGCGGTGAGCATCAAGTTTCTACCACATCCACACTGATTCCCACGTCGCCGCACGAACCCATGACACCACACGTCCGGCACCATCGAATTTTCATCCAGCGGCTGTGACACATTTCGTCACGGGCATCAATCCTCAGCTGGAGTACTTCTGTACTACAGGTAATACCCGCCGGTGTAACCATCTACGCCTCGTAACGCGCCGACGCCCAGCTGTGGCACCCTCGCCACGGCCACACCACCACCGGCCGGTTCATCTCGAACTAGTGAGTCGCGAACCACACCATCACCATGAGAATGACATGTGGGCCAGCCGCATTTAAGGTCCACATGTCATTGACTCATAGGCCGGGCACTAAGCCACTGAAGTTCGGTCCCATGGGCCCCGGGAGGGAAATGTAACTCCTGCGGCAGGCCTTGTGGTGCTCCGCAGTACAAGCTCGTGCCAAACCAGGAATTTGTTTCTTACTACTACCAACTACTATTAAGGTACACGTGCATTGCACGCATGAGATTCTGGTGGTTTGTACATTATGCTTCTACATGTGGAGTCTTCTAGATTCTATATTTGGCAGAATCTGGTGGAATGTAGATGATATCCATCGGCCAGTAGTGCTTGGATTTGCCATCTTTGTACCGTCGGATTGGCTTCATCCAACGACCAACTTTCAAAGTTATTCACACACTATATAGGGGGTATATATATAGATGTGCTGGCTCGTTGCAATGAATCCAAAGTATATATGTTTAGTGGAGTGCACTCTAAACACATTATCTATTTATTTTTCTCTAACCTTTCGTAGGCATGCAACCAAGCCACATAAGCTTCATGGGTGCCCCCCACATCATATTATTCATACTACGTTGACAGAAAAAAAGATAAATCACCCAAAACAAGATCTTCCCGTTTTTTTCCTACGATGTTGTGCCATGCACGTACCTAATAGTTGTATAGTGGTAGTACTAGTTGTATAGTGGTAGTAGTAGGAGTAGAGTAGTACGGAATCCTCCTACTCTATCAACGAGCCCCATCTCACACCAAATTTCTTGGCTTCCGTGCTACAGCTAGATCTTCCCCATGTTTCTCTTTTCCAACCCTGCGGCGGGCGGGGTGCGGTTTGCCAATAGTCGGTTTGCTCAACGGCGGTCCCACATGAAAGTGAAAATGCTAGGCAACACGCCTTCCCTAAGATATGCGTCGTGCCGGACAGGCCGTGGAGTACTCTTGATTCCCGGGCGTGTGTGGGGG
>LR738714.1:334785799-334796408 GCA_902687465.1 Secale cereale
ATGAGGTGAGGGAGGGATTTTGTTGCTCTCAAGATAATAAAGGGTTTTCTGCAAATTAGAGCAGAGAAGTGGGCTATTGTTGCAAAAATGCCACAACTTACCTCACGGCCGTTAGATGCAGATCTAATGGTCAGAAACGACGGATGGCAGACACACCTCCATCACAAACCGAGTCTTTTATAGGAGTATATATATATTTCTCGGGCTCTTTTGATGATGTCACGGAGGGATGTGGTTGCTTTCAAGATAATAAGGGGTTTTCTGCAAATTGCAGCTGAGAAGTGGGATACTGTTGCAAAAATGCCACCACTTACCACATAGCCGTTAGATGCAGATCTAATGGTCAGAAACGACGGATGGAAGACACACCACCATCACAAACTGAGTCTTTTATAGGAGTATATATATATTTCTCAGGCTCTTTTGATGAGGTGAGGGAGGGATGTGGTTGCTTTCAAGATAATTGGAGCAGAGAAGTGGGCTATTGTTGCAAAAATGGCACAACTTACCTCACAGCCATTAGATGCAGATCTAATGGTTAGAAACTACGGGTGGCAAACACACCGCCATCATCAACCGAGTTTTTTATAGGAGTATCTATATATTTCTTAGGTTGTTTTGATGAGGTGAGGCTGGGATGTGGTTGCTTTCAAGATAATAAGAGGTTTTGTGCAAATTGGAGCAGAGAAGTGGGCTATTGTTACAAAAATGCCACAACTTACCTCACAACCCTTAGATGCAGATCTAATGGTCAGAAACGACGGATGGCGCACACACCACCATCACCAACTGAGTCTTTTATAGGACTATATATATATTTCTCAAGCTGTTTTAATGAGGTGAGGGAGGGATGTGGTTGCTTGCAAGATAATAAGGGGTTTTTTTGCAAATTAGAGCGGAAAAGTGGGCTATTGTTGCAAAAATGCCAGAACTTACCTCACAGCCGTTAGATACAGATCTAATGGTCAGAAACGACGGATGGCACACACACCACCATCACTAACAGAGTCTTTTATAGAAGTATATATATATTTCTCAGGATGTTTTAATGAGGTGAGGGAGGGATGTGTTTGCTTTCAAGATAATAAGGGGTTTCCTGCAAATTGGAGCAGAGAAGTGGGCTATTGTTGCAAAAATGCCACAACTTACCTCACGGCCGTTAGATGCAGATCTAATGTTCTGAAACGACGGATGGCAGACACACGACCATCACCAACTGAGTCTTTTATAGGAGTATATATATATATATATATATATATATATATATATATATATATATATATATATATATATATATATATATATATATATATATATATATATGTTGGGGAACGTTGCATGGGAAACAAAAATTTTTCCTACGCTCACCTAGATTAATCTAGGAGATGCATCTACGAGGGGAGAGTTGGATCCACATACCCTTGTAGATCGCTAAGCGGAAGCGTTCAAGAACGCGGTTGATGGAGTCGTACTCGCCGCGATTCAGATCGCCGAAGATCCTAGCACTGAAGCAACGGTGCCTCCGCGTTCTTCACACGTACAGCTCGGGGACGTCTCCTCCTTCTTGATCTAGCAAGGGGGAAGGAGAGGTTGATGGAGAATCCAACAGCACGACGGCGTGGCGGAGATGGTGATGGAGGATTCCAGCAGGGCTTCGCCAAGCACTGCGGGAAACCGAAGATTGTTGTGGGAGAGGGAGGGCAGCGCCGAGGCACGAACGTGTGTGGCTGCCCTCCCTCTGCCTCTCTTTATATAGGGGGGAGAGAGGGGAGGGGGCGCCCTAGGGTTTACCCCTAGGGGCGGCGGCCAGGGCAGATGGGGAGGGGGCGGCGGCCAAGGGGCTAGGGTTCCCCCCCCCCCCAAGTGCCTTGCCCCCTACTCCATAGGGGTGCGGCAGCCCTAGTGGGGCCCAGCCCCCCTTGCGCATGAGGAGAGGGCCCAGGGGGGCGCACAGCCCTATGAGGGCTGTTGCGTCTCCCCTTTGTGGCCCATTAGGCCCGAAACTATTTCCGGGACCCCGAAAACCCCTTTCGGTCATCCGCCGACTTCCCGGTGCTCCCCGGAACACTTCCGGACTCCGATCACTCTCAACCTATATATCAATCTTCGTCCCCGAACCATTCCGGAGACCCTCGTCACGCCCGGGATCTCATCCGGGACTCCGAACAACCTTCGGTAACCATGCACTGTTCTCACTAACAACCCTAGTGTCACCGAACCTTAAGTGTGTAGACCCTGCGGGTTCGGAAACTATGCAGACATGACCGAGACACTCCCAGGTCAATAACCAATAGCGGGATCTGGATACCCATATTGGTTCCCACACGTTTCTCGATGATCTCATCAGATGAACCACGATGTCAAGGATTCAGGCAATCCCGTATACAGTTCCCTTTGTCTCGTCGGTATGTTACTTGCCCGAGATTCGATCGTCGGTATCTCTATACCTAGTTCAATCTCGTTATCGGCAAGTCTCTTTACTTGTTCCGTAATACATAATCCCGTGACTAACTACTTAGTCACTTTGAGCTCATTGAGATGATGCATTACCAAGTGGGCCCGGAGATACCTCTCCGTCATACGGAGTGACAAATCCCAGTCTCGATCCATGTCAACTCAACAGACACCTTCGGAGATACCTGTAGAGTACCTTTATAGTCACCCAGTTACGTTGCGACGTTTGGCACACACAAGGCACTCCTACGGTGTCAGTGAGTTACATGATCTCATGGTCATAGGAACTTATACTTGACATGCAGAAAACTATAGCGATAACTGATACGATCAAAAGCTATGTTTAACGTTTGGGTCTCGTCCATCACATCATTCTCCTAATGATGTGATCCCGTCATCAAATGACAACTCATGTCTATGACCTGGAAACCGCGGTCATCTTTGATCAACGAGCTAGTCCTGAAGAGGCTTACTAGGGACACAAAGTTTGTCTATTTATCCACACATGTATTTGAGTTTCCAATCAATACAGTTATAGCATGGATAATAAACGATTATCATGAACAAGGAAATATAATAATAACTCTTTTATTATTGCCTCTAGGGCATATTTCCAACAGTCTCCCACTTGCACTAGAGTCAATAATCTAGCATTACAAGGTAATGAATCTAACACCCATAGAGTACTGGTGTTGATCATGCTTAGCCCGTGGAAGAGGCTTAGTCAACGGATCTGCAACATTCAAATCCGTGTGTACTTTGCAAATGCTTATGTCCTCCTCCTTGACTGAATCGCGGATGGAATTGAAGCGTCGCTTTATGTGTCTGGTCCTCTTGTGAAACCTTGGTTCCTTGGCTAGAGCAATGGCACCAGTGTTGTCACAGAACAGAGTCATTGGGTTCAATGCACTAGGCACAACTCCAAGATCTGTCATGAACTCCTTCATCCAGACACCTTCCTTTGCTGCCTCCGAGGCAGCTATGTACTCCGCTTCGCATGTAGAATCGGCTACCACGCTCTGCTTGGAACTGCACCAGCTTACCGCTCCCCCGTTGAGAATATATACGTATCCGGTTTGAGACTTAGAGTCATCCGGATCAGTGTCAAAGCTTGCATCGACGTAACCCTTTACGACGAGCTCTTGATCACCTCCATAAACGAGAAACATTTCCTTAGTCCTTTTCAGGTACTTTAGGATATTCTTGACCGCTGTCCAGTGATCCATACCAGGATTACTTTGAAACCTTCCGGCCATACTTATGGCAAGGCTGACATCTGGTCTTGTGCACAGCATTGCATACATGATAGAGCCTATGGCTGAAGCATAGGGGACGACACTCATCTTTTCTCTATCTTCCGCAGTCACTGGGCATTGAGTCTTACTCAACTTTGTACCTTGCAATACCGGCAAGAACCCCTTCTTCGATTGATCCATTTTGAAATTTTTCAAAACTTTATCAAGGTATGTACTTTGTGAAAGTCCTATCAAGCGTCTTGATCTATCTCTATAGATCTTGATGCCCAATATGAAAGCAGCTTCACCGAGGTCCTTCATCGAAAAACTCTTGTTCAAATACCCCTTCACGCTATCCAAAAATTCTATATTGTTTCCAATTAGCAATATGTCATCCACATATAATATTAGAAACGCTATAGAGCTCCCACTCACTTTCTTGTAAATACAAGCTTCTCTGTAAACTTGTACAAACCCAAACGCTTTGATCACCTCATCAAAGCGAAGATTCCAACTCCGAGACGCTTGCACCAGCCCATAAATGGAACGCTGGAGTTTGCAAACTTTGTCAGCATTCTCTGGATCGACAAAACCTTCCGGTTGTATCATATACAACTCTTCCTTAAGAAAACCGTTAAGGAACGCTGTTTTGACATCCAGCTGCCAAATTTCATAATCGAAATATGCAGCTATTGCTAACATGATTCGGACGGATTTAAGCATCGCTACGGGTGAGAAAGTCTCATCGTAGTCAATTCCTTGAACTTGTGAAAAACCCTTTGCCACAAGTCGAGCTTTATACACGGTGACATTGCCGTCAGCGTCCGTCTTCCTCTTAAAAATCCATTTATTCTGAATGGCCTTCCGCCCTTCAGGTAATACTTCCAAAGTCCATACTTTGTTTTCATACATGGATCCCATCTCGGATTTCATGGCCTCTAACCATTTGTCGGAATCCGGGCCCACCATCGCTTCTCCATAGCTCGTAGGTTCACTGTTGTCTAACAACATGACCTCCAAGACAGGGTTACCATACCACTCAGGTGCAGTGCGTACCCTTGTCGACCTACGAGGTTCGGTAGTAACTTGATCAGAAGTTTCTTGATCATCATCATTGGCTTCCTCTTCAACTGCTGCAGGCTCCACAAAAACATCTTTCTATGCTGCGCAACTCTCTGGTTGAAGCAGAGGTTCAATAACCTCATCAAGTTCTACCTTCCTCCCACTCAATTCTTTCGAGAGAAACTCTTTCTCGAGAAAGGACCCGTTCTTAGCGACAAACACTTTGCCCTCGGATCTGAGATAGAAGGTGTACCCAACAGTTTCTTTTGGGTATCCTATGAAGACACATTTGTCCGCTTTGGGTTCGAGCTTTTCTGGCTGAAGCCTTTTGACATAAGCATCGCAACCCCAAACTTTGAGAAAAGACAACTTAGGTTTCTTACCAAACCATAGTTCATACGGTGTTGTCTCAACGGACTTAGATGGAGCCCTATTTAAAGTGAATGCAGCTGTCTCTAACGCATATCCCCAGAACGATAGTGGCAAATCGGCAAGAGACATCATAGAACGCACCATATCTAATAGGGTTCGATTACGACGTTCGGACACACCATTACGTTGTGGTGTTCCAGGTGGCGTCAACTGTGAAACGATTCCACATTTTCTTAAGTGATTGCCAAACTCATAACTCAGATACTCTCCCCCTCGATCAGATCGTAGGAACTTGATCTTCTTGTTACGATGATTCTCAACTTCACTCTGAAATTGCTTGAACTTTTCAAACGTTTCAGACTTATGCTTCATTAAGTAAATATACCCATATCTACTTAAGTCGTCAGTGAAGGTGAGAAAATAACGATATCCACCGCGCGCCGTGACACTCATCGGGCCACACACATCAGTATGTATGATTTCCAATAAGTCACTTGCCCGTTCCATTGTTCCTGAAAACGGGGTCTTAGTCATCTTGCCCATGAGGCACGGCTCGCATGTGTCAAGTGATTCAAAATCAAGAGACTCCAAAAGTCCATCAGCATGGAGCTTCCTCATGCGTTTCATGCCGATATGACCCAGACGACAGTGCCACAAGAAAGTGGTACTATCGCTATCTACTCTACATCTTTTGGCATCAATGTTATGAACATGTGTATCATCACTATCGAGATTCAATAAGAATAAACCCTTACTTCGGGTGCATGACCATAAAAGATATTACCCATATAAATAGAACAACCTTTATTCTCAGATTTAAATGAGTAACCGTCTCGCAATAAACAAGATCCAGATATAATGTTCATGCTCAACGCAGGCACTAAATAACAATTATTCAGGTTCATAACTAATCCCGATGGTAATCGAAGAGCGAGCGTGCCGACGGCGATCACATCAACCTTGGAACCATTCCCCACGCGCATCGTCACTTCGTCCTTCGCCAGCCTCCGTTTATTCCGTAGTTCCTGTTTAGAGTTGCAAATGTGAGCAACCGAACCGGTATCAAATACCCAGGCACTACAACGAGAGTTGGTGAGGTACACATCAATAACATGTATATCACATATACCTTGCTTGTTGTTGTTGTTGGCCCCCTTCTTGTCTGCCAGATACTTGGGGCAGTTCCGCTTCCAGTGGCCGTTCCCCTTGCAATAGAAACACTCAGTCTCTGGTTTGGGCCCAGCCTTGGGTTTCTTCACTGGATGAGCAACTGCTTTGCCACCCTTCTTAGAGTTACCCTTCTTGCCCTTGCCATTTTTCTTGAAACTGGTGGTTTTATTGACCATCAACACTTGATACTCCTTCTGGATGTCTGCCTCAGCGACTTTCAGCATTGAAAACAGCTCGGCGATGGACTTGTTCATCCCTTGCATGTTGTACTGCTGCACGAAGCTCTTGTAGCTAGGTGGGAGTGACTGGAGAATTCTGTCAATGATAGCCTCCTCCGGGAACACAAGTCCCAGATCAGCTATGCGGGTATAGTACCCAGACATCTTCAGCAAGTGCTCACTGACAGACGAATTCTCCTCCATCTTGCAAGCAAAGAATTTATCGGTGGTCTCATACCTCTCGATTTTAGCATTCTTCTCAAAGATGAACTTCAACTCCTGGAACATCTCATATGCTCCATGACGTTCAAAACGTCTTTGAAGTCCTCCTTCCAAGCTATACAACATGGCACACTGCACGACTGAGTAGTCATCCGAGCGCGTCTGCCAGGCGTTCATAACGTCCACAGAGGCCGGAGCGGGGGGTTCACCTAGCGGTGCACTTAGGACATAAACCTTTTGGGCAGCTGTGAGGATGATCCTCAGATTGCGGAGCCAGTCCACAAAGTTGCTCCCATCATCTTTCAGTTTAGCTTTCTCTAGGAACGCATTAAAATTCAGGGGAGCTACTGCGCGAGCCATCTACAACAAAAGATTTGCAAAGACATCTTAGACTATTGTTCATGATAAGTGAGTTTTAACTAATCAAATTTCTTATAACTCCCACTCAAATTGACATCCCTCTGGTCATTCGAGCGTGGCATGATCCAAATCCACCAACCCAAGTCCGATCATCACGTGAGATGAGGTGGTGTCAATGGTGAACATCTACATGTTGATCATATCTACTATATGACTCATGCTCGACCTTTCGGTCTTCCGTGTTCCGAGGCCATGTCTGTACATGCTAGGCTCGTCAAGTCTAACCCGAGTGTTCTGCATGTGCAAAACTGGCTTGCACCCGTTGTATGCGAACGTAGAGTCTATCACACCCGATCATCACGTGGTGCTTCGAAACGACGAACCTTCGCAACGGCGCACACTCGGGGGGAACACAATTTTATCTTGAAATTTAGTGAGGGATCATCTTATAATGCTACCGTCGTCCTAAGCAAAATAAGATGCATAAAAGGATTAACATCACATGCAAATCATAAGTGACATGATATGGCCATCAACTCGTGCTTTTGATCTCCATCACCAAAGCACCGGCATGATCTCCATCGTCACCGGCGCCACACCATGATCCCCATCATCATGATCTCCATCATCGTGTCGCCATCGGGGTTGTCGCGCGCCCACCATGCTCTTACTACTATTGCTACCGTTTAGCGATAAAGTAAAGCATTACAAAGCGCTTAATGATTGACACGCAGGTCATACAAAAATTAAAGACAACCCTATGGCTCCTGCCGGTTGCCGTATACATCGACATGCAAGTCAATATTAACTATTACAACATGATCATCTCATACATCAAATATATCTCATCATGTCATTGGCCATATCATATCACATACATACCCTGCAAAAACAAGTTAGACGTCCTCTAATTTGTTGTTGCATGTTTTACGTGGCTGCTATGGGTATCTAGCAAGAACGCTTCTTACCTACGCAAAGCCACAACGGTGATATTTAAGTTGCTATTTAACCTTCTACAAGGACCGCCTTTTTCTATTCCGATTCAACTAAGATAGGAGAGACAGACACCCGCCAGCCATCTTATGCAACAAAAGTCACATGTCTGTCGATGGAACCGGTCTCATGTACGTGGACATGTAAAGTTGGTCCGAGCCGCTTCATCCCATAATACCGCTGAATCAAGAAAGACTAAGGAGGGAAGCAATCTAAACTTCAACGTCCACAAACCCTTTTGTGTTCTACTCGTGAAAGCATCTACGCAAGATCCTAGCTCATGATGCCACTGTTGGGGAACGTTGCATGGGAAACAAAAAATTTTCCTACGCTCACCAAGATCAATCTAGGAGATGCATCTACGAGGGGAGAGTTGGATCCACATACCCTTGTAGATCGCTAAGCGGAAGCGTTCAAGAACGCGGTTGATGGAGTCGTACTCGCCGCGATTCAGATCGCCGAAGATCCTAGCACCGAAGCAATGGTGCCTCCGCGTTCTTCACACGTACAGCTCGGGGACGTCTCCTCCTTCTTGATCCAGCAAGGGGGAAGGAGAGGTTGATGGAGAATCCAGCAGCACGACGGCGTGGTGGAGATGGTGATGGAGGATTCCAGCAGGGCTTCGCCAAGCACTGCGGGAAACCGAAGATTGTTGTGGGAGAGGGAGGGCAGCGCCGAGGCACGAACGTGTGTGGCTGCCCTCCCTCTGCCTCTCTTTATATAGGGGGGAGAGAGGGGAGGGGGCGCCCTAGGGTTTACCCCTAGGGGCGGCGGCCAGGGCAGATGGGGAGGGGGCGGCGGCCAAGGGGCTAGGGTTCCCCCCCCCCCCAAGTGCCTTGCCCCCTACTCCATAGGGGTGCGGCAGCCCTAGGGGGGCCCAGCCCCCCTTGCGCATGAGGAGAGGGCCCAGGGGGGGCGCACAGCCCTATGAGGGCTGTTGCGTCTCCCCTTTGTGGCCCATTAGGCCCGAAACTATTTTCGGGACCCCGAAAACCCCTTTCGGTCATCCGCCGACTTCCCGGTGCTCCCCGGAACACTTCCGGACTCCGATCACTCTCAACCTATATATCAATCTTCGTCCCCGGACCATTCCGGAGACCCTCGTCATGCCCGGGATCTCATCCGGGACTCCGAACAACCTTCGGTAACCATGCACTGTTCTCACTAACAACCCTAGTGTCACCGAACCTTAAGTGTGTAGACCCTGCGGGTTCGGAAACTATGCAGACATGACCGAGACACTCCCAGGTCAATAACCAATAGCGGGATCTGGATACCCATATTGGTTCCCACACGTTTCTCGATGATCTCATCGGATGAACCACGATGTCAAGGATTCAGGCAATCCCGTATACAGTTCCCTTTGTCTCGTCGGTATGTTACTTGCCCGAGATTCGATCGTCGGTATCTCTATACCTAGTTCAATCTCGTTATCGGCAAGTCTCTTTACTTGTTCCGTAATACATAATCCCGTGACTAACTACTTAGTCACTTTGAGCTCATTGAGATGATGCATTACCAAGTGGGCCCGGAGATACCTCTCCGTCATACGGAGTGACAAATCCCAGTCTCGATCCATGTCAACTCAACAGACACCTTCGGAGATACCTGTAGAGTACCTTTATAGTCACCCAGTTACGTTGCGACGTTTGGCACACACAAGGCACTCCTACGGTGTCAGTGAGTTACATGATCTCATGGTCATAGGAACTTATACTTGACATGCAGAAAACTATAGCGATAACTGATACGATCAAAAGCTATGTTTAACGTTTGGGTCTCGTCCATCACATCATTCTCCTAATGATGTGATCCCGTCATCAAATGACAACTCATGTCTATGACCTGGAAACCGCGGTCATCTTTGATCAACGAGCTAGTCCTGAAGAGGCTTACTAGGGACACAAAGTTTGTCTATTTATCCACACATGTATTTGAGTTTCCAATCAATACAGTTATAGCATGGATAATAAACGATTATCATGAACAAGGAAATATAATAATAACTCTTTTATTATTGCCTCTAGGGCATATTTCCAACAATATATATATATATTTCTCTGGCTGTTTTGATTAGGTGAGGGAGGGATGTGGTTGCTTTCAAGATAATAAGGGGTTTTCTGCAAATTGGAGCAGAGAAGTGGGCTATTGTTGCAAAAATGCCACAACTTACCTCACGGCCGTTAGATGCTGATCTAATGTTCTGAAACGACGGATGTCAGACACATGACCATCACCAACTGAGTCTTTTATAGGAGTATATATATATATATTTCTCAGGCTGTTTTGCTGAGGTGAGGGAGGGATGTGGTTGCTTTCAAGATAATAAGGGGTTTTCTGCAAATTGGAGCAGAGAAGTGGGCTATTGTTGCAAAAATGCCACAACTTACCTCACGGCCGTCAGATGCATATCTAATGATCAGAAACGATGGATGGCAGACACACCACCATCACCAACTGAGTCTTTTATGGGAGTATATATATATATATATATATATTTCTCAGGCGGTTTGATGAGGTGAG
>LR738714.1:334803512-334817848 GCA_902687465.1 Secale cereale
TTCTCAGCCTGTTTTGCTGGGGTGAGGGAGGGATGTGGTTGCTTTCAAGATAATAAGGGGTTTTCTGAAAATTGGAGCAGAGAAGAGGGCTATTGTTGCAAAAATGCCACAACTTACTTCACGACCGTCAGATGCATATCTAATGATCAGAAACGACGGATGGCAGACACACCACCATCACCAACTGAGTCTTTTAAAGGAGTATATATATATATTTCTCAGACTATTTTAATGAGGTGAGGGAGGGATGTAATGCCCAGGATGGGACTATATCTCCTACGTGTCGAGGCACAACTTAAAGATATAAGCCCATTCTGAAATGATCGCAAGTTTGGTACCTTTGCACATCTCATGTAAAAATAGGGATGAAAGCGGAAAAGATAGTTGGCTTACACTCGCCACGTCACACAATTCATTACATGTTCAAACATCATTCAAATAAACATCACAGCCCGTCTACGGGTAAGATCCAAATGAAAGATACCAAACATAACTTAAACCACAGGTCTGAATCGCCCCTAGTAGAAAACTCTACTTATCATCGGGATAGTGCACATAGTAACGGCTACGGTCCTCGTCGTACTCCCAGTACAGCTCGGTGCCGTCACTTGTATAGATCGCCTGAGTACCTGCATCTGGTGTGGTGTAGAGTCTGTGAGCCACAGAGGACTCAGCAATCCCATTCCCGGGTAACACAACTATCCAAGCCTTGGGTGTGGAACAAGGCTGAAGAAAGAATAAGAGGTTGCAGCAGCACTAGCACTAACTTACGTAAAAGAGAGCGAGAAGAGAAGTGCCTCGGACGAGAGATGATCACAAAGTGATCCTAACTAAACCAAGTCAAAACATAACCCCACCGTGTTCACTTCCCGAACCCCTTTCGGAAAATGACCGTCACGGTACTCACGCTGGTAGTGTATTCTGAACATGGTGTCAAGTTTTCTACAACCGGATATTAACAAATTTCCATCTGCCACATAACCGCGGGCACGGCTTTCGAAAGTTCATAACCCTGCAGGGGTGTTCCAACTTGGCCCATGACAAGCCCATGATCCGCGGAGTCGCAACTCCAAGGTAGGAAGGCCCGAGTATCCTCGGAATCCCGTGCTCAAGATACTCCAACTAAGGTAAGGCTAATCCAGCAAATCATCCCGGCGTGCCGACACCCTGACAATAGCCGCGCGTATCTAGTCTCAGGCCACGACCGGATGGGCGATTCTACAGGTTTTTACCAAACCTTGAGTTCCCTCGAGGTGGCCCCGCAGACTCCCCGTTTCGGACCAACACTCATGTGGAGCACTGGCCCGGGGTTGCTGATTAAGAAGAGGGTTAATTACTCCCTATGCAAGTTTTTAGTTATTAGGCAAATAGTACCAATGTTGGGACTTGCTGGAAAGGACTTAGCACTTAGCGGTTTATCGAGGGGGTCCCATAACCCCAACCGTGTGAGGAACGCATAATCAAGGAACATAACACCGGTTTATACGGTTCCTAGGGCGGCATGAGTCGAAAAAATCACCAAGCAAAAGGCTTAGCCTTACACCCATTACCAATATATAGATGATTTCATTAAATAATTAAAATAGTGTGATATCCCAACAAGCTTCAACTAGAAGCAAGAATCTTCAATCTTCTCCTACAACTAACAATGCTATAAGAGGGGCTGAGCGAAGCTTACTTAGCCATTCAAAGGTTTGCATAGGTAGGGTGGTTAAACAGGTTCATGGTTACAATAGGAGGCCGACAGGAAAACATGGGCATCGAGGCAAAACTATAGAGCGAGACTTCTAGCAATTGGCAAAGATAGTAATGATATCCGGGTCAGGTCATCTTGCCTGAAGAGTTGTCGATGAGATTGTAAGGGGGCTCCTCGTTCTCAACCTCGGTAGTAACCTCGTTCTCGTACTCGGTCTCAGCTTCCGGCTCTACTCAAGACAAAACACACGAGGCACGAAATCAACAAGATGCAATGCGCAAACAACAGGAAGCATGGCTGATGCACTAAGGAAGCACTACAGATGCACTTAGGAAGCACAGAAAGTCAACATAGGAAGCACAGAGTTACAGCACAAGGAGCATGACAATGTGCATCAAGAAAAATACTTCAAAACATGATATCATGAGGATATTATGAATCTACATGCAAAAACACACAAGTTACAAATAGGACTTGCTCAAAACGGAGCAACGGGCTAAAAGATACACCCGAAACAATAAACATGCACAAGCTGAAACTAACAGCCACATAGCGACTTCAGAGCAAGAGGTAAATAGTCTACAGCACTCAAACATCATGGCAAGGAGCATGGACATAAAGTAGACATCTCCTACAGCAAACAATTCCATTGGACCATCTCCAAAGGAGCCATGGATCAATAGCAACAAGCTATAACATTTCGAACTTGACAACAAAATCCTGACAGCAGTATTTTATAGCAACTTGGGAGGAAGAGTGAAATATGCTACAGCCACCCAAATGAGCATGTGAGAGCATGAATGGATAGCCAACAACTTATACAACAAGGAATCATCAAGAGTCACCCCAAAACTATCATGGATTTTCCTAGAACAACAAGCAAACATGGCATCTGGAAATTACTGATTCCAGACTTAGTGAAATTTCACTAAGTGTTAAAACAACAGTTTTATCATGGCATGTTTGTGAGCAAGTTTAACTCACCTCAAAGCAAGACATGGCAAGTGGTTAGCACCACAGCAAAGTACACATGATGGGGAGTCCAAAACATCTAAGCATGCATCAAGGGGACAACCACATCAATAACAATGAGCTCCTCAACTAGGCATCTCGTAACAAGTTTAACAACATAACAGCCACATGCTCTTTTGCAAAGGAGACAAACATGGCAAGATGATATCTATCATGCAAGCTACGACAACCAACATGTAGAGCATTTCATGATGAACATGTGGACATATCATTTGCTTCATTTGGATAAACATGCAACAAGTTATCACATTGCAAACATGGCATGAAAACAACTAATAGCAGCAGTTTATAACAAGTAGCACTCTTCTCATGAAGATTAAGACATCTAGATGACCTCAAACATGCATGGCACAATGGAACACAACATAGTACAAGTCACCACGATCATTTTGACATATCATATGCTCAAATCGGACATGCACACAAAAATTTATCCACCTCACAAAACTGCATCAGACAACAGAAAACTAGGGACTTAGTGAAATTAGAAGCAACCTCAAGGTCAAAGTCAACGGGCTGGAAAGAAGATCGGGCCGAAGCGGAGGAGGCCGGATCGGGCTAACGGGCTACTGGGTCGGCCCGTTAGGCGCCTGTATCTGGGAGGCTGGATCCCGATCGGATCGACGAAGGCGCCTCGAGCGCTCGAGGGCGCGGCGGCCTTCGATGCAGGCAGGGGCCGGCGAGGGGTGGCGCGGTCCGGCGGCGGGGACGCGAGGAGGCGGCAGCGGTGAGGAGAGGCCGGGGCGGCGGTGGAGGCGAGGGCGCCGGCGGTGAGGGGCATGGGAGGCGGCGGTGGTCCTCCGGCGAGGAGAGGAGCCGCCGGGCGCGGAGGCTTGAGCCCCGGCGGCGAGCTCCGGCGGAGGAGAACGGCGGCGGCACGGATCTGGAGGAAGAAGAAGAAGCGGTCGCGGGCCCACGCGGCGGAACTCGGAAGCACGGCTCCGGCACGTCGGAAGCACGGGAGCGGCACGTCGGAAGCACGGCGGCGACGAGGTCGGAAGCACGGCGTCTCAACGGTGGAAGCACCGCGCGTCAACGGTGGAAACACGGCGCGGCAACAGTGGAAACATTAGGGTTTCAGACGCGAAATTTGAGGTGGGTGGACGTTTATATATGCACAAGGAGCTAGGGTTATCCAAATGAGGGGAGGTTTTCAGCCACGAGATCACAATTGGATGGCCTAGATGAAGGGAGGGGTTTGAGTTGGGTTGGTGGGCTGTTGGAGGGGTGTCTTGGGCCTCAAAGAGGAGGTACTTTTAGCCCACGAGAATAACTGTTGGAGTATCAAACGAACTCCAAATGTGACGAGATTTGACAGGCGGTTTACACATAACAAAACAACATCGCACGAGAAGTCTCACGCCAAACCGGAAACGTTACACGGCCAAACACCAAAGTAGGCCTCGGGGATGCCACGGACACGTGAGAGAGCTCCGGAACTCGAAATGGACAACGGGAAGGAACGAGTGGAACCGGATGCAAACAGCAACACAAATGCAATGCAATGCACATGACTACATGACATGGATGAATGCACACACGCACACGACAAAAAGGACGAAAACCCGAAAAGACGAAAAACCCGGAATGGAATTGATGGAGGCAAAGATATATATATATATATTGCCAAAAAGGGAAAGTATTACATCCGGGGCATTACAAACTCTCCTCTACTACAAAAAGATCTCGTCCCGAGATCTAGGACTGGAAGAAGGAAGGGTACTCGGAACGAAGGTGATCTTCTCGTTCCCACGTAGGTTCTCAGTCGGTATGGTGTGACCACTTGACTTTCAAGAATTTGATTGACTTGTTGCGGGTCTTGCGCTCGGTTTCTTCGAGAATAGCAACTGGGTGCTCTCGGTAAGACAAGTCTTGTTGAAGATCAATCTCCTCGAACGGAATGGTCCGTTCAGGTGTCTTGAAGCACTTGCGGAGTTGAGACACGTGAAACACATCATGAACATTGGCGAAGTTGGAAAGGAGCTCAAGTTGATAGGCTAGATCGCCTCTTTTGCCAAGGATCTTGAAAGGCCAGACGTATCTAGGAGCAAGCTTTCCTTTGATACCGAATCTTTGGGTTCCTTTCATCGGAGAAACACGGAGATAGACATGATCCCCAATGTTGAAGGCCAAATCATGATGCTTGCCGTCATAGTAGCTCTTCTGACGCGACTGAGCGGCCTTGAGATTCTCACGTATGACTTTGCACATTTCTTCGGCTTCTGAGATCAAGTCATTGCCAAGAAGTTGACGTTAACCAGTCTCGGACCAGTTGGGAGGGGTACGACACTTTCTGCCATAGAGGATTTCAAACGGAGCTTTGCCGGCACTTGCTTGGAAGCTGTTGTTGTAAGAGAACTCGGCAAATGGAAGGCAATCTTCCCATTTCATGCCAAAAGATATGACATAGGCTCTGAGCATGTCTTCTAGAATCTGATTTACTCTCTCGACTTTACCACTAGTCTGAGGGTGAAAAGAAGTGCTGAAACGGATCTTAGTGCCCGTGGCAGACTGAAAGGAGTCCCAGAACTTAGAAGTGAACAAACTTCCACAGTCTGAGGAGATAACTTGAGGAATTCCATGTAAGGACACAATTCTGGAAGTGTACAATTCTGCAAGTTGAGCTGCATTGATGGATTCTTTGACTGGAAGGAAGTGAGCGACTTTGGTAAGCTTGTCAATCACAACGAAGATAGAATCATTCCCTCTCTTGGACTTAGGAAAGCCAGTGACGAAATCCATTTCAATGTGGTCGAATTTCCACTCGGGAATAGGAAGAGGTTGGAGAAGACCGGCTGGACGTTGATGCTCTGCTTTCACTCTTCTGCAGACATCACATTCATTCACGAATTGGGCAATCTCCCTTTTCATGCGAGTCCACCAGTAAGATTGCTTGAGGTCTTGGTACATCTTGGAACTACCAGGATGAATCGAAAGGAGGGAATCATGTGCTTCGTTCATTATGAGCTTCCTGAGATCACCTTTTGGAACCACAAGTCTGTCCTCAAAGAACAAGGTATCTCTCTCATCAACGTGATAGCTCTTGTATTTGGGAGTACCCTTAGAAATACCATGTTTCACTTTCTGCACCATAGCATCACTGAGTTGGGCCTCACAGATCTGATCCTCCAAGATAGGAGCAACTTGGAGATTTGCAAGAAAACCTTGCGGAACAACTTGGAGGTTGAGCTTCCTGAATGATTCACAAAGCTCAGGCTGGAACGGCTTGATAAGGAGACTGTTGCAATAGGCCTTTCTGCTCAAAGCATCTGCAATCACATTTGCCTTGCCAGGTGTGTATTCGATGCTTGGATCATCCTCTTGGATCATTTCGACCCAACGATTCTGGCGGAGGTTCAGATTCGGCTGTGTGAAGATGTACTTCAAGCTCTTGTGATCGGTGAAGATGTCGACTTTTCTGCCCAACAGAAGGTGTCTCCACGTAATCAAAGCATGTACCACAGCTGCTAGTTCGAGATCATGTGTGGGGTAGTTCTTCTCACTTGGCTTCAGCTGACGAGAAGTGTATGCCACAATTTTCTTGTCCTGCATTAGCACACCACCAAGTCCTTGAAGAGAAGCATCACAGAATACTTCGTAGGGCTTGGATCATCTGGAGGAGTAAGAACTGGAGCAGAGATGAGCTTTTCTTTGAGAGTTTTGAATGCCACTTCACAATCTGGAGATCAGTTGTACTTGACATTCTTCTGCAGCAAGTTGGAAAGAGGCTTGGCAATCTTGGAGAAGTTCTCAACGAACCTTCTGCAATAGCTGTGAAGACCAAGGAAGCTTCGGAGTTGCTTGACGTTCTGAGGAGGTTCCCAGTTGACAATTGCTTCAACTTCTCGGGGTTCACAGCAATACCGTCAGCGGAGATGATATGGCCCAGATACAAGACCTTATCGAGCCAAAATTCGCACTTGGAGAACTTGGCATAGAACTTATGTTCACGGAGTCTGTCGAGAACCAGACGAAGGTGCTTTTCGTGATCTTCTTCATTCTTGGAGAATACCAAAATGTCATCCAGATACACAAGCACAAACTCGCCGGTGTAGGGGTTGAAAATGTAGTGCATCATTCTCGAGAAGGTAGGTGGAGCATTAGCGAGACCAAAAGACATGACTGTATACTCATAGGAGCCGTAGCTCGTTCTGAAGGCAATCTTGTGGATATCTTCTTCACGAATGCGAATTTGGTGATAGCCCATTCGGAGATCGAGCTTTGAGAACACTTTAGCTCCTTTGAGCTGCTCGAACAATTCATTGATGTTGGGGAGCGAATACTTGTTCTTTATTGTCTTCTTGTTCAATGGCCAGTAATCAACGCAGAGGCGCTCCGTGCCATCCTTCTTCTTGACAAATAAGACACCACAACCCCAAGGAGACGTACTAGGCCTGATCAGACCCAAACACTCTTGTTCGTCAAGCTGTTTCTTCAACTCCTTCAACTCTCCAGGAGATAGCTTGTACGGACGCCGGCATGCTGGCTCAGTACCAGGCTCGAGTTCAATGACGAATTCCACTTGATGGTGTGGAGGCATGCCTGGAAGTTCTTCAAGAAAGACGTCTTCGTATTCGTTAACCACTGGAATTTGAGAGATGGCATTAATCTCGCCCTTGTCATTGAGAGAGAAAATCCTGATTGTGTTATCCCTGGAGGCGAAGATAATCACGTCTTCATTAGGATGAGTAATCTTTACTTCCTTATTTGCACAATCAATGTGAGCATCCTGCCCGGAGAAACAACTTGCAACTTCTGAGGCAAATTTGTAGTGACAACATCGTGCTTGGATGCAAATGGATATGACATGAAAGAACATGAAGCACCCGAATCAAACAAAACTTTTGCAGGAAAAGAGTTAACTGGAAGGTTACCCAATATGACATCAGAAGAATTCTCCTCTTGCGCTGCATTCATCAGATTCACTCTTGCAGCCTTTTGATTATGCTTGACAATAGCTGTGCTGATAGGTGGAGGAGGCGGAAGGCGCCTTGGGTTGGGGCACTTGTTAGCATAATGACCCTTCTGAGTGCACTTGTTGCAGACCACTTCTGAGAGAGGACGAAAATGAGTAGCACTTGACTTGGAACCTTGAGACTGATGCTTTGACTGGTTGCTTGGGTTGGGTGGGTGGGAGAAACCACGGCCACCAGAGTTCTTGTTGTTGTTGTAGGGAGCTCGGATCACTGGAGGAGGTGGAAGCCAAAATTTCTATTGCTTCGCGACCACTTGAGAAGATGAGGAGGATTGAACGGCATCTCTGATCCTCTTTTTGGAAGCCTCCATCTTGAGCTGGGCTGCCTCTTGCTTGAGTGCCATGTTATAGAATTTGTCAAATTTATCAAGCTCGAACAAGGTGAGAGCAAGTTGAAGTTCATCCTTCAGACCACCACGAAACTGATAGATCTTGCTCTTGGCATCTGGGATGTCTTGCTTAGCATAGCGGGCAAGGTTTTGGAACTTGACATTATACTGGGAGACAGTCATTGAGCCTTGCTTCAGGTTGCGGAATTGCTCACGCATACCCTCGATGACACTTGTTGGAATGTGGTGAGAGCGAAAGTCCTTGCAGAAATCATCCCAAGAGATCACACGCCCTTCTCTGGAGTCTTTGTACTGCTGCCACCAATCAGCTGCTTGGTCCTTGAGTTGGAAGGCTGCAAACTTCACATAGTCCTCGGGCCTGACGTTACTGCACTCAAAATGCTTCTTGATATCAGTAATCCAATCTTCAGCATCGAGAGGGTCGACACAGTAACTGAAAGCCTTTGGTTGATTAGCCAAGAACTGGTTGAGCGTAGCATGGTGCTGTTGGTTGAAGAAATTGCCTTGGTTCCCTGGAGCACCCTGATTTGCTTGATTTGCTTGCATGTGCTGCATCATCTGCATAAGCATCTGGGTGTTCTGGTTTGTAGTCGGCATAATCGCTCTCCAGGCCTCAGACGGAGGAGGAGGGGAAGGAGGACGGTCAGGAACCTCTTCACCCTCTGGGTTAGCGTTGGGAACCGTTTTAGGATCCATCCTGAAAGAGATGACCACCAATCAGCCATTTGATTGAAAGAAGATATATGCTGAAACAACGGCTAGAAATGCAACATAGTCTTCACAAGAATCATTCGAACAAGAGGAACGAATGAAATTCTCAGTTAAATGATAACAACAATCTTCACAAGAAGCCACTTGGGAGATAAAAGGTAAATAAGAAAAACAACAACGTGCAAATAGAACAAACACAAGATAGGAGCTTCGTTCGACATCTTTGTGCTGAAAGCTTATGGAACGTGTTACAAAAGGGTTTTGCAATCCCCGAATCAGCATAGCCAAGGACCCTTTAAGATGCAACTCCCGATCGGAACATCGGCCATAAAACCACTTCACTCAATGTAGAACCCCGAACTCCGTAACCTGCATTCGTTTGAAGAATGCCTACGATCTACTGGATGAACCCATCTATTTTCCGAAAGTTTCCAGTTATGCAATCAGGTGTTGGGGATACAGGGGAAGCACCGCGGACTCAACTCTAATCCTACATCCAGCTGTATCCATCCTTCAACACATAACCAGTTGTTCTCGGAAACCGTCTACCTCGGACCTTCGAAACGCATCTACTATACAAGCTATGGCAATACTCCCGAACTACCTCCCCAGTACTGGGTGATGTCGGGGTTATCTTGCCACTAACCGCATAGGAGAGTTTTCGATGTCGGCCGTCTTAAGTACTCTAGAACTGCCGCGATATGTTTGTGACGACAATACCCCGAAGCTCAACTCCCTGGGACACTGCCACAACCCCTAATGTCAGGAGGCATCGAGAACAATATTCTCGTCACAAAGACATCGAAACAATCCAAACAATACTCGCGAGATTCCTAAAAAAAAATTGTGCAATTTTTGAAAGTAGAAGATGCAAGAGTAATCGTCAGGAGTCCTCACCAGAGTGAAAAGAGATGAGGAGCAAAGAAATCCTACTCTCCGATATAAATATAGGACTCAAAACATTTTCAGTGTGTGCCTAGGCTCAACCGTCAACGATTCGATCAAACAGTGGGGGCTTCTAGGTCGGAGAAGGCTCTGAATACCAACTTATAATGCCCAGGATGGGACTATATCTCCTACGTGTCGAGGCACGACTTAAAGATATAAGCCCATTCTGGAATGATCGCAAGTTTGGTACCTTTGCACATCTCACGTAAAAATAGGGATGAAAGCGGAAAAGATAGTTGGCTTACACTCGCCACGTCACACAATTCATTACATGTCCAAACATCATTCAAATAAACATCACAGCCCATCTACGGGTAAGATCCAAATGAAAAATACCAAACATAACTTAAACCATAGGTCTGAATTGCCCCTAATAGAAACCTCTACTGATCGTCGGGATAGTGCACATAGTAACGGCTACGGTCCTCGTCGTACTCCCAGTACAGCTCGGTGCCATCACTTGAGTAGATCGCTTGAGTACCTGCATCTGGTGTGGTGTAGAGTCTGTGAGCCACAGAGGACTCAGCAATCCCGTTCCCAGGTAACATAACTATCCCAGCCTTGGGGGTGGAACATGGCTGAAGAAAGAATAAGAGGTTGCAGCAGCACTAGCACTAACTTACGTAAAAGAGAGCGAGAAGAGAAGTGCCTTAGACGAGAGATGATCACAAAGTGATCCTAACTAAAGCAAGTCAAAACATAACCCCACCGTGTTCACTTCCCAAACCCCTTTCGGAAAATGACCGTCACGGTACTCACGCTGGTAGTGTATTCTGAACATGGTGTCAAGTTTTCTACAACCGGATATTAACAAATTCCCATCTGCCACATAACCGCGGGCATGGCTTTCGAAAGTTCATAACCCTGCAGGGGTGTTCCAACTTGGCCCATGACAAGCCCACGATCCGCGGAGTCGCAACTCCAAGGTGGGAAGGCCCGAGTATCCTTGGAATCCCGTGCTCAAGATACTCCGACTAAGGTAAGGCTAATCCAGCAAATCCTCCCGGCGTGCCGACACCCTGACAATAGCCGCGTGTATCTAGTCTCAGGCCAAGACCGGATGGGCGATTCTACAGGTTTTTACCAAACCTTGAGTTCCCTTGAGGTGGCCCCGCAGACTCCCCGTTTCGGACCAACACTCATGTGGAGCACTGGCCCGGGGTTGTTAATTAAGAAGAGGGTTAGTTACTCCCTATGCAAGTTTTTAGTTATTAGGCAAATAGTACCAATGTTGGGACTTGCTGGAAAAGACTTAGCACTTAGCGGTTTATCGAGGGGGTCCCATAACCCCAACCGTGTGAGGAACGCATAATCAAGGAACATAACACCGGTTTATACGGTTCCTAGGGCGGCATGAGTGGAACAAATCACCAAGCAAAAGGCTTAGCCTTCCACCCATTACCAATATATAGATGATTTCATTTAATAATTAATATAGTGTGATATCCCAACAAGCTTCAACTAGAAGCAAGAATCTTCAATCTTCTCCTGCAACTAACAATGCTATAAGAGGGGCTGAGCGAAGCTTACTTAGCCATTCAAAGGTTTGCATAGGTAGGGTGGTTAAACAGGTTCATGGTTACAATAGGAGGCTGACAGGAAAACATGGGCATCGAGACAAAACTATAGAGCGAGACTTCTAGCAATAGGCAAAGATAGTAATGATATCCGGGTCAGGTCATCTTGCCTGAAGAGTTGTCGATGGGATCGTAAGGGGGCTCCTCGTTCTCAACCTCGGTAGTAACCTCGTTCTCGTACTCGGTCTCAGCTTCCGGCTCTACTCAAGACAAAACACACGAGGTACGAAATAAACAAGATGCAATGCGCAAACAACAGGAAGCATGGATGATGCACTAAGGAAGCACTACAGATGCACTTAGGAAGCACAGAAAGTCAACATAGGAAGCACAGAGTTACAGCACAAGGAGCATGACAATGTGCATCAAGCAAAATACTTCAAAACATGATATCATGAGGATATTATGAATCTACATGCAAAAACACACAAGTTACAAATAGGACTTGCTCAAAATGGAGCAACGGGCTAAAAGATACACCCGAAACAATAAACATGCACAAGCTGATACTAACAGCCACATAGCGACTTCGGAGCAAGAGGTAAATAGTCTACAGCACTCAAACATCATGGAAAGGAGCATGGACATAAAGTAGACATCTCCTACAGCAAACAATTCCATTGGAGCATCTCCAAAGGAGCCATGGATCAATAGCAACAAGCTATAACATTTCGAACTTGACAAAAAAATCCTGACAGCAGTATTTTATAGCAACTTGGGAGCAAGAGTTAAATATGCTAAAGCCACCCAAATGAGCATGTGAGAGCATGAATGGATAGCCAACAACTTATACAACAAGGAATCATCAAGAGTCACCCCAAAACTATCATGGATTTGCCTAGAACAACAAGCAAACATGGCATCTGGAAATTACAGATTCCAGACTAAGTGAAATTTCACTAAGTGTTAAAACAACAATTTCATCATGGCATGTTTGTGAGCAAGTTTAAGTCACCTCAAAGCAAGACATGGAAATTGGTTATCACCACAGCAAAGTACACATGATGGGGAGTCCAAAACATCTAAGCATGCATCAAGGGGACAACCACATCAATAGCAACGAGCTCCTCAACTAGGCATCTCGTAACAAGTTTAACAACATAACAACCACATGCTCTTTTGCAAAGGAGATAAACATGGCAAGATGATATCTATCATGCAAGCTAAGGCAACCAACATGTACAGCATTTCATGATGAACATGTGGACATATCATTTGCTTCATTTGGATAAACATGCAACAAGTTATCACATTGCAAACATGGCGTGAAAACAACTAATAGCAGCAGTTTATAACAAGTAGCACTCTTCTCATGAAGAATAAGACATCTAGATGACCTCAAACATGCATGGCACAATGGAACAACATAGTACAAGTCACCACAATCATTTTGACATATCATATGCTCAAATCGGACATGCACACAAAAAGTTATCCACCTCACAAAACAGCATCAGACAACAGAAAACTGGGGACTTAGTGAAATTAGAAGCAACCTCAGGGTCAAGGTCAACGGGCTGCAAAGCAGATCGGGCCGAAGCGGAGGAGGCCGGATCTGGCTAACGGGCTACTGGGTCGGCCCGTTAGGCGCCTGGATCTGGGAGGCTGGATCCCGATCGGATCGACGAAGGCGCCTCGAGCGCTCGAGGGCGCGGCGGCCTTCGATGCAGGCAAGGGCCAGCGAGGGGTGGCGCGGCCCGGCGGCGACCTGCCCCTCTGGCGGCGGGGACGGGAGGAGGCGGCGGCGGTGAGGAGAGGCCGGTGGGCGGTGGAGGCGAGGGCGCCGGCGGTGAGGGGCCTGGGAGGCGGCGGTGGTCCTCCGGCGAGGAGAGGAGCCACCGGGCATGGAGGCTTGAGCCCCGGCGGCGAGCTCAGGTGGAGGAGAACTACGGCGGCGCGGATCTGGAGAAAGAAGAAGAAGCGGTCGCGGGCCCACGCGGCGGAACTCGGAAGCACGGCTCCGGCACGTCGGAAGCACGGGATCGGCACGTCGGAAGCACGGCGGCGACGAGGTCGGAAGCACGGCGTCTCAACGGTGGAAGCACAGCGCGTCAACGGTGGAAACACGGCACGGCAACAGTGGAAACATTAGGGTTTCAGACGCAAAATTTGAGGTGGGTGGACGTTTATATAGGCACAAGGAGCTAGGGTTGTCCAAATGAGGGGAGGTTTTCAGCCACGAGATCACAATTGGATTAGATGAAGGGAGGGGTTTGAGTTGGGTTGGTGGGCTGTTGGAGGGGTGTCTTGGGCCTCAAAGAGGAGGTACTTTTAGCCCACGAGAATAACTGTTGGAGTATCAAACGAACTCCAAACGTGACGAGATTTGACAGGCGGGTTACACATAACAAAACAACATCGCACGACAAGTCTCACGCCAAACCGGAAATGTTACACGGCCAAACACCAAAGTAGGCCTCGGGGATGCCACGGACACGTGAGAGAGCTCCGGAACTCGAAACGGACAACGGGAAGGAACGAGTGGAACAGGATGCAAACGACAACACAAATGCAATGCAATGCACATGACTACATGACAGGGATGAATGCACACACGCACACGACTAAAACGACGAAAACCCAAAAAGATGAAGAACCCAGAATGGAACTGATGGAGCCAAAGATACATATATTGCCAAAAAGGGAAAGTATTACATCTGGGGCATTACAAGGGATGTGGTTAAATCCAAGATAATAAGGGGTTTCTGCAAATTGGAGCAGAGAAGTGGGCTATTGTTGTAAAAATGCCACAACTTACCTCATGGCCGTTAGATGCAGACCTAATGGTCAGAAACGACGGATGGCAGACACACCACCATCACCAACTTAGTCTTTTATAGGAGTATATATATATATATATATATTTCTCAGGCTGTTTTGCTGAGGTGACGGAGGGATGTGGTTGCTTTCAAGATAATAATGGGTTTTCTGCAAATTGGAGCAGAGAAGTGGGCTATTATTGCAAAAATGCCACAACTTACCTCACGGCCGTCAGATGCATATCTAATGATCAGAAACGACGGATGGCAGACACACAACCATCACAA
>LR738714.1:334869283-334881350 GCA_902687465.1 Secale cereale
AGGTGAGGGAGGGATGTGGTTGCTTTCAAGATAATAAGGGGTTTTCTGCAAATTGGAGCGGAGAAGTGGGCTATTGTTACAAAAATGCCCCAACTTACCTCACAGCCGTTATATGCAGATCTAATGGTGAAAAACGACGGATGGCAGACACACCACCATCACCAACTGAGTCTTTTATAGGAGTATATATATATTTCTTACGCTGTTTTGATGAGGTGAGGGAGGGATGTGGTTGCTTTTTAGATAATAAGAGGTTTTCTGCAAATTGGAGCAGAGAAGTGGGCTATTGTTACAAAAGTGCCACAACTTACCTCACAGCCCTTAGATGTAGGATCTAATGGTCAAAAACGACGGATGGCAGACACACCACCATCACCAACTGAGTCTTTTCTAGGAGTATATATATTTTTCGGGATGTTTTAATGAGGTGAGGGAGGGATGTGGTTGCTTTCAAGATAATAAGGGGTTTCCTGCAAATTAGAGTAGAGAAGTGGGCTATTGTTGCAAAAATGCCACAACTTACCTCACGGCCGTTAGATGGAGATCTAATGTTCTGAAACGACGGATGGCAGACACACGACCATCACCAACTGAGTCTTTTATAGGAGTATATATATATTTGTCAGGCTGTTATGATGAGGTGAGGGAGGGATGTGGTTGCTTTCAAGATAATAAGGGGTTACCTGCAAATTGGAGCAGAGAAGTTGGCTGTTGTTGCAAAAATGCCACAACTTACCTCACAGCCGTTAGATGCATATCTAATGGTCAGAAACGACGGATGGCAGACACACCACCATCACCAACTGAGTCTTTTGTAGGAGTATATACATATTTCTCAGGATGTTTTGATGAGGTGAGGCAGGGATGTGGTTGCTTTCAAGATAATAAGGGGTTTTCTGCAAATTGGAGCAGAGAAGTGGGCTATTGGTACAAAAATGCCACAACGTACCTCACAGCCGTTAGATGCAGATCTAATCGTTAAAAACGACGGATGGCTGGCAAACCACCATCATCAACTGAGTCTTTTATAGGAGTATATATATATTTCTCAGGCTGTTTTAATGAGGTGAGGGAGGGATGTGGTTGCTTTCAAGATAATAAGGGGTTTTCTGCAAATTAGAGCAGAGAAGTGGGCTATTGTTGCAAAAATGCCACAACTTACCTCACAGCCGTTAGATGCAGATCTAATGGTCACAAACGACGGATGGCAGACACACCACCATCACCAACTTAGTCTTTTATAGGAGTATATATATATATTTCTCAGGCTGTTTTGTTGAGGTGAGGGAGGGATGTGGTTGCTTTCAGGTTAATAACGGTTTTTCTGCAAATTGGAGCAGAAAAGTGGGCTATTGTTACAAAAATGCCACAACATACCTCACAGCCGTTAGATGCAGATCTAATGGTCAGAAACGACGGATGGCAGACTGATACGTCCAAAATGCATGACTATTTTGTATCATAATTTATCCTTATTCATTGATATATTTCACGTTACGGTGATGTTATTATGTTGTTTTGGTCTATTTTACACAGTTTGCAAACTTTTCGATGCCGAAGTAGCAGACGCAGGATTCAGCAGTAAAAAGTGGACGCTGAGTTGCTGAAGAAGAATACCTCCAAATTACCTGAAAATTGATGGGAGATATTTTTCAGACGGATCACGAAGGCACGCGAAAGGGCAACCAGAGGGGGGCCACAGGGTGCCCAGGCGCCCTGGGGGCGCGCCCCCCTGGCCGCGCCGGGGGGGGGCGCCTGGACCCCCTGGCCCACCTCTGGCCGCCCCCTTTTGCATATATGCTCTCCGTTATCCAAAAACCCGAAGGACGGGAATTTTTACGGAGTTCCGCCGCCGCTCCGTGGCGGAAACCTACAGAGAAGAAAAAGCCATCTCCGGCCAGCAGATTCCGCCGAGGAGATCACCTCCCGGAAGGGGAGATCGTCGCCATCGTCATCACCATCGTCACGGGCATCATCGAGATCATCATCAACATCATCCCCAACACCAGCACCATCTCCATCTTCATCCAAATCTCATCTTACAATCGCAACTTGTGTTGTAACTCGTACTACCTATCCTCTCTACTCCATCGGTGTTGATTACTACTTTGTGGTGAATGCTATTGAGTTTTGTTGGAGAAATATTATTATGTCCAGATTGTTTATCACCTATTTATCCCCACTGATCATGATCTCCTTCATGTCTCGTGAGTAGTTACCTTAGTTCTTGAGGACATGGGGAAAGTCTTGTTGTTAGTAGTCATATGCTGTTGAAGTAATATGTGTTGTTTGATACTTAAGTTGCGTTGTCATTCTACTAGTGGTGTTGTGTGAGTCAAACACCCAACACTTCGCCTTATTAAGGACCTAGGAGAATACATTGTGTATAAAGAATGCTTATGGTGGGTTGCCGGAGTGACAGAAACCTGAACCCCAGTTCGCACGCTTTTGCATAAGGGAATAATGGATCCTCGATCGTATTGCTATGGTTAGGATTTTGCCTTAAATTCTATCTTGTATTTGCGGATGCTTGCAAGGTGTTTAATCATAAGAGTGCACTCATCTTAGTCTAGAGAGTGTACTAGCATAGATCCACCCACTCAACACTTATCAACACATAACATAGTATCGATACGGAATATGGTGAAAGCACATGACTACCTCTCCTGTGTGTCCTCAGGAACGCTTTAGTCTTTATAAGTTCAGCTGCTAGGCCTCTCCTTTGCAAAGAAAGGATTGGGCCACTTGCTACTCTCAGTGCCTTTTACATTGCTTGCTTTTACTTTCCTGTTACTTATATCGACAAACCCCTAAAAAGTTATCTTTCAGTGCTTGCAGTGATTTCTTGCTCAGAATCGCTTATCAATACCTTCTGCTCCTCATTGGGTTCGACACTCATACTTATCGAAAACGCTGCAGTAGATCCCTTACGGTTGAGGGTCATCAAGTACCGTTTTCTGGCGCCGTTGCCGGGGAGCGTAGCGCTATTGGTAAAGTGAAACTTGTAAGGAAGTTTTTATAATTCTGTTTTTGTTTTTGCTATTGCTGCTCTTTGTCCTTATGGATAACCCTATTATTGGAGTGTTGCTTGCGGGAAGACGCCCCACACCTGTGGTGGTTGACCCTCCCCCTACTGAAATTGTGCCTTATAAAATACCAGCTGGCATTATCGATTATGTTTTGGCTAATCGTTATGCAGGAGACAGACATCCCGGTGAACACTTGCTATATCTGTCACAACTAAGTTCATTAATTAAGCTTGCAGGTGTATCGAGGGAGTTTGTCATGAGAAAATTGTTTGCCGTATCACTTATAGATAAAGCTTCGGATTGGTATAGGCTTCTCGATTACTCACACTTGCTTGACTGGCAAGAGCTTATGTCTCTCTTTTATACTAAGTTTTATCCTCTTCATGAAATTCATCGAGACAGGAACTATATCTATAACTTTAGGTCTCGTGACGGAGAAAGCATTGCTCAAGCTTGGGGGAGATTGAAGTCCCTAATGCTCAAATGCCCTATTCATAAGCTTCCCAAGGAAATTATACTTACAAATTTTTATGCCAGGCTTTCTCGTCAGGATAAGGAGATGCTAGATGCCTCCTCTAGTGGGGTATTTCAGAAGAAGAGTGTTGAAGAAAGGTGGGATCTCATTGAAAGGATCCAGAGGAATACCGAAGATTGGGAAATTGATAAAGGTATTGAACCCGCTATAAATTATGAACATGATTATATTGAGAGCTATGTGAAAACTGATTACTTCAATACTTTTTGCTCTAAGATTGGTCTTGATTCCCATCTAGTGATTGATTTCTGTAAGAATTTTGCCTCTCACGTTGATTCTTTTAAAAAGAAGAGAGACCAGCACCATGAACCTTTTAAAGAGCCACCTATTGATATTTATGTTGCTGACCCTATTTTGCCTGCAGTTATATATGAACAACCTCCTTTTCCCACGAGGATAAGGGGGCACTCTCTTGTGACAGGCATAATAAATAAAAGTGAGAGAAGAGTTGATGAGCCTGAGGACCAGATCAGGGTCGATCCTCAAGTTGCATTGATTAAAGACCTTGCTACTAATGATGTTTTGGATTCCAATATAAATTTTTGTGCTGTTTCCACTAACCTTGTCATAGCCAAGAATAAAGGCCCAATTTCAGGTACTCCAGTGGTATCTGTTAAAATAGGAGATCACAATTATTATGGGCTATGCGATTTGGGATCGAGTGCAAGCGCTATCCCCTATTCACTTTATGAAGAAATCATCTGTGAGATTTCCCCTTGTGAACTTGAAGAAGTTGATGTTACCATTCATCTTGCAAACAGAACAACTATCTCTCCTATCGGGATTGTGAGGGACGTTGAAGTCCTATGTGGAAAGGTAAAATACCCTACCGACTTTCTAGTACTTGGTTCAGAGAGGGACAATTTTTGTCCAATTATTTTTGGTAGACCTTTTCATAGAACTTGTGGAGTTATAATTGATTGCAAGAAAGGTAAAGTTTCTGTTGAATTCGATGGTGAGCCATATGAATTTAATTTTTCTAAGTTCTCTAAGCAGCCTCGTGGTACTGATTTACCTAGTGATGATAAAATTATTGAAAGTATTGCCTCTATTGCTATTCCCCCTAATGATCCTTTGCAGCAATACATGGAGGACCACGAGAATGATTTGCATATGCAGGAAAGAAATGAACTAGATGAAATATTCTTGAGGCAGCCTGCTATCCTGAAGCACAACCTTCCGGTTGAACCTTTGGGAATTTTATCAAAACCGAAGGAAGACCCGGTGTTCGATCTTAAACCTCTTCCCGATACGCTCAAGTATGCTTATTTAGATGAAAAGAAAGTATATCCTGTTATTATCAATTCTAACCTTTCAGGATATGAAGAAGAGCGATTATTGGAAGTACTTCGTAAACACCGAGGCGCAATTGGCTATACCCTTGATGACCTTAAGGGGATTAGTCCATCTATCTGTCAACATACTATCAACCTTGAGCCTGATGCTAAACCAGTTGTTGATCATCAACGACGGTTGAACCCGAAGATGATGGATGTTGTGAGAACTGAGATTCTCAAGCTTCTGGCCGCAGGTATTATCTACCCTATAGCTGATAGTAAGTGGGTAAGTCCGGTACATTGTGTTCCTAAGAAAGGAGGTACAACTGTGGTTCCTAATGATAAAAATGAATTAATACCTCAGAGAATTATTATTGGATATAGAATGTGTATTGATTACAGGAAGTTGAACAAGGCAACCAGGAAGGATCACTACCCGTTGCCGTTCATCGACCAAATGCTTGAAAGGTTATCCAAAAATACCCACTTTTTTTTATCTTGATGGTTATTCTGGCTTCTCTCAAATTCATGTTAGCACTGCCGATCAAGAGAAGACCACTTTTACTTGTCCCTTTGGTACTTATGATTACAGGCGTATGCCTTTTGGTTTATGTAATGCCCCTGCTACTTTTCAAAGGTGTATGTCTGCTATCTTTCATGGTTTCTGCGGGGATATTATGGAAGTCTTCATGGACGATTTCTCCGTCTATGGAACTTCTTTTGACCATTGTCTTCACAACCTTCATAAAGTTTTGCAGAGATGCGAGGAGACAAATTTGGTACTCAATTGGGAAAAGTGCCACTTCATGGTTAATGAAGGAATTATTCTTGGTCACAAGATTTCCGAAAGGGGAATTGAAGTGGACAAAGCCAAGATCGAAGCTATTGAGAGGATGCCCTATCCAAGGGACATCAAAGGTATTCGCAGTTTCCTCGATCATGTAGGTTTTTATAGAAGATTTATTAAAGACTTTTCTAAAACCTCAAGACCCCTCACTAATCTTCTCCAGAAGGACGTTCCTTTTGTATTTGATGAAAATTGTCAGGAAGCTTTTGAAGTCCTTAAGAAAGCTTTAATAACCGCTCCTATAGTACAACCACCTGACTGGAATTTACCTTTTGAGATTATGTGTGATGCAAGTGATTTTGCTGTTGGAGCTGTTTTAGGACAAAGAGTTGATAAGAAATTGAATGTTATACATTATGCTAGCAAAACTCTTGATAGTGCTCAAAGGAATTATGCTACTACTGAGAAGGAATTCTTAGCTGTAGTTTTTGCTTGTGATAAATTTAGACAGTATATTGTTGATTCCAAAGTTATTATTCATACTGATCATGCTGCCATTAAGTACCTTATGACAAAGAAGGATGCCAAGCCAAGGCTTATTAGATGGGTACTCCTTCTTCAAGAATTTGATTTATAGATTGTTGATAGGAAAGGAGAAGACAATCCGGTAGCGGACAATCTTTCAAGGATGGAAGATATACCGCATGATCCCATCCTAGTCAACGATAGTTTTCCAAACGAGCAACTTGCCGTTGTAATAGTACAATATCTTTCCGACCCTTGGTATGCAGATTATGCTAATTTTATTGTTGCAAAGTATTTGCCTCCAGGTTTAACACTTCAGCAAAGGAAGAAGTTCTTTCATGATTTGAGGCACTACTTCTGGGATGACCCACATCTTTTCAAAGAAGGTCCCAACGGGATCGTGAGGAGATGCATTCCGGAACATGAGCAGAAGGACATTCTCAGACGGTGTCATGATAGTCCCTATGGAGGACATCATGCCGGTGAGAGGACTGCACATAAGGTTCTTCAATCAGGTTTTTATTGGCCTACTCTCTTTAAAGATGCTAGAAATTATGTTTTAGCCTGTGATAAATGTCAGAGACTTGGTAACATTAGTAGAAGGAATGAGATGCCTATGAATTACTCACTAGTGATTGAACCTTTCGATTGTTGGGTTTTGATTTTATGGGTCCTTTTCCTTCTTCGCACAAGTACACTCACATTTTAGTAGCTGTTGATTATGTGACCAAGTGGGTTGAAGCAATCCCCACTGAAAGTGGTGATCACAAGACATCTTTGAAAATGCTTAAAGATGTAATTTTTCCTAGGTTTGGTGTACCAAGGTATCTCATGATCGATGGAGGATCACACTTCACGCACGGAGCTTTTAGAAAAGCTTTGGCCAAATACGATGTTAATCATAGAATTGCTTCACCATATCATCCTCAAACTAGTGGGCAAGTTGAGCTCACCAATAGAGAGATTAAGTTGATCTTGCAGAAGACAGTAAACAGAAATAGAAAGGACTGGTCAAATAAGTTAGGAGATGCTTTGTGGGCATATAGAACTGCTTACAAAAACCACATGGGCTTGTCCCCCTATAAGATGGTGTATGGCAAGGCTTGCCATTTGCCATTAGAGTTAGAGCACAAAGCTTTCTGGGCTGTTAGAGAGCTTAATGCTGACCCAAAATTAGCTGGTGAGAAGCGTCTCATGAACTTGACTTCTCTAGATGAATGGAGAAGTGAAGCTTACGAGAGCGCTAAAATGTTCAAGGAAAAGGTAAAAAAGTGGCATGATAGGAAGATTCTGAAACGTGAATTTAATGTTGGTGATAAAGTTTTGTTGTTTAGATCCCGTTTCAGGTTTTCTCCAGGTAAACTACTTTCCAGGTGGGAAGGACCATTTCATATTGAAGAAGTTTATCGGTCTGGTGCAATTAAGATTAATAATTTTGAAGGCACCAAACCTCAAGTTGTGAATGGGCAAAGACTTAAACATTACATAGGAGGAGACCCTGTCAATGTTGATGTGAATATAATATACACAACAACTCACGAAGAACATGTTGCAGCCCTGTTTCAGACGCCAGCAGAAGCAGAATAAAGAAAAGGTATGTAGTACGGTAAGGAAACATCGCGAACCGCCATAAAAGTTCCGTATTACGAGTTTTTGCAAAATTAGTAAAATTCTGAGCCTAAGTGGAGCCGGAGACGACCTCCAGGGGGTCCAGGCGCCCCCCTGGCGCGCCCCACCTCCTGGCCGCGCCGGGAGGCCGCCTGGACACCCGGGAGTCCGTCTCCAACCCCGCTTTGGTCCGTTACCTTCCTTTCTGTGCATAAATTTTTCCTATATATTTTCCCGGATTGTTCCGGCAACGTATCTTGCGATTTCGCGTGTTTTCTCTTCGATCTGTTTCTGCCAGGGAATCTTTCAGCTGAATTTAGGTGCCATGGCTTCTCCAAGCTCCCCCAAGGACGAGTTCGTCGTCAACATCATCAACCCTTACCTCGCTGAGGTGAAGAAGCACCCTCAGGTTGTTCGGATGGAGGATGGTGTCCTTCATCAAGAAGATCTGAAGGGACCTATCAAGGAGGGGAGCGTCCAGGCCAGGCTGGAAGAAGTGGAGCAAGAAGTCTTCGAGTACAAGAAGATGATCGAGCGTGGTGTTGAAGCTAACTTTGACATCATCAACGAGCTAAAGAACTACTTCCTGAAGGAGATGAAGGAGATGTGGAAAAGCATCACCGCGTCTGAAGAAAGAATTATAGAGCTCCAAGGGCAAATTAATGATCTACATAACCAGAACTGTGAGTATGAACTAAGGTTTATGCGCATGAGTATGGGTGCTGAATGCAGGATTCAGGAGACGAGCTTCTCATATGAGACTGGAGAACCCCTTCCATGGAAGCGTTTCGCCAAGGTCTACGTGATCAACGCCAACAAGGATGATGAGTGAAATCTCCTGGGGTAATGGCATTCCCTTGGCTTGTTCCAAGCTTGGGGGAGTGCCCGGTATCATTATCTTTACCTTTTGTCTTTTAGAGTCAAGTAGAGTCGTATCATGTCTAGGGAGGTTGTTATATGAGATAGGTATGTGCATTGAGGTCTATCACTCCTTCGGTGAAGAATTGTATCCGTGAGTGTGGAGTCGTCTATGATGGAATATTAATGAGAAGTTTATTGGTTCCTTTTGCTACACTCGGTATTCTCTTCACGCAATCAACCTTATATGATGACTCTTATGTGGAGTATTGACCTTATGTTAGGTATGGCTGTGAAAACTTTATTTAATCTTGGCAAACATAGCTTTGGTCATAACAACAAGCATGATTTTCTTAAAGTATCAACATAGCCAAAACCTTTATGTTATTATGTTTGAAGTGTTATGCTGACAAGGAAGACAACTTGATGTGTTATGCTTATTCCAATGTCCATGCTTTATATTGCTTTGCATCTTAGTCATCATCAATTGTCTGTTCTTTCAAAACCTTTGCTAGCCTAACTCTGTACTAAGCGGAATTCTGCTTGTGCATCCATACCCTTAAGCCAATACCTTCCATATGAGTCCACCATACCTTCCTACTCGTGGTATTCCACTACCACCTCCTAAAGTACATAATTTATGTGTTATCCTCAAATGTTCAAAATCTTTTATTTTGTGCCTCTGTTTTAGCTCATGAGGAAGTAATAGCTAATCCATGATCTTTTTGAGTTGGACAAGCTTCACCCCAGGATTGCATGTCTAATGTGCAAACCCATAATACGAGAAGGAACTAGCAAAGAGTGCGCCCAGCTCGAAAATAATATAACAAACAAACCCTCCTTCATGCTTTGTTCATGAGAAATCAGAAAACTTTGGCAGTGATTAACAAAGGAGAATAAGAGGATGTGATCGTCCTCGTGCGGGAGCCGTTCCTCGAAACTTGTCCAGCTCAAGAAGTAGTTGAGTTATCTATTAGCATTCGTTGACAAATCATGCACCTCTCAAAACTTGTTTTCATTCTGTTTGATTTAAGGATAGCACATGAGTTTTCCCTACTACCCTAGAGCAGGGCCCATCTTTTAATTTTAAGTTGAGTCAGTTATTCCTACTCCCTTCTATTCTTAAAGAGAGCAGACATTTGATGTTGATAAGGATTCTTTCATATAAAGTTGCATTAAGATTTTCATATCATATCCTTGTTGACATTATCATTTGATAAGTAAGTTGTTTGTCAAGCCCAGCTAAGGCAAATATCTTCCTTTGTGTTAACACTTTCACTTCTTGCCTGATGACATGTTCTTTCAAAATCTTCAATTAGTCTCATCAAAACATAAAGAAAGAGCAAAAGTAAAAGCTATTAGTTGTTCTTTGACCAAAGGACATGTTTGCCATGATTCAATAAGTTTCCTTAGCCCTACTTTCGAATATAAGTGTTACCACTCTTTTATAAAGGCCTTATGAGTTGAAGATTGCTGTTGAGGATATTTAAGTTGGTGAGGAAACTGTGATGCTTCTTGTTCGTATTCTGTATATCGACACTTCACTCTCTAAACTTGTGGACAGGTTTACCGAGCTCAGTATTCGCTTGGGGACAAGCGAGATCTAAGCTTGGGGGTGTTGATACATCCAAAATGCATCACTATTTTGTATCATAATTTATCCTTATTCATTGATATATTTCACGTTACGGTGATGTTCTTATGTTGTTTTGGTCTATTTTACACAGTTTGCAAACTTTCCGATGCCGAAGCAGCAGACGCATGATTCAGCAGTAAAAAGTGGACGCTGAGTTGCTGAAGAGAATACCTCCAAATTACCTGAAAATTGACGGGAGATATTTTTCAGACGGATCACGAAGGCACGCGAAAGGGCAACCAGAGGGGGGCCACAGGGTGCCCAGGCGCCCTGGGGGCGCGCCCCCCTGGCCGCGCCGGGGGGGCGCCTGGAGCCCCTGGCCCACCTCTCGCCGCCCCCTTTTGCATATATGCTCTCCGTTATCCAAAAACCCGAAGGACGGGAATTTTTACGGAGTTCCGCCGCCGCTCCGTGGCTGAAACCTACAAAGAAGAAAAAGCCATCTCCGGCGGGCAGATTCCGCCGGGGAGATCACCTCCCGGAAGGGGAGATCGTCGCCATCGTCATCACCATCGTCATGGGCATCATCGAGATCATCATCAACATCATCCCCAACACCAGCACCATCTCCATCTTCATCCAAATCTCATCTTACAATCGCAACTTGTGTTGTAACTCGTACTACCTATCCTCTCTACTCCATCAGTGTTGATTACTACTTTGTGGTGAATGCTATTGAGTTTTGTTGGAGAAATATTATTATGTCCAGATTGTTCATCACCTATTTATCCCCACTGATCATGATCTCCTTCATGTCTCGTGAGTAGTTACCTTAGTTCTTGAGGACATGGGGAAAGTCTTGTTGTTAGTAGTCATATGATGTTGAAGTAATATGTGTTGTTTGATACTTAAGTTGCGTTGTCATTCTACTAGTGGTGTTGTGTGAGTCGAACACCCAGCACTTCGCCTTATTAAGGACCTAGGAGAATACATTGTGTATAAAGAATGCTTATGGTGGGTTGCCGGAGTGACAGAAACCTGAACCCCAGTTCGCACGCTTTTGCATAAGGGAATAATGGATCCTCGATCGTATTGCTATGGTTAGGCTTTTGCCTTAAATTCTATCTTGTATTTGCGGATGCTTGCAAGGTGTTTAATCATAAGAGTGCACTCATCTTAGTCTAGAGAGTGTACTAGCATAGATCCACCCACTCAACACTTATCAACACATAACATAGTATCGATACGGAATATGGTGAAAGCACATGACTACCTCTCCCATGTGTCCTCAGGAACGCTTTAGTCTTTATAAGTTCAGCTGCTAGGCCTCTCCTTTGCTAAGAAAGGATTGGGCCACTTGCTACTCTTAGTGCCTTTTACATTGCTTGCTTTTACTTTCCTGTTACTTATATCGACAAACCCCTAAAAAGTTATCTTTCAGTGCTTGCAGTGATTTCTTGCTCAGAATCGCTTATCAATACCTTCTGCTCCTCGTTGGGTTCGACACTCTTACTTATCGAAAACGCTGCAATAGATCCCTTACGGTTAAGGGTCATCACAGACACACCACCATCACCAACTGAGTCTTTCGTAGGAATATATATATATTTCTCGGGCTCTTTTGATGAGGTGAGGGAGGGATGTGGTTGCTTTCAAGATAATAAGGTTTTTTTTGCAAATTGGAGCAGAGAAGTGGGCTATTGTTACAAAAATGCCACAACTTACCTCACAGCCGTTAGATGCAGATCTAATGGTCAGAAACGACGGATGGCAGACACACCACCATCACCAACTGAGTCTTTTATAGAAGTATATATATATATATCTCAGGCTGTTTTGAAGAGGTGATGGAGGGATGTGGTTGCTTTCAGG
>LR738714.1:334894896-334909660 GCA_902687465.1 Secale cereale
TCTACAAATTGGAGCAGAGAGGTGGGCTATTGTTGCGAAAATTACACAACTTACCTCATGGTCGTTAGATGGAGATCAAATGGTCAGAAACGACGGATGGCAGACACACCACCATCACCAACTGAGTCTTTTATAGGAGTATATATATATTTCTCAGGCTGTTTTGATGAGGTGAGGGAGGGATGTGGTTGCTTTCAAGTTAATATGGGGTTTTCTGCAAATTGGAGCAGAGAAGTGGGCTATTGTTGCAAAAATGCTACAACTTACCTCACGGCCGTTAGATGCAGATCTAATGTCTTGAACGACGGATGGTGTCGGGGGAAACTGTCCCCCCATGAGCACCTATGGGACCGGAGCCCCTTCTACGTTGCGGTAAGGAAGCGGAGGGAGCACGGAGAGCAGATCGAAGAGCACACGCGGGCAGTTTACCCAGGTTCGGGCCGCGCGGACGCGTAAAACCCTACTCCTGCCTTAGGTTGTATTGAGTTCTTGAGCTCGGGAGCTTGAAGAGCTACAGTACTAGCTACACCGAGCGAGAGAGTTGTCTAGGTTTCGAACCCTTTCTACGTTGTGCATGGGCCTCCTTTTATAGCACAAGGGGTCACCGACAGGTGTCAACGTAGAGGAGGGTAAAAGTGTAATTTTGGTGGTAGTTGTAACAGTGCGGGAATAGTGCGTGAATAGTGGATGAACAGTGGTCTTCACCTAACTTTGACAGTGGGGGACAAGGGCATTAAATGCCCGTCGCCGTCGACCCCAAAAGTGTCCGTCCATGCTTCTCCGTTCGCCACGACGGTAGCCTCGTCACCGTGGCTTGCCACCGTGTCCCCCAGGCTGCACAGCCATCCGCCACGTGCCCCTGGAAGGGCCCCAGGGCGACGCGTGGGCTAATGAGCTGGAGCGCGGGCACACATCATAGGTTTCCCCGGCAAGCACCTTGCCGGGGTAGTGATCTTGCCGGGCCCGGAAGCTTGTCGCTCTCCGGGTCCTGCCGGGGCGCATGGTGCGCCGAGGCATTTCTTGAGATATGTAATCCTTGGCTTTCCTGACAAGCTCTTCTTGTCAGGGTCTTCTACTAAAGTGATAACCTTAAGCCTGGTGCGGCCTTCTCGGCAAGCTCCTCTTGCCGGGGCCTTGATCTTCTGACTTGTATACTTTGTTCTTGAATGGCTTTATAGGGACCAGAAAGGTTTCCGACAAGCACGTGGTAAGCCCTGCCACGGGAAGCTGCTACTGCCCGTGCACAAGTTGGGGTACTAAGGTACCCCTATCTTAGTACACCGACAGGAGCCCCCGGGCCTGGGCCACACACGGTGCCGAGCGCTGTTGGGCCAGGCCCAAAACAGTGCACGGGCACACGCGGCCCACGGCAAGCCGTATCCCCTTCCGTATCCGCTGCATCCCTCCCTAACGGCACGCGTCGATCGCGGCGTCGTGGGAGAGATCGTGGCCTGTTTCTTTAATGGGAAAGGCGGAACGTCCCCCCCCCCTTAAAAGCAGAGGAAGCAGGGGCAGTTCCCCTCCATCGTCTTCATTGCGCCTTGATTCTCCAGAAAACTTCCGTTGCTTCTTGCCTCCGCCCCTCCTCCGCCGTCTTCCGCATCCGCGGCACCGTCGAGCTCCTCGCCTCTTCCCTCGCTGCCTCCGCCATGGCTCCGAAGAGCGACAAGGCCAAGAGCGACAAGGCCAAGAACGACAAGGCCAAGAAGGAGAAGGCCGAGCAGGCGGCGAAGCTGGCCGCCCTGCGGAAGAGGAGCGTGGTCTTTGCGCTGAGGCTTGGCGCGAGGGAGCTGCGGAACAAGTATTATTTTTTCTGGGCGAGGGAGACCAAAGCTCATCCCCGCACCAGAGCCTTCCCCGCCGTCGCCAAAGATATGTTCCCCGGCGGGTACTTATTCTTCGCTGCATTTTTCCACTGTGGTCTGTGCCCTCCGTTCTCGGAGTTCTTTTGTGATATCATGAACACATATGGCCTCCACCTCCTTGATTTCACCACCAACGCCATCCTTACGATGGCCGTTTTCGTACATCTGTGCGAAAACTATGTTGGGATTCATCCAAACGTAGCCTTTTTCCGCCACTTCTTCATGCCTAGAGTAGAGGCTGGTGCTCCCCTCTCCGGCGGCATTTCCTGGATCTTCAGGCTGAACAAGAAGGACTCGTACCTGAAGGGAGAGCTCCGCGGCAAGTGGGAATAATGGAGAGCCGATTGGTGTTGGGTGGTGGAGGATAAGCCAGAGCCTTTCACCGCGCCGCGCACAACAGCCATAGTGCACGGCAGAGATTGGAGCGAATTGGCCCCGGAGGACAACAAGCTCAGCATCGCCCTCATTAGGATTATTCGTCTCCGGGTCACCAATCTGACTATCGGAGAGGTCGGGGCAGATTTCCTCCGCCGCCGCATCGCCCCCTTACAAGAAAGGAAAAGGGCCGCCTGGGAATTCGGCAATGCGGCGGATATCATGAGGCTGCGCCCTGGATTAAACTATAACTTCACTGCCTTGGAGTTGAAGGGGATGGTCTGAGAGCTTTTCAAGCATGACCCGGCCCACCCGGAGTGGTTCAAACCTTCCCGGGGAGTGGTGCCGCTGTGCAACAGCACTGCCCGAGATTCCTTGCGCACGATGATGCCTGCGTGCGACTCCCATGGCGTCGTCCCCACCTGGATCGAGCCTCCGCCGGATACTGTGCTAAGCTTCTTTGACAACTTGGTCGAGACGCCCAAGAACACCGAGGAGAACAGGGGCCTCACCCGGGCCACTACGGCTCGGGATATAGCTTACATCGCCACCAGGATAGAGGAGGCCGCTGCAGCTGCAGCGGCGGGTGACTTTGGGTACACTATGGACGAGGCACAGGCCGCGGACGCGGTGAGTCAAGCAGAGGAGGCGGAAATCCTCAAGCTGCTCAAGATTCCGCCCGAGGAGTTTGCCGGGGAGCCTTCCGTGCAGTTTGCCGGGACGAGCGAGGTCGCCGGAGGGAGCGAGGCCGCCGGGCATGGCGCTGGGTCCAGCGGGCCTGCCGGGGAGGAGGAGGACGTCGAGGCTGATGAAGACTCTGGTGGATCGCTGAATCTCGATGACGACGCCTCCTCATCTTCAGAGAACTCCCAGCCTCCGGCAAGCCCTACACAACAACCGAGGAAGCGCCTCCGCAAGGCGGCTACGGCGACGAGGCCGCAGGCGCCTGGACAGCAGCCGGCGCGCCGGGCGACGCGCGCCACCAGAACGAGCGAGGTCGTCAAGGAGGCGCCCCGTGCCCGTGCGCCAAGCGGGGGAGGATCTTCCCGGAGCGGAACGGGTGCTCCATCTGCTCCTCGGGCCTCGGCGACGACGGGGGCCGAGTCTTCGCAGCCCACGGCCCCGGAGCCCACCAAGCGCCCGAGGGAACCTTCCCCTCCAGCTCCTCGCACGGGAGCAAACCAGGTGGAGTTTGACTTCTCCGCCCTCAGCTCCGACGACGAGGAAGAGGAGTAAGTACTTGTAATTCCTTAGTTTCTTCGATTTTGTCTTGATTTTCCTTGTTGATTCTGATCTTGTTTTTGTTTTTGATTTCAGGACCCTGACCAAGCGGATGGCGAAGAGGGCCAAGATCCCTGTGGTCGAGGTTGAAGACGACTCGCCCGCCGCGGCGACCGGAGACGTGCCAGCGGCAAACTTGCCGGATCAACCTGCTGCTCCGAGGAGCAGCCCCCAGCGCAGCCCCTAGCGTAAGTCTGGTTTTTAATTTTCTGCTTGACGGGCGCGCTCGAGGTTGTTGCTTGTACTGATATGTTGATGTCTTGTTGTCTTGTGCAGAAGTGGACCCGCAGCCGCAGGAGCACCAGGAGGTCGCCCCCGACAAGCCACTTGCTCCACCCTCCCCGCCAAGGGTGAACTCCCCGGCAAGGGAGAATGCTCCGCCAAGGACGGGCACTCCGCCAAGGGCGAGTACCCCGCCAAGGGTGAGCAGCCCGACAAGGGTGAGCACCCAGCCAAGGGAGGGCGCGGGCGGCCCTCCGCCAGCAGGGGCCACCACCCCGCCGCCAAGGGTGGATTCCCCGGCGAGGGAGCCTGTCGTTGAAGAAGTCCGCGAAGGTAAATCTTGTAGCTTATTCTTCTTGGACTAGTCTTTTTGGATATTTGCTTGACTTTTTCTTTTCTTTTTCTTCTGCTAGATCCTCCTGCACCGGAGCGGATGGAAACGGAGGTCACCGGCGAGGAGGGCGCGCACGGCGACGGCGGCAACGCCACTGCTCCTGAGGGAGGGGCTGGAGTCCACGAGCCTGCCGCTGAAGAGACCGCCCCGCCCGCAGATGCCGCGGCTGGGGAAGGGACCGGCGACCACACTGCTGGCCCGGAGGCAGCAGGAGCGTCAAGCGCTGCACCGGCCGCCGACCCTTCCGCCTCTGCGGCTGGGCAGGGCGTCTACCTGGAGGCCCCCAACGGGGTTTTCATACAAGTCCCGTGGGGGTCCTCGTCTTGAGCCCCCGTGGAGGGAGAGACCTTTGACGGAGAGGTCCTCGCCTCCGTGGGGTTGAAGGTTGTTGAAGCGCCCTGCGGCAGCGACGAGCCCGAAGAGGAGAAGCTCCTTCGCCGGCTCCTGGCTCTGTACCGGGCCAGGCAAGCGAAGCTGGAGTCTCGGGAAGCTCTTGCCGCCAAGGCTGGAGTCGATTTGGAGAAGCGCGCCGCGGAGCTTCGCGCCGACAAGCAAGCAGCCCTCCGCCACTTGGCTGAGGAGCGCGAAGAGCTTGCCGGAGCGCAGCAAGCCTTCCTCCTTGAGAAAGCTGAGGCCGAGGAGCAGCAACGACTGGTCGGTTAAGAGCTGTCCCGGCGAGAAGGAGCACTTAACCAGCGGAAGGTCGACCTCGACGCCCACGAGGACGACCTCACCGCCCGGGAGCAGGCCATTGGCGGGGCCCTGAAGGAGGCGAAGGGCACCGCAGCCACCGCGGAGACCGCCAAGAAGGACCTCGAGGCCAAGGTGGAGCAGCTAGAGCGGTACCTGAAGGCGAGCGCGGACAGAATCACCGTGCTCAATGTGGAGCGGGAGAAAGATGCCCACACCAACTCTGACTTGCAGGTACGTCTCTCCAAGAAAGGCGACGAGCTCGCTGCCGCCAAGGATTCCATTGCTGACTTAGAGTTGAAGGTCTCCACTCTGACTGATTCGCTCGACGTCGCCTGGGACCGCGAGACGAAGCTGAAGGACGAGCTCCGCAAGGAGCGGAACTTGGTGGAGAGCGCCGCCGTCTCAGCGAACAACTTCAGCCGGGCAGTGGAGCAATGGACTGATGTGCTGGTCACCTCCGCTGCCAGTATTGACATGGAGATGATGGCGCTGAGGGATGAACATCTTGTGTACTCCCCGGACGAGAGCCTCCCCCACAGCGCCAAGCTAAGTCTGTTCTTCCGGGGAATTGCGCCGGCGCTTGCGCGGCTGCGGGAGAAGATCTCCGCACAGCTGGCCGACGAGGCGCGTCGGCTCTGCATGGGCACTCTGGAGCGCGTCTTGTCAAAGATCGTCTACCGCAACCCCGACATCAACCTCGTCAACGTCCTCCGCACCTTGCCGCCCGAAGCTGACCAGGAGGCGTAGAAGGCGCAGGTTTCCCACATTGTCGCCAAGGTGAGCAAGATCACGAGGCGTGAAGGCGATCGCATAGACTAGATTCCTTTGCTTCTTCTTCCTTTGCCGCTGCCAATTAAGTCATAGGCAGTAGTTGATTAGAACAGCGGCAAGCTATCCTTGTAATATACAATCTTGTTTTGAACAATCAATGCAGTGTTATCTCCCTTGTTTTTGGTCCTCCACTTTGTATGCTTTTTACCCTACGCTTTTAGGGGACTTGCCGGCAAGGGGCCCTTGCCGCGAGCGCTGAGTGCTGGACTCTTAGCAACCTGCTGGCAAAGACCTTGTCGGCAAGTAACCTTGCCGTAGCTAGTCGCAGCACACTTAGACTGCTGAGCGAACTCGAAAACGAAGTAAGGGCGCGACACTTGTCGCAGCTCACTTAAGCCGTTGAGCGTGCTCGAAACAGAGTAAGGGTGCGGCTAGCCACGGGTAGGTTCCTCCGCGCACAGGTTTTCCATACAAAGTGTGGTTGTTCAAGGAAAATAACTAAAATTTAAAAATTTGAATTACTCAAACTTTGGTAACTTAGCTTTCATAAATCGCTTGTTCCCCAGCAAGGCTTTTCTTTCTTGAGCAGCACTTGGTTCATCCTCCACCTCCTTCCCCCCCGGCAAACTTGTGCGCGAGGAATATTCCTTCTGCTTAAGAGGGAAAGAAAAAGAGGAGGGAAAACAAGTATTGGGCCATATGGCTTGCTAATGGTTACCGGGGTTGTGCGTTGCACAAGGTGCCAAACAATGCATGCAAATAACAAAGAAAAGCATGAAAATGGCAAATAGTGCGAAGCACAAAAACTTTACTGATGCACGGGGTCTGCGCCCGGCTTTGTACAAAGGTTTACATGCAACAGCGGCAAGACTCGTACAAAAGGTGGTTGCCGGAGCAGATCACGGCAACCGCGCCTTACGGGTGAAACTTCCGAAGATGCTCTATGTTCCAGGAGTTGCTCACCGGTAAGCCTTCTTCGGTCTCATGGCGGACAGCGTCGGGCCTTGTGACTTGTCTCACCCGATAAGGGCCTTCCCACTTTGGCGTCAACTTGTTGGAATTCTTGGCGGACTGAACACGCCGAAGAACAAGGTCGCCTTCCTCGAGACTCCTGGCCTTGACCTTGCGGCTATGGTAGCGACGCAAGGCTTGCTGGTATCGAGCAGCTCGTACAGCAGCCTGGAGACGTTCCTCCTCAAGGAGCAATGCATCATCTTGTCGCAGTTGCTCTTGCTCGAGCTCATCATAAGCGAGCACTCGAGGAGATCCGTATACGAGTTCCGTGGGGAGAACTGCCTCTGCCCCATAGACAAGAGCAAAGGGTGTCTGTCCAGTGGCTCGACTTGGTGTCGTCCTGATTGACCAAAGAGCCGCCGGTAACTCCTCTATCCAGTTTCTTCCGCACTTGCTCAGCTTGTCGAAGGTTCTTGTCTTGAGCCCGCGCAGCACTTCAGCATTGGCCCTCTCCGCTTGACCATTGCTCCTCGGGTGAGCAACAGAAGCGAAGCAGACCCTGGCGCCAAGGTCTTGGACGTACTGCATGAAGGTGCGACTTGTGAACTGTGTGCCGTTGTCGGTGATGATCCTGTTAGGGATTCCGAAATGGCAAACAATCGCTCTGAAGAACCTGACTGCTGACTGTGCTGTCACCTTTCTCACTGGTTCCACTTCTGGCCACTTTGTGAACTTGTCGATTGCTACGTACAAGTACTCAAAGCCCCCGACTGCGCGGGGAAAGGGGCCGAGGATATTGAGCCCCCAGACCGAGAAGGGCCAGGACAAAGGGATCGTCTGGAGAGCTTGAGCTGGCTGGTGAATTTGCTTGGCATGGAACTGGCACGCTTCACACTTGGTTACTTGTGCAGTTGCATCTTGGAGGGCTTCTTGCCAGAAGAACCCTTGCCGGAACGCCTTCCCGGCAAGTGCCCTTGCGCCAATGTGGTGGCCACATATGGCTCCATGTATCTCCACCAACAGCTTCTGTCCATCTTCTCTGGAAATGCACTTCAACCTGACACCATTGAGTCTTCTTCTGTACAGTTCATTGTCAACGAACTGGTACATACTTGACTGCCTGGTTATTTTCTCTATCTCTTCTGGCTCGTCGGGAAGTTCTCCAGTTTGCAGAAAACGGACGATCTGCTGTGCCCATGCTAGAGCCCGAGGCTCAACGGCAAGGACTAAAGGCATGAGGGCTGCTGCGGGAACCCCAGCTTCTACGGCAAGAACCTCCGGCTCTGCCGGAGCTGATGGTCCCCCGGCAAGCCTGCCGGGGCAGGGCTTGTCGGGAACGCCTGCTTCAACTGCACAGACCCTTGGATCTGCAGGAGCAAACTGTTCCTCAGCATCTTGGTTGTTGATCTTGGGGACCTTGGCAGCGGCTTCGGGAAGATCCGCCGGCAAGTAGTCGCCGGAGACCAACTTTCTCTTCTTGTTCTGCCCAACTGATGGTGTAACGGATGGTTGAGTTAACTTGAGCAGGAAGGTCCCTGGTTCCACAGGTAACTTCATTGCAGCACACTTTGAGAGGCCATCTGCAATATCATTCTGAGCCCTTGGGACGTGCTCCATTTGCAGACCTTCAAAGTGCTCTTCAAGCTTCCTCATTTCATCGACATAAGCTTCCATCAAAGGGCTCTGATAACTCTTATTTACTTGTCGGACCACCAATTGTGAATCTCCCTGCATAATCAACTTCTTGATCCCAAGCTCGGCTGCAATTCTGAGGCCGGCAAGCAAACCTTCATACTCAGCAGTATTGTTTGTCGCTTGTTCCTTGGGAAAGTGCATCTGGACAACATACTTGAGGTGCTTTCCGGTGGGCGCTAGAAGTACCACGCCGGCACCGGCGCCTTGCAGCGAGAAAGCACCATCAAAGTACATTATACATTCGCTGCTCGATTCTTGGACGGGGACGCTTGTCTCTTGGACTTCTTCATCTGGCGTTGGGGTCCATTCCGCTATGAATTCTGACAAAGCTCGGCTCTGTATGGTTGAAGTACTCTCAAACTTGAGACCAAAGCTTGACAGCTCCAGTGCCCACTAGACGATCCTACCTGTTGCCTCTAGATTCTGCAATATCCTCTTCAACGGAAAGCGAGTGACCACTGTTATCTCGTGTGCTTGGAAGTAATGGCGCAGCTTTCTTGAGGCCATGAGGAGGCCGAACAGCAACTTCTGCACCCCAGAGTATCTTGATCTAGCCCCCTGCAAGAGGGAACTTACAAAATACACTGGGTGCTGCACCATCTTCTTTCGCACTTCTCCTTGTTCCTGCGCAGACTTGTCCTTGTCAGGGCCAGAGCTTGTCAGAGTAGCCCCCTGCTTGTCGCTGGATTCGCTTGCCGGAGGTGTGGGTTCCTCATCTGCCTCCCTCTCTGCTACTAACGCAGCACTAACCACTTGATTGGTTGCTGCTAGGTACAGCAGCAACTTCTCTTGCGGCCTAGGTGCGACAAGTATCGGAGTAGAGGACATGTATCCTTTCAAGTCTTGCAGCGCTGCCTCCGCTTCCGGAGTCCATTTCATAGGACCTGCCTTCTTCAAGATTTTGAAGAAAGGCAGGGCGCGTTCTGCAGACTTTGAAATGAACCTGCTGAGGGCAGCCACACAACCAGCAAGCCTCCTTACGTCCTTGACGCGCTTCGGGGCTTCGATCTGCTCGATGGCTTTTATCTTGTCGGGATTGGCTTCAATCCCCCTCTGGGACACAAAGAACCCGAGAAGCTTGCCGGAGGGGACTCCGAAGACGCACTTCTCGGGGTTCAACTTGAGCTAGATCTTGCGCAGATTCTCAAATGTTTCTTCTAAGTCTTGGATCAGGGTATCTTTGCTCTTGCTCTTGACCACTATATCATCCATGTAGGCTTCCACATTTCTGTGTATCTGTGGCTCAAAAGCAGTGTGCATCACCCTTGCAAATGTCGAGCCTGCATTCTTCAATCCAAAGGGCATGCGTATGAAGCAATATGTGCCGCATGGAGTAATGAATGCAGTCTTCTCTTCATCTTCCTTGGCCATGAATATCTGGTGGAAACCTGAGTATGCATCAAGGAAGGAAAGCAGCTCACATCCGGTGGTGGAGTCAACAATCTGGTCAATACGCGGCAAGGGAAATGGATCCTTGGGACATGCTTTATTCACATCAGTGAAGTCTATACAAAGTCTCCACTTCCCATTGGCCTTGCGTACGACAACAGGATTGGCCAACCACGTAGGATGGATCACGCCTCTAACTAGGCCTGCTGCTTCCAACTTCTTTATCTCTTCGGCGATGAATTCTTGGCGCTCCACGGCTTGCTTTCTGACCTTCTGCTTGACGGGCCGCGCATGAGGACAAACAGCAAGCTTGTGCTCAATTACCTTCCTGGGAACGCCAGGGATGTCAGATGGTTGCCATGCAAACACATCGACATTTGCCCGCAGGAAGGCAACGAGCGCGCTTTCCTATTTGTTGTCGAGCGTAGCACTGATGGTGAAGGTACCACCAGTGCCGTCCTCCTTGGCGGACACCTTCTTGGTTGCCGGTGGAGCTGCCATTCCTTTCTTGCACTTGCCGGTGGAGCTCGATGGTGCGTCCTCGACGGAAGCGCAGCACTCCGAAGAGGTGCGTTTACCGGAGTGGGCCCCAGAACCCTTGCCGGACTTGGTCTTGGTCTTCCCCTCGGGAGCTTCAGCGGCAAGTGTGTTGCTCTCTGCTGCGGCTGCTGCATCCCGGTAGATCTTGTCGGCGCAGATAAGCGCGTCCATCTTGTCGCCAGGGACAGAGATGACGCTTATCGGCCCCGGCATCTTGAGTATGTTGTAGGCATAGTGGGACGCTGCCATGAACTTGGCGAGGGTAGGACGTCCAAGTATCCCATTGTAGGGCAATGGTATATCGGCAACATCAAATGTGATCCTCTCCGTCCTGAAGTTGAGCTCCCCGCCAAAGGTCACTGGCAAAGTAATCTTGCCCTTCGGCTTGCTCCTTCCCGGGTTGATCCCTTGGAACGACCCGGTTTCTTCGAGCTCGCCGTCTAGGATCTGTAGCTTCTTGATCACAGCTGAGGAGATCAAGTTCAGGCCGGCCCCGCCGTCAACCAACATCTTGGTGACCTTGAGGTTGCGGATAGTTGGCGAGACCAACATCGGCAAGCACCCGACCGCTGTGGTGCGGTCAAGGTGGTCCTCAAGGTCAAAGATGATGGGCGTGCTGGACCACTTCAGTAGCCTGCGCGACTCGACGGGCGGCTCTGCTGCGTTCACTTCGCGCACCCACTGCTTGAGCTGGCGGTGGGAAGTGTGCAGAGAGGCGCCTCCGTCGACACACAAAACCTTTGTGGCCTTCTGGAACTCCTGCTCGCTGTTGTCTCCTTCTTCCATGTCATCATCGTCGTCTTCGTCGTCATCCTTGTCGCGGCCCCGGGGAGGTCTGTCACCTTGTCGCTGCTTGGCCTTGCCGCGGTGTCCTCCCCGGCCATTGAACGGCCGCTTCTTGCTGGGTTCTCCTCCGCCACCTTGGGCCTTCTCCTTGTCGCGACGCTCGTATTCAGCCTTCTGCTGTTCTACGAGATACTCGACTCGTTTGCAGTTCTGAAGATCGTGGCCCTTGGTGCGGTGGATCTTGCAGTACTGCTTGTCGAAGCCGTCCTGCTTGTCGGCTGCCGCTACAGGGGCAGGCTCCTTGCCGGAACCGCCAGCCTGTGCCTTCTTGGCGGGAGCCTCCTTGCCGGACTGCTCGACAACCAGCACCTCCTTGTTCTTCTTCTTTCTGTTGTTCCGCCGCCGGCTCTTCTTTGCCGGGGCAGCATCCTCGCTGTCGCTTCCTCCTGCGCCAGTATCCTCTCCGGGGAGTTTCCTCCCCTCTTCGGCGCGCGCGCACTTGTCAGCCAGAGCGTAGAGCTCGCTGACATCCCGGATCTTGGTCATGGCCATCTCTTCCCTCATGCGGCGGTTACGCACGTTCTGGTGGAACGCGCTGATAACCACGGCAGGGTGGACGTCGGGAATGTTGTGTTGCACGCGGCTGAACCTCTGGATGTACTTGCGCAGGGATTCTCCCTCCTTCTGGGCTAGGATGTGGAATCGCTCACCTGGCCGTGGGGTTTGTGGCCTCCCGTGAAGGCACCAACAAACTGGTGGCACAGATCCGCCCACGAAGAAATGGAGTTCTCCGGCAAGTGCATAAGCCAAGAGCGGACGTTTGGCTTAAGCACTAGCGGGAAGTAGTTAGCTAGTATCTTCTCGTCGCGTCCCCCGGCAGCCCGCACCGCGATGGTGTAGATGCTGAGGAACTCCGAGGGGTGTGTCTTGCCGTCGTACTTCTCGGGTACGTCGGGCTTGAAATTTTTCATGCTGGGCCACTGGACTTGCCGCAGCTCACAGGTGAACGCAGGGCAACCTGCCGCGTACGGCAAGTCGCCTGGTTCACTGGGCGCGTGCGTGTCGACAGCGGTCCCAGCGCGGTGGTCTGACTATCTTCGAGCTTCTCGTCGATGCTCGATGCGAGTCCGAGCGTCCTCTTGTCGTCTGTCGTCTAGGACTTGGCGCTGATCGCGGCGAGCCCGCGGATCCGACGACGCCGTGGAGTCGTCGTCGACGTTGATCCGGCGGGGTGGCGATTTCTGCTTCCGCGGCGGGGAGTGCACGGTAGTTGCACCCCCGACGGTCTTGTTGCCATCGGCCTTCGCTTGATCGACTTGCCGTGGCCGTGAAGTCGTCGGCTGCTGCGGTGCGTCGTTGTTGGCGAAGGCGATGAGGCTCTGGATCGTCGCCCTCCAGTCTTCGGCCTTGTCTGCCGCTGGAGGGAAATCGAGGAGCAGCTGTGCTCTCGCTAGAGCTTCTGCTGGAGAAGAGGGGAACGGCGGCGAGCGGTGCGAGGAGTGGGACACGCTCGGACTTCTAACAGCGTTAGAAGGAGCCTGTTCCCGCCCCGGCGACCGCGCCTTGCTCGTGCCAGCACACTGGCCTTGAGCGTCCCGCGATCCTCCGGCTTGGCTACGCCCCAGCAAGCGTATGGTACCTCCAGTACCACGCCGCTGCGGGTCTTGTACGTCCCGAGAGAGACATGGCGCGTCCACGGACACCGAGGCCTTGGAATTTGCCCGGTCGTCCGTCTTGTCCTTGGACTTGCTGGCGCCGTGAGTTTCCTCGCCGGCGACCACCCTTCCACCGGCGTCTCCTCCACCAACCGTTGGTTCTGGTAGCGGTGGAATCGACGTAGACGGGCCTCCGACCTCCGAAGCCTTCTTCTTCGGAGGCATGTCGTTGTAGCTGATGAAGTTGATGAAGCTGGAGAGGTTGATGAAGAATGCGCCCGCGTGAGCGTCGGATCAGGTTCGCACAACCTCGACGCCCCCTACCTGGCGCGCCAAAGATGTCGGGGGAAACTGTCCTCCCACGAGCACCTATGGGACCGGAGCCCCTTCTACGTTGCGGTAAGGGAGCGGAGGGAGCACGGAGAGCAGATCGAAGAGCACACGTGGGCAGTTTACCCAGGTTCGGGCCGCGCGGACGCGTAAAACCCTACTCCTGCCTTAGGTTGTATTGAGTTCTTGAGCTCGGGAGCTTGAAGAGTACAGTACTAGCTACACCGAGCGAGAGAGTTGTCTAGGTTTCGAACCCTTTCTACGTTGTGCATGGGCCTCCTTTTATAGCACAAGGGGTCACCGACAGGTGTCAACGTAGAGGAGGGTAAAAGTGTAATTTTGGTGGTAGTTGTAACAGTGCGGGAATAGTGCGTGAACAGTGGATGAACAGTGGTCTTCACCTAACTTTGACAGTGGGGGACAAGGGCATTAAATGCCCATCGCCGTCGACCCCAAAAGTGTCCGTCCATGCTTCTCCGTTCGCCACGACGGTAGCCTCGTCACCGTGGCTTGCCACCGTGTCCCCCAGGCTGCACAGCCATCCGCCACGTGCCCCTGGAAGGGCCCCAGGGCGACGCGTGGGCAGATGAGCTGGAGCGCGGGCACACAGCATAGGTTTCCCCGGCAAGCACCTTGCCGGGGTAGTGATCTTGCCGGGCCCGGAAGCTTGTCGCTCTCCGGGTCCTGCCGGGGCGCATGGTGCGCCGAGGCATTTCTTGAGATATGTAATCCTTGGCTTTCCTGACAAGCTCTTCTTGTCAGGGTCTTCTACTAAAGTGATAACCTTGAGCCTGGTGCGGCCTTCCCAGCAAGCTCCTCTTGCCCGGGCCTTGATCTTCTGACTTGTATACTTTGTTCTTCAATGGCTTTATAGGGACCAGAAAGGTTTCCGACAAGCACGTGGTAAGCCCTGCCACGGGAAGCTACTACTGCCCGTGCACAAGTTGGGGTACTAAGGTACCCCTATCTTAGTACACCGACAGATGGCAGACACACGACCATCACCAACTGAGTCTTTTATAGGAGTATATATATGTTTCTCAGGCTGTTTTGATGAGGTGAGGGAGGGATGTGGTTGCTTTTAAGATAATAAGAGGTTTTCTGCAAATTGGAGCAGAGAAGTGGGCTATTGTTCCAAAAATGCCATAACTTACCTCAAAGCCTTTAGATGCAGGATCTAATGGTCAGAAACGATGGATGGCAGACACAGCACCATCACCAACTAAGTCTTTTCTAGGAGTATATATATATTTCTCAGGCTGTTTTGATGAGGTGATGGAGGGATGTGGTTGCTTTGAAGATAATAAGGGGTTTTCTGCAAATGGGAGCAGAGAAGTGGGCTATTGTTACAAAAATGCCACAACTTACGTCACGGCCGTTAGATGCGGATCTAATGGTCAGAAACGATGGATGGCAGACACACCACCATCACCAACTGAGTCTTTTACATGAGTATATATATATATATTTCTCAGGCTGTTTTGATGAGGTGAGGGAGGGATGTGGTTGCTTTCAAGATAATAAGGGGTTTTCTGCAAATTGGAGCAGAGAAGTGGGCTATTGTTGCAAAAATGCCACAACTTACCTCACGGCCGTCAGATGCAGATCTAATGTTCTGAAACGACGGATGGCAGACACACGACCATCACCAACTGAGTCTTTTATAGGAGTATATATATATTTCTTAGGCTGTTTTGATGAGGTGAGGGAGGGATGTGGTTGCTTTCAATATAATAAGGGGTTTTCTACAAATTGGAGCACAGAAGTGGGAAATTGTTGCAAAAATGCCATAACTTACCTCACGACCGTTAGAT
>LR738714.1:334935141-334964329 GCA_902687465.1 Secale cereale
TCTTTTATAGGAGTATATATATATATTTCTCAGCTGTTTTGATGAGTTGAGGGAGGGATGTGGTTCCTTTAAATATATTAAGGGGTTTTCTGCAAATTGGAGTAGAGAAGTGGGCTATTGTTACAAAAATGCCACAACTTACCTCACAGCCGTTAGATGCAGATCTAATGATCAGAAACGACGGATGGTAGACACACCACCATCACCAACTCAGTCTTTTATAGGAGTATATACATATTTCTCAGGATGTTTTGAAGAGGTGATGGAGGGATGTGGTTGCTTTCAAGATAATAACGGGTTATCTGCAAATTGGAGAAGAGAAGTGGGCTATTGTTGCAAAAATGACACAACTTACCTCACGGTCGTTAGATGCAGATCTAATGGTTAGAAATGACGGATGGCAGACACACCACCATCACCAACAGAGTCTTTTATAGGAGTATATATATATTTCTCACGCTGTCTTGATAAGGTGAGGGAGGGATGTTGTGACGCCAGAAGACCGACATCCCAGAAGATTCCAGAAGATTCCAGATGTTCCGGGTTCTCCCGTGTGTTTCTTTTGTGCTTGCTTTATTTATTTTTGCATTGCATCATGTCATCATGCCATCATATCATATTTATTTTGCATCTCAACTTAAATAAATCGTGTGGACCTTCGGTCCATTTAAATCGAGGGAAGAATGTCTTCTCTTTAAAACATATCATCCCAATATTTAGGGAGCTATATTCCATTGTTTGGAATTACCCGCAACACACGTGCATAATTCCCCATGTCTTTTTCACTTCGAGTTTCACCTTCAAATTCTTGCCAATAATTCTTTTCCGTTGTTTCGAGGTTCCTCCGAAAATTCGAACATTTTTGGATACCTCAATAATCAAGTTTTAGTTCAATCCATTTGAATTAAATTCAAATGGGTTTGAATTTATATTCATTTGATCATGCCACTTATAATTTTCTTGGATCTAACTCATTTTTATGAGTTTGGGAAAATTATCCCCGTTCAGTATTTTTTTCCCTGAGCCTCCTTTTCTTTTTCCTCTTTCCTCTTTCTTTTCTGTTAAAGGAAAAGAGAAAGAGCTAGGCCATCAGTCCATCTCCCCCGCAGCCTTCTAGGACAGCCGGCCAGCTAGGCCTCTAGGGCCTCCTCTTCCCACCAGCCAACTTGGGCCTCCCAGGCCGCAGCCCACCAGCCGCCACTTCCTCCGTCGAACCCTAGCCCCGACCCGTCGCTCCCTCTCAACTCCCGCAAGCCGCCGCCGCACCCCCTCGCTCGTCTCCCTCGTTCTTTGTCGCCCGATCCCCTCGCCCTCTGCCTCCCTCTCTCTCAAACCCCATCGACCCCCCTTCTCCTTCCTCCATCACCCCGAGAGCCCTCCGCCTTCGTGCGCCCGTCAAGCCGCTGCTCCTCCCTCTCATCTCCCTTCCTCGCCTCCAGTGGCCAGGAGCCCCGGAGCCGCGTCGTCCACCAGGTCGCCTCTCTGGCCCTGCGGCCAGGAGCGCGCCGGGGCCTTGTCCAGGAGCCTCCCCGCCTTGCACCAGCGCCGTGGCTTCCTCCAGCTCGCCATGGCCCTGCGTCGTCCAGGCCACCCCGTCGGTCGATCTCCTCGCCAAGCCGCTCCGCCCCGCGCGCCTGGTGCCGCGAGCCGGCCCGGACCAGCCAGAGCGTCCCGGCCGCGACCTCCCTCAGGCCGGAGCTGCTCCCTCCATCTCCAGCAGCAAGGCCTGCGCCTCCCCGTCGCCCCGCGAGCCGGCCCTGCCTCCTCGCCGGCCGCCCCGCGTCTGCTTCGCCAAGGCCGCGTCCACGAGCAGCTTCACTGCAGCCTTTTTCCTGTGTTTTGTTGTTTTGTTGTTGTTATTGTTATCTCAAGTAACCATGTAACAGCAAGCTTACCTAATTTTGGACCCGTACATCTATGAGCTCCGTGTACGACTACATGAACGAGTACATGGCGACCCGACCAAGTACCCCTCCGATATGTCAAGTACCCCCTACGACAAGTACCTCAACGACGTGTACAACTACACCGGGATCGGACCGACTACCTCGTGTACCTCTTCCTTACAAGAACCGAGACCGGACCGTCAAGTACATCTACCGATGCCAAGTACCACGACGCCGCAAGTACCACGACGACCGAACGGCTACGAGGACGAGTACAACTACGAACGTGAACGTCTACCGTCGCCCCGTGTACCACTACTTCCCACTACGGAACGAGTACCCCTACCGATGGCCGTGAACGACTTCTTCCACTATGTCTCGAACCGTCCCGAAACGAGTGTTTCGAAGGTATAACCCTGAGACGTGACCCGTGTGATGTTGTGTTGTATGAGATGTCTCCCTTGTGTGCATCGTGTCCGTTGTGCCATCTTTTGTCGCCGACCCGTGGGAACCCGAAAACCGGGAGCACCCCATCGTCTTGCATGTCTCGTTCGCCCCACCTTTCATCTCGTTTGACTCGCTCACGCCATCTTTTCTTTTGCACCGGAATCTCAACGAGTTACCGGAACCGATATGTTGCGTGGCATCATTTTCGGATCGTTGCCGTGGCACCCTTTCATTCTACCACGATGACAAATACTTCATGTCTTCTTCATGTCAACCTTTTAATAAATTGCATAAACTTGATCATGTCATCCGCATCATATTAACAACACTAAAATGTTTAATTGTTGTTTGCTTATAATTACTAAACATGCTCATGGGGATTTTCCGGATATGTTGTTGTTATTTTCCGGCCTCATTTAAAATGTCTAATATTGTAGCTTTATTATGCTTCACCTCTTGCCATGTTAATAAACATTTAACCTTGTCTTGTAATAACGAGAGTCAACTAAATAAATAACTTGTAGTGTTTCGTCAATATGCAACTCGTTGCATATTGAGCTCCACTTAACTTGTAGTGTTGTTTGTGCACTTTTCCATGACATGCATATTAAACCGGTCATGCATCATACTTGGATGTGCATCGTATGCCATGTTTATGATTGTGTGTTTACCGTGTTGTTTCTTTCTTTCCGGTTGCTTCTCTTGTTAGCTTCGGATTCGTACCGGAGTTGTGAGGATTCTCTCGTCTCTGTTGCTTCGTCTACTTCATGGATCTGTTCTTCTCCCTTGTGGAATCCCAGGCAAGATGACCGAACCTCGATAACATTACTATCTTTGCCTATTGCTAGTAGTCTCGCTCTTTAGTATATTGCCTCGATGCCCATGTTTTCCTGTCAACCTCCTATTGTAACCATGAACCTGTCTAACCACCCTACCTATGCAAACCGTTGAATGGCTAAGTACGCTTCGCTCAGCCCCTCTTATAGCATTGTTAGTTGCAGGTGAAGATTGAAGATGCTTGCTTCATGTTGAAGTTGTTGGGTTATATCACACTATATAAATGCTTAAAAAGAAATCATCTATATACTGGCAAGGGTGGAAGGCTAAGCCTTTTGCTTGGTGATTTGTTCCACTCATGCCGTTAGGAACCGTATAAACCGGTGTTATGTTCCTTGATTATGCATTCCTAACACGGTTGGGGTGTATGGGACCCCCTTGATAAACCGCTAAGTGCTAAGTCTTTTCCAGCAAGTCCCAACATTTGGTACTATTTGCCTCATAATAACAACTTAATTAATTAATTAAAATTGCATAGGGGGTCGCGTCCCCGAGGATTTTTAATTCTACATAGCAGGGGGGGCCAGTGCTGATGGTGTTGGTCCCAAACGGGGAGCCTGCGGGAACCACCACGGGGAAACTCGAGGAATGGGTCCTGTAGCATCACCCATCTGTTCGTGTCCTGAGACTTAGATACGCGCGGCTACTATCAGGGTGTCGACACGCCGGGAGGATTTGCTGGATTAGCCTTACCTTAGTTCGGTTTAACTTGAGCACGGGATTCCGGGAATACTCGGGTCTTCCCACCTTGGAGTTGCGACTCCGCGGATCGTGGGCTTGTAATGGGTCAAGTTGGAACACCCCTGCAGGGTTATGAACTTTCGAAAGCCGTGCCCGCGGTTATGTGGCAGATGGGAGCTTGTTAATATCCGGTTGTAGAAAACTTGACACAATGTTCTAATACACTACCAGCGTGTGTACCGTGGCTGTCAATTTCCGAATAGGGATTCGGGAGTTGAACACGGTGGGGTTATGTTTGACCGGCTTTAGTTAGGATCACTTCGTGATCATCTCTCGACCGAGGCTTTCTCTTCTCGCTCTCTATCACGTAAGCTAGTTGCTAGTTGCTGCTGCAGAAACTACTCTTTTCTTCAGCCTTATCCTCTCCCAAGGCTTAAATAGTCTTGTTACCCGGGAACGGGATTGCTGAGTCCTCTGTGGCTCACAGTTACTTCACCACACCAGATGCGGGTTCAGCCGAGTTTGATGCAGAAGCTAGTTCAAGTACTTCACTGGGAGCTCGATGAAGAGTTTGGCCGTATGCTTGTGACGTTTCGACGATCAGTAGTGGTTTCTACTAGGATTCGATCCTGACCTGTGGCTTTATGTTGTTTTGGTATCTTTCTTTTGGATCTTACCCTTAGATGGGCTGTGATGTTTTGAATGATGATTGCTTATGTAATGTATTTTGTGAAGTGGCGAGTGTAAGCCAACTATCTCCTTTTGCAATTTAATCCCTCTTTTACATGAGTCCTGCAAAGATACCAAACTTGAGATCATTCTAGGATGGGCTTATACCTCTAAGTCGTGCCTCGACACGTAGGAGGTATAGTCCCATCCTGGGCATTACAAGTTGGTATTCAGAGCCTTCTCCGACCTAGAAGCCCCCACTGATTGATCGAATCGTTGACGGTTGAGTCTAGGCACACACTGAAAATGTTTTGAGTCCTATATATATATCGGAGAGTAGGATTTCTTTGCTTCTCATCTCTTTCATTCTGGTGAGGACTCCTGACGTCTACTCTTGCCTCTTCTACTTTCAAAAAATGCACCAATTTTTTTTAGGATCTCGCGAGTATTGTTTGGATTGTTCCGCTGTCTTTGTGACGAGAACATTGTTCTCGATGCCTCCTGTCATTAGGGGTTGTGGCAGTGTCCCGAGGAGTTGAGCTCCGAGGTGTTGTCGTCACAAATCCATCGCGGCAGTACTAGAATACTTAAGACGGCCGACATCGAAAACTCTCCTATACGGTTAGTGGCAAGATAACCCCGACATCACCCAGTACTGGGGAGGTAGTTCGAGAGTATTGCCATAGCTTGTATAGTGGATGCGTTTCGAAGGTCCGAGGTAAACGGTTTCCGAGAAAGACTGGTTATGTGTTGAAGGATGGATACACCTGGATGTAGGTTTAGAGTTGATTGCGCGGTGCTTCCCGTGTATCCCCAACACCTGATTGCATAACTGGAAACTTTCGGAAATCTATAGGTGGGTTCATCTACTAGTTCTTGGCATTCTTCCAACGACTGCACGATATGAAGTTCGGGGTTCTACATTGAGTGAAGTGGTTTTATTGACTTGTTCTGATCGGGAGTTGCATCTTAAAGGGTCCTTGGCTATGCTGATCCGGGGATGACAAAACCCTTTTGTAACACGTTCCATGAGCTTTCAGCACGAAGATGTCGAACGAAGCTTCTATCTTGTATTTGTTCTATCTGATCCTTGTTCCTTTTTTATTTACCTTTTCCTTCTCCCAAGTGGCTTCTCGTCTAGTTGATGTACCTGCGGAATTCACTCGTTCAATTATCTGTTCGGATGAGATTGTGAAGATGATGCTGCGAAATTTCTATCCTTTGTTTTGTTTTGATTCTAGTATTCGAGTTGCTTCGATGTCAAATGTTGATTCCATACCTTTCCTAATCGGTATTCTCATATTTCTATGGGAGTGCTAATTCTTCTTGACCATCGAGATGGTCATGTTAATTCTTTTCAACCGGTGTGCCTTCTCTTCAAGTTATTCCATACAGACGTCGTTGAGAAATCTGACGATTTGTCTGTTTCATTCACCTCTCACCCTTCTTCTCTTAGAGCAAGAATTCTTAATGAAGTATCCATTTTTATTCATGTGATATTTCTTCATTCATTTCCTTCAATGTTCTTATCCGGTGATTTATCGTGAAGTTGCTCAAGAGCTTCAAGTTCATCATTCTTTTGTTCTCAAATTCCGTTGGTGGATGTAATTCAAGAATTCGGTGTTGATCTTATCCTTTTCCTCTTTTCACAATGCTTTCTTATTCCGGTGCACCAATTAATCATTCTCCTCTTGCTATTCATATCCGGAGTGCTGAAGATTCATAATTCCATTCTTAATCCATTCAAATTATTTTGAGCATTGTCTTCTTATTCAAGCCATTTAATTCAACCGGTGCAAGATCTCTTAAGCAATCTTTTCCAACGGTGATTCTTTAGTGGGCCCTAACCCACAGGTCTTTTCCCAGGATCTTACCTGACTCTTCTATTTTCTGGAGTTATACTCAAATTCTTTTGAAAGTGTGACGTAAGAATGATTTCTATCAGTCACATGCCTTCTCCAAGATCGCTTTCAAATTCTTGTTCATCATTGGTTCAACCTTTTTAATTCTTCATTCCGGAGTGCTCAACAATTCTTATGGCATTTCTCGTCTTCATTCTCAACATTTGGAGACCGGAGAAGTGTTTCTCTTAAATCTTGGCCCGTTCTCTTGAAGATTCGTGGTTCTAGCTTCATGCCATCCTCATTATTGTTCCGTTTGTGAGGAATTCTTTTCTTACCCATCCGACACATTTCATGAATTCTTTTCTTTGTGTTCCTCCGAAGGCCATCATTTCAGAAGATTTTTTCGTCCTCTGTTTGCAACTTCGTCCTCCAATTGTTCTTCATTGATGTCTCTTTGTTCGTCTCCATATTTTTACGATGGTTCTTTCAAGTTTAACCTTCCGTTCTTATCGTTTTAATTCATTTGTTCTTTTCACAATCCTATCGGTGGTTCGTTGAAGATTTACCAAAGCTTGTGCTAGATCTCTCTTTAATTCGTTGCAACGAGAATAAGTAGTATGCCAAATCCTTTGGTTGTCATCAATTTAAATTGGTGAAGGATATGCATCACATAATTCTTATTCTATTCCTTCAAGGTGATTTAATTCTTTTGTCCGGAGCTTGTTCATCATATCTTATTCTCGGTTCTAAGTTGTTCATCTTGTTTTCCGGAGCTCCATGTTATTTCAATTATATCATTTCAAGCTCCATCTAATTCATCGCAGGACTTGAATCTTATTCTTTTCTTTTTTTCACTTCTCATGTTTTCATTACCGGAGTTCTCATGGTGGTTCATCAGCATTTAATTCATCCTCGTAGTCTTTTTCAAGATTCCTGTTGGAGCTCAAGCATTCTTCATCATGCTTTCCAATTGCAACCCTTTCTACCTTATCTTTTCAGATGGTGGTATGTCATTCTTCACAATTTCTTCATGTTTCACGATTCACGAGTTATCAAGAATGAGATATTTAAAACCATCATTTTCTTTGTTCACGAGATCTTTCAAACCATTCAATTTATTCGTTGGAGTAATCTTGGATTGTATTTCACCTAAAAGCTTTCCCTAAGGATTGTTGCTAATTATGGTGATCATAAATGACCCATGTTCTTCCTTTATCATTCCGGTGAAATAAGCTTTTCATCTCCTTGTTGATCTCAATCCATTCAAATGTTTTTCTAAGTGGCTGGTTGTCACCTCATAACTTTGAGATGTTTTCCATAAGCCCACATCAAGCTTATTCCTTTTCGTTGTTGATTTTTTCCAACAACTCTGTTCAACCCATCTTCGTAAGGTTGCTCTTTCAAATTCTATTTTGAGAGAAGTTGTCATATCTTTCTCCGTTCAATTCTTCATTGATTTATATGATATTCTTTCATTCCGGAGGCATTGTGATATTGCTCTCTTTGACCATCATCTCGTTTTTATCAAGATCATATTCTCCCTTGCTTATCATTTAACTGGAGCGTTGTATTCTCCATTCTAATTTCTCTCATCTTATCAAGTTTTGCCACTCTTTTCAACCAGAGTGCTGTCTGAATCTTTCTTACCCCTTGTGCCATTATTTTAATTGTTCCGGAGGTTATATGTTGTTGTTTTCATCAAGTATCATCTCAACTTGGCAAGTTCTTGTTAATTCCTTCCATTTTCAGTCGGAGTGCTGCCCAAATTCTGTCATTCTTATTCCTTGGCTATACCATTGCGGTTTCTTATTCTTTTGGTCCGTGAGCTCTTGTTTCATGTCTTTCGACCTTCAAGGTTCTCATAATGCTCCTTGTCCCTCTTTTCTAACGGGGTATTTTCATATTCGTTCATCTCTGTTGTATTCTTTCTTTCAAGATTGTTCAACCTCTCAAGGTTCTTTGGTTTCACTCGTCTGTCAAAGAAGCAACTTTGTTTTACCTCTTCTTTTCGTTTTTACCCGGTGCTATCTCTAGGATCTCGGGTCGAGATCCTCTGTTAGTGTGGGAGAGTTGTGACGCTCGAAGATCGATGTCCCAGAAGATTCCAGAAGATTCCAGAAGATTCCAGATGTTCCGGGTTCTCCCGTGTGTTTCTTTTGTGCTTGCTTTATTTATTTTTGCATTGCATCATGTCATCATGCCATCATGTCATATTTATTTTGCATCTCAACTTAAATAAATCGTGTGGACCTTCGGTCCATTTAAATCGAGGGAAGAATGTCTTCTCTTTAAAACATATCATCCCAATATTTAGGGAGCTATATAATAAATATTCCATTGTGTGGAATTACCCGCAACACACGTGCATAATTCCCCATGTCTTTTTCACTTCGAGTTTCACCTTCAAATTCTTGGCAATAATTATTTTCCGTTGTTTCGAGGTTCCTCCGAAAATTCGAACATTTTTGGACACCTCAATAATCAAGTTTTAGTTCAATCCATTTGAATTAAATTCAAATGGGTTTGAATTTATATTCATTTGATCATGCCACTTATAATTTTCTTGGATCTAACTCATTTTTATGAGTTTTGGAAAATTATCCCCGTTCAGTATTTTTTTCCCCAAGCCTCCTTTTCTTTTTCCTCTTTCCTCTTTCTTTTCTGTTAAAGGAAAAGAGAAAGAGCTAGGCCATCAGGCCATCTCCCCCGCAGCCTTCTAGGCCAGCCGGCCTGCTAGGCCTCTTGGGCCTCCTCTTCCCACCAGCCAACTTGGGCCTCCCAGGCCGCAGCCCACCAGCCGCCACTTCCTCGCTCGAACCCTAGCCCCGACCCGTCGCTCCCTCTCAACTCCCGCAAGCCGCCGCCGCACCCCCTCGCTCGTCTCCCTCGTTCTCTGTCGCCCGATCCCCTCGCCCTCTGCCTCCCTCTCTCTCAAACCCATCGACCCCTCTTCTCCTTCCTCCATCGCCCCGAGAGCCCTCCGCCTTCGTGCGCCCCTCAAGCCGCTGCTCCTCCCTGAGCGCTTCCCTCCGCGGCTCCCTCCTCTCTGCATCGCGCGCCTGACGCCCGGTGCGCCCCGACCTCGTTCCCCAGCGTCGAGGCCTCCCTCTCTGTGGGGACCCCGACTTGGAAGTCGAGATCACCGAATGCACGTGTACAGTGATCCCAGAGATCAATGCTCACTGAACACACAGAAGCTGAAATAACAAGAGTCTTACATCCATACAAATAGTCTTACACGAATTAAGGCCATTATGGCCAAGTCTTACATAGATAGAGCCTCACGGGCTGAATAGGAAATAACTCAAATAGCGGAAGTCTTCGGTAAACGGGTAGAACCCATGCCATCTGCCTTAACCCTACACGCATTCTGACTGGGATAACGTCCTAGTTCGCATGGTCATCTCCAAAGAACTCTTCCTCATATTCCTGTTCTTCCATGCCTGGCCAATTAAATAACCAGTGGCAAGCCAATGAGTACTTTTGAATGTACTCGCAAGCAACCCATGATGTGGTAACAATGCAATGGAACAATAATGAACAATCCAGCAGGAAGCTAGAACAATATGCTATTATCAAGTTTATGCATCAATAACCTCGCGTAACCTCGAAGACAGGTTACCGATATCAACATGAATATGATTCATCTCATCGAGTCAAGTCTCCATCTTGACTCATCACACACAACATAACACCAATGAAGTAAAATTCTGGACATAGTTTAAGAAGCACCACCCAACTGTCCATGACCGTGGACACGGCTATTCGAATAGTTTTACACTCTGCAGAGGTTGCGCACTTTACCCACAAGATCCGGGGAACTTCCGTGTCATCCACGACCCGCGGTACCTCAAGTACCCGGGGTAAGCACCCGGTCATTACCTTTCCTTAGACGACACTAACATAGAGTCCACTCGTTGGTACACGGCCCTCGGGTACAAACAGTAGATCACGGGGCTTGCCCAAATTCAATGTCACGCGTACCCGAAGGGACCAACGGTGTGTCCGGTGCCCTGTGAAAACAGTCATGGCCGCCTATCCAAGCACGACCCCGTCCCGGGAAAGACCTCAAGTCTTCCCGTCACTAGTAATGCGGGCACCATTCTAGTATCGACCTAAGTAATCAATAAAGCCCCGTCCCATAAGGGGTAGTGTGGTTGCACATGTTTGGTTGGGACGGTAGTCACACATAAATCTAATCCATCATTCCACCATGCACATGATCTACCGGCACATCACTTCTTTCTCAAGTGATGACCTAACACATCATCACCCTCGGTCATTAGGGGCACCCGATGGGTTCATGCAAAGATTTCAACTATGCGGGTTCATATCACACATGCATCACATAAGCATCATGACCATCTATTGCATGTCATCTAGCATATAGCAAGATCAACAATAAAGCATGCATCATGTGGTGGTTCATCTAGGTTACCATCGTAACCCTATCATCATGCATCGGAAACAAACGGGTTCCGAGGAACAAGTGTATCATGGTCAAAGGGCTGCTTGCCTGGATTGGCTTGGTCTTCAAAGTCTCCAAGTCCTTCTCCTTCTTCTTCCACAGCAACTTCGTCAAATACGGGATCTATACGTCGCATAATAATAACGGAAAAATAAGAATACAAATAAAACAGAAAAATCAAAGTGCTCAGAAAAATGTCAACTCATTTTTGTAAAATACTAGAGGGATTTCTAAGACGGGGAAAAATCTTAGTTGGAGTTTTGGAGTTACAGAATAGGACATATTGATTTTTGAACAGGAGTTATACTGCTCAAATTTGAATTTAAATTTGAACAGTACAGAAAAGTTTGATGGATTTGAATGAAAGTGGTACCATTAAATAGGTTGGAATATTACAAGATTTTAGGAGTTGGAAATATTTAATTTGGATCAATATTCTTTTCTGTATAAATGTTTAAATCATTTACAGAAAAGAAAAAGAAAAAGGGGTCCTGTGCACTGGGCCAGAAGAGGCCACAGTGCACAGCCCAGACGGGCTGGCCCAGCCGCACGGAGCCAGCGCGCGCGCACGTCAGGTTTTCAAACCTGACGGGCGGGGCCCGTGGGTCAGCGGCACAGAGGAGGGGGAGAGAGGTGGGGGGATGACAGGCGGGGCCCGCCTGTCATCTCTAACCCCTCGGCCACCGCGGCGGCGAGCTCACCGGCGACGATTCCGGCCACGGCGACGGCAACGGAGGCCAGGGACGGACTCAGCGTCGTGTCGCGGTTGTAGTGGTGGTAGTGCGGCACGGAGGGGAAGTCTGGTTCGCCGACGACGAGGTGGGACGGCGGAGGCTCGTCGGAGGGTAGTGGCTGCGGCTGTTTCCGGCTGCCACAGAGAGGGGAAACAGGGGGGAAATGATCAGTGAGGTGCGGCGGTTCCGAAATGAGTGGAAGGGGAGGCAGGGGAGGCCCGTACCTCGAGATCGCCGGCGGCCCGACGCGGCGGAGCTCCGGTCGATCCCGAGCACTTGGACCTTCTGGGGTCGAACTGGAGTTGCTGGGGGGATCAGTGGAGAGGAGTGAGGCTGTGGATGGTGCTGGAGGGGCTCGGGAGGGGCTATATATAGGAGCTCGACGGGGACCCGTGGTCCAGTGCGCCGGCGAGCTCACCGGCGAGGCTACAGCGCACGAGAGGCTAGGGGAATGGGTCTGTGGAGCTCCTGGACGAGTTCCACGTCCAGTAGAGGTGAGAGGAGGAGCGGGGGAGCGTCAGAGGGGTGAGCGCGTGCGAGGCAGAGGAGTGGCCGCCGCGGGCGGCCAGCGCGCGTGCGACGGCGGCTACTGGAGGGCGCAAGAGGAGGGGGGACAGCGCCGGGGAGGTTGCGGACGTCGAGGTGCCTCGACTGGCGCGAGGGGGAGGCCCGAGGCTGTCGGGGTTCAGCGATTGGCTGGAGCCAGCATGCGAGGTGCACTGTTCGCGCGCTCCAGAGCATGCGTTTGACTGGCATCGACGCGCTCTCGCCGGTTTGGTCCGTTCCAGCGTGCCCAACAGTGTCTAGCACGTTGTAGGAGAAGTAAAGAAATGCCCTGAGGCCTTGGATGCCCTGGGGGTGCAGAGAGAGGGAGAGGGCTGGTAACATGGTGGAAACTGGCTGTACAGCAAGGTAAAACAGAGGTTTCACCCCTCAATCATGGAGCTGAGGTGCTGGGGGAGTTACTGGAGGTAGCTGGTAACCCAATGAGCCTGTGGTAAGAAGTTGAGGCCATGGAGAAAAGTGAAAGTGGTCAAGTTGGAGGTTTTAGAATTTCTGCAGAAGGTGTTTGATCAGTGTTTGATCAAGTAAATGAAGTCCACTTGACATGGCACTTGACAGGGTTGAAAGACATGAGAAAATAGGGTGCTTCACCAAATTTAGGCTCATTTGGAGAAACTAGCCAATGTAACTTTGGTGAACCCTAGAAATCAATAGAAACAATTTCATCTTGATTGAGTCAAGCTAATCATCTCCCCTTGATGCACCACTTGGTGTAGCATCATCATTTGGGGTGTTGATCATGCCCACAAAGTTTGAAGCTCCAGATAAAAAGTTGGTAATGTAAAGTTGTTCAAATTTGCATTTGAACAGAAAGGGTTTTGAGGTGATCTGATCAAGTTGCTCTATTCAAATTCTTGTGCCATTTGGTCTAGGTGCCTTATTAGGCCATTCTAGCATGTGCACCAAGTTTGAGAGCATTTGGACAAGTTTGGCAATGTAAAGTTGCTCAAACTTCAAATATGGACATAATGGTTATGAAGGGGTTTGAGGAGGTTTTCTTGCTTCCCAAGGCATGGGACTTGGCAAGATCAACAAATATGTCATAAATGACATGATAGAATTTCCCTGGAATTTTTGGAGAAAAATTCCTTTGTAAATATTTCAAAAGCTTGAAATATCCAGAAAGGGTTTTAGAAGGTTTAGCCCATTATTTTGAACATGACCAAGTGTTGAAACTCTCATATATGGACAATATATGTCCTATGAGTCTCTCTGAATTTTGGCAAATATTTTTGAAACAGTTAAATAATTTGCCCCTATTAAAGACCATTTCTGGCCTTAAGAAAAAGCTTTTAAATAAAATAGGAAAATAACTTTTAAAATCATACCTTTGTGGTTTCTGGGAGTCCTATGGCTACTAGGTCTCAAATAAACCTTTTGAAATAATTTTCTCACCCTAAATCAAGTACTTGTAGTGCAAATCTTAATTCAGGGGTTTTTGGAAAACTAAATTTATAAAATACTTTTTGGCCAAATTATTTTTGTAAGAAAATACTATACTGTTATATAACACTTGGCATGCTCATTGGGCAGAAGTTTTGAGTATAGGGATGAAATCTACAAAAGGTCATAGTTAACTTTAATGAGCACATGAAAAAGCAAATGAAGAAAACTCAATTCCAAATAAAAGCCAAATGATGCTAAAAAAAATTGCTGGTCCAAATTTTCATGCCTCAAAGTTACAAATAACATGTTACAAAATGCAGGGTGTGACAGACCTACCCCCCTTACAAGAATCTCGTCCCCGAGATTCCTAAGCTAGGGCTTAAAAGAGATCGGGAAACTCGGATCTAAGATAGTCTTCTCGTTCCCAGGTTGCTTCTGCTTCGGTGTGGTTGCTCCACTGGACCTTGAAGTACTTGATGGTACGGCTCCGCGTACGTCGTTCTGCTTTGTCCAGAATACGAATGGGATTCTCGCGGTAGGTCAGATCAGGCTGCAGATCAATGGCTTGGTGATCCACATCCTTGTAGAGACTGGGCTTGTCTGGAACTTGGAGACATTTCCGGAGTTGTGACACATGGAACACATTGTGCACATCGGATAGCTCAGGTGGTAGTTCCAACTGATAAGCCACTTCTCCTCGTCGTGCAGTGATCTCAAAGGGTCCAATGAACCTTGGTGCGAGCTTCCCCTTGACATGGAAACGCTTGGTTCCCTTTAGAGGAGTTACCCGCAGGTACACATGGTCCCCAACATGGAAACTCATGTCTCGGCGTCGAGTGTCAGCATAACTCTTCTGCCTTGACTTGGCTGCCTTTAATCGCTCTCTGACTAGCTGGACTTGCTCTTCTGCTGCGCGGAGATTATCCGGTCCAAAAACTAGTCCTTCTCCAGTCTCTGACCAGTTGAGGGGTGTGCGACATCTGCGTCCATACAACACCTCAAATGGTGCCATCTGAAGGCTTGACTGGTAACTGTTGTTATAGGAGAACTCGGCAAAAGGGAGATAGTCTTCCCACTTGGCTCCATATGCCAGGACACAGGCTCGGAGCATGTCTTCGAGAATCTGATTGACTCGCTCTGTTTGACCTCCGGTCTGCGGGTGGAAAGTTGTGCTGAAAGACAACTTGGTTCCCAAGGCTTCTTGGAACTTCTTCCAGAACCTTGAGGTGAACTGGGTTCCTCGATCTGACACAATCTCCTTGGGAACACCGTGAAGACTTACGATTCGGTCAATGTAGAGAGCTGCCAGCCGGTTGCCATCATAAGTGGTCTTGACAGGAATGAAATGGGCCACCTTGGTCAAATGATCGACTATGACCCAGATAGAGTCATGTCCTCTATTCGACCTTGGTAATCCAGTGATGAAGTCCATTCCGACTTTATCCCACTTCCACTCAGGAACCTTGAGTGGTTGAAGCAATCCAGCAGGTCGCTGATACTCAGCCTTGACCCTTTGGCACACATCACACTTTGCAACATAGGTTGAAATCTCTCTCTTCATACCGTGCCACCAGAATCGTGCCTTCAAATCTTGGTACATCTTGGTTCCTCCGGGGTGGATGGAATACGGAGTGTCGTGGGCTTCTTGCAGAATCAGCGTCTTCAGCTCGGTGTTGTTTGGCACGCAGAGGTGACCTTTGTACCAAACAATCCCGTGCTCGTCTTCGGAGAATCCTGGGGCCTTGCCCAGCTTCATCTTCTTCTTGATACCTTCGATGCTTGCGTGTCCATCTTGAGCCTTCGTGAGGTCGTCCACCAGGGTCGGTCTGACTTCCAAATGATCCAGAAATCCGTGGGTGACCAATTCCAAACTGAATTGTTCGATCTCCTTAAACAAGGCTGGCAGTCTTTCCTGAATAATGACATTCAAAGAGCAAGCCTTCCTGCTTAAGGCATCGGCCACCACGTTAGCCTTCCCAGGGTGATACAGAACACTGAGGTCATAGTCTTTGATGAGTTCCAACCATCTCCGCTGCCTCATGTTCAATTCTTTTTGGGTGAAAATATACTTCAGACTTTTGTGGTCTGTGTAAATCTCACACCGTTTCCCTAGGAGGTAATGCCGCCATGTCTTCAAGGCATGAACTACTGCCGCTAGCTCAAGATTGTGAGTAGCGTAGTTCTCCTCATGGGGTCGTAGCTGCCTGGAGAGGTATGCTATGACGTGGCCTTCTTGCATCAGAACACTTCCCAATCCGGTTCGAGAGGCATCACAATATATCACGAACTCCTTGTGAATATCAGGTGTTGCCAGGACTGGGGCGGTGGTCAATCTCTTCTTGAGCTCTTGGAAGCTCTCTTCGCACTTTGGCGTCCACTCGAACTTCTTGTCCTTCTTGAGGAGCTGAGTCATTGGTCGTGCAATGCTAGAGAATCCTTCCACGAACTTGCGGTAATAGCCCGCTAATCCGAGGAAGCTTCTGACTTCCTTGACGGTCGTTGGAGATTGCCATTGGGTCACAGCTTCGATTTTTGCAGGATCAACAGATAATCCTTCCTCGGTCAAGACATGACCTAAGAATCCAACTTTATGCAGCCAGAACTCACACTTGCTGAATTTGGCATACAGTTGGTGCTCACGAAGCTTGTCTAGGACCATCCTCAGATGCTGCTCATGCTCTTCCTCCGACATCGAGAACACAAGAATGTCATCAATGAAGACAACAACGAACTTGTCCAAATATTCCATGAAGACTTTATTCATGAGATACATGAAGTAAGCTGGGGCATTGGTTAACCCAAAAGACATGACCGTGCACTCGTACAGGCCATATCTGGTTACGAATGCCGTCTTCGAAATATCTTGGGGTCTGATCTTCAGCTGGTAATACCCAGATCTGAGGTCGATCTTGGAGAATACCTTGGCTCCGCTGAGTTGATCAAATGGATCTTCGATCTTGGGAAGTGGATACTTGTTCTTGATTGTAACTTCATTGAGGGAACGATAGTCAATGCATAAGCGGATGGTACCGTCCCTCTTTGCCACAAACAGAACAGGAGATCCCCAAGGGGAGGCACTCGGGCGGATAAATCCCTTCCTTAGCTGCTCTTCTAGCTGCTTCTTCAACTCGGCTAATTCTTCCGTCCCCATTCTATAAGGCTTCTTATAGATGGGTCCTGCTCCGGGCACGAGCTCAATGATGAACTCAATGTCACGGTCAGGGGGCATTCCCGGTAGTTCATCCGGAAAGACATCAGGATACTCACATACCACCGGTACTTGCTCTAGCCCAACTTCAGACAGACAGTTGACTTTAGCGGCTTGAGCGGAGGAGGAGTTGGGGGCAAACTTGACTTCTACTCCTTGGTCATTGGTCACAGTGACTGTCCGGTTGGCACAGTCTAACAAGCCTTGGTGCTTACTGAGCCAATCCATCCCTAAGATCACATCCAAGCCTTGCGATCTCAGGATGATAAGGTCTGCTAGGAAGTCTACACCGTTAATGGTAATACCGACTCCTTTACAGCCTATCTTGGCCCTCATCTCGGCTCCGGGGGTTTGTACCACCAGAGGGTTATTCAGGGGTGTAGGGGTCATGCCACTTTTTAATGCAAATCTTTGAGTGACAAATGAATGCGTTGCTCCAGAATCAAACAAGACAGTTGCAGGTGCTGAGTTGACAAGGAACGTACCCAGCACGACGTCCGGGTCTTCCTAGGCTTCTTCAGCAGTGACGTGATTCACACGCCCCTTCCCATAGTTCGGTGGATTGCGAGGAGCTGGGTTCCTTGGTGGCATTCCACGGCCTTGTCCCTGGTTCTGCGCATTGGGGCGCGGGGCATCATGCTTCTTGTTGGGGCATACCCTGGAGATGTGCCCGAGCTGACCACATCCAAAGCAAGTGACTTGGTTTGGAGTGTTGATCTTGTTGCCACCACTGGTATTGGGGTTGAAAGCTGGCCTGGGGTTGGCATACTGCTGAGGCTGAGGATTGGCACGAGGTGCAGGAGCTCTTGGCTGCTGATAGGTTGGCTTGGCCGGGGCTGACTGCCACGCACGAGGCTTCTGGTTGCTGGAACTTCCCTTACTGACCAACTTGCGCTTGCGAGTGTCTTCCAAAGCACGTCGCTTGTCTTCAAGCATGAGTGCCTTCTTCACCAGGTCAGGGAAAGACGGGCAGTCGCACACGACAAGCGAGTATTGCAGAGTCTGATTAAGGCCTTCCATGAAGCGCTCCCTTTTGGCAGCATCAGTGCTCACATCTTCAGGGGCATACCTTGACAGAATGCTGAACTTCTGCATGTACTCCTTGACAGTGCCACTTCCTTGCTTCAGGGCTCGGAACTCGCGCTTTTTGATAGCCATGATTCCGGAAGGAATGTGGGCCTTGCGGAATTCTGCCTTGAAGTTCACCCAAGTGATGTCTTGTTTAGCATGCATGACCTTGAATCCTTCCCACCAAGCTCTAGCAGTTCCCCCGAGGCAGTGGGCTGCATAAGCCACCTTCTCGCGGTCTTCGGTGCATCCGACTAGTTCCAGGATTTCCTCAATGGAACGGACCCAGTCATCTGCATCCAGGGGTTCAGCAGTCTCGATGAAGGTTGGCGGTGCATGCTTCTTGAACTCTGCCAACGTGGAACGTCCATTGCCATTCCCCGCCGGCTGGCGGTTGTTGGTGACAGCTTGAGCAATCAGCTGGAGAGCTGCAGTGTTGGCTTGGCGTTCCTCTCGGAAAGCTTGGAGAAGCTGAGCCATGTCCATGCTTGGAGGAGGTGGTGGTGGAGCATGGTCGTTGGTTTGGTCGTGGCCTGCCTCTGGCTGAGAGGATACTCCGGCTTCGGGCTGCTGGGTAGAGGTACCAGTACGAGTTACAACAGGCATCCTGTTGGAGCGGTAAAAGGTCTCATGACTCGGGAGAGGGAAAGAAAGAAAGATGGGTGCCTAGTAAGGGGGTGGGTGTGACACTAAATCAAATCATGCAAGGGCCGAGAGGCCAAAACACATTCATTAAAATCCAAATGGGTGATGTAGTCGTTTACACATTCCCGAAGGAAGATTACGACTTACATCCAGACACAACAAAAGCAAACGCTAGATGGTTTCATATGAACCACACAGGGACTCGACTGCGCATAGGGGTTACACGACCTATCCTACCGTAGGGGTTACAACGGGCATATCCGGGTAGCGAATAATGCCTAAGCGGCGGAATGCTCGGTCGCGTATTCCGGCTCTTCTGGGTCTTCCTCCTTGTCTTCATCTGTCTGGGCTCCCTTGTCGCTGGAGGGAGTGGGGGAGTGGAGGAGTTGGATACGACGGTGCTTCGACGGTGGTGCAGGGAAAAGCTGGCGATACTCCCTTGCTGTCATCCGGCGTCGCCGAGGTGGTTCTTCACCCTTGGAAGACACATCCTCGGAGGGCCTTCCGCCTCGATATGCGATAGCGGATTGTCCAGAAGGTGCTCCTTCCTTCTTGATCCTGTTTGCCTTCTCTTGAGCTCGACGAAGAAGTGCCTTGGTCTTGTAAAGTTCTTCTCGAAGCTTCATTGATTCCGAGGCCAAGTCTTGTGCCAGGCTGTCGGCACATAGACTGAAGTAGGTCTGGAACCGAAGCGAGAGTCCTTCCTTCTGTGGAGGGGCTAGTGCGCTCCTTTCTTCGTCACCTTCCTTCCGGTAAGGTAAGAAGCGAGTTGCCATCTTGGCTGCCATCTCCGGAAGGAGCTCGCGGAGACGGGTTAGTGCCTTGAGTGCAGCAGCCTCAACAGCGAGTGGTAGTGTCGCCATCTGGGGTCCCTCGAAGAACCAACTTGTGGGAGGATCGTTTGCCTTCACGATCACTTCCACATGGTACTCCACCTCAGTATCGCTCACCCAATGCTCAAGGTAGGTGAGGATGGGTGCTCGGTGGAACTGACACTCCTGGAGGCTATCCTCGAGAAGTAGGGGAAACCCAGTGGTCAGGTGCTCTTCGGGTACAGCGGCCATCTACAAAGGTGGAATAGGAGGGGTTAATAAGCTGAGAAATCTCAGGTTTAGAAAAGAAGAGAGGTTCAGAAGGTTTTGAAAAAAGGGGTCTCATCTAACTAACGCCCATGCTAACTAAGGCTTCCTACAGTCAGGATGGCTCTGATACCAGCTCTGTGGGGACCCCGACTTGGAAGGCGAGATCACCGAATGCACGTGTACAGTGATCCCAGAGATCAATGCTCACTGAACACACAGAAGCTGAAATAACAAGAGTCTTACATCCATACAAATAGTCTTACACGAATTAAGGCCATTATGGCCAAGTCTTACATACATAGAGCCTCACGGGCTGAATAGGAAATAACTCAAATAGCGGAAGTCTTCGGTAAACGGGTAGAACCCATGCCATCTGCCTTAACCCTATAGGCATTCTGACTGGGATAGCGTCCTAGTTCGCATGGTCGTCTCCAAAGAACTCTTCCTCATATTCCTGTTCTTCCATGCCTGGCCAATTAAATAACCAGTGGCAAGCCAATGAGTACTTTTGAATGTACTCGCAAGCAACCCATGATGTGGTAACAATGCAATGGAACAATAATGAACAATCCAGCAGGAAGCTAGAACAATATGCTATTATCAAGTTTATGCATCAATAACCTCGCGTAACCTCGAAGACAGGTTACCGATATCAACATGAATATGATTCATCTCATCGAGTCAAGTCTCCATCTTGACTCATCACACACAACATAACACCAATGAAGTAAAATTCTGGACATAGTTTAAGTAGCACCACCCAACTGTCCATGACCGTGGACACGGCTATTCGAATAGTTTTACACTCTGCAGAGGTTGCGCACTTTACCCACAAGATCCGGGGAACTTCCGTGTCATCCACGACCCGCGGTACCTCAAGTACCCGGGGTAAGCACCCGGTCATTACCTTTCCTTAGACGACACTAACATAGAGTCCACTCGTTGGTACACGGCCCTCGGGTACAAACAATAGATCATGAGACTTGCCCAAATTCAATGTCACGCGTACCCGAAGGGACCAACGGTGTGTCCGGTGCCCTGTGAAAACAGTCATGGCCGCCTATCCAAGCACGACCCCGTCCCGGGAAAGACCTCAAGTCTTCCCGTCACTAGTAATGCGGGCACCACGCTAGTATCGACCTAAGTAATCGATAAAGCCCCGTCCCATAAGAGGTAGTGTGGTTGCACATGTTTGGTTGGGATGGTAGTCACACATAAATCTAATCCATCATTCCACCATGCACATGATCTACCGGCACATCACTTCTTTCTCAAGTGATGACCTAACACATCATCACCCTCGGGCATTAGGGGCACCCGATGGGTTCATGCAAAGATTTCAACTATGCGGGTTCATATCACACATGCATCACATAAGCATCATGACCATCTATTGCATGTCATCTAGCATATAGCAAGATCAACAATAAAGCATGCATCATGTGGTGGTTCATCTAGGTTACCATCGTAACCCTATCATCATGCATCGGAAACAAACGGGTTCCGAGGAACAAGTGTATCATGGTCAAAGGGCTGCTTGCCTGGATTGGCTTGGTCTTCAAAGTCTCCAAGTCCTTCTCCTTCTTCTTCCACAGCAACTTCGTCAAATACGGGATCTATACGTCGCATAATAATAACGGAAAAATAAGAATACAAATAAAACAGAAAAATCAAAGTGCTCAGAAAAATGTCAACTCATTTTTGTAAAATACTAGAGGGATTTCTAAGATGGCGAAAATCTTAGTTGGAGTTTTGGAGTTACAGAATAGGACATATTGATTTTTGAACAGGAGTTATACTGCTCAAATTTGAATTTAAATTTGAACAGTACAGAAAAGTTTCATGGATTTGAATGAAAGTGGTACCATTAAATAGGTTGGAATATTACAAGATTTTAGGAGTTGGAAATATTTAATTTGGATCAATATTCTTTTCTGTATAAATTTTTAAATCATTTACAAAAAAGAAAAAGAAAAAGGGGTCCTGTGCACTGGGCCAGAAGAGGCCACAGTGCATAGCCCAGACGGGCTGGCCCAGCCGCACGGAGCCAGCGCGCGCGCATGTCAGGTTTTCAAACCTGACGGGCGGGGCCCGTGGGTCAGCGGCACAGAGAAGGGGGAGAGAGGTGGGGGGATGACAGGCGGGGCCCGCCTGTCATCTCTAACCCCTCGGCCACGGCGGCGGCGAGCTCACCGGCGACGATTCCGGCCACGGCGACAGCAACGGAGGCCAGGGACGGACTCAGCGTCGTGTCGCGGTTGTAGTGGTGGTAGTGCGGCACGGAGGGGAAGTCTGATTCGCCGGCGACGAGGTGGAACGGCGGAGGCTCGTCGGAGGGTAGTGGCTGCGGCTCTTTCCGGCTGCCACAGAGAGGGGAAACAGGGGGGAAATGATCAGTGAGGTGCGGCGGTTCCGAAATGAGTGGTAGGGGAGGCAGGGGAGGCCTGTACCTCGAGATCGCCGGCGGCCCGACGCGGCGGAGCTCCGGTCGATCCCGAGCACTGGGACCTTCTGGGGTCGAACTGGAGTTGCTGGGGGGATCAGTGGAGAGGAGTGAGGCTGTGGATGGTGCTGGAGGGGCTCAGGGGGGCTATATATAGGAGCTCGACGGGGACCCGTGGTCCAGTGCGCCGGCGAGCTCACCGGCGAGGCTACAGCGCACGAGAGGCTAGGGGAATGGGTCTGTGGAGCTCCTGGACGAGCTCCACGTCCAGTAGAGGTGAGAGGAGGAGCGGGGGAGCGTCAGAGGAGTGCGCGCGTGCGAGGCAGAGGAGTGGCCGCCGCGGGCGGCCAGCGTGCGTGCGATGGCGGCTACTGGAGGGCGCAGGAGGAGGGGGGACAGCGCCGGGGAGGTTGCGGACGTCGAGGCGCCTCGACTGGCGCGAGGGGGAGGCCCGAGGCTGTCGGGGGTCGGCGATTGGCTGGAGCCAGCATGCGAGGTGCACTGTTCGCGCGCTCCAGAGCATGCGTTTGACTGGCATCGACGCGCTCTCGCCGGTTTGGTCCGTTCCAGCGTGCCCAACAGTGTCTAGCACGTTGTAGGAGAAGTAAAGAAATGCCCTGAGGCCTTGGATGCCCTGGGGGTGTAGAGAGAGAGGGAGAGGGCTGGTAACATGGTGGAAACTGGCTGTACAGCAAGGTAAAACAGAGGTTTCACCCCTCAATCATGGAGCTGAGGTGCTGGGGGAGTTACTGGAGGTAGCTGGTAACCCAATGAGCCTGTGGTAAGAAGTTGAGGCCATGGAGAAAAGTGAAAGTGGTCAAGTTGGAGGTTTTAGAATTTCTGCAGAAGGTGTTTGATCAGTGTTTGATCAAGTAAATGAATTCCACTTGACATGGCACTTGACAGGGTTGAAAGACATGAGAAAATAGGGTGCTTCACCAAATTTAGGCTAATTTGGAGAAACTAGCCAATGTAACTTTGGTGAACCCTAGAAATCAACAGAAACAGTTTCATCTTGATTGAGTCAAGCTAATCATCTCCCCTTGATGCACCACTTGGTGTAGCATCATCATTTGGGGTGTTGATCATGCCCACAAAGTTTGAAGCTCCAGATAAAAAGTTGGTAATGTAAAGTTGTTCAAATTTGCATTTGAACAGAATGGGTTTTGAGGTGATCTGGTCAAGTTGCTCTATTCAAATTCTTGTGCCATTTGGTCTAGGTGCCTTATTAGGCCATTCTAGCATGTGCACCAAGTTTGAGAGCATTTGGACAAGTTTGGCAATGTAAAGTTGCTCAAACTTCAAATATGGACAGAATGGTTATGAAGGGGTTTGAGGAGGTTTTCTTGCTTCCCAAGGCATGGGACTTGGCAAGATCATCAAATATGTCATAAATGACATGATAGAATTTCCCTGGAATTTTTGGAGAAAAATTCCTTTGTAAATATTTCAAAAGCTTGAAATATCCAGAAAGGGTTTTAGAAGGTTTAGCCCATATTTTGAACATGACCAAGTGTTGAAACTCTCATATATGGACAATATATGTCCTATGAGTCTCTCTGAATTTTGGCAAATATTTTTGAAACAGTTAAATAATTTTCCCCTATTAAAGACCATTTCTGGCCTTAAGAAAAAGCTTTTAAATAAAATAGGAAAATAACTTTTAAAATTATACCTTTGTAGTTTCTGGGAGTCCTATGGCTACTAGGTCTCAAATAAACCTTTTGAAATAATTTTCTCACCCTAAATCAAGTACTTGCAGTGCAAATCTTAATTCAGGGGTTTTTGGAAAACTAAATTTATAAAATACTTTTTGGCCAAATTATTTTTGTAAGAAAATACTATACTGCTATATAACACTTGGCATGATCATTGGGCAGAAGTTTTGAGTATAGGGATGAAATCTACAAAAGGTCATAGTTGACTTTAATGAGCACATGAAAAAGCAAATGAAGAAAACTCAATTCCAAACAAAAGCCAAATGATGCTAAAAAAATTTGCTGGTCCAAATTTTCATGCCTCAAAGTTACAAATAACATGTTACAAAATGCAGGGTGTGACACTCTCATCTCCCTTCCTCGCCTCCAGTGGCCAGGAGCCCCGGAGCCGCGTCGTCCACGAGGTCGCCTCTCAGGCCCTACGGCCAGGAGCGCGCCGGGGCCTTCTCCAGGAGCCTCCCCGCCTTGCACCAGCGCCGTGGCTTCCTCCAGCTCGCCATGGCCCTGCGTCGTCCAGGCCGCCCCGTCGGTCGATCTCCTCGCCAAGCCGCTCCGCCCCGCGCGCCTGGTGCCGCGAGCCGGCCCGGACCAGCCAGAGCGTCCCGGCCGCGACCTCCCTCAGGCCGGAGCTGCTCCCTCCATCTCCAGCAGCAAGGCCTGCGCCTCCCCGTCGCCCCGCGAGCCGGCCCTGCCTCCTCGCCGGCCGCCCCGCGTCTGCTTCGCCAAGGCCGCGTCCACGAGCAGCTTCACCGCAGCCTTTTTCCTGTGTTTTTTTGTTTTGTTGCTGTTATTGTTATCTCAAGTAACCATGTAACAACGTCTTCTTCCACTACGTCTCGAACCGTCCCGAAACGAGTGTTTCGAAGGTATAACCCTGAGACGTGACCCGTGTGATGTTGTGTTGTATGAGATGTCTCCCTTGTGTGCATCGTGTCCGTTGTGCCCTCTTTTGTCACCGACCCGTGGGAACCCGAAAACCGGGAGCACCCCATCGTCTTGCATGTCTCGTTCACCCCACCTTTCATCTCATTTGACTCGCTCACGCCATCTTTTCTTTTGCACCGGACTCTCAACGAGTTACCGGAACCGATATGTTGCGTGGCATCATTTTCGGATCGTTGCCGTGGCACCTTTTCATTCCACCACGGTGACAAATACTTCATATCTTCTTCATGTCAACCTTTTAATAAATTGCATAAACTTGATCATGTCATCCGCATCATATTAACAACACTAAAATGTTTAATTGTTGTTTGCTTATAATTACTAAACATGCTCATGGGGATTTTCCGGATATGTTGTTGTTATTTTCCGGCGTCATTTAAAATGTCTAATAGTGTAGCTTTATTATGCTTCACCTCTTGCCATGTTAATAAACATTTAACCTTGTCTTGTAATAACGAGAGTCAACTAAATAATAACTTGTGGTGTTTCTGCATATTGAGCTCCACTTAACTTGTAGTGTTGTTTGTGCACTTTGCCATGCCATGCATATTAAACCGGACATGCATCATACTTGGATGTGCATCGTATGCCATGTTTATGATTGTGTGTTTACCGTGTTGTTTCTTTCTTTCCGGTTGCTTCTCTTGTTAGCTTCGGATTCGAACCGGAGTTGTGAGGATTTTCTCGTCTCTGTTGCTTCGTCTACTTCATGGATCTGTTCATCTCCCTTGTGGAATCCCAGGCAAGATGACCGAACCTCGATAACATTACTATCTTTGCCTATTGCTAGTAGTCTCGCTCTTTAGTATATTGCCTCGATGCCCATGTTTTCCTGTCAGCCTCCTATTGTAACCATGAACCTGTCTAACCACCCTACCTATGCAAACCGTTGAATGGCTAAGTACGCTTCGCTCAGCCCCTCTTATAGCATTGTTAGTTGCAGGTGAAGATTGAAGATGCTTGCTTCATGTTGAAGTTGTTGGGTTATATCACACTATATAAATGCTTAAAAAGAAATCATCTATATACTGGCAAGGGTGGAAGGCTAAGCCTTTTGCTTGGTGATTTGTTCCACTCATGCCGTTAGGAACCGTATAAACCGGTGTTATGTTCCTTGATTATGCGTTCCTAACCCGGTTGGGGTGTATGGTACCCCCTTGATAAACCACTAAGTGCTAAGTCTTTTCCAGCAAGTCCCAACATTTGGTACTATTTGCCTCATAATAACAACTTAATTAATTAATTAAAATTGCATAGGGGGTCGCGTCCCCGAGGATTCTTAATTCTACATAGCAGGGGGGGCCAGTGCTGATGGTGTTGGTCCCAAACGGGGAGCCTGCGGGAACCACCACAGGGAAACTCGAGGAATGGGTCCTATAGCATAGCCCATCCGGTCGTGTCCTGAGACTTAGATACGCGCGAATACTATCAGGGTGTCGACACGCCGGGAGGATTTGCTGGATTAGCCTTACCTTAGTTCGGTTTAACTTGAGCACGGGATTCCGAGAATACTCGGTCTTCCCACCTTGGAGTTGCGACTCCGCGGATCGTGGGCTTGTAATGGGTCAAGTTGGAACACCCCTGCAGGGTTATGAACTTTCGAAAGCCGTGCCCGCGGTTATGTGGCAGATGGGAGCTTGTTAATATCCGGTTGTAGAAAACTTGACACAATGTTCTAATACACTACCAGCGTGTGTACCGTGACTGTCAATTTCCGAATAGGGATTCGGGAGTTGAACACGGTGGGGTTATGTTTGACTGGCTTTAGTTAGGATCACTTCGTGATCATCTCTCGACCGAGGCTTTCTCTTCTCGCTCTCTATCACGTAAGCTAGTTGCTAGTTGCTGCTGCAGACACTACTCTTTTCTTCAGCCTTATCCTCTCCCAAGGCTTAAATAGTCTTGTTACCCGGGAACGGGATTGCTGAGTCCTCTGTGGCTCACAGTTACTTCACCACACCAGATGCAGGTTCAGCCGAGTTTGATGCAGAAGCTAGTTCAAGTACTTCACTGGGAGCTCGATGAAGAGTTTGGCCGTATGCTTGTGACGTTTCGACGATCAGTAGTGGTTTCTACTAGGATTCGATCCTGACCTGTGGCTTTATGTTGTTTTGCTATCTTTATTTTGGATCTTACCCTTAGATGGGATGTGATGTTTTGAATGATGATTGCTTATGTAATGTATTGTGTGAAGTGGCAAGTGTAAGCCAACTATCTCCTTTTGCAATTTAATCCCTCTTTTACATGAGTCGTGCAAAGATACCAAACTTGAGATCATTCTAGGATGGGCTTATACATTTAAGTCATCCCTCGACACGTAGGAGGTATAGTCCCATCCTGGGCATTACAGATGTGGTTGCTTTGAAGATAATAAGGTGTTTTCTTGAAATTGGAGCAGAGAAGTGGGCTATTGTTGCAAAAATGCCACAACTTACCTCACGGTCGTTAGATGCAGATCTAATTGTCAGAAACGATGGATGGCAGACACACCACCATCACCAACTGAGTCATTTATAGGAGTATATATATATTTCTCAGGCTGTTATGATGAGGTGAGGGAGGGATGTGGTTTCTTTCAAGATAATAAGGGGTTTTCTGCAAATTTGAGTAGAGAAGTGGGCTATTGTTGCAAAAATGCCAGAACTTACCTCACGGCCGTTAGATGGAGATCTAATTGTCAGAAACGACGGATGGCAGACACACAACCGTCACCAACTGAGTCTTTTATAGGAGTATATATATATTTCTCGGGCTCTTTTGATGAGGTGAGGGAGGGATGTGGTTGCTTTCAAGATAATAAGGGGTTTTCTGCAAATTGGAGCAGAGAAGTGGGTTATTGTTACAAAAATGCCACAACTTACCTCACAGCCGTTAGATGCAGATCTAATGGTCAGAAACGACGGATGGCAGACACACCACCATCACCAACTGAGTGTTTTATAGGAGTATATATATATTTCTCAGGCTGTTTTGAAGAGGTGATGGAGGGACGTGGTTGCATTCTAGATAATAAGGGGTTTCTGCAAATTGGAGCACAGAAGTGGGCTATTGTTGCAAAAATGCCACAACTTACCTCACGGCCGTTAGATGGAGATCTAATGGTCAGAAACGACGGATGGCAGACACACCACCATCACCAACTGAGTCTTTTGTAGGAGTATATACATATTTCTCAGGATGTTTTGATGAGGTGATGGAGGGATGTGGTTGCTTTCAAGATAATAAGGGGTTTTCTGCAAATTGGAGCAGAGAAGTGTGCTATTGTTACAAAAATGTCACAACGTACCTCAAAGCCGTTAGACGCAGATCTAATCGTCAGAAACGACGGATGACGGGCACACCACCATCACCAACTGAGTCTTTTATAGGAGTATATATATATTTCTCACGATGTTTTAATGAGGTGAAGGAGGGATGTGGTTGCTTTCAAGATAATAAGGGCTTTTCTGCAAATTAGAGTAGAGAAGTGTGCTATTGTTGCAAAAATGCCACAACTTACCTCACAGCCGTTAGATGGAGATCTAATGGTCAGAAACGACGGATGGCAGACATACCACCATCACCAACTAAGTCTTTTATAGGAGTATATACATATATATTTCTCACGCTGTTTTGATGAGGCGAGGGAGGGATGTGGTTGCCTTCCAGATAATAAGGGGTTTTATGCAAATTGGAGCACAGAAATGGGCTATTGTTGCAAAAATGCCATAACTTACCTCACGGCAGTTAGATGCATATCTAATGGTCATAAACGACGGATGGCAGACACACCACCATCACAAACTGAGTCTTTTATAGGAGTGTATATATATTTCTCAGGCTGTTTCGATGAGGTGAGGGAGGGATGTGGTTGCTTTCAAGATAATAAGGGGTTTTCTGCAAAATGGAGCAGAGAAGTGGTCTATTGTTGCGAAAATGCCACAACTTACCTCACAGCCGTTAGATGCAGATCTAATGGTCACAAACGACGCATGGCAGACACACCACCATCACCAACCGAGTCTTTTATAGGAGTATATATATATTTCTCAGGCTGTTTTGATGAGTTGAGGGAGGGATGTGGTTGCTTTCAAGATAATAAGGGGTTTTCTGCAAATTGGAGCAAAGGTGGGCTATTGTTAACAAAATGCCACAACTTACCTCACAGCCGTTAGATGCAGATCTAATGGTCAGAAACGACGGATGGTAGACACACCACCATCACCAACTCAGTCTTTTAAAGGAGTATATACATATTTCTCAGGATGTTTTGAGCTGGTGATGGAGGGATGTGGTTGCTTTTGAGATAATACGGGTTATCTGCAAATTGGAGCAGAGAAGTGGGCTATTGTTGCAAAAATGACACAACTTACCTCACGGCCGTTAGATGCAGATCTAATGGTTAGAAACGATGGATGGCAGACACACCACCATCACCAACCTAGTCTTTTATAGGAGTATACATATATTTCTCAGGCTGTTTTGATAAGGTGAGGGAGGGATGTGGTTGCTTTCAAGATAATAAGGGGTTTTCTTGAAATTGGAGCAGAGAAGTGGGCTATTGTTGAAAAAATGCCACAACAT
>LR738714.1:334999487-335021546 GCA_902687465.1 Secale cereale
TGTGTGTGTTTCTCAGGTTGTTTTCATAAGGTGAGGCAGGGATGTAGTTGCTTTCAAGATAATAAGGGGTTTTCTGCAAATTGGAGCAGAGAAGTGGGATATTGTTGCAAAAAATTCCACAACTTACCTCACAGCCAATAGATGTAGATCAAATGGTGAGAATCGACGGATGGCAGACACACCACCATCACCAAGTGAGTCTTTTATAGGAGTATATATATATTTCTCAGGCTGTTTTGATGAGGTGAGGGAGGGATGTGGTTGCTTTCAAGATAATAAGGGGTTTTTCTGCAAATTGGAGACGAGATGTGGGCTATTCTTCCAAAAATGCCACAACTTACCTCACGACCGTTAGATGCAAATCTAATGGTCAGAAACAACGGATGGCAGACACACCACCATCACCAAATGAGTCTTTTATCGGAGTATATATGTATTTCTCATGCTGTTTTGATGAGGTGAGGGAGGGATGTGGTTGCTTTCAAGATAATAAGGGGTTTTCTGCAAATTGGAGCAGAGAAGTGGGCTATTGTTGCAAAAATGCCACAACTTACCTCACGACCGTTAGATGCAGATCTAATGGTCAGAAACGACGGATGGCAGACTGTCAGGCCCAAGATGCGATTCTATCCCGATCATGTGACACTTACGTGATTGGGGCACAACCGCATTTCGGGCGCTTAGCAAGATGGATATAATTACATCGTACCATTACATAGATACATGGGGGATACAACAATACATACAAGTCACATGAATACAGCAACATCAATACAAAGTATCCGACTATGGATACAAACAAGAAAGAACAATGACATCCATCTGCTATCCCAGGCTGCCGACCCGGAACCTAACCCAAGACTGAAGAAGAAGAAGAAGAAGAAAGAACTCCAACACAACGATCATCACTCTCACGTCAAGACATCGGAAACCTGCACCTGCTAATGTTGTTGTAGTATCTGTGAGCCACGAGGACTCAGCAATCCCATAACCATGGGTAACAAGACTATCAAAGCTTAAAGGGTAGGAAGAGGTTAAGTGGTGAGGTTGCAGCAGCGGTTAAGCAATATGTATGGTGGCTAACTTACGAGTACAAGAATAAGATGAGCATCTACGCAAACGGTCGCAACTAGTAATGATTGCTAAGATCCTGAACTACATACGAGTCAAACATAACCACACTGTGTTCTCTTCTCAAAGTGAAAAGAGACAGTCATGGTTAGTCACACAGTTGTGTGTTTTACTTCGGATCCTCTGTCAAGTTTTCTACAACCGGACATTAACAAATTCCAATCTACCACATAACCGCGGGCACGGCTTTCGAAAGATCATAACCCTGCAGTGGTGTCCCAACTTAGCCCATCACAAGCTCTCACGATCAGCTGAAGTGATAAATATAATATCATCACCCCTTATCTTAGGGAAATCCGATCAGGCTCGGCATCCTGGTGCACAAGAAATTTCGACAATGGTAAAACAAGTACTGCAAGACCTCCCGGCGTGCCGACACCCTGATAGTAGCCGCACGTATCTCGTCCCAGGCCACGTCCGGATAGGTGAGCCTACGGGAGCCAATCCTCGAGTCTCCCCGTGGTGGCCGCGCAGTCTCCCCGTTTGGGACCAACACCATCAGCACTGCCCCCCTGATATGTTGAATTAAGAACCCGAGGACATCACCCCCTATGCAATTAATTAATTAATTATGTTGTTATTATGAGATTAAAACCAATGTTGGGCCTTGCTGGAGGAGTTTTATTCAAAAACGAAGTGTCAAGGGGTCCCCATATACCCAACCGTATAAGGAACGCAAAATCAAGGAATGCCGGTTTATCGGCGCCTAAGGTGGCATGAGTGGAACAAAACACCGAGCAAAAGGCCAAGCCTTCCACCCATGCCCAGTATATAGGTGTGTTAATATTAAATAAGAGATATTGTGATATTCCAACAACAAGTTCCCACCTGGAACTATCTTCATCTTCACCTGCAACTAACAATGCTATAAGAGGTGCTGAGCAAGTGGGTAACATAGCCAAACAATGGTTTTTGCTAGGAAGGTGTCAAAGGTTAGAGGTTTCATGGCAACAAGGAGAGGGGTTGACAATAAGGTGGGTAGCGCGACATATAACGATAGCATCGAGACAACTAAGCAAAGACAATGATAGTAAAGGTATCCAAGGGTATGGTCATCTTGCCTGAGATCCCGCAAGGAAGAAGGACGGATCCATGAAGAAGACGAAGAAGAAGCCTTGAAGAAGAACCATGGGTAGACGAACGAATCCTCACGAACGCAACGGAACAAGCACTAACGAGAAGAAGCAAGCAACACGGTAAACACATCACACGAGACATGACAATATGCTCAACCAAGTATGATGCAAGACAGTTCTATATAGGATGCACTACAAGTCTATAGAGGAAGCAAAACATGGCAAGGTAGTAAGCACAGAAAAACAACACAGTCTATATATGATGCAATACATGGCAAGATGCAAGGCAAACCTATACAGGAAGCAATACATGGCAAGGTAGGAAGCACAGAAAAACAGCACAAGTCTATATATGATGCAATACATTACAAGGTATTATGCAAGACAAACTTATACAGGAAGCAATACATGGCAAGGTAGGAAGCACAGAAAAACAACACAAGTCAACAAGTTTAAATGAGGCCTGAAACTACATATAACAAACCCGGTAAGCCCTCATATGCATAGTTTGAAATTAGTCCAGATCTGAACAAACGTTAAGTTAATGTTGTTAAACAGCAAGTTAACATGCACCATGATGATCTACACGAAATTCTAGTCAAGTTTCATACAAAGTTTGTTTAATTCGGGGCTACGGCCTAGAAGATATGAGCAAAACAAGTCAAACATGACAACGGTGCAAGAAGCACCCAAAAATCAAGCAAACTCACTCCAAACATGAAAACAATATGATATTATGATTCTACATGCAAAATCACACAAGTTTCATATAAGGCACACCCAAAACGGAGCAACAGGCTAAAAGATACACATGAAATAAGATATAACAACAAGCTGAAGTTAACAGCCACATAGCAACTTTGAGGAAGAAATATATACTCTACAGCACTCAAACATGGTGACCAGAAGCATGGACATGAAGTATACATCTCCTACAGCAAACAACTCCATTGGAGCATCTCCATAGGAGGCATTGATCAATAGCAACAAGCTACAACATTTTGATCATGTTGATAAAAACCTGACAGTAATATTTTATAGCAACTTGGGAGCAAGAAATAAATAAGCTACAGCAACCCATATGAGCAAGTGAGGACATGGATGGATAGACAACAACATTTACAACAAGGAATGATCAATGGACACCCCAAAACTAACATGGATTTGCCTAGGGCATCAAGCAAACATAGCATCAGGATATGATAGATTCCAGACTTGGTGAGATTTCACTAAGTGTTAAAACAGCAATAACAACATGGCATGTTTACAAGCATGTTTAAGTCATATTAAAGCATAACATGGCAAATGGTTTGCACCACAGCAAAGAACACATGATGGGGAATCTAAAACATATGGGCATGTGACATGGGGACAAACACATCAATAGCAACGAGCTCCTCAACTAGGCATCTCGTAACAAGTTACAAAACCTAATAGCCACATGCACTTTTGCAATAGAGATTGACATGGCAATATGAACTCTAACATGGATGCTATAGCAACCAACATGTAGAGCATCTCATGATGAACATTTTGACATATCATTTGCATCATTTGGATAAACATGCACCAAGTTAACATATCTCAAACATGGCAACAAAATAGCAAGTAGCAGCAGTTTATAACAAGTAGCACTCTTGCAACAGATATAAGAGCATCTAGATGAAGTCAAACAAGCATGGCACAATCGAACAAAGTGTAGAGCACATCACCACGGTCAATTTGACATATCATTTGCACAATTTGGATAAGCACACAAAAAGATATCACCAGCCAAAGATGCAACTTTATAACAGTTTTCAGGGACTTAGCAAAAAAAACAGCACCTCGGGAAACGTACATGTTCGAAGAGGGGCGGACACTACTGACGTCTGGGGTCCACGGGCAGCGCCACAGAGAGGCGGCAGACATGTCCGGGGCTCCTCCCGGACACGTCCGTCGGCGGCGGCGGCCGGGCCCACCGGCAGCGGCTCGACGGAGGTCAACGCGAGCACCGGCGGGCGAACTCCGGCGACAGGAGCATCTCCGAGGCCGGGGAATGGACGGATCCGGCCGCCCGTGGCCCGGATCTGGCCGGAGAGGAAGGATCGGCGGCGGGGCAGGCCTCTGGCGGCGGCGGCGGACTGGATCCTGGCGGCGACGCCTGCTGGGCGAGGGAGAGCCGGAGGACGGCGGCGAACGCAGGGTCGGCGGCGGTCGGTGCTCGAGTGGGAGGCGGCGTCTGGTCATCGGCGACGAGGGCTCCGGCTCGCCGGCGAGGTGACGAAGAGGAGCGACGGCGGCTCGGGAGCTCGGGAAGACAGGCACTGCGGCGCTCGGGCGGGCGCTCGTGGCGGTTCGGGCCCGCGGAGCCCGGCGCGGCCCGGAGCGGGCCGGGAACGGGTCGTGCGGCTGGAGGGGCAGGGAACGCCCAGGTGGCGCAGGGCGACATGGATTTGGCCACGCGGCGGGCTGCTGTTTGCCGGGCGCTGCCCAGGTGGCGGCGCTGGCCACTAGGAGGGCGCCAAGTGGCGAAGGAGGGACGGGCCGACACTGAAATTGAGGAAGGAGCTCAGATTTCGAGGTGGAGGAGGCTGGGAGGAAGAGGGAGGCTAGGGATGCCCAAATTTGGAAGGAAGGGGCCTATATATAGGCATAGGGGCTAGGGTTTGGGGGTTTTAGCTCCGTATCGAGCCGTACGATCTCGATCGTGCGGCTCCAAGCGGAGGGGGGAGTAGGCTGGGCCTAGTGGGCTGTGTAGAGGGGTGTGGGCTGAGATGGGAGGAGAGAGGGAGAGGCCCGCGGGAGTTTTCGGAGACCGAAAACGTTCGACGTTTAAACCGGTGACTAGTGCCGCTATATTTAACGGTTCGCCTAACAAACGAGCTCCGAATGCCATGAAATTTGGCAGGCGGCCTGTCTACACTATAATAAGACCACACGCCAAGTTTCAACCCATTCCAGGAACATTTTCCGGCCACTCACAAAATAAATATTCGGAGGCACCGCGGGCACGTGTGAGTGTGTCTGGGCTCAGAACGGACAACGGAGAGGACGGGCGAACTCGGGCGGATGCAAGTTTTGAAAACATGCTGATGCAACACACATGATGACATGGCAAGATGCACACGCAAGCATATGACATGGCAACGGCGACGAATAACTGGCTGACACCTGGCGCACCGGTCTCGGGGTGACACAACACTCCCCTACTAACAAGAGATCTCGTCCCGAGATCTTAGGAACGAGACGGAAGAGAAAAAGGAAGAACAAAGTTCTTCGATGACAGAAGAGTGAAACCAAAGAACCTTAAGAGGTTGAACAACGCGAAGGAAAGGATACCACAGAGATGGACGAGATTTGAGAAGCTCCGGTAAAATAAGCAACAAGGCATAAGACAAGAACCAAGAGGATAATTGACAAGAGAGACATAGAAACCACTCCGGTTAATAAGAGATAGACAAGGAATCTCCATGAAGGAATTCGGGCAGCACTCCGGCTGAAACTGAAAGAAATAGCACACCGGTTGAACAGGAATGGAATATGACAAGAACCTATGAATATGGAACGATCCATGACGAGATGAACAAGAAAGATGCCTCCGAAAGAATTTAAAGAGAGTGGATGAAAAGAATGAAGAAGAAGATGACAACTTTCACCACGAAAGAATTCGAAAGAGCATCTTCACAATAAGGCTTGAACGGAGTTGTTGAGAAAATCAACAACAAAAGAATAAGCTTGTTGTGGGCTTATGTAAACATCTCAAAAGTTGAGGTGAATTATGCCGCAACCAAAAGATTGAATAGATGAGAAGAGCGAAGAATGCAAAACTCCACTTCAAAAGAATACGAATGATTATTTGCATCTCGGGACACAAAAGATTAATGCTTGAGCTGCTCAATCAGAATTAGATGAACGTTGACGAATGATTTGAATTGCGATGAACCTCCACGAAGATCTCCGGTAATGAAAAAGACATGACGGACGATAAGAATAAGATTAAAGCCTTCCGATGATTTAGACGATAATCCGACGAGATAGCCGAGGAAACTTGAACTCCGGGTAATAAAAGATTTAATCACTTGGAACTAGAATTTATTCATCAAGAATAAACTCCACAGGAAAAGATTAAATGAACTTGAAGAAAAAATAAGAATTATGTTATGCTTATCCTCCACCGATTAAATTGATGAGAAGCAATGGATTTGCATATCACTTATTCTCTTTGAAATGATTAAAGAGGGATATATCGCGAACTTGCGAAAATCTTCATGAACCACCGGTAGGATAGGAATATAAGAATGGATAGATATGATAACACCGGAGAAAGAACTGTTGAGCGAACCACCGTAAAGAATTAAAGTCGAGTGAAGAAAATGAACGAACCACCGTGAAGAATTAATCGAATGATGAAAAGAACAAACCACCGAGAAGAATTACAATCGAGTGAAGAACGAGAATGACCACCGTAAGGAATGAAATTGAACGATGCAAAAGGACAAGCCACCGTAAGAAATTGAATCGAGTGAATACGATGAATCGCCGGAAAGAATAAAGCACTTGAGGAAATTTAGATACAAGAGCAGGAAAAGATCACGAACTAACTAAAGAATACTTGAACGAAGCACCAGAAGAATGTGAGACGAACGAAGAGGCATCAATGAAGAATATTTGGAGGACGGAGTTGAAAACTGAGAATGAAGAAATCTTCTGAAATGATGGCCTTCGGAGGAACACAATGAAAAGAATTCAAGAACTACTCCGGATGAATGAAAAGAAAAAAAGATTGAACCAACGATGAAAGAATTGAAAGCAATCTTGGAGAAGGCATATGACTGATGGAATCCATGCTTACGTCACATTTGAAAAGAATTTAGGAACACTCCGAGAAATAGAAGAGTCAGGTAAGATCCTGGGAGTAAACTTGTGGGTTAGGGCCCACCGAAGAGAAACCCACCGTTCAAAAAGGATCGAAAAGAAGATAATGCACCGGAATGATTGAAAAACTCGAATGAGGTGACAACCTCGAATTAATTGCAAAACGGACGAATATCCTGAGATTTCTTCAGAACACCGGAACAATTAAATGGCGAGAGGTAAACGACCAAGAGTAACAATTGAGCTGAGGAAAAGAATATGAACAACATCGAATACTTGAGTTGAATCCACTGGAAACGAAGAAGAGGTGAAGAAGGACAAACTAGACGAGAATTCACCAGTTGATATAACTGAGAAAAGAATGCAAAGGATTCAACCGAGTAGGATGGATACTCGATTAAGGACTCCGGTCCGAGAAGAAAAAGGGTGGGAGGGTGGGAAAAAGAAAGACAACTTCGAAAGGGGAAACAACACCGGTTGAAAAGAACTGAGGATTGAACTTGTAAAGAAGAAGAGGGTCGAGTCCACTTGACGAGAGATGCACCAGATGAAAGAACTAACAACGCAACGAACGAAAACTATCCACGTGATCCTAAAAAAAATTGAAGGGGAAGAGGAGTAATTCAAAACACCTACGTCAAGATTCCTCACCATTGCGACGAAGGGGCAGGGGAGTAAAAAGAATTCCTACTCTCCGATATAACTAGACTCCGAAAGAAAATTATGCTAGACTCAACAAAGGCCATTCTACGATCAATCAAGGGGGCTCCTATGGTCGGTCGAGGCTCCGACCAACTTGTCAGGCCCAAAATGCGATTCTATCCTGATCACGTGACACTTACGTGATTGGGGCACAACTGCATTTCGGGCGCTTAGCAAGATAGATATCATTACATCGTACCATTACATACATACATGGGGGATACAACAATACATACAAGTCACATGAATACATCAACATCAATACAAAGTATTCGACTATGGATACAAACAAGAAAGAACAACGACATCCATCTGCTATCCCAGGCTGCCGACCCGGAACCTAACCCAAGACTGAAGAAGAAGAAGAAGAAGAAATAACTCCAACACAACGATCATCGCTCTCACGTCAAGACATCGGAAACGTGCACCTGCATCTATTGTTGTAGTATCTGTGAGCCACGAGGACTCAGCAATCCCATAACCATGGGTAACAAGACTATCAAAGCTTAAAGGGTAGGAAGAGGTTAAGTGGTGAGGTTGCAGCAGCGGCTAAGCAATATGTATGGTGGCTAACTTACGAGTACAAGAATAAGATGAGCATCTACGCAGACGGTTGCAACTAGTAGTGATCGCTAAGATCCTGAACTACCTACGAGTCAAACATAACCCCACCGTTGATGTAGGGTGGAACCCTAATCAGCAGATCTTTCACGTTTGGAGAGTATCCCACGACGAACACGGAGAACACAAGGCGGAAACGGAGGAAAACACGAGAGGAAACACACAAATCAACACAAAGATGATCACACAAGTGCTAGATCCACGATACACATAGAGATACACGGTCCATAGTCAACGATGGTGGTACAAAGATAGTCTTCTCCCGGAGGAGGTCTTGGTTATCCCGTAGGATCTTCCCGATGTGGAGGTCTTGAATCCGAGGTGGATCTTCTCCGAAGAGGCGCGCGGTCTCGTGGGAGCGAATCCACACAAAGGTCTGAAATGAGCTATCCAAAAGCTAACCCTAAACGGTGGGGAGAAAGGAGTTTATATAGTGTACGGAGCGAAGGGGTACACGGGCCTCGGCCCAAAGGATGCGTGCAGGCAAATCAAGGGCCGGACGTCCGGGCGTCGGGCCGGATGTCCGGGGCTTCGCGGGGTGCCGGATGTCCGGGGCGAGTGGTCGGATGTCCGGGCTGGAGCGGTCGAGCCTCGTGTCCTCTCTGGACAGTGGCGCCGGATTTCCGGGCCCGAGGCCGAATGTCCGGGCCATGCTTGGCCGGATGTCCGGGCCCTGGCCAGATGTCCGGGCCATGTAGCTTCGTCTGCTGGCCTTCTGTAGGTGATTGTCCAGGGGCCGGATGTCCGGGGCCTGGAACCTTCTTCTGCCCTTCTCGATGCAACATCTCGTCCGTGAACTTGGGTACTTGTCCATCTTCACGCCCTTCTCCAATGTGGTTTTCTTCACACCTGAGCACACAAAGCACATCCGTCTGAGGTAGCAACCATGTCTCGCAAGATTCGTATGGAAGTAGGGCTAGGAGCAACGTCACCTCGGTCTCGACAGCTCTAGCACGAGCACGTGTCATTGGTCCTTGAGGCACTTGAGGAGGCGAAGGAGGGTCCATGGGGATGACCTCGGGATGCTCCGCATCATCTCCCCTCCCTTAGGAAAGATCCGACCTCGGATCGAAATCTTCATCACCATGGAAAGGGGATAGATCCTGGATGTTGAAAGTGTCGCTCACAGAGTACTTGTCGCATGGAATGTCGATCTTGTAGGCATTGTTGTTGTAGCGTGCTAGCACCTTGAAGGGTCCGTCGGCGCAAGGTAGAAGTTTGGACTTGCGCTCTTGTGGGAAACGGTCCTTGCGAAGATGTAGCCAAACAAGATCTCCCGGATGGAACACCATTGGTGCCTTGTTGACATTGAGCTTGGTGGCAAGACGATGTACTTGTCGTTCGATCATTGCTCTTGTATCCTCGTGCACCTTCTTGAGATAGCTTGCTCGTGCACTTGCGTCCATGTTCGTGCGCTCTTGGAGAGGTAGAGGTAGAATGTCCAATGGGGACAACGGGTTGAAGCCGTAGATGACCTCGAAGGGGGACTTGCCGGTTGTCGAATGTCTTGCGTGGTTGTAGGTGTACTCGGCGATGGGCAAGCATTGCTCCCATTCCTTGATGTTCTTCTTGATCAACACACGAAGAAGCGTCGAAAGCGTGCGGTTCGTCACCTCCGTTTGGCCGTCCGTTTGTGGATGGTACGCCGAAGAGAAGAGTAGCTTGATTCCGAGCTTGGCACATAGGGTTTTCCAAAAGTAGCTCAAGATGACACGATCGTTTTGGGCACGCCGTGTAGACGAATTATCTCCCTACAAAAGAGATTTGCAACATGTGAAGCATCGTCGATCTTGTTACAAGGAATGAAATGAGCCATTTTAGAGAATCTATCTACCACGACAAGCACGGAATCTTTGCCATTTTGAGTCCTAGGCAAGCCAAGTATGAAATCCATGCTTATGTCTTCCCATGGATGGTATGGAATAGGAAGAGGCATGTAAAGACCATGAGATTGAGCTTTGGACTTAGCTTTGCGGCATGTAGAACATCGGTTGGTGAGGCGTGAGACGTCACGAAGCATCTTGGGCCAAATATAGTTCTTAGAGAGGGTAGCAAACGTCTTGTCGCGTCCAAAGTGTCCCATGAGTCCTCCTCCATGAGATTCCTGCAAAAGGAGCAAACGAAGCGAACACTCGGGAATGCAAAGTTTGTTAGCTCTCATAAGATATCCATCCTTTATGTAGTAATGTTCCCAAGAAGTGTGAGTCAAGCACTTAGCATAAGCATTTGCAAAGAAAGGATCATGCTCATATAAATCTTTTATGTACTCAAAACCAATCACATTCAACTCAAGTTGTGTTACAAGCATGCATTTGCGGGAAAGCGCGTCCGCCACAACATTCTCTTTGCCTTTGATGTATTTGATGACATAGGGAAAAGACTCAATGAACTCACTCCATTGAGCATGACGCTTGTTCAACTTAGTTTGACCTTTGAGATACTTGAGTGTCTCATGGTCCGTATGAAGAATGAATTCATGAGGTCTAAGATAGTGTTCCCAAGCACGTAAAACTCTCACCAAGGCATAAAGCTCTTTATCATAAATGGGATAGTTAAGTTGCGCTCCCGATAGCTTCTCGCTAAAGTACGCAATTGGGCGCTTCTCTTGCATTAGCACGTCACCTATGCCGGTATCACTAGCATCACAATGAATCTCAAACGGTTTGTCAAAGTTTGGTAGGGCTAGAAGTGGTGCGTGAGTAAGCAATCTCTTAAGCTCATTGAACGCGGTGTCTTGCGAAGGACCCCAAATGAAGGGTGCGTTCTTCTTGCTCAAAGCGTGTAGAGGCATAGCAATTGTGCTAAAGTCCTTCACAAAACGTCGATAGAAACCAGCTAGACCATGAAAACTACGCACTTCCATGAGATTCGTTGGTTGAGGCCAAGTTTTAATTGCTTCAATTTTAGTTTCATCAACGTGAACACCTTGAGAAGAAACGACAAATCCTAGAAAGACAACCTTGTCAACGCCAAAAGTGCATTTTTCCATATTAGCATATAAGCGCTCTTTCCGAAGGGTTTGTAAAACCAAACGGATGTGTGTCACATGGTCCTCTAGCGTCTTGCTAAAAACAAGGATATCATCAAAGTAGACCACTACAAAGACACCTATGTAGGGTCGAAGGCAAAAATGCATAAGATGCATAAAAGAACCTGGTGCTTCCGATAAGCCCATTGGCATAACAAGCCACTCATATAACCCAAACTTGGTTTTGAAAGCTGTTTTCCACTCATCACCCTCTTGAATGCGAATTTGGTAGTAACCACTTTTAAGATCAATTTTTGAAAATATGGTGGCACCACATAATTCATCAAGCATGTCGTCTAAGCGTGGAATAGGATAACGGTATCTAACGGTGATAGCATTTATAGGTCGACAATCGGAGCACATGTGAAAACTTCCATCTTTCTTAGGCACGAGAATAACCGGAATGGCACATGGGCTTAGGCTTTCACGTACATGACCTTTGTCGATGAGTTTTTGCACTTGTCGTTGTATCTCCTTTGTTTCCTCGGGGTTGACGCGGTAAGGAGCCTTGTTTGGAAGTGGTGCGTCGGGTATGAGGTCGATGCGGTGTTCGATTCCGCGAAGTGGAGGTAGACCTGGAGGTAGTTCATCGGGAAAAACGTCCGAGAATTCCTGCAACAAATTAGACAACACTAAAGGTAGAGGTGGTGAAGTGTTAGTAGGTTTGGCCTCCCCTTTGCATAAGAGCACAAGGTGAAAGACACTCGATGGGTTCTCACACACTTCTCTCATCTTACTTTTGGTGGCAAATAGCACTAGTTGCTTCTTGTCACTCATCGTGGAGTCGCTCATATTTGGCTTGTGGCTCTCACTCTCTTTTTGGTGGCTCACTCTCTCACCAATCTCTCCACGATGGTTGGTAGGTAAAAGCTTGTCGGCGGCTACTTGACTTGAGTCATTGGTCGGAGCACGAATTCCTTGCCCTTCATCTTGAAGCTATAGTGATTTGTCCGTCCATTGTGTGTGACTCCACGATCATATTGACATGGACGTCCAAGAATAAGGTGATACACGGACATGGGGATCACATCACATTCAATAGTGTCATCGTAGAGCCTATCTTGAAAGAGACTTGCAGGTGTGCTCGACTCGAAGATTTCCTGCGTCATTTAGCCACTGGACCTTGTAGGGGTGAGGATGCTTCATCTTGACCAAATGAAGCTTGTCGCATAGCTCTTCGCTTGCCAAGTTGTGACAACTTCCTCCATCGATGATAACTTTGACGGAGCGTCCGTTGATGCCGGCCTTTGTATGGAAAATGTGGCATCGTTGGTCGTCATCTTGTTGGTGTTGGAGTGTCAAGACTTTGGAGACAACAAGATTGGGGCTTGAGTCATTGTCGCAAAACACTTGTCGGTCTTCTTCTTCATTCACTTGGCGATGCATAGTGACATGCTCAAGTGCTTCCATCTCATCATCGCTCATGGAGTTATAAGATCCGTCATCATTGATGATCATGGTGTGAACGGTCTTGCACTCAAATGACTTGTGGCCTCGTCCTTGGCACTTGAAGCATTTGATGGAGCTCGTCTTGTTGTTGTCTTCGGTTGGAGTTGTAGTTGAAGAAGCTCTTGGCTTGAAGTTGTTGGTAGAAGGTGGACGACTCGATGTAGTCGCATTCTTGTAGCTTGGCTTGTCACCGAAGTTTGTAGATGGATTGGTAGTGGTAGGAGGAGTAGCCGAAGTCGTTGAAGCTTGGTTGTAGGAGCTGAAGTTCTTGGAGTTGAACTTGGAGTACTTGTAGTCCTCTTGAACATGTCGCTCCGCTTTGGTTGCTTGATGTACTAGCTCGAGGAGATTGTTGTATGGTTGGAAGTCCGCAATCTTCTTGATGGGATAGTTGAGTCCATTCAAGAATCTCGCCATTGTTTGCTCTTCATCTTCCATGATGTTTGCTCGTATCATGGCAATCTCCATCTCCTTGTAGTACTCTTCAACGGACTTGGTACCTTGCTTGAGGAGTTGTAGCTTCTTGAACAAGTCACGATTGTAGTGGGTAGGCACAAAGCGTGCTCTCATGACTTCCTTCATTTGAGCCCAAGTGGTGATAGGAGGTTCGCCTTTTGCTTCCCTTCTCTCTATGATTTGCTCCCATCAAATGAGAACATAATCTTGGAACTCAAGGGATGCCATTGCGATCTTCTTCTCTTCATCGAAGTTGTGAAGGCGAAAGATCTTGTCAACTTTCAATGCCCATGAGAGATAGTCTTCGGGATCAATGCTTCCGGAGAACTTTGGCATGGTGAATTTGAGCTTGCCATAGCGATGCTCGTCATTGTTTCCTTGCCTATTGGGAGGGCGGTCTTGATTTTGGCGGCTGGCATTATCACGTTGCTCTTGCCGAGCTTGGTGTACTTGTTGGGGTTGTTGCTCTTGCCGCGCTTGAAGAGGAGCTTCGTCTTGCATTCTTGCTTGATGGCGCCTCTCTTGCATCTCATCACGAAGGAAATCCTCTTCTTGACGAGTGTGTCGAGTGCGGGCTGCCACATTGCGATGTGCATCTTGTAACGCTCGTTGCGCCTCCATAGCTTGAGCTTCTCGACGTTGTTGTGCTTGGCAATCAGCCTCGGCATCAAGTTCTTCTTGGTGTTGACGTGCTCGCTCTTGTTGTAGTTGGCATAGTCGTTGCCGTTCTTGTGCTTGCTCCAGTGTAGCTTGGTTTTGACGACGTCGGCTTTCTTGCTCGTCGAATAGCTCTTGTGAACTCTTGTCATGAAGAGGCTGTCGGTTGTCATGTCGAGCTTGACGTGCGGCTTGACGAAGAGTGTTGGACGTAGGTGTACTTGAGTCTTGCGTGGAGTCGGAGTGTCGACTTGAGCGGCTTCGTCTTTGAGATGATGTTGAGGAAGAACGTCGGTTGATTATCAATGTCCGGAGCTCGTTGTATTGAGTAGACATGTTGGTGTTGAGGATGTCAAATTGTTCTTTTGTTCTTGCTTCAAATTGGCGCGCGTCCTCGGCGACTTGACCAATGTACTCGCGCATAGCTTCACCCTCTTGATGTAGAGCTCATTGGACACCGAAGAGATGTAGTTTGGTGACGTAGTTGTTCGCTTCTTGAGGATCGTCGAAGATCGGGTTGGTAGATGTACTTGGCCTATCCATCATCACAAGTAAGTATGTGAGTGGGAGAAAGGAGAAGACAATACCAAATGTACCTTAACCGAAGTTGAAAATGGATCAATGATCACTCGAGAATGTAACCCGGAAATAGCACTATTGGTACCACTTCGTGTCGATTCTCACACCTACACAAGTAAAGCTTTGAGAGGAGCTTGGTTAGGATTGTGGCACAAATTCAATGCAATCGTCCAAGTGACTCAATGATGTTGAAAATGGTTCACAATTTGCTCATGCAACAAGTTGATCACTAGCAAAGTAGCACACGGAATACACGCACGGATAGATAAATGTGGTTGTGCAACCAAGGATGAGCGAAAATGTGGTAAACCACGGAAAATGCTCGTGTTGCACAACACTAGAGAGACGCTAACCGATTGCTTAATAGGCGGATACGCACTTGTGCACGACCTATAAGAGGCAAAACGTAATGACTATCTATCACAAGTATGCTATGAGTGTATGATGTGCCGATGCTTGAGCACAAGATGATGTATTGCTATCTCATATGATCTTTCTTGATGCAAGGCGTATGATGCTATTGTCCTTTTGCTTTGGTTGGCTCTTTTTCTTAAAAGCTTGTGAGCTCTTTCTTTGGATACTTATGCATGCTTCTCGGATCAAGGTAGCTATTGTGTATGCGGGACACTCTTGTGTCACACGGAGATATGATGATATGGTATGAAGTATCTATGACTATCACTAATGTGCACAAGTGTCGTGGCCCGGCAATACTCAAATGGCTAGTCTCAACGGGAAAGCTACGCAAAGATGGTTCATAGGGTGACAATGCAATTGCAAGGTAGAAGGAACAAAGTGTCGTAGATGTTACCGTCCTTGCCGAAGTTGAGCGGTGGTGTTGTCGAAGTCTTGCCGTTCCAAGGTAGCCTAAACATCCAAGGAAACGGTGAAACCACAACTCAAGTATCCAAGGAAAATGGAGACAAACTTTTCACACTCGGAGCGGTTAAGCGATGGTGGTTGCGGAAGTGGTGGTGGTATGCGGAAGGTTGGGTGGGTTACCGAACGAAAATGGCGGTGGGGGAGTGCAAGGTGGGGTGGAGTTGGGGGAATTTGGCTGCGGGAGGCCGGATGTCCGGGCCGGGCCAGATGTCCGGGGCACGGGCCGGATGTCCGGGGTGCCCGAGGCGACAAAGAACTCCTTGCAATCGGTGACTTTGGGGCCAAAATTCGTCGGATTTTGCGGATGAAAATTGGGAAAAGTGGAGGAAAAGCTAGATCCACTCGTGGCACAGCAAATCCATGGAACAATTTCAACAAAATCTTGCCAAATCAATAGATCACAAAAAAAATTGGGGCTATTTTTGTGGGGTATTTTTGAAATTGGGGAAGAACAAAACAAAAACAAGCTAGAAAATGGTGGAGGGGGCCCAAATTCGTGAGAAACCGTGGCTCTTGATACCATAGATGATGTAGGGTGGAACCCTAATCAGCAGATCTTTCACGTTTGGAGAGTATCCCATGACGAACACGGAGAACACAAGGCGGAAACGGAGGAAAACACGAGAGGAAACACACAAATCAACACAAAGATGATCACACAAGTGCTAGATCCACGATACACATAGAGATACACGATCCATAGTCGACGATGGTGGTACAAAGATAGTCTTCTCCCGGAGGAGGTCTTGGTTATCCCGTAGGATCTTCCCGATGTGGAGGTCTTGAATCCGAGGTGGATCTTCTCCGAAGAGGCGCGCGGTCTCATGGGAGAGAATCCACACAAAGGTCTGAAATGAGCTATCCAAAAGCTAACCCTAAACGGTGGGGAGAAAGGAGTTTATATAGTGTACGGAGCGAAGGGGTACACGGGCCTCGGCCCAAAGGATGCGCGCAGGCAAAATCAAGGGGCGGACGTCCGGGCGTCGGGCCGGATGTTCGGGGCTTCGCGGGGTGCCGGATGTCCGGGGCGAGCGGCCGAATGTCTAGGCTGGAGCGGTCGAGCCTCGAGTGCTCTCTGGATAGTGGCGCCGGATTTCCGGGCCCGAGGCCGGATGTCCGCGCCATGCTTGGCCGGATGTCCGGGCCCTGGCCGGATGTCCGGGCCCTATAGCTTCGTCTGCTGGCCTTCTGTAGGTGATTGTCCAGGGGTCGGATGTCCGGGCCAGGGGGCCGGATGTCCGGGGCCTGGAACCTTCTTCTGCCCTTCTCGATGCAACATCTCGTCCGTCAACTTGGGGACTTCTCCATCTTCACGCCCTTCTCCAATGTGGTTTTCTTCACACCTGAGCACACAAAGCACATCCGTCTGAGGTAGCAACCATGTCTCGCAAGATTCGTATGGAAGTAGGGCTAGGAGCGACGTCACCTCGGTCTCGAGAGCTCTAGCACAAGCACGTGTCATTGGTCCTTGAGGCACTAGAGGAGGCGAAGGAGGGTCCATGGGGATGACCTCGGGATGCTCCACATCAACCGTGTTCTCTTCTCAAAGTGAAAAGAGACAGTCACGGTTACTCACACAGTTGTGTGTTTTACTTCGGATCCTTTGTCAAGTTTTCTACAACCGGACATTAACAAATTCCAATCTACCACATAACCGCGGGCACGGCTTTCGAAAGATCATAACCCTGTAGGAGTGTCCCAGCTTAGCCCATCACAAGCTCTCACGATCAACTGAAGTGATAAATATAATATCATCACCCCTTATCGTAGGGAAATCCGATCAGGCTCGGCATCCCGGTGCACAAGACATTTCGACAGTGGTAAAACAAGTCCAGCAAGACCTCCCGGCTTGCCGACACCCTGATAGTAGCCGCACGTATCTCGTCTCAGGCCACGTCCGGATAGGTGAGCCTACGGGAGCCAATCCTTGAGTCTCCCCGTGGTGGCCCCGCAGTCTCCCCGTTTGGGACCAACACCATCAGCACTGGCCCCCCTGTTATGTAGAATTAAGAACCCGGGGACATGATCCCCTATGCAATTAATTAATTAAATAAGTTGTTATTATGAACAAATTAAAACCAATGTTGGGCCTTGCTGCAGGAGTTTTATTCAAAGACGAAGTGTCAAGGGGTCCCCATATACCCAACCGTGTAAGGAACGCAAAATCAAGGAACATAATGCCGGTTTATTGGCGCCTAAGGTGGCATGAGTTGAACAAAACACCGAGCAAAAGGCCAAGCCTTCCTCCCATGCCCAGTATATAGGTGTGTTAATATTAAATAATAGATATTGTGATATTCCAACAACAAGTTCCCACCAGGAACGATCTTCATCTTCACCTGCAACTAACAATGCTATAAGAGGGGCTGAGCAAGCGGGTAACATAGCCAAACAATGGTTTTTGCTAGGAAGGTGTCAAAGCTTAGAGGTTTCATGGCAACAAGGAGAGTGGTTTACAATAAGATGGGTAGCGCGACATATAACGATAGCATCGAGACAACAAAGCAAAGGCAATGATAGTAAAGGTATCCAAGGGTATGGTCATCTTGCTTGAGATCCCGCAAGGAAGAAGGACGGATCCATGAAGAAGACGAAGAAGAAACCTTGAAGAATAACCACGGGTAGACGAACGAATCCTAACAAACGCAACGGAACAAGCACTAACGAGAAGAAGCAAGCAACACGGCAAACACACCACACGATACATGACAATATGCTCAACCAAGTATGGTGCAAGACAGTTCTATATAGGATGCACTACAAGTCTATGCAGGAAGCAAAACATGGCAAGGTAGGAAGCACAGAAAAACAACACAATCTATATCTGATGCAATACATTGCAAGGGATGATGCAAGACAAACCTATACAGGAAGCAATACATGGCAAGGTAGGAAGCACAGAAAAACAGCACAAGTCTATATAGGATGCAATACATGGCAAGGTATGATGCAAGACAAACCTATACAGGAAGCAATACATGGCAAGGTAGGAAGCACAGAAAAACAACACAAGTAAACAAGTTTAAATGCGGTCGGAAACTACATATAACAAACCCGGTAAGCCCTCATATGCATAGTTTGAAATTAGTCCAGATCTGAACAAACCTTAAGTTAAAGTTGTTAAACAGCAATTTAACATGCACGATGATGATCTACACGAAATTCTAGTCAAGTTTCATATAAAGTTTGTTTAATTCGGAGCTACGGCCTAGAAGATATGAGCAAAACAAGTCAAACATGATAACGGTGCAAGAAGCACGCAAACATCAAGCAAACTCACTCCAAACATGAAAACAATATGATATTATGATTCTACATGCAAAATCACACAAGTTTCATATAAGGCACACCCAAAACGGAGCAACGGGCTAAAAGATACACATGAAACAAGATATAACAACAAGCTGAAGTTAACAGCCACATAGCAACTTTGGAGCAAGAAATATATACTCTACAACACTCAAACATGGTGACAAGAAGCATGGACATGATGTATACATCTCCTACAGCAAACAACTCCATTGGAGCATCTCCATAGGAGGCATTGATCAATAGCAACAAGCTACAACATTTTGATCATGTTGATAAAAACCTGACAGTAATATTTTATAGCAACTTGGGAGCAAGAAATAAATAAGCTAGAGCAACCCATATGAGCAAGTGAGGACATGGATGGATAGACAACAACATGTACAACAAGGAATGATCAATGGCCACCCCAAAACTAACATGGATTTGCCTAGGGCATCAAGCAAACATAGCATCAGGATATGACAGATTCCAGACTATGTGAAATTTCACTAAGTGTTTAAACAGCAATAACAACATGGCATGTTTACAAGCATGTTTAAGTCATCTTAAAGCATAACATGGCAAATGGTTTGCACCACAACAAAGAACACATGATGGGGAATCTAAAACATATGGGCATGTGACATGGGGACAAACACATCAATAGCAACGAGCTCCTCAACTAGGCATCTCGTAACAAGTTACAAAACCTAACAGCCACATGCACTTTTCCAACAGAGATTAACATGGCAATATGAACTCTGACATGCATGCTATAGCAACCAACATGTAGAGCATCTCATGATGAACATTTTGATATATCATTTGCATCATTTGGATAAACATGCACCAAGTTATCATATCTCAAACATGGCAACAAAATAACAAGTAGCAGCAGTTTATAACAAGTAGCACTCTTGCAACAGATATTAGAGCATCTAGATGAAGTCAAACAAGCATGGCACAATGGAACAAAGTGTAGAGCACATCACCACGGTCATTTTGACATATCATTTGCACAATTTGGATAGGCACACAAAAATATATCACCAGCCAAAGATGCAACATTATAATAGTTTTCAGGGGACTTTGCAAAAAAACAGCACCTCGGGAAACGGACATGTCCGAAGAGGAGCGGACACTACTGAGGACTGGGGTCCACGGGCAGCGTCACAGAGAGGCGGCGTACATGTCCGGGGCTCCTCCCGGACACGTCCGTCGGCGACGGCGGCCGGGCCCACTGGCAACGGCTCGACGGAGGTCAACGCTAGCACCGGCGGGCGAACTCCGGCGACAGGAGTATCTGCGAGGCCGGTGAATGGATGGATCCGGCCGCCCCTGGCCCGGATCTGGCCGGAGAGGAAGGATCGGCGGCGGGGCAGGCCTCCGGCGGCGGCGTGCCATGGCGGCGGCGGACTGGATCCTGGCGGCGACGCCTGCTGGGCGAGGGTGAGCTGGAGGACGGCGGTGAACGCAGGGTCGGCGGCGTTCGGTGCTCGAGTGGGAGGCGGCATCTGGTCACCGACAACAAGGGCTCCGGCTCGCCGGCGAGGTGGCGAAGAGGAGCGACGGCGGCTCGGGAGCTCGGGAAGGCAGGCGCTGCGGCGCTCGGGCGGGCGCTCGGGGCGGTTCGGGCCCGCGGATCCCGGCGCGGCCCGGAGCGGGCCGCGCGGCTGGAGGGGCAGGGAACGCCCAGGTGACGCGGGGCGACGTGGATTTGGCCACGCGGCGGGCTGCTGTTAGCCGGGAGCTGCCCAGGTGGCGGCGCCGGCCACTAGGAGGGCGCCAAGTGGCAAAGGAGGGACGGGCTGGTGCTGAAATTGAGGAAGGAGCTCAGATTTCCAGGTGTAGGAGGCTGGGAGGAAGAGGAAGGCTAGGGATGCCCAAATTTGGAAGGAAGGGGCCTATATATAGGCATAGGGGCTAGGGTTTGGGGGTTTTAGCTCCGTTTCGAGCCGTATGATCTCGATCGTGCGGCTCCGAGCGGAGGGAAAGTAGGCTGGGCCTAGTGGGCTGTGTAGAGGGGTGTGGGCTGAGATGGGAGGAGAGAGGGAGAGGCCTGCGGGAGTTTTCGGAGACCGAAAACGTCCGACGTTTAAACCGGCGACTAGTGCCGCTATATTTAAAGGTTGGGCTAACAAACGAGCTCCGAATGCAACGAAATTTGGCAGGCGGCCTGTCTACACTATAATAAGACCACACGCCAAGTTTCAACCCATTCCGAGAAAATTTTCCGGCCACTCACAAAATAAATATTCGGAGGCACCTTGGGCACGTGTGAGTGTGTTTGGGCTCAGAACGGACAATGGAGAGGACGGGCGAACTCGGGCGGATGCAAGTTTTGAAAACATGCTGATGCAACACACATGATGACATGGCAAGATGCACACGCAAGCAGATGACATGGCAACAGCGACGAATAACTGGCTGACACCTGGCGCACCGGTCTCGGGGTGTCACACAGACACACCACCATCACCAATTGAGTCTTTTATAGGAGTATATATATTTCTCAGGCTGTTTTGATGAGGTGAGGGAGGGATGTGGTTGCTTTCAGTATAATAAGGTTTTTTTTGCAAATTGGAGCAGAGAAGTGGGCTATTGTTGCAAAAATGCCACAACTTACCTCACGGCCGTTAGATGCAGATCTAATGGTCAGAAACGACGGATGGCACACACACCACCATCACTAACTGATTCTTTTATAGGAGTATATATATATATTTCTTAGGCTGTTTTGATGTGGTGAGGGTGGGATGTGGTTGCTTTCTACATAATAAGGAGTTTTCTGCAAATTGGAGCAGAGAAGTGGGCTATTGTTGCAAAAATGCCACAACTTACCTCAGAACCGTTAGATACAGATCTAATGGTCAGAAACTAGGGATGGCCGACACACCACCATCACCAACTGAGTCTTTTATAGGAGTATATATATATTTCTTAGGTTGTTTTGATGAGGTAAGAGAGAGATGTGGTTGCTTTCAAGATAATAATGGGTTTTCTACAAATTAGAGTAGAGAAGTGGGCTATTGTTGCAAAAATGCCACAACTTACCTCACAGCTGTTAGACGCAGTTCTAGTGGTTAGAAACGACGGATGGCAGACACACCACCATGACCAACTGAGTCTTTTATAGGAGTATATATATTTCTCATGCTGTTTTAATGAGCTGAGGGAGGGATGTGGTTGCTTTCAAGATAATAATAGGTTTTCTGCAAATTGGAGCTGAGAAGTGGGATATTGTTGCAAAAATGCCACAACTTACTGCATAGCCGTTAGATACAGATCTAATGGTCCGAAACGACGGATGGTAGACACACCACCATCACC
>LR738714.1:335054251-335071693 GCA_902687465.1 Secale cereale
TATTATCTTGAAAGCAACCACATCCCTCCCTCACCTCGTCAAAACAACCTGAGAAATATATATATACTCCTATAAAAGAGTCAGTTGGTGATGGTGGTGTGTCTGCCATCCGTCGTTTCTGACCATTAGATCTCCATCTAACGGCCGTGAGGTAAGTTGTGGCATTTTTGTAACAATAGCCCACTTCTCTGCTCCAATTTGCAGAAAACCCCTTATTATCTTGAAAGCAACCACATCCCTCCCTCACATCATTAAAACAGCCTAAGAAATATATATACTCCTATAAAAGACTCAGTTGGTGATGGTGGTGTGTATGCAATCCGTCGTTTCTGACCATTAGATCTGCATCTAACGGCCGTGAGGTAAGTTGTGGCATTTTTGTAACAATAGCCCACTTCTCTGCTCCAATTTGCAGAAAACCCCTTATTATCTTGAAAGCAACCACATCCCTTGTCACACCCTGCATTTTGTAACATGTTATTTGTAACTTTGAGGCATGAAAATTTGGACCAGCAAATTTTTTTAACATCATTTGGCTTTTATTTGGAGTTGAGTTTTCTTCATTTGCTTTTTCATGTGCTCATTAAAGTCAACTATGACCTCTTGTAGATTTCATCTCCACACCTAAAACTTCTTCCCAATGATCATGCCAAGTGTTATATAACAGTATAGTATTTTCTTACAAAATTAATTTGGCCAAAAAGTATTTTATAAATTTAGTTTTCCAAAAAACCCTGAATTGAGATTTGCACTGCAAGTACTTGATTTAGGGTGAGGAAATTATTTCAAAAGGTTTATTTGAGACCTAGTAGTCATAGGACTCCCAGAAACCACAAAGGTATAATTTTAAAAGTTATTTTCCTATTTTATTTAAAAGCTTTTTCTTAGGGCTAGAAATGGTCTTTAATAGGAGAAAATTATTTAACTGTTTCAAAAATATTTGCCAAAATTCAGAGAGACTCATAGGACATATATTGTCCATATATAAGAGTTTCAACACTTGGTCATGTTCAAAATAATGGGCTAAACCCTCTAAAACCCTTTCTGGATATTTCAAGCTTTTGAAATATTTACAAAGGAATTTTTCTCCAAAAATTCCAGGGAAATTCTATCATGTCATATATGACATATTTGATGATCTTGCCAAGCCCCATGCCTTGGGAAGCAAGAAAACTTCCTCAAACCCCTTCATAACCATTCTGTCCATAGTTGAAGTTTGAGCAACTTTACATTGCCAAACTTGTCCAAATGCTCTCAAACTTGGTGCACATGCTAGAATGGCCTAATAAGGCACCTAGACCAAATGGCACAAGAATTTGAATAGAGCAACTTGATCAGATCACCTCAAAACCCTTTCTTTTCAAATGCAAATTTGAACAACTTTACATTACCAACTTTTTATCTGGAGCCTCAAACTTTGTGGGCATGATCAATACCCCAAATGATGATGCTACACCAAGTGGTGCATCAAGGGGAGATGATTAGCTTGACTCAACCAAGATGAAACTGTTTCTGTTGATTTCTAGGGTTCACCAAAGTTACATTGGCTAGTTTCTTCAAATGAGCCCAAATTTGGTGAGGCACCCTATTTTCTCATGTCTTTCAACCCTGTCAAGTGCCATGTCAAGTGGACTTCATTTACTTGATCAAACACAGATCAAACACCTTCTGCAGAAATTCTAAAACCTCCAACTTGACCACTTTCACTTTTCTCCATGGCCTCAACTTCTTACCACAAGCTCATTGGGTTACCAGCTACCTCCAGTAACTCCGCCAGCACCTCGGCTCCATGATTGAGGGGTGAAACCTCTGTCTTACCTTGCTGTACAGTAGGTTTCCACCATGTTACCAGCCCTCTCCCTCTATCTCTGCACCCCCAGGGCATCCAAGGCCTCAGGGCATTTCTTTACTTCTCCTACAACGTGCTAGACACTGTTGGGCACGCAGGAACGGACCAAACCGGCGAGAGCGCGTCGATGCCAGTCAAACGCACGCTCTAGAGCGCGCAAACAGTGCTCCCGCACGCTGGCTCCAGCCAATCGCCGCTCCCCGACAGCCTCGGGCCTCCCCCTCGCGCCAGTCGAGGCACCTCGACGTCCGCGACCTCCCCGGCGCTGTCCCCCCTCCTCCTGCGCCCTCCAGTGAGCATCATCGCACGCGCACCGGCCGCCCGCTTCGGCCATTCCTCTGCCTCACACGCGTGCCCTCCTCTGACGCTCCCCTGCTCCTCCTCTCGCCTCAGCTGGATGTGGAGCTAGTCCACGGACCTCCCCGGCGTGTTCCCAGGCTCCAGAACCCTCCACAACCTCGCCTGCAACCTCGCCGGCGCACGGGTCCACGGTGAACCACGGGCGCAGCTATATAAGGCCCCCCCGAGCTTCTCCAACACCACCACAAGCCTCACACCTCTCCTCTGAGACCCACAACACCCTCAGTTCGACCCCAGGACGCCCCAGTGCTCGGGATCGACCGGAGCTCCGCCGCGTCGGGCCGCCGGCGATCTCGAGGTACAGGCCTCCCCTGCCTCTCCTTCCACCCGTTTCGGAACCGCTGCACTCCACAGACCCTTTCCCCTCTATTTCCCTTCCATTCGCAGTCGGAAACGCCCTCGACCACCGCCCTCCGACGAGCCTCCGCCGTCCCACCTCGCCGCCGGTGAACCAGGGCTCCCCGCCGTGCCGAACTACCACTGCTACAACCGCGACACGACGCTGAGTCCGTACCTGGCCTCCATTGCCGTCGCCGTGGCCGGAGTCCTCGCCGGTGAGCTCGCCGCCACCGTGGCCGAGGGGTTAGAGATGACAGGCGGGCCCCGCCTGTCATCCCCCCACCTCTCTCCCCCTCCTCTGTGCCGCTGACCCACGGGCCCCGCCCGTCAGGTTTGAAAACCTGACGTGCGCGCGCGCTGGCTCCGTGCGGCTGGGCCAGCCCGTCTGGGCTGTGCACTGTGGCCTCTTCTGGCCCAGTGCACAGGACCCCTTTTTCTTTTTCTTTTTTGTAAATGATTTAAACATTTATACAGAAAAGAATATTGATCCAAATTAAATATTTTCAACTCCTAAAATCTTGCAATATTCCAACCTATGTAATGGTACTACTTTCACCCAAATCCATGAAACTTTTCTGTACTGTTCAAATTTAAATTCAAATTTGAGCAGTATAACTCCTGTTCAAAAATCTATATGTCATATTATGTAACTCCAAAACTCCAACTAAGATTTTTCCCCATCTTAGAAATCCCTCTAGTATTTTACAAAAATGAGGTGACATTTTTCTGAGCACTTTGATTTTTCTGTTTTATTTGTATTCTTATTTTTCCGTTATTATTATGCGACGTATAGATCCAGTTTTTGACGAAGTTGCTGTGGAAGAAGAAGGAGAAGGACTTGAAGACTTTGAAGACCAAGCCAATCCAAGCAAGCAGCCCTTTGACCATGATACACTTGTTCCTCGGAACTCATTTATTTCCGATGCATGATGATAGGGTTACGATGGTAACCTAGATGAACCACCACATGATGCATGCTTTATTGTTGATCTTGCTATATGCTAGATGACATGCAACAGATGGTCATGATGCTTATGTGATGCATGTGTGATATGAACCCGCATAGTTGAAATCTTTGCATGAACCCATCGGGTGCCCCTAATGCCCGAGGGTGATGATGTGTTAGGTCATCACTTGAGAAAGAAGTGATGTGCCGGTAATATCATGTGCATGGTGGAATGATGGATTAGATTTATGTGTGACTACCGTCCCAACCAAACATGTGCAACCACACTACCCCTTATGGGACGGGGCTTTATTGATTACTTAGGTCGATACTAGCATGGTGCCCGCATTACTAGTGACGGGAAGACTTGAGGTCTTTCCCGGGACGGGGTCATGCTTGGATAGGCGGCCATGACTGTTTTCACAGGGCACCGGACACACCGTTGGTCCCTTCGGGTACGCGTGATATTGAATTTGGGTAAGTCCCGTGATCTATTGTTTGTACCCGAGGGCCGTGTACCAACGAGTGGACTCTATGTTAGTGTCGTCTAAGGAAAGGTAATGACCGTGTGCTTACCCCGGGTACTTGAGGTACCGCGGGTCGTGGATGACACGGAAGTTCCCCGGATCTTGTGGGTAAAGTGCGCAACCTCTGCAGAGTGTAAAACTATTCGAATAGCCGTGTCCACGGTCATGGACAGTTGGGTGGTGCTACTTAAACTATGTCCAGAATTTTACTTCGTCGGTGATGTTATGTGTGTGCTAAGTCAAGGTGGTGACTTGACTCGATGAGATGAATCATATTCATGTTGATATCGGTAACCTGTCTTCGAGGTTACGCGAGGTCATTGATGCATAAACTTGATGATAGCATATTGTTCTAGCTTCCTGCTAGATTGTTCATTATTGTTCCATTACATTGTTACCACATCATGGGTTGCTTGCGAGTACATTCAAAGTACTCATTGGCTTGCCACTGGTTATTTAATTGGCCAGGCATGGAAGAGCAGGAATATGAGGAAGAGTTCTTTGGAGACGACCATGCGAATTAGGATGCTATCCCAGTCAGAATGCCTGTAGGGTTATGGCAGATGGCATGGGTTCTACCCGTTTATCAAAGACTTCCGCTACTTGAGTTATTTGCTATTCAGCCTGTGAGGCTCTATCTATGTAAGACTTGGCCATAATGGCCTTAATTCGTGTAAGACTATCTGTATGGATGTAAGACTCTTGTTATTTCAGCTTCTGTGTGTTCATTGAGCATTGATCTCTGGGATCACTGTACACGTGCATTCGGTGATCTCGACTTCCAAGTTGGGGTCCCCACAGAGCTGGTATCAGAGCCATCCTGACTGTAGGAAGCCTTAGTTAGCATGGGCGTTAGTTAGTTGAGACCCCTTTTCAAAAACCTTCTGGACCTCTCTTCTTTTCTAAACCTGAGATTTCCTCAGCTTATTAACCCCTCCTATTCCACCTTTGTAGATGGCCGCTGTTCCCGAAGAGCACCTGACCACTGGGTTTCCCCTACTTCTCGAGGATAGCCTCCAGGAGTGTCAGTTCCACCGAGCACCCATCCTCACCTACCTTGAGCATTGGGTGAGCGATACTGAGGTGGAGTACCATGTGGAAGTGATCGTGAAGGCAAACGATCCTCCCACAAGTTGGTTCTTCGAGGGACCCCAGATGGCGACACTACCACTTGCTGTCGAGGCTGCTGCACTCAAGGCGTTAACCCGTCTCCGCGAGCTTCTTCCGGAGATGGCAGCCAAGATGGCAACTCGCTTCTTACCTTACCGGAAGGAAGGTGACGAAGAAAGCAGCGCACTAGCCCCTCCACTGAAGGAAGGAGCACCTTCTGGACAATCCGCTATCGCATATCGAGGCGGAAGGCCCTCTGAGGATGTGTCTTCCAAGGGTGAAGAACCACCTCGGCGACGCCGGATGATAGCAAGGGAATATCGCAAGCTTTTCCCTGCACCACCGTCGAAGCACCGTCGTATCCAACTCCTCCACTCCCCCACTCCCTCCAGCGACAAGGGAGCCCAAACAGATGAAGACAAGGAGGAAGACCCAGAAGAGCCGGAATACGCGACCGAGCATTCCGCCACTTAGGCATTATTCGCTACTCGGATATGCCAGTTGTAACCCCTATGGTAGGATAGGTCGTGTAGCCCCTATGCGCAGTCGAGTCCTTGTATGGTTCATATGAAACCATCTAGCATTTGCTTTTGTTGTGCCTGGATGTATGTCGTATTCTTCCTTCGGGAAGGTGTAAACGACTACATCACCCATTTGGATTTTAATGAATGAGTTTTGGCCTTACGGCCCTTGCATGATTTGATTTAGTGTCACACCCACCCCCTTACTAGGCACCCATCTTTCTTGCTTTCCCTCTTCCGAGTCATGAGACCTTTTACCGCTCCAACAGGATGCCTGTTGTAACTCGTACTGGTACCTCTACCCAGCAGCCCGAAGCCGGAGCATCCTCTCAGCCAGAGGCAGGCCACGACCAAACCAACGACCAAGCTCCACCACCACCTCCTCCAAGCATGGACATGGCTCAGCTTCTCCAAGCTTTCCGAGAGGAACGCCAAGCCAACACTGCAGCTCTCCAGCTGATTGCTCAAGCTGTCGCCAACAACCGCCAGCCGGCGGGGAATGGCAATGGACGTTCCACGTTGGCAGAGTTCAAGAAGCATGCACCGCCAACCTTCATCGAGACTGCTGAACCCCTGGATGTAGATGACTGGGTCCGTTCCATTGAGGAAATCCTGGAACTAGTCGGATGCACCGAATATCGCGAGAAGGTGGCTTATGCAGCCCACTGCCTCGGGGGAACTGCTAGAGCTTGGTGGGATGGATTCAAGGTCATGCATGCTGAACAAGACATCACTTGGGTGAACTTCAAGGCAGAAATCCGCAAGGCCCACATTCCTTCCGGAATCATGGCTATCAAAAAGCGCGAGTTCCGAGCCCTGAAGCAAGGAAGTGGCACTGTCAAGGAGTACATGCAGAAGTTCAGTATTCTGTCAAGGTATGCCCCTGAAGATGTCAGCACTGATGCTGCCAAAAGGGAGCGCTTCATGGAAGGCCTTAATCAGACTCTGCAATACTCGCTTGTCGTGTGCGACTGCCCATCTTTCCCTGACCTGGTGAACAAGGCACTTATGCTTGAAGACAAGCGGCGTGCTTTGGAAGACACACGCAAGCGCAAGTTGGTCATTAAGGGAAGTTCCAGCAACCAGAAGCCTCGTCCGTGGCAGTCAGCCCCGGCCAAGCCAACCTATCAGCAGCCAAGAGCTCCTGCACCTCGTGCCAATCCTCAGCCTCAGCAGTATGCCAACCCCAGGCCAGCTTTCAACCCCAATACCAGTGGTGGCAACAAGATCAACACTCCAAACCAAGTTACTTGCTTTGGATGTGGTCAGCCCGGACACATCTCCAGGGTGTGCCCCAACAAGAAGCCTGATGCCCCGCGCCCAAATGCGCAGAACCAGGGACAAGGCCGTGGAATGCCACCAAGGAACCCAGCTCCTCGCAATCCACCGAACTATGGGAAGGGGCGTGTGAATCACGTCACTGCTGAAGAAGCCCAGGAAGACCCGGACGTCGTGCTGGGTACGTTCCTTGTCAACTCAGCACCTGCAACTGTCTTGTTTGATTCTGGAGCAACGCATTCATTTGTCACTCAAAGATTTGCATTAAAAAGTGGCATGACCCCTACACCCCTGAATAACCCTATGGTGGTACAAACCCCCGGAGCCGAGATGAGAGCCAAGATAGGCTGTAAAGGAGTCGGTATTACCATTAACGGTGTAGACTTCCTAGCAGACCTTATCATCCTGAGATCACAAGGCTTGGATGTGATCTTAGGGATGGATTGGCTCAGTAAGAACCAAGGCTTGTTAGACTGTGCCAATCGGACAGTCACTGTGACCAATGACCAAGGAGTAGAAGTCAAGTTTGCCCCCAACTCCTCTTCCGCTCAAGCCGCTAAAGTCAAATGTCTGTCTGAAGTTGGGCTAGATCAAGTACCGGTGGTATGTGAGTATCCTGATGTCTTTCCGGATGAACTACCGGGAATGCCCCCTGACCGTGACATTGAGTTCATCATCGAGCTCCTGCCCGGAGCAGGACCCATCTATAAGAAGCCTTATAGAATGGGGACGGAAGAACTAGCCGAGTTGAAGAAGCAGCTAGAAGAGCAGCTAAGGAAGGGATTTATCCGCCCGAGTGCCTCCCCTTGGGGATCTCCTGTTCTGTTTGTGGCAAAGAGGGACGGTACCATCCGCTTATGCATTGACTATCGTTCCCTCAATGAAGTTACAATCAAGAACAAGTATCCAATTCCCAAGATCGAAGATCTGTTTGATCAACTCAGCGGAGCCAAGGTATTCACCAAGATCGACCTCAGATCTGGGTATTACCAGCTGAAGATCAGACCCCAAGATATTCCGAAGACGGCATTCGTAACCAGATATGGCCTGTACGAGTGCACGGTCATGTCTTTTGGGTTAACCAATGCCCCAGCCTACTTCATGTATCTCATGAATAAAGTCTTCATGGAATATTTGGACAAGTTCGTCGTTGTCTTCATTGATGACATCCTTGTGTTCTCGAAGTCGGAGGAAGAGCATGAGCAGCATCTGAGGATGGTCCTAGACAAGCTTCGTCAGCACCAACTGTATGCCAAATTCAGCAAGTGTGAGTTCTGGCTGCATAAAGTTGGATTCTTAGGTCATGTCTTGACCGAGGAAGGATTATCTGTTGATCCTGCAAAAATCGAGGCTGTGACCCAATGGCAATCTCCAACGACCGTCAAGGAAGTCAGAAGCTTCCTCGGATTAGCGGGCTATTACCGCAAGTTCGTGGAAGGATTCTCTAGCATTGCACGACCAATGACTCAGCTCCTCAAGAAGGACAAGAAGTTCGAGTGGACACCAAAATGCGAAGAGAGCTTCCAAGAGCTCAAGAAGAGATTGACCACCGCCCCAGTTCTGGCAACACCTGATATCCACAAGGAGTTCGTGATATATTGTGATGCCTCTCGAACCGGATTGGGAAGCGTTCTGATGCAAGAAGGCCGCGTCATAGCATACCTCTCCAGGCAGCTATGACCCCATGAGGAGAACTATGCTACTCACGATCTTGAGCTAGCGGCAGTAGTTCATGCCTTGAAGACATGGCGGCATTACCTCCTAGGGAAACGGTGTGAGATTTACACAGACCACAAAAGTCTGAAGTATATTTTCACCCAAAAGGAATTGAACATGAGGCAGCAGAGATGGTTGGAACTCATGAAGGACTATGACCTCAGTGTTCAATATCACCCTGGGAAGGCTAACGTGGTGGCCGATGCCTTAAGCAGGAAGGCTTGCTCTTTGAATGTCGTTATTCGAGAGAGGCAGCCAGCCTTGTTTAAGGAGATCGAACAATTCAGTTTGGAATTGGTCACCCCCGGATTTTTGGATCATTTGGAAGTCAGACCGACCCTGATGGACGACGTCAAGAAGGCTCAAGATGGACACGCAAGCATCGAAGGTATCAAGAAGAAGATGAAGCTGGGCAAGGCCCCAGGATTCTCCGAAGACGAGCACGGGATTGTTTGGTACAAAGGTCGTCTCTGCGTACCAAACAACACCGAGTTGAAGACGCTGATTCTGCAAGAAGCCCACGACACTCCGTATTCCATCCACCCCGGAGGAACCAAGATGTACCAAGATTTGAAGGCACGATTCTGGTGGCACGGTATGAAGAGAGAGATTGCAACCTATGTTGCAAAGTGTGATGTGTGCCAAAGGGTCAAGGCCGAGTATCAGCGACCTGCTGGATTGCTTCAACCACTCAAGGTTCCTGAGTGGAAGTGGGATAAAGTCGGAATGGACTTCATCACTGGATTACCAAGGTCGAATAGAGGACATGACTCTATCTGGGTCATAGTCGATCATTTGACCAAGGTGGCCCATTTCATTCCTGTCAAGACCACTTATGATGGCAACCGGCTGGCAACTCTCTACATTGACCGAATCGTAAGTCTTCACGGTGTTCCCAAGGAGATTGTGTCAGATCGAGGAATCCAGTTCACCTCAAGGTTCTGGAAGAAGTTCCAAGAAGCCTTGGGAACCAAGTTGTCTTTCAGCACAGCTTTCCACCCGCAGACCGGAGATCAAACAGAGCGAGTCAATCAGATTCTCGAAGACATGCTCCGAGCCTGTGTCCTGGCATATGGAGCCAAGTGGGAAGACTGTCTCCCTTTTGCCGAGTTCTCCTATAACAACAGTTACCAGTCAAGCCTTCAGATGGCACCATTTGAGGTGTTGTATGGACGCAGATGTCGCACGCCCCTCAACTGGTCAGAGACTGGAGAAGGACTAGTCTTTGGACCGGATAATATCCGCGCAGCAGAAGAACAAGTCCAACTAGTCAGAGAGCGATTAAAGGCAGCCAAGTCAAGGCAGAAGAGTTATGCTGACACTCGACGCCGAGACATGAGTTTCCATGTTGGGGACCATGTGTACCTGCGGGTAACTCCTCTAAAGGGAACCAAGCGTTTCCTTGTCAAGAGGAAGCTCGCACCAAGGTTCATTGGACCCTTTGAGATCACTGCACGACGAGGAGAAGTGGCTTATCAGTTGGAACTACCACCTGAGCTATCCGATGTGCACAATGTATTCCATGTGTCACAACTCCGGAAATGTGTGCAAGTTCCAGACAAGCCCAATCTCTACAAGGATGTGGATCACCAAGCCATTGATCTGCAGCCTGATCTGACCTACCGCGAGAAGCCCATTCGTATTCTGGACAAAGCAGAACGACGTACGCGGAGCCGTACCATCAAGTACTTCAAGGTCCAGTGGAGCAACCACACCGAAGCAGAAGCAAGCTGGGAACGAGAAGACTATCTTAGATCCGAGTTTCCCGATCTCTTTTAAGCCCTAGTTTAGGAATCTCGGGGACGAGATTCTTGTAAGGGGGGTAGGTCTGTCACACCCTGCATTTTGTAACATGTTATTTGTAACTTTGAGGCATGAAAATTTGGACCAGCAAATTTTTTTAACATCATTTGGCTTTTATTTGGAGTTGAGTTTTCTTCATTTGCTTTTTCATGTGCTCATTAAAGTCAACTATGACCTCTTGTAGATTTCATCTCCACACCCAAAACTTCTGCCCAATGATCATGCCAAGTGTTATATAACAGTATAGTATTTTCTTACAAAATTAATTTGGCCAAAAAGTATTTTATAAATTTAGTTTTCCAAAAACCCCTGAATTGAGATTTGCACTGCAAGTACTTGATTTAGGGTGAGAAAATTATTTCAAAAGGTTTATTTGAGACCTAGTAGTCATAGGACTCCCAGAAACCACAAAGGTATAATTTTAAAAGTTATTTTCCTATTTTATTTAAAAGCTTTTTCTTAGGGCCAGAAATGGTCTTTAATAGGAGAAAATTATTTAACTGTTTCAAAAATATTTGCCAAAATTCAAAGAGACTCATAGGACATATATTGTCCATATATAAGAGTTTCAACACTTGGTCGTGTTCAAAATAATGGGCTAAACCCTCTAAAACCCTTTCTGGATATTTCAAGCTTTTGAAATATTTACAAAGGAATTTTTCTCCAAAAATTCCAGGGAAATTCTATCATGTCATATATGACATATTTGATGATCTTGCCAAGCCCCATGCCTTGGGAAGCAAGAAAACCTCCTCAAACCCCTTCATAACCATTCTGTCGATAGTTGAAGTTTGAGCAACTTTACATTGCCAAACTTGTCCAAATGCTCTCAAACTTGGTGCACATGCTAGAATGGCCTAATAAGGCACCTATACCAAATGGCACAAGAATTTGAATATAGCAACTTGATCAGATCACCTCAAAACCCTTTCTGTTCAAATGAAAATTTGAACAACTTTACATTACCAACTTTTTATCTGGAGCCTCAAACTTTGTGGGCATGATCAATACCCCAAATGATGATGCTACACCAAGTGGTGCATCAAGGGGAGATGATTAGCTTGACTCAACCAAGATGAAACTGTTTCTGTTGATTTCTAGGGTTCACCAAAGTTACATTGGCTAGTTTCTTCAAATGAGCCCAAATTTGGTGAGGCACCCTATTTTCTCATGTCTTTCAACCCTGTCAAGTGCCATGTCAAGTGGACTTCATTTACTTGATCAAACACAGATCAAACACCTTCTGCAGAAATTCTAAAACCTCCAACTTGACCACTTTCACTTTTCTCCATGGCCTCAACTTCTTACCACAAGCTCATTGGGTTACCAGCTACCTCCAGTAACTCCCCCAGCACCTCAGCTCCATGATTGAGGGGTGAAACCTCTGTTTTAACTTGCTGTACAGTAGGTTTCCACCATGTTACCAGCCCTCTCCCTCTCTCTCTGCACCCCCAGGGCATCCAAGGCCTCAGGGCATTTCGTTACTTCTCCTACAACGTGCTAGACACTGTTGGGCACGCTGGAACGGACCAAACCGGCGAGAGCGCGTCGATGCCAGTCAAACACACGCTCTAGAGCGTGCAAACAGTGCTCCCGCACGCTGGCTCCAGCCAATCGCCCCTCCCCGACAGCCTCGGGCCTCCCCCTCGCGCCAGTTGAGGCGCCTCGACGTCCGAGACCTCCTCGGCGCTGTCCCCCCTCCTCCTGCGCCCTCCAGTGAGCGTTGTCGCACGCGCACCGGCCGCCCGCTTCGGCCATTCCTCTGCCTCACACGCGCGCCCTCCTCTGACGCTCCCCCGCTCCTCCTCTCGCCTCAGCTGGACGTGGAGCTAGTCCACGGACCTCCCCGGCGTGTTCCCAGGCTCCAGAACCCTCCACAGCCTCGCCTGCAACCTCGCCGGCGCACGGGTCCACGGTGAACCACGGGCGCGGCTATATAAGGCCCCCCCGAGCTTCTCCAACACCACCACAAGCCTCACACCTCTCCTCTGAGACCCCCAACACCCTCAGTTCGACCCCAGGACGCCCTAGTGCTCGGGATCGACCGGAGCTCCGCCGCGTCGGGCCGCCGGCGATCTCGAGGTACAGGACTCCCCTGCCTCTCCTTCCACCCGTTTCGGAACCGCCGAACTCCACAGACCCTTTCCCCTCTATTTCCCCCTCCATTCGCAGTCGGAAACAACCTCGACCACCGCCCTCCGACGAGCCTCCACCGTCCCACCTCGCTGCTGGTGAACCAGGGCTCCCCGCCGTGCCGCACTACCACCGCTACAACTGCGACACGACGCTGAGTCCGTCCCTGGCCTCCGTTGCCGTCGCCGTGGCCGGAGTCCTCGCCGGTGAGCTCGCCGCCGCCGTGGCCGAGGGGTTAGAGACGACAGGCGGGCCCCGCCTTTCATCCCCCCACCTCTCTCCCCCTCCTCTGTGCCGCTGACCCACGGGCCCCGCCCGTCACGTTTGAAAACCTGACGTGCGCGCGCGCTGGCTCCGTGCGGCTGGGCCAGCCCGTCTGGGCTGTGCACTGTGGCCTCTTCTGGCCCAGTGCACAGGACCCCTTTTTCTTTTTCTTTTCTGTAAATGATTTAAACATTTATACAGAAAAGAATATTGATCCAAATTAAATATTTTCAACTCCTAAAATCTTGCAATATTCCAACCTATTTAATGGTACTACTTTCACCCAAATCCATGAAACTTTTCTGTACTGTTCAAATTTAAATTCAAATTTGAGCAGTATAACTCCTGTTCAAAAATCTATATGTCCTATTCTGTAACTCCAAAACTCCAACTAAGATTTTTCCCATCTTAGAAATCCCTCTAGTATTTTACGAAAATGAGTTGACATTTTTCTGAGCACTTTGATTTTTCTGTTTTATTTGTATTCTTATTTTTCCGTTATTATTATGCGACGTATAGATCCCGTATTTGACGAAGTTGCTGTGGAAGAAGAAGGAGAAGGACTTGAAGACTTTGAAGACCAAGCCAATCCAGGCAAGCAGCCCTTTGACCATGATACACTTGTTCCTCGGAACCCGTTTGTTTCCGATGCATGATGATAGGGTTACGATGGTAACCTAGATGAACCACCACATGATGCATGCTTTATTGTTGATCTTGCTATATGCTAGATGACATGCAACAGATGGTCATGATGCTTATGTGATGCATGTGTGATATGAACCCGCATAGTTGAAATCTTTGCATGAACCCATCGGGTGCCCCTAATGCCCGAGGGTGATGATGTGTTAGGTCATCACTTGAGAAAGAAGTGATGTGCCGGTAATATCATGTGCATGGTGGAATGATGGATTAGATTTATGTGTGACTACCGTCCCAACCAAACATGTGCAACCACACTACCCCTTATGGGACGGGGCTTTATTGATTACTTAGGTCGATACTAGCATGGTGCCCGCATTACTAGTGACGGGAAGACTTGAGGTCTTTCCCGGGACGGGGTCGTGCATGGATAGGCGGCCATGACTGTTTTCACAGGGCACCGGACACACCGTTGGTCCCTTCGGGTACGCGTGACATTGAATTTGGGCAAGTCCCGTGATCTATTGTTTGTACCCGAGGGCCGTGTACCAACGAGTGGACACTATGTTAGTGTCGTCTAAGGAAAGGTAATGACCGGGTGCTTACCCCGGGTACTTGAGGTACCGCGGGTCGTGGATGACACGGAAGTTCCCCGGATCTTGTGGGTAAAGTGCCCAACCTCTGCAGAGTGTAAAACTATTCGAATAGCCGTGTCCACGGTCATGGACAGTTGGGTGGTGCTACTTAAACTATGTCCAGAATTTTACTTCGTCGGTGATGTTATGTGTGTGCTAAGTCAAGGTGGTGACTTGACTCGATGAGATGAATCATATTCATGTTGATATCGGTAACCTGTCTTCGAGGTTACGCGAGGTTATTGATGCATAAACTTGATGATAGCATATTGTTCTAGCTTCCTGCTAGATTGTTCATTATTGTTCCATTACATTGTTACCACATCATGGGTTGCTTGCGAGTACATTCAAAGTACTCATTGGCTTGCCACTGGTTATTTAATTGGCCAGGCATGGAAGAGCAGGAATATGAGGAAGAGTTCTTTGGAGACGACCATGCGAATTAGGACGCTATCCCAGTCAGAATGCCTGTAGGGTTAAGGCAGATGGCATGGGTTCTACCCGTTTATCAAAGACTTCCGCTACTTGAGTTATTTGCTATTCAGCCTGTGAGGCTCTATCTATGTAAGACTTGGCCATAATGGCCTTAATTCGTGTAAGACTATCTGTATGGATGTAAGACTCTTGTTATTTCAGCTTCTGTGTGTTCATTGAGCATTGATCTCTGGGATCACTGTACACGTGCATTCGGTGATCTCGACTTCCAAGTCGGGGTCCCCACAGAGCTGGTATCAGAGCCATCCTGACTGTAGGAAGCCTTAGTTAGCATGGGCGTTAGTTAGTTGAGACCCCTTTTCAAAAACCTTCTGGACCTCTCTTCTTTTCTAAACCTGAGATTTCCTCAGCTTATTAACCCCTCCTATTCCACCTTTGTAGATGGCCGCTGTTCCCGAAGAGCACCTGACCACTGGGTTTCCCCTACTTCTCGAGGATAGCCTCCAGGAGTGTCAGTTCCACCGAGCACCCATCCTCACCTACCTTGAGCATTGGGTGAGCGATACTGAGGTGGAGTACCATGTGGAAGTGATCGTGAAGGCAAACGATCCTCCCACAAGTTGGTTCTTCGAGGGACCCCAGATGGCGACACTACCACTTGCTGTCGAGGCTGCTGCACTCAAGGCGTTAACCCGTCTCCGCGAGCTTCTTCCGGAGATGGCAGCCAAGATGGCAACTCGCTTCTTACCTTAACGGAAGGAAGGTGACGAAGAAAGCAGCGCACTAGCCCCTCCACTGAAGGAAGGAGCACCTTCTGGACAATCCGCTATCGCATATCGAGGCGGAAGGCCCTCTAAGGATGTGTCTTCCAAGGGTGAAGAACCACCTCGGCGACGCCGGATGACAGCAAGGGAATATCGCAAGCTTTTCCCTGCACCACTGTCGAAGCACCGTCGTATCCAACTCCTCCACTCCCCCACTCCCTCCAGCGACAAGGGAGCCCAAACAGATGAAGACAAGGAGGAAGACCCAGAAGAGCCGGAATATGCGACCGAGCATTCCGCCACTTAGGCATTATTCGCTACTCGGATATGCCAGTTGTTCTAGCTTCCTGCTAGATTGTTCATTATTGTTCCATTACATTGTTACCACATCATGGGTTGCTTGCGAGTACATTCAAAGTACTCATTGGCTTGCCACTGGTTGTTTAATTGGCCAGGCATGGAAGAGCAGGAATATGAGGAAGAGTTCTTTGGAGACGACCATGCGAATTAGGACGCTATCCCAGTCAGAATGCCTGTAGGGTTAAGGCAGATGGCATGGGTTCTACCCGTTTATCGAAGACTTCCGCTACTTGAGTTATATGCTATTCAGCCCGTGAGGCTCTATCTATGTAAGACTTGGCCATAATGGCCTTAATTCGTGTAAGACTATCTGTATGGATGTAAGACTCTTGTTATTTCAGCTTCTGTGTGTTCAGTGAGCATTGATCTCTGGGATCACTGTACACGTGCATTCGGTGATCTCGACTTCCAAGTCGGGGTCCCCACATCCCTCCCTCACCTCATCAAAACAACGTGAGAAATATATATATACTCCTACAAAAGACTTAGTTGGTGATGGTGGTGTGTCTGCCATCCGTCGTTACAGACCATTAGATCTCCATCTAACGGCCGTGAGGTAAGTTGTGGTATTTTTGCAACAATAGCCCACTTCTCTGCTCCAATTTGCAGAAAACCGCTTATTATCTCAAAAGCAACCACATCCCTCCATCACCTCTTCAAAACAGCTTAAGAAAAATATATATATACTCCTAAAAAGACTCAGTTGGTGATGGTGGTGTGTCTGCCATCCGTCGTTTCTGACCATTAGATCTGCATCTAACGGTCGTGAGGTAAGTTGTGGCATTTTTGCAACAATAACCCATCTTCTCTGCTCCAATTTGCATAAAACCCCTTATTATCTTGAAATCAACCACATCCCTCCCTCACCTCACCAAAACAACCTGAGAAATATATATATGTACTCCTATAAAAGACTCAGTTGATGATGGTGGTGTGTCTGCGATCCGTCGTTTCTGACCATTAGATCTCCATCTAACGGCCGTGAGGTAAGTTGTGGCATTTTTGCAACAATAGCCCACTTCTCTGCTCCAATTTGCAGAAAACCCCTTATTATCTTGAAAGCAACCACATCCCTCCCTCACCTCATCAAAACAACGTGAGAAATATATATATATATACTCCTATAAAAGACTTAGTTGGTGATGGTGGTGTGTCTGCCATCCGTCGTTTCTGACCATTAGATCTCCATCTAACGGCCGTGAGGTAAGTTGTAGTATTTTTGCAATAATAGCCCACTTCTCTGCTCCAATTTGCAGAAAATCCCTTATTATCTCGAAAGCAACCACATCCCTCCATCACCTCTTCAAAACAGCTTAAGAAAAATATATATACTCCTAAAAAAGACTCAGTTGGTGACGGTGGTGTGTCTGCCATCCGTCGTTTCTGACCATTAGATCTGCATGTAACGGTCGTGAGGTAAGTTGTGGCATTTTTGCAACAATAGCCCACCTTCTCTGCTCCAATTTGCAGAAAACCCCTTATTATCTTGAAATCAACCACATCCCTCCCTCACCTCATCAAAACAACCTGAGAAATATATATATGTACTCCTATAAAAGACTCAGTTGATGATGGTGGTGTGTCTGCCATCCGTCGTTTCTGACCATTAGATCTCCATCTAACGGCCGTGAGGTAAGTTGTGGCATTTTTGCAACAATAGCCCACTTCTTTGCTCCAATTTGCAGAAAACCCCTTATTATCTTGAAAGCAACCACATCCCTCCCTCACCTCATCAAAACAGCCTAAGAAATATATATATA
>LR738714.1:335098286-335126343 GCA_902687465.1 Secale cereale
GCCACAACTTACCTCACGGCCTTTAGAGGCAGATCTAATGGTCAGAAACGACGGATGTCAGACACACCACCATCACCCACTTAGTCTTTTATAGGAGTATACATATATTTCTCATGCTGTGTTGATGAGGTGAGGGAGGGATGTGGTTGCTTTCAAGATAATAAGGGGTTTTCTGCAAATTGGAGCAGAGAAGTGGGCTGTTGTTGCAAAAATGCCACAACTTACCTCACGACCGTTAGATGGAGATCTAATGGTCAGAAACGACAGATGGCAGACACACCACCATCACCAACTGAGTCTTTTATAGGAGTATATATATATTTCTTAGGTTGTTTTGATGAGGTGAGGGAGGGATGTGGTTGCTTTCAAGATAATAAGGTTTTTTTTTTGCAAATTGGAGCAGAGAAGTGGGATATTGTTGCAAAAATGCCACAACATACCTCACGGCCGTTAGATGCAGATCTAATTGTCAGAACCAACGTGTCGGTGTACTAAAGTAGGGGTACCTTAGTATCCCGACTTGTGCACGGGCAGTAGCAGCGTCCCGTGGTCTGGCTCACCACGCGCCCGCCAAAGCCCACTCTAGACCCTTTTAAGCCATTCAAGAACAAAGTATTCAAGTTAAGAGACAAGACCCCGGCAAGAGGAGCTTGCCGGGAAGGCCGCACCAGGCTCAAAGTTATCATTCCAGCACAAGACCCTGGCAAGGGGAGCTTGCCAAGAAGGCCAAAAGAACGGCACTTCAAGGAAGAATATTGTCGGGACCCTGATCCTAAGTCACACCGATCTAGCATGTAACACACCATATCACTTTGCGGCCTCACGCACGGTATCCCCACGGGTGCCACCTTACCTGGCCCGGGCCCGTTTGCGCATTTTGGCTCACGTATATGATAGTGTCGCTAGCATCCATATGACAGAGAACCCGGGCCGACATGACCAGTTATAAACCAAAAGTGGCACTAAATTACAGAGACAGGCATCCATGACCCAGCAACGAACGTGTCGGTCATCAACGTATGAACCCAAGTCGTAGCAAGCTACAAGGACTTAAAGGATCAACGCGTGACATTTCCCCTAAGGGACAGACACAGGAACGAAGGACACATGCCGGTCAGCCTAAGTGTTCCGGAGCAGTAGCAAGCTACCAAGGCTCAGTGGAAAACACTAGGAGACATTTCCCTGTAAGATAGGCTACCAAGGGTAAACAACTAGGTGTCGGATCCCACACATACCAAGCATTTCAATATCATACATGCAATATGCTCAATATGTGCAAATACAACATGGCATCACAACAAGACTCTAATAAACAAAGTATTTATTCATTAGGATCCGAGGAGCCAAGTATTACAAGCATGGGTCTCATGGCCCAACATTCAGAGCATACAAGCAACAAGCGGAAGCACTACATGTCTGAGTACATACATCTACAAATGAAAAAGGCTGAAGAGCCTGACTATCTACAACACTCGTCCAAAATCGTAGCTGAGGTATCAAGCTACTTGTCGAAGTCCAAGCGGAACTACTAGTGAAACATCAATCCTATCTGCAAAACATAAATTAAGCAAACATGAGTACAAAGGTACTCAGCAAGACTTACATCAGATCCTATCATACATGCACTTGTATCAAGAAGGCAAAGTGGGGTTTAGTTGCAGCAAGCCAGCTTTGACTCAGTGGCTATCCTATTCTACGATTGCTGGTAACTCTTTTGAGGTGGCGCACACGAGTCCACTAAGCACCACACAATACACCACTATGGATTCATCCACGTCTCCCTACGAGAAGGCCATCCATAGCACTCACACTTGTCTTGAGTATTTTAGAGTGTCCGTTTCAAGTTGTCTATGTACCACGTAAGCATCCAAGAAGTCCATATCCGCGGACCCGGCTATTCGAATAGATTATGTTAACCCTGCAGGGGTGTACTTCTTCACACACTCTCTCGCCACTTACCGCCAGGTACACGTCGTGTATCTCGGCATCCTTCAAGCGGAAGCCTGGTGAGGGTGTCGGCCACGACCTGACTAACCACACAAGTCTCTCGTCCAGGTTTATCGCCTATTCGGGTTCCATCCGCAAGGGAGTCCGGCCGAGGTTTCCATCACGGACCCAAATGATGTGTACAGGGTTCCCGAGCCCACCATCCGGGTGCCACTCGGTACACCGGGCCACGTGTTCCTAGTCTGTCCCAAGCCCACCCTGCCGGGTGCCACCTGGTAGAGAAATAACACTACCTACAAACGCCAGAAACTAGTTGCAACTCCTGGACAGAGATCATGTTGATTAATAAGTCGAGAGGGGCACTTAAGCATTCCAATGTGTGGTAGTAGCTGATCATTGGACAACATACACAGAACTCAGTTCTTAGGGACGGTTCCAGTGAGACAACCCACCATGTACTCCTACATGGCCTCTCACCACTACCTTTACCAAATCGTGTTCACACACTTAACCCTCAGCATCAGAACATATCATTTCACTCTAATTCATTCCCGATGAATCAGACCTGACACACTCTAAGCAATAGCAAGCAAAGCATGGTAAGATCACATCATGGCTTCAATCAACTCCTACACATGCTAGTGGGTTTCAACTATTTACTGTGGAAAGACAGGTCATGCAGAGGAATGGGCTCAACTACCGCAGCATAAAGTAGCAGTTGAGATCGTTGTTGTCCTAATGCAAAAAAACAGGGAGCAGGAGCGAGAGAGGGATTGTATCGGAATGAACAAGGGGGTTTGCTTGCCTGGTAAAACAACGTGCAGAACACTGCTCCTCTGACAGCTACTCTGGATCGGTCTCCGGAGCTGGACCTATCGAGAAGAACGGTGCTGACAATCAAACACAAGCATATGCAACAATATGATGCATGAATATAGCATGAAGTTATGATGTTGTTTGGGCTAGTGCAACTAGCATTCAATTTGAAAGAAGTCCATTTGAACCAAGGGTTCAAATGCAATTTTAAAATAAGCATTCTAAATGCCAAATATGTGTTTTCAAATAAACAATAGGTTTAACTTCATTTGTCATGCATGAAAATGGTACAGATGGATAGATTGAATTTTTCTGATAATTTTTCATATATAAATCATTTCATTCTGAGCTATGGTTGAATTTCTATGATTTTTTGAAGTTTAGGCCAAATTCTGAAATAAATAAATCATTTAAGATTTATTTAAAAACCAGAACTGGATTACTGCGTCAGCATGACACAGGCATGACATCAGCAGGTCAAAGGGGCTGTCCACAGTCAAACCTGACAGTGGGGTCCCACTGGTCAGTGACTCAGTTAAATAACTAAAGTTTAAAACTAAACTAATTAGACAAGGGCCCACATGTCAGTGTCTAATTAGATTAATGTCAGTAATTAAAAGTTAATTAAACCCTATACTAAAAATTAGTCAAAGGTGGCCCCACATGTCATGGGCTCAGGGAAGTCAAACCCAATGGGTTTGGGTCAAATCCCACCGGCGGTTAGCCGCCGGCGAGGCCGAATGCGGCGGAGGGCATCGAAAACTCGCCTCCGTCGGTCATTTGGGCAGCGGAGGTCATCTACGGGGAGCTGAAGCTCACCCGCATCCATCCCAGCCAGCGGCAGCAGCTGGGGCGGCCGGAGCTCGCCGGAAACGAGCTCGCGGCGGCGCCGGAGTTCGGTCGAGCTCGGGCTCGGGGCTGTGGTGGCCTAGGCGGGGCAGCGCTAGCAGCTACGACATCTACGCGACGCGGGGAGCGTGTTGGTCGCACGCCCGGGACCAAAAGGTCACCGGAGCACCACCGGCAACGAGCGCGGGCGGCGGCGCGTGCGGGTGATCGTGGAGCGGCAGCTACGGCCTGCGAGGGGGAGAACGGAGAGGGGGAGCATGGCCAGGAGCTTACGGCGATCGCAGCGGTGCAGGCGGAGGGCTCGGAGGAGGACCGGAGCAAGCAGGGCGGCGGAGGGGATCTCCGGCGGCCGGCGATGAAGAAGAGGTCGGGGTCGAGGCCTCAGGGCGTCCGGCGATGTGTGACTCGTCGAGGAGGTCGGGGATGATGCGGCGGAGCTCTTGGGCACCTTGGCTGGGCGTGGGGGAGACGGTGGCTACGACTACGGCGATCGGCGGCGACGGCGGCGCTCGGGAGCAGACTCGAGAGGGAGAAAGAAGAGAGGGGAGGCGTCCAGAAGAGTACGAGAGGGTCGGGGAGGCTGCGTGGCGTCGTCCAGAGACGTCCAGGCGCGTCGGCAGCGGCGGAAGCAGGAGGTGGCGCGGCGCGTGGCCGGCGCGCGACGAGCACACGCTCGTCCTTCTGTCGAGGAGGAAGACGACAGGGAGGAGCGGGCTGGGCTGGCCAGCTGGGCCGGCCAGGCCGTGCTGTGCTGGGCCGGCACAGGTAAGCTGCCCTTTTTATTTTTCTTTTCTATTTTCTTCTGACATTTGTTTTGATTTAATTTCTAAACTAAATCATTTATTTCTTCTGACATATTTATTTTGCAGGGACCTAGAAATTAACCCAAGCCCCTAAAAATAAAGAACCAGAATTTTGGACATATATAAAATATAAAATATATATATATATCCAATGCAAATAACTATTGCATTAATTCCAAATGCCCAAAATGAATACTTATGAGCTCCTAATAATATTGGTTTGATTTTTATCTCTGACCAATATTTTTAGAGGGCCACATGAACATTTTCTTGGACCTTTTTGGAGCAACTTTTATTTGGGTCATTTTCAATAGGGTTTCTGAGGGTTTCACAAGTCCTCATTTCAATTTCATTTGAAATTTAAACATGATGCAAACCACAAGAGCTAACCTAGTGCATACCAGAACTAGGGTTGTGACAACTCGCCTCCACTCGAAAGAATCTCGTCCCGAGATTCAGGAGTAGGCGGAAAGAAGGTGGGGTACTCCAGTCGGAGACGATCTTCTCGCTCCCAAGTAGCTTCTCTCTCGGAATGATGGGACCACTGAACTTTGAGAAACTTGATGTTATGACGTCGAGTGACACGCTCTGCTTGATCCAGAATGCGAACGGGATACTCTCGATATGTGAGGTTATCTTGGAAATCAAGCGTTTCGTGGTCCACTCCGCGGATGGGATCCGAGAAGCAACGCCTGAGTTGAGAGACGTGGAAGACATCATGAACTCGAGAAAGATGTGGGGGTAGTTCCAATTGGTAGGCAACCTCTCCTCGTTTAGCAACAATGCGAAAAGCACCAATGTAACGAGGAGCCAACTTGCCCTTGATACCGAAACGATGGGTACCCTTCAAAGGAGTAACCCGAAGATAAGCTTTGTCACCAATCTCGTAAGCCACTTCCTTATGATGACGATCATACTGGCTCTTTTGACGAGACTGGGCTGATTTCAAATTCTCACGAATGATACGAACTTGCTCTTTTGCTTCCTGGATCATATCCGGTCCAAAGAATTGTCTTTCGCCGGTTTCTGACCAGTTCAAAGGTGTTCGACATCTTCGTCCATAGAGTATTTCAAAAGGAGCTTGTTTGAGGCTAGATTGATAGCTATTGTTATAAGCAAACTCGGCGAAAGGAAGACATTTCTCCCAATCCATACCGAAAGAGATAACGCAAGCTCTAAGCATGTCTTCAAGAATTTGGTTAACCCGTTCCACTTGACCACTTGACTGAGGGTGGAAAGCGGTACTGAAAGAAAGATGGGTGCCCATGGCAGTCTGGAAACTCTCCCAGAAATGGGAAGTGAAAAGACTACCACCGTCTGAATTGATCTCTAGTGGGACACCATGAAGTGACACTATTCGAGAAATATACAAGTCAGCAAGCTGACTAGCAGTGATACTCTCTCGAACAGGTAGGAAGTGAGCCACTTTGGAGAGACGATCAATGACTACGAAGATAGCATTATTCCCTCTCTTGGTCCTGGGAAAGCCGGTGATGAAGTCCATACCAACTTTATCCCATTTCCACTCAGGAATAGCTAGAGGCTGAAGGGTGCCAGCAGGTCTTTGATGTTCTGCCTTAACGCGACGACAAACGTCACATTTAGCAATGAACTCAGCAATTTATCTCTTCATCCTAGTCCACCAGAACCTCTGGCGTAGGTCCTGATACATCTTAGTACTACCGGGATGAATCGTGAGAGGAAATTCATGAGCCTCTTTTAGGATCAATTGTCGCAGATGTTGATTCTTGGGAACCACCAGGCGATTCTCGAAGAAAACAACACCTCGATCATCCATAGAGAAACAACCACCAACTCCCTTTTTAATGTTTCTCTTGATGCGGACAACACCCCTATCAAACTTCTAGTCAGAAATGATCTGATCCTCAAGAGTAGGTTTCGCCACCAAGGTATAAAGGAATCCGCGAGGAGCAATGTGAAGGTTAAGCTTACATAGTTCCTCATGGAGAAGTGGTTGGCCCTGCTGCAACATGAGATTGTTGCAATAGGTCTTACGACTTAGTGCATCAGCCATGACATTTCCCTTGCCTGGGGTGTAGGTAATTCCTAAGTCGTAATCTGAGATCAACTCCAACCAACGTCTTTGCCTAAGGTTCAAGTCTGGTTGGGTGAAGATATACTTGAGACTCTGGTGATCGGTGTAGATCTCGCAACGATTACCAAGGAGGTAATGCCGCCAGGTCTTAAGTGCATAGACCACAGCTGCAAGCTCTAGATCATGTGTAGGATAATTTTCCTCATGTGGATGCAACTGTCGAGATGCATAGGCAATCACACGACGATCCTGCATAAGAATGCAACCTAGTCCCTGTCGTGAGGCATCACAGTAGATAACAAAGTCCTTAGTGAAATCCGGTGGCACAAGTATGGGAGCAGAGGTCAGGCGTCTTTTCAGTTCCTGGAAACTGTGTTCACACTGTGGGGACCACTCAAACTTTTTATCTTTCTTAAGAAGTTATGTGAGGGGTTTGGCCACTTTCGAGAAGTTTTCAACAAAGCGGCGACAATAGCTGGCTAGACCAAGGAAACTCCTAACTTGTTTAACTGTTTCAGGCGGAGTCCAATCAAGGACGGCCTGAACTCTCTCGGGGTTGACAGCAATGCCCTTCCCTGAGATTACGTGGCCGAGATAGGTCACTTCTGGCAACGAAAATTCGCACTTGGAGAACTTGGCATAAAGGCGGTGCTCTCTGAGTTTTTCTAGAACAAGTCTAAGATGTTCGGCATGCTCTTCCTCGTTCTTCGAGTAAATAAGAATATCATCGAGGTAAACCACGACGAACTTATCCAAATACTCCATGAAGATCGAGTTCATCAAGCGGGAGAAAGTGGCTGGAGCATTGGTTAAACCGAAAGACATGACGGTGTACTCGTACTGGCCATAACGAGTGACAAAAGCCGTCTTAGGAATGTCTCCGTTTTTAATTTTGATTTGATGGTAGCCTGACCTCAAATCCATTTTGGAGAAGACTGAGGATCCAGCGAGCTGATCATACAGGTCGTTGATCCTGGGGAGCGGATACTTGTTCTTTATCGTGACCAAATTAACGGGGCGATAATCTACAACCATCCGTTCCGTGCCATCCTTCTTCTTGACGAAGAGGACGGGACAAGCCCAAGGAGAGGAACTAGGACGAATAAAACCCTTTTGCAAGGACTCATCAAGTTGTTTCTTAAGCTCAGCTAGTTCTAGGGGTGCCATCTTATAAGGTCTCCTAGAAATTGGAACAGTTCCTGGGATAAGATCTATGACGAACTCTACATCCCTATCAGGTGGAACACCTGGTAGTTCTTCTGGAAAGACATCCGGAAAGTCTCGGAGTATCGGGATATCTTCAAGGTCTGGAAGGGGGCTGGCATTAAGAGAATAGAGTTGACGCTTTGCAACTCTAGTGGAGACAGTGACTATCTTACCAGATGGGTGTGTAAGCTGAACAGACCTAGTGAAGCAATCAATCTTGGCATGATGAGCTGTCATCCAGTCCATACCCAAGATGATATTAATATCTGAAGACTTGAGGGCTACAAGTGATGCAAGGAACACAAGTCTGTCAACAAGGATTCCATTACCATGGCTTATTCTGGTAGTTTGCCATCTAGACCCCGGGGTTTGGATTTCGAGCGGAGTTGGCATGTCACAAAATGACATGTCGTGCAAACGAGCATAGCCTTCAGAGATAAAGGAGTGAGATGCTCCGGTATCGAACAGAACCGAAGCCGGATGACAATTGACAAGGAGTGTACCAAGAACGACATTTGGATCATCATGAGCATCTTTAGCTGAGACGTGATGCACACGTCCATGTTTAGTGGGAGCTGGATTGGCAATGATAGTCTTGCGTGGTGTCTTACTACGAAGAACGGACTTCTCGGGCTGGGGTGGAGCAAGACTAGCCTGAGAACAGTCACGTGCATAGTGTCCTGGCTTTCCGCATGTAAAGCAAGTCCCTGAACGTGGACCCGCAATGACAAGCGGTTGCCAATAGGCTTGGGTGGAGCATCAGACTGAGCTGGATAAGGTACCACACAAGATGGCCTTGGAGGATAAGTGGGTGGAAGAACAGAGTTCGGAACCCAAATCCGGCGCTTCTGGGATCTAGTACCCGAGGAAGATCCCAAATCAAGGGTGTGCTTACGTGACTCCTCGTAAGTGAGTTGAGCTGTCTCTGCATTGATGGCCTTGTTCACAAGAGCCTGGAATGTGTTGCAATGATGCAAGTGGAGATCATGACGCAGTTTGGGGTTGAGACCCTTCCGGAACCTAGCCTGCTTCTTGGTGTCCGTGGACACTTCTTCTGTAGCATAGCGGGCGAGGTTCTCAAACTCTCGACTATAAGCATCAACAGCCATCTTAGCCTGTGTAAGACTACAGAACTCTTCTCTCTTACGATCGATAAGGGCTTGAGGAATATGATGCTCACGAAAAGCCTCGGTGAAAACTCTCCAGGTAGGAATCTGGCCAGCTGGAATCATGGCCTCATAGTTCTGCCACCAAAGACTAGCAGGACCTTCCAGGTGATAAGTGGCAGAGATGACCTTGTCATCTTCAGCTACGTTTGTAGAACGCAGCTTGTGAGTGATACTACGGAGCCAGTCATCTGCGTCGAGTGGCTCAATGGGATGATGGAAGGTGGGTGGTTTCAGACGAATGAAGTCATGGATGGTTGCCGATTCCTTGCACTGATGTGCGGTGTTCTCCTCAATACGTGCCAACAAGCGGTTAGACTCACGCTTGTTTCTCTCCATCTCTAACATTAACTCTGCCAACGAAGGCTGGTCGGGAGGATCCTCCTTATCCCTACCACTTCCGGGGTTCTGTCTACGAGCAGCTGAGCTTCGCTTAACTGAAGACATCCTGAGAAGCGAAACCGAAGACGGAAACATCAACAACTATAGGATGCATAAAGGTAGAACAAGGATTTAGTATCTCTCGAACTACTAGGATAATTCCGGCAGCATAACGGCAGTAAAATGCTCAGAATGAGACATCCTGCTAGAAAAAGGTAGTACAACATCTCAACATCATCACTCAAAGTACTGTGATAGTACTAAAACAACTGCACCGGAAAAACTTGGAGCAAAATTAGGACTCTGATCAACCAATCCTAAGGGACTACGGAGTAGTAACTCGTGATCCTGATAGACGGAAAAGAAAGCCTAGTTCCTTAACCCCGTAGGAAAGGTAAGATGACTCAGATCAGAAGACATGAGGTAAAAGGAGTAAAAAGAGCCTTACGTTCCCTTCCACAATCAATTCCCTTATATAACTAAGGAATTTCTAGACTCAACTTCGACCATTTTGGCTTGGTAATCCTACAGGCAGTCAGGCTCTGATACCAACGTTGTAGGGACCCCGATCCTAAGTCACACCGATCTAGCATGTAACACACCATATCACTTTGCGGCCTCACGCACGGTATCCCCACGGGTGCCACCTTACCTGGCCCGGGACCGTTTGCGCATTTTGGCTCACGTATATGATAGTGTCGCTAGCATCCATATGACAGAGAACCCGGGCCGACATGACCAGTTATAAACCAAAAGTGGCACTAAATTACAGAGACAGGCATCCATGACCCAGCAACGAACGTGTCGGTCATCAACGTATGAACCCAAGTCGTAGCAAGCTACAAGAACTTAAAGGATCAACGCGTGACATTTCCCCTAAGGGACAGACACAGGAACGAAGAAGGACACATGCAGGTCAGCCTAAGTGTTCCGGAGCAGTAGCAAGCTACCAAGGCTCAGTGGAAAACACTAGGAGACATTTCCCTGTAAGATAGGCTACCAAGGGTAAACAACTAGGTGTCGGATCCCACACATACCAAGCATTTCAATATCATACACGCAATATGCTCAATATGTGCAAATACAACATGGCATCACAACAAGACTCTAATAAACAAAGTATTTATTCATTAGGCTCCGAGGAGCCAAGTATTACAAGCATGGGTCTCATGACCCAACATTCAGAGCATACAAGCAACAAGCGGAAGCACTACATGTCTGAGTACAGACATCAACAAATGAAAAAGGCTGAAGAGCCTGACTATCTACAACACTCGTCCAAAATCGTAGCTGAGGTATCAAGCTACTTGTCGAAGTCCAAGCGGAACTACTAGTGAAACATCAATCCTATCTGCAAAACATAAATTAAGCAAACATGAGTACAAAGGTACTCAGCAAGACTTACATCAGATCCTATCATACATGCACTTGTATCAAGAAGGCAAAGTGGGGTTTAGTTGCAACAAGCCAGCTTTGACTCAGTGCCTATCCTATTCTACGATTGCTGGTAACTCTTTTGAGGTGGCGCACACGAGTCCACTAAGCACCACACAATACACCACTATGGATTCATCCACGTCTCCCTACGAGAAGGCCATCCATAGCACTCACACTTGTCTTGAGTATTTTAGAGTGTCCATTTCAAGTTGTCTATGTACTACGTAAGCATCCAAGAAGTCCATATCCGCGGACCCGGCTATTCGAATAGATTATGTTAACCCTGCAGGGGTGTACTTCTTCACACACGCTCTCGCCACTTACCGCCAGGTACACGTCGTGTATCTCGGCATCCTTCAAGCGGAAGCCTGGCGAGGGTGTCGGCCACGACCTGACTAACCACACAAGTCTCTCGTCCAGGTTTATCGCCTATTCGGGTTCCATCCGCAAGGGAGTCCGGCCGAGGTTTCCATCACGGACCCAAACGATGTGTATAGGGTTCCCGAGCCCACCATCCGGGTGCCACTCGGTACACCGGGCCACGTGTGCCTAGTCTGTCCCAAGCCCACCCTGTCGGGTGCCACCTGGTAGAGAAATAACACTACCTACAAACGCCAGAAACTAGTTGCAACTCCTGGACAGAGATCATGTTGATTAATAAGTCGAGAGGGGCACTTAAGCATTCCAATGCGTGGTAGTAGCTGATCATTGGACAACATACACAGAACTCAGTTCTTAGGGACGGTTCCAGTGAGACAACCCACCATGTACTCCTACATGGCCTCTCACCACTACCTTTACCAAATCGTGTTCACACACTTAACCCTCAGCATCAGAACATATCATTTCACTCTAATTCATTCCCGATGAATCAGACCTGACACACTCTAAGCAATAGCAAGCAAGGCATGGTAAGATCACATCATGGCTTCAATCAACTCCTACACATGCTAGTGGGTTTCAACTATTTACTGTGGAAAGACAGGTCATGCAGAGGAATGGGTTCAACTACCGCAGCATAAAGTAGCAGTTGAGATCGTTGTTGTCCTAATGCAAAAAAACAGGGAGTAGGAGCGAGAGAGGGATTGTATCGGAATGAACAAGGGGGTTTGCTTGCCTGGTAAAACAACGTGCAGAACACTACTCCTCTGACAGGTACTCTGGATCGGTCTCCGGAGCTGGACCTATCGAGAAGAACGGTGCCGACAATCAAACACAAGCATATGCAACAATATGATGCATGAATATAGCATGAAGTTATGATGTTGTTTGGGCTAGTGCAACTAGCATTCAATTTGAAAGAAGTCCATTTGAACCAAGGGTTCAAATGCAATTTTAAAATAAGCATTCTAAATGCCAAATATGTGTTTTCAAATAAACAGTAGGTTTAACTTCATTTGTCATGCATGAAAATGGTACATATGGATAGATTGAATTTTTCTGATAATTTTTCATATATAAATCATTTCATTCTGAGCTATGGTTGAATTTCTATGATTTTTTGAAGTTTAGGCCAAATTCTGAAATAAATAAATCATTTAAGATTTATTTAAAAACCAGAACTGGATTACTGCGTCAGCATGACACAGGCATGATGTCAGCAGGTCAAAGGGGCTGTCCAGAGTCAAACCTGACAGTGGGGTCCCACTGGTCAGTGACTCAGTTAAATAACTAAAGTTTAAAACTAAACTAATTAGACAAGGGCCCACATGTCAGTGTCTAATTAGATTAATGTCAGTAATTAAAAGTTAATTAAACCCTAAACTAAAAATTAGTCAAAGGTGGCCCCACATGTCATGGGCTCAGGAAAGTCAAACCCAGTGGGTTTGGGTCAAATCCCACCGGCGGTTAGCCGCCGGCGAGGCCGAATGCGGCGGAGGGCATCGGAAACTCGCCTCCGTCGGTCATTTGGGCAGCGGAGGTCATCTACGGGGAGCTGAAGCTCACCCGCATCCATCCCAGCCAGCGGCAGCAGCTGGGGCGGCCGGAGCTCGCCGGAAACGAGCTCGCGGCGGCGCCGGAGTTCGGTCGAGCTCGGGCTCGGGGCTGTGGTGGCCTAGGCGGGGCAGCGCTAGCAGCTACGGCATCTACGCGACGCGGGGAGCGTGTTGGTCGCACGCCCGGGACCAAAAGGTCACCGGAGCACCACCGGCGACGAGCGCGGGCGGCGGCGTGTGCGGGTGATCGTGGAGCGGCAGCTACGGCCTGCGAGGGGGAGAACGGAGAGGGGGAGCATGGCCAGGAGCTTACGGCGATCGCAGCGGTGCAGGCGGAGGGCTCGGAGGAGGACCGGAGCAAGCAGGGCGGCGGAGGGGATCTCCGGCGGCCGGCGATGAAGAAGAGGTCGGGGTCGAGGCCTCAGGGCGTCCGGCGATGTTTGACTCGTCGAGGAGGTCGGGGATGATGCGGCGGAGCTCTTGGGCACCTTGGCTGGGCGTGGGGGAGACGGTGGCTACGACTACGGCGATCGGCGGCGACGGCGGCGCTCGGGAGCGGACTCGAGAGGGAGAAAGAAGAGAGGGGAGGCGTCCAGAAGAGTACGGGAGGGTCGGGGAGGCTGCGTGGCGTCGTCCAGAGACGTCCAGGCGCGTCGGCAGCGGCAGAAGCAGGAGGTGGCGCGGCGCGTGGCCGGCGCGCGACGAGCACACGCTCGTCCTTCTGTCGAGGAGGAAGACGACAGGGAGGAGCGGGCTGGGCTGGCCAGCTGGGCCGGCCAGGCCGTGCTGTGCTGGGCCGGCACAGGTAAGCTGCCCTTTTTATTTTTCTTTTCTATTTTCTTCTGACATTTGTTTTGATTTAATTTCTAAACTAAATCATTTATTTCTTCTGACATATTTATTTTGTAGGGACCTAGAAATTAACCCAAGCCCCTAAAAATAAAGAACCAGAATTTTGGACATATATAAAATATAATATATATATATATATCCAATGCAAATAACTATTGCATTAATTCCAAATGCCCAAAATGAATACTTATGAGCTCCTAATAATATTGGTTTGATTTTTATCTCTGACCAATATTTTTAGAGGGCCACATGAACATTTTCTTGGACCTTTTTGGAGCAACTTTTATTTGGGTCATTTTCAATGGGGTTTCTGAGGGTTTCACAAGTCCTCATTTCAATTTCATTTGAAATTTAAACATGATGCAAAGCACAAGAGCTAACCTAGTGCATACCAGAACTAGGGTTGTGACAACTCGCCTCCACTCGAAAGAATCTCGTCCTGAGATTCAGGAGTAGGCGGAAAGAAGGTGGGGTACTCCAGTCGGAGACGATCTTCTCGCTCCCAAGTAGCTTCTCTCTCGGAATGATGGGACCACTGAACTTTGAGAAACTTGATGTTATGACGTCGAGTGACACGCTTTGCTTGATCCAGAATGCGAACGGGATACTCTCGATATGTGAGGTTATCTTGGAAATCAAGAGTTTCGTGGTCCACTCCGCGGATGGGATCCGAGAAGCAACGCCTGAGTTGAGAGACGTGGAAGACATCATGAACGCGGTTAGAAGTCCGAGCGTGTCCCGCTCCTCGCACCATTCGCCACCGTGTCCCTCCTCTCCAGTAGAAGCCCTGGCCAGGGCTCAGCTGCTCCTCGACTTCCCTCCAGCGGTGGACAAGGCCGAAGACTGGAGGGCGACGATCCAGAGTCTCATCGCCTTCGCCAACAACGACGCGCCGCAGCAGCCGGCGACTTCACGGCCGCGGCAAGTCGATCAAGCGAAGGCCGACGGTGAGAAGACCGCTGGGGGTGCAACTACCGTGCACTCCCCGCCGCGGAAGCAGAAATCGCCACCCCGCCGGATCAACATCGACGACGACTCCACGGTGTCGTCGGATCCGCGGGCTCGCCGCGATCAGCGCCAAGTCCTCGACGACAGGAGACAAGAGGACGCTCGAACTCGTATCGAGCGTCGACGAGAAGCCAGAAGACAGTCCGATCAGCGCGCTGGGACCGCTGTCGACATGCACGCACCCGGTGAACCAGGCGACTTGCCGTACGCAGCAGGTTGCCCTGCGTTCACCCGAGAGCTGCGGAAAGTCCAGTGGCCCAGCATGAAGAATTTTAAGCCCGACGTACCCGAGAAGTACGACGGCAAGACGCATCCCTCGGAGTTCCTCAGCATTTACACCATTGCGGTGCAGGCTGCCGGGGGACGCGACGAGAAGATCCTAGCCAACTACTTCCCGCTTGTGCTTAAGCCAAACGTCAGGTCTTGGCTTATGCACTTGCCAGAGAACTCCATTTCTTCATGGGCGGATTTGTGCCACCAGTTTGTTGGCGCCTTCACGGGCAGCCACAAACCCCACGGCCAGGAGAGCGATCTCCACATCCTTGCCCAGAAGGAGGGAGAGTCCCTGCGCAAATACATCCAAAGGTTCAGCCTTGTACAACACAATATCCCCGATGTCCACCCTGCCGCAGTTATCAGCGCGTTCCACCAGAACGTGCGTAACCGCCGGATGAGGGAGGAGATGGCGATGACCAAGATCCGGGACGTCAGCGAGCTTTATGCTCTGGATGACAAATGTGCACGTGCTGAAGAGGGGAGGAGACTCCCCGGAGAGGATACCAGCGCAGGAGGAAGTGACAGCGAGGATGCCGCCCCGGCAAAGAAAGGCCGGCGGCAGAATAACAGGAAGAAGAAGATTAAGGAGGTACTGGTTGTTGAGCAGTCCGGCAAGGAGGCTCCCGCCAAGAAGACACAGGCTGGTGGCTCCGGCAAGGAGGCCACCCCTGTAGCGGCAGCCGACAAGCAGGACGGCTCCGACAAGCAGTACTGCAAGATCCACCGCACCAAGGGCCACGACCTCCAAAACTACAAAAGGGTAGAGTACCTCGTAGAGCAGCAGAAGGCTGAATACGAGCGTCGCGACAAGGAGAAGGCCCAAGGAGGCGGAGGAGAGCCCAGCAAGAAGCGGCCGTTCAATGGCCGGGGAGGACGCCGCGGCAAGGACAAGCAGCGGCAAGGAGACAGACCTCCCCGGGGCCGCGACAAGGACGAAGATGAAGACGATGACGAGGACATGGACGAAGGAGACAACAGCAAGCAGGAATTCCAGAAGGCCACAGAAGTTCTGTGCGTCGATGGAGGTGCCTCTCTGCACACTTCCCACCGCCAACTCAAACAATGGGTGCGGGAAGTGAATGCAGCTGAGCCACCCGTCGAGTCGCGCAGGCTGCTGAAATGGTCCGGCACGCCCATCATTTTCGACCTCGAGGACCACCCTGACCGCACAACCGCGGTCGGGTGCTTGCCGATGTTGGTTTCACCAACTATCCGCAACCTCAAGGTCACCAAGATGTTGGTTGACGGTGGGGCCGGCCTCAACTTGATTTCCTCCGCTGTGATCAAGAAACTGCAGATCCCCGACAGCGAGCTCGAGGAGACCGGGACGTTCCAAGGAATCAACCCGGGGAGGAGCAAGCCGAAGGGGAAGATTAAACTGCCAGTGACCTTTGGTGGGTAGCTCAACTTCAGGACGGAGAGGATAACGTTTGACGTTGCCGATATCCCGTTGCCATACAATGGGATACTTGGCCGTCATGCGCTCGCCAAGTTCATGGCAGCTTCCTACTATGCATACAACATGCACAAGATGCCAGGGCCGATAAGCGTCATCTCTGTCCCCGGCAACAAGAAGGATGCGCTTATTTGCGCCGACAAGATCTACCGGGATGCAGCAGCCGCGGCAGACAGCAAAACACTTGCCGCTGAAGCTCCCGGGGGGAAGACCAAGACCAAGTCCGGCAAGAGCTCTGGAGCCCACTCCGGCAAACGCACCTCTTCGGAGTGCTGCGCTGCCGTCGAGGACGCACCATCGAGCTCCACCGGCAAGTGCAAGAAGGGAATGGCAGCTCCACCGGCAACCAAGAAGGCGTCCGCCAAGGAGGACGGCACTGGTGGTACCTTCACCATCAGTGCTGCACTCGACCCCAAATAGGAAAGCGCGCTCGTTGCCTTCCTGCGGGCGAATGTGGACGAGTTTGCGTGGCAACCGTCTGACATCCCCGGCGTTCCCAGGAAGGTAATTGAGCACAAGCTTGCTGTTTGTCCTCATGCGCGGCCCGTCAAGCAGAAGGTCAGGAAGCAAGCCGTGGAGCACCAAGAGTTCATCGCCGAAGATATAAAGAAGTTGGAAGCAGCAGGCCTGGTTAGAGGCGTACTCCATCCTACATGGTTGGCCAATCCAGTTGTCGTGCGCAATGCTAATGGGAAGTGGAGACTTTGTATAGACTTCACTGATGTGAATAAAGCTTGTCCTAAGGATCCATTTCCCTTGCCGCGCATTGACCAGATTGTGGACTCCACGGCTGGATGTGAGTTGCTTTCATTTCTCGATGCATACTCAGGTTACCACCAGATATACATGGCTGAGGAAGATGAAGAGAAGACTGCATTCATTACTCCATGTGGCACATATTGCTTCATACGCATGCCCTTTGGATTGAAGAATGCAGGATCAACATTTGCAAGGGTGGTACACACTGCTTTTGAGCCACAGATACACAAGAATGTAGAAGCCTACATGGATGATATAGTGGTCAAGAGCAAGAGCAAGGACACCCTGATTCAAGACTTGAAAGAAACCTTTGAGAATCTGTGCAAGATACAACTCAAGTTGAACCCCGAGAAGTGCGTATTCGGAGTCCCCTCCGGCAAGCTTCTCGGGTTCTTCGTGTCCCAGAGGGGGATTGAAGCCAATCCCGACAAGATTAAAGCCATCGAGCAGATTGAAGCCCCGAAGCGCGTCAAGGACGTAAGAAGACTTGCTGGTTGTGAGGCTGCCCTCAGCAGGTTCATTTCAAAGTCTGCAGAACGCGCCCTGCCTTTCTTCAAAATCTTGAAAAAGGCAGGTCCTATGAAATAGACTCCGGAAGCGGAGGCTGCGCTGCAAGACTTGAAAGGATACCTATCCTCCACTCCAATACTTGTCGAACCTAAGCCACAAGAGAAGTTGCTGCTGTACTTAGCGGTGACCAATCAAGTGGTTAGTGCTGCGTTAGTAGCGGAGAGGTAGGCGGATGAGGAACCCACATCCCCGGCAAGCGCATCCAGCGGCAAGCAGGGGGCTTCCCCGACAAGCTCTGGCCCCGACAAGGACAAGTCTGCGCAAGAGCAAGGAGAAGTGCGAAAGAAGATGGTGCAGCGCCCAGTTTATTTTGTAAGTTCCCTCTTGCAGGGGGCTAGATCAAGATACTCTGGAGTGCAGAAGTTACTTTTCGGCCTCCTCATGGCCTCAAGAAAGCTGCGCCATTACTTCCAAGCACACGAGATAACAGTGGTCACTCGCTTCCCGTTGAAAAGGATACTGCCAAATCCAGAAGCAACGGGCAGGATCGTCGAGTGGGCACTGGAGCTGTCAAGCTTTGGTCTTAGGTTTGAGAGTACTTCAACCATACAGAGCAGAGCTTTGGCAGAGTTCATAGCGGAATGGACCCCAACACCAGATGAAGAAGTCCCAGAGACAAGCATCCCCGCCCAAGAAGCAAGCAAGGAGTGGATAATGTACTTCGATGGTGCCTTCTCGCTGCAAGGCGCCGGTGCTGGTGTGTTACTTATAGCACCCACCGGAGAGCACCTCAAGTATGTTGTTCAAATGCACTTTCCCAAGGAGCAAGCGACAAACAATACTGCCGAGTATGAAGGTCTGCTTGCCGGTCTCAGAATTGCGGCCGAACTTGGGATCAAGAGGCTGATTGTGCGGGGAGACTCACAGTTGGTGGTCCGACAAGTAAACAAGAGTTACCAGAGCCCTCTGATGGAAGCTTATGTCGATGAAGTGAGGAAGCTTGAAGAACACTTTGAAGTCCTACAGATGGAGCACGTTCCAAGAGCTCAGAATGACATCGCAGATGTCCTTTCAAAGTGTGCTGCAACGAAGTTACCTGTGGAACCAGGGATCTTCGTGCTCAAGCTAACTCAGCCATCCGTTACACCATCAGTTGGGCAAAGCAAGAAGAGGAAGTTGGTCTCCGGCGACTACTTGCCGGCGTATCTTCCCGAAGTCGCCGCCAAGGTCCCCAAGATCAGCAACCAAAGTGCTGAGGAACAGTCTGCTCCTGCAGACCCAAGGGTCTGTATAGTTGAAGCAGGCGTTCCCGACAAGCCTTGCCCCGGCAGGCTTGCCGAGGAACCCTCAGCTCTGGCAGAGCCGCAGGTTCTTGCCGTAGAAGCTGAGGTTCCCGCAGCAGCCCTGATGCCTTTAGTCCTTGTCGTTGAGCCTCAAGCTCCAGCATGGGCACAGCAAATCGTCCATTTTCTTCAGACTGGAGAACTTCCCGAAGAACCAGAAGAGATAGAGAGGATAACCAGGCAGTCAGGTATGTACCAGTTCGTTGGCAACGAACTATACAGAAGAAGACTCAATGGTGTCAGATTGAAGTGCATTTCCCGGGAAGATGGACGGAAGCTGTTGGCAGAGATACACCGAGGCATATGTGGTCACCACATTGGCGCAAGAGCACTTGCCGGGAAGGCGTTCCGGCAAGGGTTCTTTTGGCCAGAAGCCCTCCAAGATGCAACTGCACAATTAACCAAGTGTGAAGCGTGCCAGTTCCATGCCAAGCAAATTCACCAGCCAGCTCAAGCTCTCCAGACGATCCCTTTGTCCTGGCCCTTCTCGGTCTGGGGCTCGATATCCTCGGCCCCTTTCCCCGCGCTATCGGGGGCTTTGAGTACTTGTACGTCGCAATCGACAAGTTCACAAAGTGGCCAGAAGTGGAACCAGTGAGAAAGGTGACGGCACAGTCAGCAGTCAGGTTCTTCAGATCGATAGTTTGCCGTTTCGGGATCCCTAACAGGATCATTACCGACAACGGCACACAGTTCACAAGCCGCACCTTCATGCAATACGTCCAAGACCTTGGCGCCAAGGTCTGCTTCGCTTCTGTTGCTCACCCAAGGAGCAATGATCAAGCGGAGAGGGCAAACGCTGAAGTGCTGCGCGGATGAAGACAAGAACCTTCGACAGGCTGCACAAGTGTGGAAGAAACTGGATAGAGGAGTTGCCGGTGGCTCTTTGGTCAATCAGGACGACACCAAATCGAGCCACCGGACAGACACCCTTTGCTCTTGTCTATGGAGCAGAGGCAGTTCTCCCCACGGAACTCGTATATGGGTCTCCTCGAGTGCTCGCTTACGACGAGCTCGAGTAAGAGCAACTGCGACAAGATGATGCATTGCTCCTTGAGGAGGAACGTCTCCAGGCCGCTGTACGAGCTGCTCGATACCAGCAAGCCTTGCGTCGCTATCATAGCTGCAAGGTCAAGGCCAGGAGTCTCGAGGAAGGCGACCTTGTTCTTCGGCGCGTTCAGTCCGCCAAGGGCTCCAACAAGTTGACGCCAAAGTGGGAAGGCCCTTATCGGGTGAGACAAGTCACAAGGCCTGGCGCTGTCCTCCTTGAGACCGAAGAAGGCTTACCGGTGAGCAACTCCCGGAACATAGAGGATCTTCGCAAGTTTCACCAGTAAGGCGCGGTTGCCGCGATCCGCTCCGGCAACCACCTTTTGTACAAGTCTTGCCGCTGTTGCATGTAAACCTTTGTACAAAGCCGGGCGCAGACCCCGTGCATCAGTAAAACTTTTGTGCTTCGCACCATTTGTCATTTCGTGCTCTTTATTTTACTTGCATGTGTCGTCTGACATTTTGTGCAGCACACACTCCCGGTAAGCAATAAAAAGCCGCAAGGCTCCGTACTTGTATTTCCTTCTCTTTTGTCTTTCTCTCTGAAACAGAAGGAGTGTTCCTCGCGCACAAGTTTGCCGGGGGGGGGGGGGAAGCAGATAGAAGTATGGACCAAGTGTTGTTCAAGAAAGAAAATTCTTGCCGGGAAACAAACAATCCATGAAAGCTAAGTTACCAAAGTTTGAGCATTCAAATTTTTAAATTTTCTGTTATCTTCCTTGAACAACCACACTTTGTATGGAAAACCTGTGCGCGGAGGAACCTACCCGTGGCTAGCCGCGCCCTTACTTTGTTTCGAGCACGCTCAACGGCTTAAGTGAGCCGCGACAAGTGTCGCGCCCTTACTTTGTTTTCGAGTTCGCTCAGCAATCTAAGTGTGCTGCGACTAGCTGCGGCAAGGTTTCTTGCCGACAAGGTCTTTGCTAGCAGGCTGCTAAGAGTCCCGCACTCAGCGCTCGCGGCAAGGGCCCCTTGCCGGCAAGTTCCCCTAAAAGCGAAGGGTGAAAAGCATACAAAGTGAAGGACCAAAAGCAAGGGAGATAACACTGCATTGATTACCCAAAATAAAAGTATATATTACAGAGATAACTTGCCACCGTTCTAAACAACTACTGCCTATGACTTAATTGACAGCGGCGAGGGAAGCAAGGTGCCTAGTCTCTTCGGTCCCCGTCAATCCTCTGGATCTTGCCCACCTTGCCTACGATGTGGGCGACTTGGGCCTTCAACGCCTCCTAGTCAGCTTTGGGCGGCAAGGTCCGGAGGACGTTGACGAGGTTGATCCCGGGGTTGCGGTAGACAATCTTCGACAGCACCCGCTCCATGGTGCCCATGCAGAGCCGGCGCGCCTCGTCAGCCAGCTGCACGGGGATCTTCTCCCGCAGCCGCGCAAGCGCCGGCGCCACTCCCCTGAAGAACAGACTCAGTTTGGCGCTGTGAGGGAGGTTCTCGTCGGGGGAGTACACGAGATGCTCCGCCCTCAACGCCATCATCTCCATGTCGATGTTGGCGGCGGAGGTGACGAGCTCCTCAGTCCATTGCTCCACCGTCTGCTGGAAGTGGTTTTGCGAGACGGCGGTGCTTTCCAGCAGGGCCCTCTCAGTCCGGAGATCGTCCTTCAGCTTCGTCTCACGGTCCCGGGCAGCGTCAAGCGAGTCAGTAAGGGTGGAGACCTTCAGCTCTAAATCAGCAATGGAGTCCCTGGCATCAGTGAGCTCTTTGCCCTTCTCGGAGAGGCGGATTTGCAGCTCCGAGTTGGTGTGAGCGTCTTTCTCCCGCGCCACGTTGAGCGCGGTGACCCTGTCTTCACTCGCCTTCAAGAACAGCTCCATCTGCGCCACCCTGGCCTCCAGATCCTTCTTGGCAGTCTCCGCGGCAGCAGCGGCGTCCCTCGCCTCCTGCAGAGCCCCGCCGATGGCTTGCTCCCGGGCGGTGAGGTCATCCTCGTGGTTGTCGAGGTCGACCTTCCGCTGTTTGAGTTCTCCTTCCCGCCGAGACAGCTCCTCGGCGGCCAGTCGCTGCTGCTCCTCGACCTCGGCCTTTTCGAGGACGAATGCTTGTTGCGCCCTGGCAAGCTCTTCACGCTCCTCCGCCAAGTTCCGGAGGGCCGGCTGGTTGGCGGCACGGAGCTCCGCGGCGCACTTCTCCAGGTCAGCACCAGCCTTGGCAGCCAGAGCCTCCCGAGACTCCAACTTCGCCTGCCTGGCCCGGTACAAGGCCAGGAGCCGGCGAAGGAGCCGCTCCTCTTCGGGCTCATCGCTGCTGCCGGGCGCATCAACAACCTTCAATCCGGCGGAGGCGAGGATTTCTCCGTCAAACGTCTCTCCCTCCGCGGGAGCCCTTGATGAGGACGCCCATATGACTTGAATGAATACCCCATTGGCGGCCTCCAGATAAACGCCCGACCCAGCCGCTGAAGCGGAAGGATCGACGGCCGGTGCAGCGTCCGGCGCTCTATGGCCTCCGGGCCAGCAGTGCGGTCGCCGGTCCCTTCCCCAGCCGCGGCGTCGGCGGTCAGGGCGGTCTCCTCGGCGGCTGGCTCATCGACGCCAACCGTTCCCTCTGCGGCGGTGGCGTCGCCAGCGTCGCCACACACCTCCTCCTCGGCGATGGTCTCAGTCTCCATCGACTCCGGGGCAGGCGGATCTAGCATAAGAAACAGAAAAGAAAGAATTGTCAAGCAAATATCCAAAAAAGAAGAATCCAAGAAGAAGAAAGTACAAGGATTTACCTGCGCGGGCCTCTTCGGCAACGGGGTCCCTCGCCGGGGAGTTCACCCTTGGCGGCATAGAAGAAGCCCCCGCCGGCGGAGGGCCGCTAGCGCCTTCCCTTGGCGGGGAGTCCACCCTTGGCGGGGTGCTTGCCCTTGGCGGGGTGCTCGCCCTTGGTGGAGTACCCGTCCTTGGCGGAGCACTATCCCTCGCCGGGGAGCTCATCCTTGGCGGGGAAGGTGGAACAAGCGGCTCGTCGGGGGCGACCTCCTGGTGCTCCTGCGGCTGCGGCTCCACTTCTGCACAAGACAACAAGACATCAGTACGGACAATAACCTCAAGCACCCCCGTCAAGCAGAAAAATGAATACCAGACTTATGCTGGGGGCTGCGGTGGGGGCTGCTCCTCGGAGCAGCAGGCTGATTCGGCAAGTCTGTCGCTGGCGCATCTCCTGCCGCTGCGACGGCCTCGTCGTCCTCGATATCGACCACAGGGATCTTGGCCCTCTTCGCCATCCGCTGGGTCAAGGTCCTGGAAGCCAAAACAAGATCAGAACCAAGCAAGAGAAATCAAGACAAAATCAAAGGAAATGAAAATTGCAAGTACTTACTCTTCCTCCTCTTCGTCGGAGCTGAGAGCGGAGAAGTCAAATCCCGCCTCGTGTGCTCCAGCGCGAGGAGCTGGAGGAGAGGGCTCCCTCGGGCGCTTGGCGGGCTCCGGAGCTGTGGGCTGTGAAGACCCAGCATCGGTCGTCGCTGAGGACCGAGGAGCAGAAGGAACCCCAGAGTCACTCCGGGAAGACCCCCCTCCGCTTGTCGCTCGGGCACGGGGCGCCTCCTTGACGACCTTGCTCGTCGTGGTGGCGCGCGTCGCCCGGCGCTTCGGTCGTTGTAGGGGCGCCTGCGGCCTCACCATCTCGGCGGCCTTGCGGAGGCGCTTCTTCGGTTGCGGCGGAGGGCTTGGTGGTGGCGGAGAATTCTCCGAGGATGAGGAGGCGTCGTCATCAAGATTCAAAGACCCACCAGAGTCTTCATCGGAATCACCGGACTCGGCGTCCTCCTCCTCCTCGGCGGGCCCGCTGAACTCGGCGCCCTGCCCGGCTGCCTCGCCCATCCCGGCAGGCTCCCCGGTAGGCTCCCCGGCAAACTCCTCGGGTGCGATCTTCAGCAGCTTGAGGATTTCCTCCTCCTCAGCCTGGCTCACCGCTTCCGCCGCCTCCGCTTCATCCACAGTATATCCAAATTCACCTGCCGCTGCAGCCGCAGCGGCCTCCTCCATCCTGGAGGCAATATACGCCACATCCCGCTCGGTGGTCTCCCGGGTGAGCCCCTTCTTCTCCTCGGCTTTGCGTGGTTTTTCAACCAAGTTGTCGAAGAAGGCTTGCACGGTCTCCGCTGAAGGCTCCAGCCAAGTGGGGACGACCCCGTGGGAGTCGCACTCAGGCACTGCCGCGCGGATGGCACTAAGGGCAGTGTTGTTGCACAAGGGAACTACTCCAACCGACGGTTTGAACCACTCCGGTGCTTGGGGTCGTGCTTGAACAACTCCCGAACCATCCCCTTCAGTTCCAAGACAGTGAAGTTATAATTCAGCCCGGGGCGCAGCCTCATGCGGTCTGCCGCGTTGCCGAACTCCCAAGCGGGTCTCTTCCTTTCCTGCAGAGGGGCAATGCGGCGGCGGAGGAAGTCAGCCCCAACTTCACCCACAGTCAGATTGGCAGCCCGGAGACGAAGAATCCTAGTCAGAGCGATCTGCAGCTTGTCGTCCTCCGGGGCCAAGTCGCTCCAATCCTTGCCGCGCACAATTGCAGTCTGGCGTAGCAAGGTAAACTGCTCAGGCTCATCTTCCAGAACCCAGCACCAGTCAGCCCTCCACTCTTCCCACTTGCTGAGAAGCTCTCCTTTCAAGTACGCCTCCTTCTTGTTCAGCCTAAAGATCCAGGAAATGCCGCCGTAGAGTGGGGATCCGGACTCTACTCTAGGCGTGAAGAAATGGCGGAAAAGGGCTACGTTTGGGTGGACCCCGACATAGTTTTCGCACAGATGTGCGAAAACGGCCAAGGTGAGAACGGCATTTGGGGTGAAATCTAGAAGCTGGAGGCCGTACATCTTCATCACATCATAGAAGAACTCCGAGTATGGAGGGCAGAGACCGCAATAGAAGAATGCAGCAAAGAAATAGTAACCTCCCGGGAGCATGTCGACGGCCACGGCGGGGAGGACTCTGGTGCGGGGGTGATCCTTCGTCTCCCTCGCCCAGAACAAGTAGTACTTGTCCCGCAGCTCCCTCGGGCCGAGCCTTGGCGGGAAGACCACCCTCCTTCTCCGCATGGCTGCCAGCTTCGCCGCCTGCTCAGACTTCTCCTTCTTCGCCTTGTCGCTCTTCGCCTGGTCGCTCTTCGGGGCCATGGCGGGGACGGCAAGGGAGGACGGCGGCGCTGCGGGTGGGGAAGACGGCGGAGGAAGAGCGGAGGCAGGGAGCAGTGGGGGTTTCTAGAGATTCAAGGCACAGTGAAGGCAATGGGGGGAAACTGCCCCTGCTTCCTCTGCTTTTAAGGGGGAAGTGGGGGGCGTTCCGCATTTCCCCATTAAAGAAACCGGCCACGATCTCTCCCATGACGCCGCAATCGACGTGTGCCGTTAGGGAGAGATGCGGCGAATCTGGAGTGGGAAACGGCGCGGCGTGGGCTGCATGTGCCCGTGCACTGTTCTGGGACTGGCCCAACAGCGCTCGGCACTGTGTGTGGCCCAGGCCCGGGGGCTCCTGTCGGTGTACTAAAGTAGGGGTACCTTAGTATCCCGACTTGTGCACGGGCAATAGCAGTGTCCCGTGGTCTGGCTCACCACGCGCCCGCCAAAGCCCACTCTAGAACCTTTTAAGCCATTCAAGAACAAAGTATTCAAGTTAAGAGACAAGACCCCGGCAAGAGGAGCTTGCCGGGAAGGCCGCACCAGGCTCAAAGTTATCATTCCAGCACAAGACCCTGGCAAGGGGAGCTTGCCAGGAAGGCCAAAAGAACGGCACTTCAAGGAAGAATATCGCGATGCATCATCCGCCCCGGCAGGGCCCGGAGAGCGACAAGCTTCCGGGCCCGGCAAGGTTGCGACCCCGGCAAGGTGCTTGCCGGGGAAGCCTATGCTGTGTCCCTCCGCTCCAGCTCATCTGGCCACGCGTCGCCCTGGGGCCCTTCCAGGGGCACGTGGCAGATGGCTGTGCAGCCTGGGGTACACGGTGGCAAGCCGCGGTGACGAGGATATCGCCGTGGCGAACGGAGACGCATGGACGGACACTTTTTGGGGCGACGGCGACGGGCATTCAATGCCTTTGTCCCCCACCGTCAAGATTAGGTGAAGACCACTGTTCATCCACTATTTATACACTATTCATGCACTATTGCAACTACCACCGATTTTACATTTTTACCCTCCTCTACGTTGACACCTGTCGGTGACCCCTTCGAGCTATAAAAGGAGGCCCATGCACAACGTAGAGGAGGTTCGATCCCAGAAACTCGCTCACTCCCACGCTCGGTGTAGCTAGTACTGTGGATCTTCAAGCTCCCGAGCCCAAGAACTAAATACAACCAAAGCAGGAGTAGGGTTTTACGCGTCATCACGGCCCGAACCTGGGTAAACTGCCCGCGTGTGCTCCTCGATCTGCTCTCCGTGCTCCCTCCGCTCCCTTACCGCAACGTAGAAGGGGCTCCGGTCCCATAGGTGTTCGTGGGCGTCCAGTTTCCCCGACACAACAGATGGCAGACACACCGCCATCACCAGCTGAGTCTTTTATAGGAATATATATATATTTCTCGGACTGTTTTGATGAGGTGAGGGAGGGATGTGGTTGCTTTCAAGATAATTAGGGGTTTTCTGCAAATTCGAGCAGAGAAGTGGGCTATTGTTGCAAAAATGCCACGACTTACCTCACGGCTGTTAGATGGAGATCTAATGGTCAGAAACGACGGATGGCAGACACACCACCATCACCAACTGAGTCTTTTATAGGAGTATATATATATTTCTCAGGCTGTTTTGAAGAGGTGAGGCAGGGATGTGGTTGCTTTCAAGATAATAATGGTTTTTCTGCAAATTGGAGCACAGAAGTGGGCTATTGTTGCAAAAATGCCACAACTTACCTCACGGCCGTTAGATGCAGATCTAATGGTCAGAAATGACGGATGGCAGACACACCACCATCATCAACTGAGTCTTTTATAGGAGTATATATATATATTTCTTAGGTTGTTTTGATGAGGTGAGGGAGGGATGTGGTTGCTTTCAAGATAATAAGGGGTTTTCTGCAAATTGGAGCAGAGAAGTGGGCTATTGTTGCAAAAATGCCACAACTTACCTCACGGCCGTTAGATGCAGATCTACTGGTCAGAAACGACGGATGTCAGACACACCACCATCACCCACTGAGTCTTTTATAGGAGTATATATATTTTTCTCCGGCTATTTTGAAGAGGTGATGGAGGGATGTGGTTGCTTTCAAGATAATAAGGGGTTTTATGCAAATTGGAGCAGAGAAGTGGGCTATTGTTGCAAAAATGCCACAACTTACCTCACGGCTGTTAGATGGAGATCTAATGGTTTAGAAACGACGGATGGCAGACACACCACCATCAACAACTAGGTCTTTTATAGGAGTGTATATATATTTCTCAAGCTGTTTTGATAAGGTGAGGCAGGAATGTGGTTGCTTTCAAGATAATAAGGGGTTTTCTGCAAATTAGAACACAGAAGTGGGTTATTGTTACAAAAATGCCAGAACTTACCTCACAGCCGTTAGATGCAGATTTAATGGTGAGAAACGACGGATGGCAGATACACCACCATCACCAACTTAGTCTTTTATAGGAGTATATATATATTTATAATGCTGTTTTGATGAGGTGAGCAAGGGATGTGTTTGCTTTCAAGATAATAAAGGGATTTCTGGAAATTGGAGCAGAGAAGCGGGCTATTGTTGCAAAAAATGCCACAACTTACCTCATGGCTGTTAGATCGAGATCTAATGGTCAAAAACGACGGATGGAAGAGACACCACCATCACCAACTGAGCCTTTTATAGGAGTATATATATATTTCTCTGGCTGTTTTGAGGAGGTGAGGGAGGGATGTGGTTGCTCTCAAGATAATAAGGGGTTTTCTGCAAATTGGAGCTGAGAAGTGGGATATTGTTGCAAAAACGCCACAACTTACCACACAGCCGTTAGATGCAGATATAATGGTCAGAAACGACGGATGGCAGACACACCATCACCAACTGAGTCTTTTATAGGAGTATATATATTTCTCAGGCTGTTTTGATGAGGTGAGGGAGGGATGTAGTTGTTTTCAAGATAATAAGGGGTTTTCTGCAAATTGGAGCAGAGAAGTGGGATATTGTTGCAAAAAATGCCACAACTTACCTCACAGCCGTTGGATGTAGATCTATTGATTAGAACCGATGGATGGAAGACACAGCACCATCACCAACTCAATCTTTTATA
>LR738714.1:335151129-335176968 GCA_902687465.1 Secale cereale
ATATATATATGTGTGTGTGTGTGTGTGTGTGTGTGTGTGTGGTCGTACGAGAAATTATATTATATATGCATAACGTGTACAGTATGTAGTAGCGTAAAATATGTTTGAATTAAAAAATAATTAAATAGAAAACACAAAATGAAAAGTAAAAATAGACCATAATCCTTAAACCCTAAAATCCTAAACCCCAACACAAAATCATTAGTCCCGGTTGATGATACCAACCGGGACTAAAGGTCCTCCAGCCCTGGTGCTAGCTCGCGGCCACGTGAAGGGGTATTAGTCCCGATTGGTGACACCATCCGGGAATAAAGGTCCTCCAACCCCCGGTGCGCGCTCCCGGCCACGTGGAGGACTTTAGTCTCGGGTCGTGGCCAACCGGGACTAAAGGGTGGGGGCCTTTAGTCCCAGTTTCGTTGTCTCGGTTGGTGACCCAGGACTAATGGCCCTTTCCAACCGGGGCTAAAGCCCGTTTCTCCACTAGTGAAAGATTAGAGTACCGTGTATCTGAACAAAAATTAGAATTCGGTCTTGTGGCAGTTGTATGAGAGGCTGCATGGTCCTTGCCATCGACGACATATTAGAGTCTCAATCCACCTTGATTTGGCCATATCAGAAACAGAAAGTCGTAGTGTAGGTCGAGCTCCATGGTACCTCTTACTTAGCCATCCATTCCCGCATCGTGATCCGTGCGTGTATTTTTGTCTTTTTGTTTCTCTTAAATGAAACAACATATAAACTTCAAAACTTGCAGGACAACAAAATATTCTAACTACAATGTGGAAAAAAGATTCAGATTTTTTCATGCATCTTAAATACTTAAAAGAATATTTTCACTCAAAAAATCTCACTTCGTATAATATTTTTTTGGACCAGAAAATCTGAAAGTTTTCTGACACATTGAGATTCTAATGTTTGTTTCACCTGAAAAGTTTGATGTTCATATGTAGTTTCATTTCAGAGAAACAAAAAAGAGAAAGTTTGAAGTAGTAAGATATTAGTAGGCCAGCATGCATCTCAAAGCATTGCTGGAGGGATGATGATAAGAGGTACCATGGAGCTCAACATACATAAAACAAGGTTTTCTGTAGGTCGACCTACATGGTACCCCTTATCTTAGCCATCCATTTCTTCATCGTGATCCGTGCAAGCATATTTGTCTTTTTTGTTTTTCTGAAACGAAACAATATCTAAACTTCAAATTGTGCGAGAAGACAAAACATTATAACTACATTGTGGAAAAAATATATAAGATTTTTCATTCATTTTAAATGCTTAAATAAATATTTTTAATAAAAAAAGTCACATTTTGTATATTTATGCTGGACCAAAAAATCTAAATGTTTTATCACATATTCAAGTTCTAAAGTTTGTTTGATTTGTAAAGTTTGAAGTTCATATGTTGTTTCATTAGAGAGAAACAAAAAAGAGAATTTTTATATAGTACGTTAGTTGGCGAGCAATGTTGGAGGGGTGAGGATAAGGGGTACTGTGTAGCTCAACCTCCACAAGAACTTTCTTAGCTGTGGCGACAGTGATCCACATGGCGGTGAAGGTGAAACAGGCGAGGTGGTTTCGACCTCAGATATTCATGGGAGCGTGGCTTCGACCTCAGATATGCAGCCTGAGCAGACTGAATGTCCAATGGACCAAATGTATGCTGGAGATTGCCTTACTATATTCATTAACCCTGCCTAGCTCTTGCTGACAACAGTGTATCAAGTAGGCTGCTGAGGTTCGACGACAATTATTGGTATATAACTGAGCACATGACAGAGCATGATCAAATTCTGTCTCAGAATTGTGGAGAGAAATTACATTGAGAATCACATAGAAACATTGATGTATATACAAAGGATCTGGACCTAAGAGAAAACAATGTCAGCCAGGCAAAGTCTGCAGTATAATAAGCAGTCCTTTCGTTCTATTGTAGGACGCCTTGTCGTTCCTTCTCACTCTTAATTTGATGATAAAATCTTGTAAGGAAGATGGCCTCCCAACGGTCTCCTCGCACCCGCGCTCCTCCCTCCGCCGCCAACGGTCAGCTCCGCCGCCCACGCTCCCACCCACAGCCCCACCCGCCGGCACGTCACTCCGACTGCCGACGGCCAGATAGCGCCCCTGCGGCGGCGGCCTCGTCCTCTTCTGCAGCGCCGCTCCCGGGCTGTTCTCGTCCCGCTACGGAGGATCTGGAACCGGACAACGGTGGCTGGATCGAGGTGCGGAATTTTTGGACACTGAATCCTGCTGCATCCTTCTTCAGTTAAGCTAGGTGTAGATTTATTCAGTTTCGTCAGAATAAGCATGCACCGGGAGTCTGTTCTCGTGCATGCACGTAGTCTTTGTTTTCTGCATGTAGTAGCTAGTGCCGCATTGTTCGCTCTCGTGGGATGGCACGAGATCATGCCGGACATGGCGGTGTTGAGGCAGCGTCCGAGTGGCCGTGGGATGGCGCGGCCGTTAGCTCAAACGTGGCCGGTAAACTAGGAAGGATCTATTGATGTAACAGCATATAAATAAAAGGAGAAGAAAACGATGCAGTTAGTTGCACGCAGCACAAAATACTCTCTCCCAATTCTTCAGTTTCAGAGCGACAAGAGAGTGCGAGAACACCGGCTGCAACTACAGGAATCATCGTCGTCACCACCGTGACCTCACTAATGCTGGAAATTGTGGGCTATGCGGTCTACCCTCTAATTCCTTCGTCTTTTCCATGGTGCCGCTCACAATGCATATTGAGGTTAGAGGGTAGGGACCTATTTATACACTCCACTTTCTGGCGTTTTATGATTCCACCTATTTCCGGAAACATCCGTATGACTCCTGATCATGTTACCAACCACGATAAAACATGCCAGTTTTTCGAGTCTAAATATATTAGTCCCTAGCACACATGTGTGAGTCATGTGCCATGATTAGATTGTATATGCGATATCAACTTCCAATCTCAATCATGTGGGTCAACAACCTGCAGAGCCTATCCTGCAAAACAAACCCAGCTCTTCCAGCCTGTGATGTCCCGGGGAAAATACGTACGTACATATAATATTCCAGTAGAGTCGATCCCTATTAATTCCTCTACTATATTCCATCACAGTCGTCCTCGGCACCTCGAGTATTAGTTCCTCGAGTGAAATTCCGCATCAATTATTCCCTGTCACGAACATTAATAATACGAATAATTCCATGATGAGTTAAATAAATAATAAACATGTTGAAAGCCACATAAATATCCAACATCTCCCACTTGGCTGAAACATAATAATGAATATATGAAGTTTCATGTGTAAACATGGTTTAAAACGAATTCCTGGTCAGTGAACCTGCACCGCATCAGTATTATTATATAGAAATAAATGAAATATACGTACCCAAGTTTAATCATTCCACAGCTCGTCAATCTAAGTTGGGTACGTATATTTCATTTATTTTTATATAATAATACTGATGCGGTGAAGGTTCACTGACCAATGTCAGGAATTCGTTTTAAACCATGTTTACACATGGAACTTCATATATTCATTATTATGTTTCAGCCAAGTGGGAGATGTTGGATATTTATGTGGCTTTCAACATGTTTATTATTTATTTAACTCATCATGGAATTATTCGTATTATTAATGTTCGTGACAGGGAATAATTGATGCGGAATTTCACTCGAGGAACTAATACTCGAGGTGCCGAGGACGATTGTGATGGAATACGGTAGAGGAATTAATAGGGATCGACTCTACTGGAATGTTATATGTACGTACGTATTTTCCCCGGGACATCACATGCTGAAAGAGCTGGGTTTGTTTTGCAGGATCGGCTCTGCAGGTTGTTGACCCACATGATTGAGATTGGAAGTTGATCTCGCATATACAATCTAATCATGGCACATGACTCACACATGTGTGCTAGGGAATAGTATATTTAGACTCGGAAAACTGGCATGTTTTATCGTGGTTGATAACATGATCAGGAGTCATACGGATGTTTCCGGAAACAGGTGGAATCATAAAACGCCTGGAAGTGGAGTCTATAAATAGGTCCCTACCCTCTAGCCTCAATATGCATTGTGAGCGGCACCACGGAAAAGGCGGAGAAATTAGAGGATAGACTGCACAGCCCACAATTTCCAACATTGGTATCTTGAGCTAGGTCAGCCGCGGTCGCCGCCGTCGTCCAATCCGCTGCCTTGAACTCTACCGTAAAGTGGTCGCTCGATCTCTGGAACCCAGTCACAGAGCCATGGCCACCGCTCGCCCGCTTCTCTCGTGATGGTTTGACCGTCAACAAGCCCTTTAACTCCAAGCCTAAGATTCCCCGGTGGTTGGTGGGACGCTGTTTTAAATGCTTGGAGTCGGGCCACTTCAAAGTAAAGTGGCCCGGCGAGATTCGATGCCACATCTGCTGGACCTCGGGCCATATCGCTAGAGACTGCCACTCCCACACCGCTCCTCCTGCGCGCCCCGTTCCTCCCTCTCGTGGCCGTCGCGGAGATCCGATTCCTTCGGTGCTCAGCCAGTCGTCGCGGGAGAGATCCCCCTCCCGCACCCCCCTCCGCCGCCGCGCACCATGGCGCACTATCCTCCCTTGGCTCGAGATCGCTTCCCCGGTAAGGTGCTTACCCATGGCGATCCAGATATGTGGCCAACCAGGGGGGTGGCATCATCTCCTGCACGCTAGGCATGGATGCGCTGGAGGCGGACTTCCGCAATCGGGCTCTGCTTGCCTCGGTGCAGGGCAGGCGGCACCCGGTATCGCCGAAGGCGTTGGTGCAAGCTCTTGCCTGGGGCTGTGGGGGTGGAGAGGCGCCATGTTTGGGTGGAGGTCACCCACCCCGCTGACTTCTTCCTCACCTTTGCTTCAACAGAGGATTGTGACAGAGTGTTCCATGAATCTGGTCGGATCATATGCGAGGGCGCTCCCATCGCGTTCCAGCACTGGCAGAGAAGCGCGCAGGCGACCAGCGGGAAGTTGGAGTACTTCTGTAAGCTGGGCATTGAGGGCCTACCGGGTAGCGCCTGGGAATGGGGTACTGTCAGTCAGCTGATCAATAATCTTCAAGGCCAATTGGTGGAGATCCTCCCGCCGGACGACCGCTGGTAGCTGGATGTCACCGCCTGGATGCGGAACCCGTCTGGAATCCCCAAGATCTACGACCTCGAAGTGCCCGAGCCGTCCGGTCTTTCGAACATGGTGGATGACGACTGGACGGTGGCGCCGCCGTCCCCTGCACCACCAACTGAGAGGCTTACGCTAATCCATCTTCTCACCATCCACGTCCTGGATGTGGTGGATCGCACGGTTCCCTACATGGAGCTGCGGCCAAACTTTGAGCCGGATGAGGATGAAGATTTAACTAGAAGGCATGACTACCCTCGCAGCTGCTATCGGGGCAGGATCGATGGGGAAGGGAGAGGCAATACCCCTCACTCTAGCGGTCATCCATTTGGCGGGCCTGGCGGTCTGGGCATTGCTGGTGACTGGGGCACTCACCGCGTGAACGGTCTCCTCGCGCCGGCTGGGGGCATGGAGTTGTCGCGTCGGCGCCTGGACCCGTCCCCAGCCGCGTTTGCCGACTCAGAGCGGTCGAGGGCGCGTGCTGTGGCCCTCGCTTCTCCCCCGAGCATGGTGCTGACCAGGGCTTCTTCCCTGGCCTCGGTGGCATCCAGTCCGGTGGGATCGGTGGCCTATGTCGACACTTTGTCAGGGTTCTCTTCAGCTGCTCGCACGGCTGAGGGCTCGGAGGCGATGGTGCTCACTCATATCTTCGGCAAGGACTTCTTGTTGTGTGCTCCTTCCCCAAGACGGCTCTCCTTCAGCCCACCTGCGGGCGATGCCGCGGTCAACCCCTCCGCCACGGGTGTGATGTCCGGGCCTGGAGCCCCCCCCCTCCGGCTGGGTTCAGGAAGGAGTAGGCTGACTCAAAGGTGCAGCCACTACTATGCCTTCCTTGGGTCTCGCTGCAGCCTGCCGTTCAGAAGCCCAGTGCGGATCTGCCGCCGCTGACGATCACAGACATCCAGCTAGAGCCCCTCTTAGGTGGCACGAGCCATGTGCGCACTCCGATTGATGTCCCCTGGCGCCACACCAGCTGCTTCTGCCTCCTTCTTCCCTGGCGGAGGGGGATTGCTCGATGGTCGGCCCCAGGACGGCAGCTGAAACTCTGCTTCAGGGGCTCGGGGTCTCGCCTACCGTCTCCATCCTTTGGCCAAGGCCGGCGGCATCTGCGTCGGCAAGACGAAAGAACCCGCTGCCACCTAACTTCACCCCGAGAAGGAGCGCTAGGCTCTCCAAGCGGGACAATGGAGTGCACCAAGGGCCGGTGGAGCGCGCACAAACAGTTCTTCTGCGAACTCTGGGGGTCATTAAGGGTGAAGAGCACATCTCTAAGGAGGCTATAGACTACTACTTGAAGCTTTTCGACAAACCGCTGACACCTCAGCACATCAGAGCGGTGGCAGCTCTCTTCGACCCAGAGGGTGCGGGGTTTGATGAACCCAATCAGTTCGACTTCGCTGCTTTCAGCCTTCCAGAGTGCATTTGACCGGTCATTTATGTATAATTATGCTTAATTTAGTCAGTGTCGGCCACGTCGGTAAAACTGTGTATACCTCCGGTTTGGCTCATCTGCCGACCCAAATGAAAAATTGAACGTGCACGTTCGTCTGGTCGACTCAAACGAACAAAAAACGGACAAAGTGCCCATCCATTTGTATCGGCGCGTTGGAGTTGCTCGTATTTTGGGACGGAGGAAGTATGTATCAAATAAAATGCTCATACACATTCAAAAAATTGTTTCGCCATGTCCATATTTTGTAATATATGTCCCGCCATGCGTGAAACATGTTCACGTATGTCAAATAAATTTTTGTAGCAGATGAATGTCGGCTTGGGATCTGGCACATTCTCTTGCAGTAGCACTTGCGCTGGAGGCCGAGCATGTGGCACTCCCCTCTTCGACTTGGTGTAGGCCGAAGACAGCTCTTTGGGCGGGGCAAGGCCGAAGAGTGCCCATCGGTCACACACGTTCCCCCAAGCGTGACCGAAGACCGAACTTCGGTCTAAGCGCGGCCGAAAAGTGCCTTTTCGGCCTGTGTAAGGCCGACGGGCTAATATTTTTGAAATTTTCAAATTAGGTCATATATTTTTCGAACTTATTAAAGTAATAATAATACTTTAATTTTTTTTCCAAAAATACTATACTCTATGTATGATGATGAAGCAGCGATCAAGACTGAAGGTGTTGGGGACTTGGGGATGGTTTATAGTCATATACGATGGAGCTGCCTAATGGGGGGCAGCGAGGCTAATGGTGTATGAAGTATATGTGCAAGCAAAACCTTATGTGTACCGCGAAAAAATAGCATGCATTTAAAATTAGTGAGAATTATATGTGCAAGCAAAACCTTATATGCATGTGAAAAATGAACATTTAGCTTCTCGGTTTCGCCGGATATGAAATAATCAATCCGCTATTTTTCTATTCATTGATCGAGGGCATTTAATAGTTTTATTACGTCATTGTACGCTAGAGAAGGCCCAAGAATTATTCAATCTACTTTTCCTTTCAATCGAGTAGATTTTAAGGCTAGAAGTTTCTGATTTAGGAAACATGAATCATTTTTTAAATCCTGAACAGTTTATTGAAAATTATGTACACTTTCAAAAAAACACAAACACAATTTGAAACAAGAACATCTTTTAAAATATAGAAACATTTTTTAAAACACCAATTTTTTTTATAAAAACATGAGCATTATTTGAATTTGTGAACATTTTTTAAAAGTTAGAAACATTTAGAAACATCAACAATTATCGGTTAGTATTGGTTGAGCCTAAGTTTTTGCTTCTTCGCATGATATGTGCTATTCTTGAATGCCATTTTATTTTGTTTTCCTTCCAGTTTGATAATATACTTAGATCTACAAGTTTTTAAATAAGAAATAATCCTCAAATAGCTACCCATTTACTTAGCTAATCGCTTGATCTTCACTTATATCTTTTTGGAGCAGTTTGTCATTTACTCTTGTGCTTCACTTATATCCTATGACTAAATCATTGAATGAATTGAATATCATAAATATCAAATTATATATTTTGATATGATTATCCCATTGGGAGTCATGACTTCACATATAAGAAGTATAGGTGGTAAAATTTATTGAAAGTTAACAAACACAACATTGGTCACTTGTACAATTCATGAAAGAATACTGAAAAAGAGAGTTTTCACATATAAATATACTATCTTGGACATCTTCTATGACTGTGAGCCCTCATTAGTTATTTTGAAACTTGATCAAGTAGTTGATGTTGGACAAGGAAGACAACATAATGAGTTATGTTTGTTTATATTCACATAGAAGTTATATTGTCATGGATCCTCTAACATGTGGTGCTTGCTTATGATCTTTTGTTAGACAAAAAATTGTACTAAGTAGAGATACTACTTGTGCATCCAAAATTCCTTAAGCCAAGTTTATTGCCATAAGTGTACATGATACCTACCTATGGATTGAGTAAAATCCTTCAAATAAGTTGTCATCGGTGCAAAAATGCTATAAAAATTGCTCCTAAATGTGTTTGATCCGTTAGTGTAAGTAAAATTAAGTATTGTACGAACTTGTGATGCCAAAATAATAAAAGCGATGAACTACATAATAAAGGTTGCTGTCATAAGGGCCAATATAACGTGACGTTCTTTTGCATTAAGAGATTTTGCATACAAAGCCAAAAGCGCATGACAACCTCTGCTTCCCTCCGCGAAGGGCTATCTTTTACTTTTTAGTATTTATTTTTATGCAAGAGTCAATAGTATGCATTCTCATTTCAACCTCACTTATTCTCTAGTTGGCAAACATCATGTGGTGGCGAAAGATCTAGGCACATATATCCAGTTGAATATAGATGATCATGAGTTCTTATTATTGATAATTATCTCTATGATAAATAATTTCGGAGGCGAAACATTAAGACCATATCTTTCTCAGTGTTCAATGGATGCTATTTGTTTTAAAAATATGCTTCGAGTGTCAGCAATCAGGGAAGACGATATGATAGTTGAGTATTTGAAGCATTTTTTTAAATTCCATTTTATTTTTAGAAATCTCAAATAATTTTAAAAAATAATAAAGTTTTGGAAAATGGGAAAAATTCAAGTTCCGAATATTTTTCAAAATAGCAACAAAATGTTGGAATTTTTAACATTTTCTATAATTTGATTTTTTATTTCTGAATATTGTTTTGAGAATTTTGAATTTATGAAATAGATTCTATAAGAAAAAAAATACTTGGAAGGAAAAAATGAGTTAGGGGAAGGAGAATAAAAATAGAAGTAAAACACAGAAACAAAGAAAACTGGGCCAGCCCATTGTCGGTTGTCCCGTGCGAAGCTCCCACTATTTATCAACTGTGCAGAAAATAGAATTTTCCCAGCTGATTGGGCACAAAAATAAGTGGGATGTCTTCGCTGGGCCACAGCGCGTGGCCTACGTACAAAATTTTGGAAAAGCCTTCTTTTTGTTGCAGACGAACGCATAAGAATTTAGTACCACATCGGATAAAAAAATCGGCGATGAACAGATGAAAAAATTGGGGAAACGCACCTTGCTTTATTAATACTAGCAAATATGCCCGTGCGTTGCAACCGGAAAAAATAGCATGCATTTGAAATTAGTGAGAATTATATGTGCAAGCAAAACCTTATGTGCACATGAAAAATGAACACCGGGTATGAAGTAATCAATATGCTGCTTTTCCATTCATTGAATGAGGGCATTTAAGAGTTTTATTACATCATCGTATACTAGAGAAGGCCCATGAATTATTTCATCTACTTTTCTTTTCAATCTAGGAGATTTAAAGGTATGAACTCTCTTAATTAGGAAACATGAAACATTTTTTAAATCCTGAACAGTTTATTGAAAATTATGTCCACTTAAAAAAATCGATTTTTTATTTAAATAGGAACATTTTTTAAAATTTAGAATCATTTTTTAAAAACACTAACATTTTTATAAAAAACATGAGCATTTTTCGAATTTGTGAACATTTTTTTTAGCACCGGAAGATGTTTTCAAAAATTTATAACATTTTTCAAAAATGTCTTTATTTTACATTATTTTAATTGTAGAAAAACGCGAACAAAATTTGAAACATGAAAATCTTTTAAAATTCACAAACATTTTTTGAAAATACCAACTTTTTTTAATAAAAATATGAACATTATAGAAATTGTTGACCCTTTTTTTACCACGGGAACCTGTGTTAAAAATTCATCAGATTTTTGAAAATGTGTACCTTTTAACATTAATTTGAATTGTGAAAATTTCACTAAAACACGAATAATTTTTGAATTAGAGCATTTTTAAAATTCCATTTTATTTTTTGAAATCTCAAATATATTTTAAAAACTATAAATATTATTGAAAAATGGGAAACTTATTCAAGTTCCTATTATTTTTCAAAATAGCAACAAAATGTTAGAATTCCGAACATTTTCTATAATTCGATTTTTTTTATTCTGAATATATTTTTTGAGAATTTTGAATTTCTGAAATAAATTCTATAAGAAAAAAAAACTTGTTAGAAAAAATGATTTAGTCGAGGGAGAATAAAAATAGAAGTAAAACACAGACACAAATAAAACTGGGCCAGCCCACTATCGGTTGCCCCGTGCGAAGCTCCGACTATTTATTGCCCTTGCGGAAAATAGAATTTTCCCACCTGGGTGGGCACAAAAATAAGTGGGCAGTCTTCGCTGGACCACATCGCATGGCCCGCGTACGAAATTTTGGAAAATCTTGTTTTTCTAGCAGACGAACCCATAAGAGTTTAGTACCACCTCGGATAGAAAAAAATCTTTTCGGCATTGAACGGATGAAAAAATTGCTTTATTAATAGGTAATAGATGTAAATAAGCCAAATTGAAGGTCAAATCTATGTCGCGCCATCATCAATTTTTTTAGCATCAGTACAGACGCAAGCGCTCATATACACGCGCATACACTCACCCCTATGAACGCACACACGCACACCCTACCCCTATGAGCACCTCCGAGAGACTGGGTCGGCATATCATCTTGAGATTTACGAAGTCACCGTAGGCGCCTTGTCGTCGACGGGAACGTCTCCTCCCACTGAAAGCGCATCGCCGGAAATCTTGAAATAAATCCAGAAATAATGCGAGCACCAGGATTTTGAACCCTGGTGGGTTGGGATACCACTGTCCACCTAACCATCTCAACCACAGGTTGGTTCGCCCGCGCCATCATCATTATTATTCCAAATGAAAGTAGAATTGATTTTGCAACATTAATATGCATTTTCCGGAGAAAAACATATCATGAATCAACATGTGTGTCTAAACGGTATGGTGATAACAATGCAATGCTAAGATCGATCAGCATCTGCAGTTCATCTCCTTCCTTGACCAGCGCCTCCGCCCCCGGAATATGAAGAAGCGCAAGAGCGCAGTATTCCGAGACCTTGTTCACCATGTTCACACATTCGGGAAGCTCGAAGTTCAGAGGCCCGTCGTTGTGTTCGGTCTCGCTTCTCTGGTCACCCTGGTAGCCCCTCAACAAGGCGTCGCAGAAGTTCAGCACACCCGCGGTGGCCGCGTAGTCCAGCTCACAGATTCTGAGATGGCGCGCTGTCGTCGACGTGCTGTTCTTGGTGTTGTGCAACATTTTCTTGACGTTGCCACCGGCGGTGACAACACGCTCCTTGAGGATGTCGACGGGTATGAGCGCCAAGTCCCGATGATCCTTGGCGTTGGCACTCCGGTTGTCGGACTGGAGGGTTGAGATGCAAAATTCTGGGGTCACGTAGTTGTATCCTTCATTGTAGCCGTGGGACCATTTCGAGGCGTTCTTGCACGCTTCCGCCATGAAGTCAGTCGGCTTGGGCTTGCCACCGACGTCGCCGCTGCTCTGAACAGCGATGGCCGAGGAAAGAAGCATGATGACGATGGCGAAGAAGACGGTGGTGGTCATATGTGATGTTGCCATTGCCGCAAGGCCTCCGAGAAGCCTTGAATTGGCTGAGAGTGGTGGGGATAAATGGGTGGAAACAGATGACTAAGGCAGAAATGGATGAATGGTTGGATGGATTGAGGTGATATACATAGGTATTTATACAAATCAGGTATAGTGGGGGTTCGTGAATGCAAGTATCCAGTTTGGTAGTGGATATCCAAATGATTAGTGTACACTTAATTCAGAGATATGTATTAGATATTTTGATGCTCACTCTGGATCTCATGATATTAATGCGTAGGTGTGTGCTAATGCAACACAGCTTGATAAGGATTTCCAAATGATCAATAATCATCATATGCATTGCTTGGGCCGATGTATTGGTGGTTTGTGACGGTTTTCACCTGATTTTTCGTCTATTAACCGGACAACTCACTTCTGCTTAATTAATGGATAAGGCAAATCTTTTGCCTCCATTTTGAAAAAGAAATGTTGCTATCACAATGAATATTGTTTAGTATGCACAAATATGGTGGTCCTCATTTTGGATATCCTCGTATTAATGCATTTTCTATTCACAAATATGATAGATGCTCTTTTTCATATCTCCATGTATTAATACAGATCGACTTTCATAGATTTATTGAAGCAACACCTCTTCATCATGGATACCTAAGATACTGATCAATGCGTCAGGGGAAAACCATCACCTTTTCATCCTCGATAAAAACAATTTTCTTCCAGATCTCAACTGGGAGAGGTTGCTGTTTTGTTTTAAGATCGATTGCGAAATATAGTTGTTGCTTCTTTAGTGTTTGTCTGCGTCTATGATTTTAATTTATAGAATCTACGTTTCTACGATCCCGATAGTTCAGATTGAACGATTTGCGATCTTATCATCAAAGCTCTGATCTGATTCTTCATTAGCTCTAGTTCTCATTGTTAGAATAAATCCGAGGCATACCGTCGATCATCCGAGGACCAAGCAATCACACGAGCACGACACCGAGATTTGTTAACGAGGTTCACCGATATGGCTACATCCCCGGGGCCTGACTACGGGCGCTACTCCCCATGACACCGTCACAATACTGTACCCCGGCCGCCCTGGGCACCGGTACACGCCGCCGGCTCCCCCTGCGTGCTTGTGCTATTATGTTGGCATATGTTACATCGTGTGTCTACCCTCGCTATATATGAGAGGCCTAGGATACAAGTGTCCTACTAGGACATGACTCCATATCCTATATAAACACAATACAACTACAAGTCCAACTGTAACCTACCTTGTACACTATATTTGACACAACTCTAACAAACTCCACCTCGGCAAATATTCTTCACTACCTTAGATTCGTCAATGCGTCAAACTTCCATGTACATTGGACTTGAGGTTATCCCATGAGTACTGCTGCTACTCCAAAGACTCCATATGACTTCACCTATAACTTGTAGTCCCTTCTTTTCTTGACCACAATCAACACTCGAGCAAAATTAAGTTCCGCATTACTCTAGTTAGCGCTCCCAACTTCCAGAGTATCAGTCCAACTTCATCACACACTGATCACGAACCTGCGTGAAAGTGAACAACTCACATATTGGGTGTCACACATAAGAGTTACCTGAACTCAACATCACCGCTCCTTTCTTGACCGCCTGTCTGAAACTTGAAGGAATTTCTCCATTGCTTGTAATCATCCCGAGTCAAATTCGCAGTTGTCTCACCACATGTATGACCACCAGAGCCCTGGCCCATCTGCATGTCCCGTGCTTACGGCACGCCTCCCACTATTACCGCATCGAGTCTCCGCTGTCCTGGTCGAGTCTCAAGGGTTGCCAAACCACACCACTCAACCTCCACTTCAGAGTACCACCGATCATCACCGACCGATGACGAGTTTCTCGCTTCCATCAGACCACTGGACTTCAGTCCGAATTACGTGTCCCTCACTTTTTACCGCTGAATAGGATTCGACTCTCTGTGCACTTATGTCGTAGCCCCTCAATTCAGCTCCACCTTCAACATGACTCCATGGTAGATGATCGATCAACCCTCACGCCCCATTGACTTCAAGCTCCGTGTATACACCACCTTGAATCAATCCCGCACCATAGTCTTGTCGAAGCCACACAAGCCCTCGGGCCCGTGCCATGTGTTTCCACGCCCAGAAGTCGGTCATCATCTGCATCACGCTCCTTTGTCGCCGTCGCCGATCTCACCATCGTCTTCTGTACCAACCGACTTGCGTCGATCCGTCAGACTGTCTAGTCCGACCCAACCAAATTTGTTCGGCTGCAACTATCTGCATCTCCTCACAGTCCCCATCGTCCGTCTAGCTTGACACCCCGCAACGCCTTCAAACATCTCTGTTGTGCTAACAATTTTCACCCTTATCTGTCATAACCCAAGGTTTTTAGTTCCGTCGAATTTCTTCACCTCAAACCTAGTACCTGTTGGCTACATGGTTCTTTGTATAACTGACATGTGAAAAAATATCGAGCACTCTTTTCGTGATCCCCAAGTACACCGAGTATACTAGTTGCAAATCCAACAAGATTGCTTCTGTCTTCACGTAGAGTGGCTCCCGTGGCTCAACACTGATACTAGCTTTGCCTTGCCCAAACCTTTTCCTTTACCATATACTCCCTCCGTTCCTAAATGTAAGTCTTATTAGACATTTCAAATGGAATACACATACGGATGTATGTAGACATATTTTGGAATGTACATTCACTTATTTTGCTCCGTATGTAGTCACTTGGTGAAATCTCTAGAAAGACTTATATTTTGGAACGGAGGGAGTAGTACTTCCCATTGATGTTTGCACGTCCGTGTCTCGGCCTCTAAGAGAACGCGTCTCCTCCAAGGACACAGTCGTCCCCTTAGTTTTTTCTCAACCAAAACCTCTCATGTCTTTGCCCAGCCTGCCAGATCGACTAGTACGCAGGTTCCGCTTCGCACGCGTCTAGCCTGGGGACTCCAGCGGCGTGGTTTGCACTTGCCGCATCCGAGCTGTGCCCCGGCGCCAGCCTACTCGGACCCGCACCCGCTAGCCTGGGGAGTGTTGTGACACCCCGAGACCGGTGCGCCAGGTGTCAGCCAGTTATCCGTCGCCGTTGCCATGTCATCTGCTTGCGTGTTGCATCTTGCCATGTCATTGTGTGTGTTGCATCAGCATGTTTTCAAAACTTGCGTCCGTCTGTGTCCGCCCGTCCTCTCCGTTGTCCGTTCTGAGCCCAGACACACTTGCACGCGCCCGCGGCGCCTCCGAATATTTATTTTATGAGTGGCCGAAAAATGTTCTCGGAATGGGTTGAAACTTGGCGTGTGGTCTTATTATAGCATAGGTAGTCCGCCTGTCAAATTTCGCCGCATTCGGAGTCCATTTGATAGCCCAACGGATATATATAGCGGCACTAGTCGCCGGTTTAAACGTCGGACGTTTTCGGTCTCTGAAAACCCCCGCGGGCCTCTCCCTCTCTTATTTTCTCTAAGCCCAAGGCCTTCTACACAGCCCACTAATTCCCTCTAGGCCTAGCCTAGTCCCTCTCCGCTCCGGAGCCATCCGATCGGTATCCGGTGGTCCGAAACGGCCTAAAAACCCCCCTCCTAACCCTGATACTAGCCCTTTCCTTATTTAAACCCCTTCCCCATGCCATTTTTGGCCTTCTTCTTCCTCCCCTCGAAATCCATGCCAGCCAACTCCCTCCAGCGCCGCCACCCGAGCCATCAGCGCCGCCGGCTTCCCCGAGCCGCGATCTCGCCCGTCCGCGGCCAGATCGGACGGCCCGGGGAGCACCCAGCCGGCTCCCACGGCTTCCAAGCTGTGGCTCCGCGGCGCCAGGCCTCCCACCGCCGCCAGCCCGCAGCAGGCCGACGCGGGCCCAATCCGTCGCCCGAGCGCCCCGAGCGGTCCGCTCATTCTCGCCCCGTCTGTCTCCCGCAGCGGCGCCCTGCGGTCTTCGCCGGAGCCGCGTCCAGCCGGCGACCCTCCTCGCCGGAGTCCGCCCCACCTTGCAGCGCCGAACGCCGCCGCCCCCGCGCGTGACCCCGCCGGACCCCATCGCCTCGGCTGCTCGCCTCCCTGCGTTGTCCCGTGGCCGCCGCCATGTTAACCACCTCGCCGGAGTCGGGAGACCGGCGAGCTCCCGAGCCAGATCTGGTCGCCATCGCCGCCCTGTGCACGTCACCGACCCCCGCCGTCGCCGGATCCGGCCAGGAGGGCCCGGATCCACCTCTCCCTCGCCTCCCCGAGCTCATCGACGGCCCGTCCTCGCCGGAGAGCAGCGTCCGGTCGCCGGACCTCCTCGCCGGGCCAGACATGTCCGGAGGAGCCGGACATGTCCGACCCTTCCCTCGCATGTGTCACTGACTGTGGGCCGTACCCATGCCACCGATGGACGTGTGTGTCCATGCCCGGACATGTCCATCCCGAGGTTGCCTTTTTCCCACCAAGTCCTCAGAATTGCATATTTTGTTGCTATGTTCATGTGGCTGTAACTTATTGTGTATATGTCCAAATTGAGTGAATGATATGTCAAAATGATCGTGGTGACATGCTCTACACTTTGTTCCATTGAGCCATGCTTGTTTGAGTTCATCTAGATGCTCTAATCTCTGTTGCAAGAGTGCTACTTGTTATAAACTGCTGCTACTTGTTAATTTGATGCCATGTTTGAGATGTGATAACTTGGTGCATGTTTATCCAAATGATGCATATGATATGTCAAAATGTTCATTGTGAAGTGTACTACATGATGGTTGCTGTAGCATGCTTGTTTGAGCTCATATTGCCATGTTAATCTCTGTTGCAAAAATGCATTTTGGCTGTCAAGAGCTGAAACTTGTTACGAGATGCTGATTTCAATTGCTCTTTGCTATTGATGTGTTTGTCCTCATGCCACATGTCTAGATGTTTTAGAAGCACAATCTTATGGTCTTTGATGTGGTGCAAGCATCTTTCCATGATATGCCTTGAGGTGACTTAAACATGCTTGTAAACATGCCATGTTGTTGTTACTGTTTTATACTTAGTGAAAAAACTGCGAAGTCTGGAATCTGTTATAACCTGATGCTATGTTTGCTTGATGCCCCACTCAAATCCATGCTTGTTTTGGAGTGGCCATTGAGCATGTCTTGTTGTTCATGTTATTGTCTATCCATTCATGCCTTTACTTGCTCTTTTGGCCGACTGTAGCTTAAATATTTCTTGCTCTCAAGTTGCTATAAATTATACCTGTCAGGATTTTATCAGCATGTTCAATTTGTTGTAGCTTGTTGCTATTGATCCATGCCTCCTATGGAGATGCTCCAATGGAGTTGTTTGCTGTATGATATGCCTACTACATGTCCATGCTCTTTATGTTCTTGTTAGAGTTGATATGCTTGTTGTTTTGTTCCTCCGAAGGCAGCATCGTGATGATGTTTTTGCCTTCCCAGATTTTGACTAAGTTTGGATAATTTTATTGCAACTTGCCATGCTTGTTTAAATGTGTTCCAGCAAGTTTTTGGGTGTGTTCTAAGTTTATTCTTGTTAAGTATTATGTATATTTCACATCCATGCTTCTTGTTATCATGTTTGAGTGTTGTATCTTATATTTACCTTACTCCAAAGTTGCTATTTGGCTGTTAACTTCAGCTTGTTATTATATCTTGTTTCATGTGTATCTTTTAGCCCGTTGCTCCGTTTTGAGTGTGTCCTATATGAAACTTCTGTGATTTTTCATGTAGAATCATAATATCATGTTGTTTTCATGCTTGGAGTGTGTTTGCTTGATGTTCGGGTGCATCTTGCTCCGTTGCCTTGCTTGTCTTGTTTTGCTCATATCTTCTAGGCCGTAGCTCTGAATTAAACAAACTTTATATGAAACTTGACTAGAATTTCGTGTAGATCATCATGGTGCATGTTAACTTTCTGTTTAACAACTTTAACTTAAGGTTTGTCCAGATCTGGACTAATTTCAAATTATGCATATGAGGGCTTATCAGATTTGTTATGCGTAGTTTCCGGCCTCATTTAAACTTGTTGTTTGTTGGTATTCTTGTGTGCTTCATCCCTTGCCATGTATTGCATCATATATAGACTTGTCTTGCATCATACTTGGTTGAGCATATTGTCATGTTCTTGTGTTGTGTCTTTACCGTATTGCTTGCTTCTTCTCGTTAGTGCTTGTTCCGTTGCGATCGTGAGGATTCGTTCGTCTACACGTGGTTCGTTTTCAAGGCTTCTTCTCCGTATTCTTCATGGATCCGTTCTTCTTCCTTGCGGGATCTCAGGCAAGATGACCATACCCTCGGATACCTTTACTATCATTGCCATGCTTAGTTGTCTCGATGCTATCGTTACATGTCGCGCTACCCATCATTATTGTCAGCCTCTCCTTGTTGCCATGAAACCTCTAACCTTTGACACCTTCCTAGCAAACCATTGCTTGGCTATGTTACCCGCTTGCTCAACCCCTCTTATAGCATTGTTAGTTGCAGGTGAAGATGAAGATCGTTCCATGTTGGAACTTGTTGTTGGAATATCACAATATCTATTATTATTATTATTAACACACCTATATACTGGGCATGGATGGAAGGCTTGGCCTTTTGCTCGGTGTTTTGTTCCACTCATGCCACCTTAGGAGCCGATAAACCGGCATTATGTTCCTTGATTTTGCGTTCCTTACACGGTTGGGTATATGGGGACCCCTTGACAGTCCGTCTTTGAATAAAACTCCTACAGCAAGGCCCAACATCGGTTTTAATTTGCCTCATAATAACAACTTAATCAAATAATTAAATTTGCATAGGGGGTCGCGCCCTCGAGATTCTTTCTACATAGCAGGGGGGCCAGTGCTGATGGTGTTGGTCCCAAACGGGGAGCCTGCAGGGCCACCTTGGGGAAACCCGAGGGCTGGTTTTACTTGTAGCATCGCCCATCCGGTCGTGGCCTGAGACGAGATACACACGGCTACTATCAGGGTGTCGACACACTGGGAGGTCTTGCTGGACTTGTTTTACCATTGTCGAAATGTCTTGTGCACCGGGATGCCGAGCCTGATCGGATTTCCCTAAGATAAGGGGTAATAATTATTATTACTCCAGCTGATCGTGAGAGCTTGTGATGGGCTAAGTTGGGACACCCCTACAGGGTTATGATCTTTTGAAAGCCGTGCCCGCGGTTATGTGGCAGATTGGAATTTGTTAATGTCCGGTTGTAGAAAACTTGACAGAGGATCCGAGATAAAACACACAACTGTGTGAGTAACCGTGACTGTCTCTTTTCACTTTGAGAAGAGAACACGGTGGGGTTATGTTTGACTCGTAGGTAGTTCAGGATCTTTAGCGATCATTACTAGTTTGCGACCATTTGCATAGATGCTCATCTTATTCTTGTACTCGTAAGTTAGCCATCATATATTGCTTAGTCGCTGCTGCAACCTCACCACTTTACCTCTTCCTACCCTTTAAGCTTTGCTAGTCTTGTTACCCATGGTTATGGGATTGCTGAGTCCTCGTGGCTCACAGATACTACAACAACAGTTGCAGGTGCAGGTTTCCGATGCCTTGATGTGAGAGCGATGATCGTTTTGTTGGAGTTCTTTCTTCTTCATCTTCTTCTTCAGTCTTGGGTTAGGTTCCGGGTCGGTAGCCTGGGATAGCAGATGGATGTCGTTGTGCTTTTCATGTTTTCATCCGTTGTCGGATGCCTTGTATTGATGATGTTGTATTCATGTGACTTGTCTGTATTGTTGTATCCCCCATGTCTGTATGTAATGGTACGATGTAATAATATCCATCTTGCTAAGCGCCTGTCGTGGAATTAACACGACAGATGTCCGGTTTAGCAGACTTGATGATGGAACCATCGCACGGGTTAGCTTGAAAGGGTTCATGGCACACAAAGGACACAAAGGGTTTTATACTAGTTCGGCCCCTTCGAGAAGGTAAAAGCCTACGTCTAGTTGGTTTGGTATTGCTTGGGCGTCGGTTTACAGGGAGCGGAATCGCTTGCCTGCGTCTCGACGGATTGATTGTTGCTTGTCCCTGAACCGGTACCGGGTCGTCCCTTTATATAGAGGTGACGCCGGGTCCGGTTTACAGAGTCCCGAGGCCGGCTCATAATCGTGTCCGCCTCGGTCTCTGCCCTTTCTTTCTTATCTCTCAAGTTACATCTCTTGGGTGGTTTACAAACCGTACTTTTATACATGGGCCTTGAAATCTCATGGGCCGTAATCTCTACTAAAATAATAAACCAAGTACGATATAACTAAGCCGTTTTACAATATCCGGTTTATATCTATTAACCATATCCCCGACATTAGGCCCCAGAATGATTTGAACTTGTTCATATCAGTCTCCATCGTCTCCTGTAGTTTTTCTTCTGTCTTCATCTTTTGTAAACCGGCTCTGACGTCATCCTCCGAAATCATTAAAGTCTGACCATGACATCATCTCCGCATTTAACGCTGCGAGCTGTACTGTAGTTTGTTTTTAATGGTTATCCCGAGAATCGAGGCGTTTAAAGGATCTTTATCCGATTTTGCTCCCTTGATTACCGCACCTGTCGCTTCGCATCCGCCTCTTTGCCTATAAATAATACCGCACTTCTTCATTCCTTCTTCTCGCGTCTTCTTCCTCCTTCCGCTTCCTGACCCGCAAGAACTCCATTAGATCCCGAGCTCGGAGCGCCGCCATCGTCTCGTCGGATCAAGAGCTCCTCAGGCCGCTGCATCAACCTGATTCGTCCAGATTCTCTCCGCCGCCGATTCCCACTGTCCCTGGTATGTTTATCCCCCTCATTGTAGATCTGTATCCGCCATGGCTTTACTTGTGTTCTTCCGCCATTAAGGCTCCTAGCAAAGCTTTCCTTCTGTTCTTGTAGATTCGTTCCGCCTGCAGGATCCGTAACTTTTAGGCCTGGCCAATAGACCTTCCGCTCAATACTAGCCTTAGATCTTGTCATTTATAATGCTACAATTATATCTGTTCCGCCATTAGAATTTCCGCCATTAGAACTCCGCCATTAGAACCTTAGCACCAGTTCCGCGGATTTAACCTTTGCGCCTTGCTCTTTAGATCTTGCTGTTTTATTTCTGCCGTTGCCTGCTTTAGGTCTCATTTTTTATGCACATCCTGTAAGCTCGTCTGCTCCGAATTGGACCTCTGTAGATTTCCCGTGTAATTTTCGTTTCTTTTATCTCAGTATGCTCAGATCTATTCCTCCTTAGCAATGCGTTGAAAACCTGTTTTTCTCTTCGATAGATCCACTAAGTATGTTGGGGTTTAGATTGTCATGTCATAAACCGGAAATGATGTAGACTGATGCAATGACTTAAACTATTCCTCTTCAACTGCCATTTTAAACCGGAAAAGATATAACTTGTATTATGATTGCCGGTTTAACCTTGCCAGCTAGTTCTCCGTTCCCTCCATTGCACAATATGTATAGGTCCCGAATCATTTGTATGTTCATAATCCGGTTTATGTACTTTTCTCTTCTTCAGCAGTTTGCTCAAATGGCTAAGCAGTATGTTTCGTGCGATTGGGTCCGCTCTGTCGTAACTGAGGAAGACTTAGTCAAATTGTCGAGCATCGGCACCTTAGGGCCCCGGGCCGAGCTAAAATGGCGTGCCCCGGTTAACGAGTGCCCTCCTACTCCTAGATCCGAGGAAGTTATCGTATTTCTGGACCATATCTCCAGAGGCTTCTCTCCCCCCGGTTCAAAATTTTTCCGGGATGTTCTTGCTACCTTCCAGCTGCACCCGCAGGACATCGGACCAAACTCTGTTTCCAACATTTGCGATTTCCAAGTGTTTTCTGAAGCATATCTGCAAGAAGAACCTTCAGTTGATCTATTCCGGGATTTCTTCCATGCAAACCGGCGCACCGAATTCACCAGCGGGCCTCACCAGGAGCTTGGGGGGATTAGCATTCAGAAAAGGAGGGATGCAGTTTTTCCTCACGCCTCTTTACACACTCACCCCAAAGACTGGAACAAGTCCTGGTTCTACTGTATAGACACATCTCCTGAAGGTGAAAATCCTTTGCCGGGTTATCGTGAAACTCGTATCCCGGCAAATCACCCCTTGCCACAACGGTTAAGTGCTGCTGAACGGATCCAGTTTTCACCACAGCTCTCCAAGCTGAGAGCTTTCATGGCCAACGGCCTGATTGGTACCGATTTTCTTCGCTGCTGGTTATCATGGAGCATCCTTCCCTTAAGCCGGCGCCCTGATTTGATGTGTAATTATTCCGGTAAATCGGATGATCCTCAGAGGTTTTCTAAGGAGAAGCTTTCTGAATCAGAAGTAATTGAATCGGCCAAGAAAATTGTCAATCCTGCTCTAACAGACTGCACTAAAGTTGGCTTGGCCCCATACTTCAGGAAGAATAAGCTGCCTGAAGTGAGTATCTTTAACTTGTACTTTATAAACCGTCCTCTTTGAACCGTCTTTTACTTGCCTTTGCTTTTTTTTTCATTTAGGCTGATGACCCTTTCTGGAGGAGAAAACCTCAGGAAAAACCTGTAAGGCAAGCTCGCCGAAAAACTCCTGCAAACAAGAAAAGGAAAGCAGCCGTTGATGCCGGTTCTCCTTCCGAGGATGATGATCCGGACTCCGAGGTATGCCTTACTCCGGTTTACATTTTGCTTTTATATACTTGTTCACATATCTAATGATACCCTTTCACAGGATCCACTCGAAGGTGATAACCCGGCGGAGATTGAGGTAACCCTTATTTCTTCCGATTCAGAACCCCCTCCTCAAAAGAGCCGTCGGACTGTTAGAAAGTATCAATTTTCTCATCCTTATGCTAAGTTGGATCCCAATTTTACTTTGAAGAAACAACAGCACGAAGCTTTGCGCCGGACCACTCGCCATAGCGGCTTAGCAGTGGAGTCCTCTGGAATTTCGTTAACTCCGGCTCAAAAACGCCGCGCTGAGGTGATGCTCTCTCCAAATCTTCTTCACCCCAAGGCCGGTCTTATCAGAAAACCACTTAAACCGACTGATCCTGATTATCAGGAAACTCCACTGTCTTCTTCTGGCGAATCAACCGCTACACAGCTTCCACCTTTGAAGACCGTCCCGGGGTAATTCTCTTTACTTCTTCCGGTTCATGATACCCCCTTCCATTATAACGTTAACTTATTTTTGCTTGTTTTTTCAGCAAACCGAAACCCAGCAAAAGAGCCAAGGCTAAAAAGCCTGTTACCGATCCTTCTACTGATGAACCGGCGATTGATCCGTCTACCGCCGTTCCTCCTGAAGGTACTCCAGCTGCTCCGGCTGACGAACCCGCTCTTGACACACCTGCTGCTGAAGACATCCAAGACCCACCAAGTCCAGCCCGGGTTAACTCTCCTCAAGTTAACCCGGCGTCTCCTAATCCGGCTCAAACTGAAGCTTCTCCTCCCAATGCACCCACTTCCCCTGATGTCGTGTTACTGGCTCTGCTTATGTTGCGCCAGCCGAACCCACCGTTTTAGCAAAACATACAGCTAAAGCGGAAAAGGTGACTCAGGAGAAGGGGAAGTGGAGTACTGATATCTCCAGTCTCTCAAGTATGAGTGCTCAGGACATCTATTCCGGATATCTGAACCGGCTCCATAGTAGCCGGGATTATGAAGCCAGCCTAGTAAACCTGATGAGGGAAAAATATGAAGTAAGTTTTCCTCTTCTGACTTTGTCTTTTTTCAACGCCTCTTTATCTTATAACAGCCCCCAAGTTCCGGTTTATCTGCTTTATTGAAGGTAAGCCGGAACTTTGTAGTTTTGAACTGCTGATCCATACATTAGCCCCCAAGTATCGAGTAGATAACTTGGTTATGTAGTTGATACTTGTAATTTCAAAAAAATTGTTTCTGATGCATCGCTTCAACTGCCATTAGCCCCCAAGTGTCAAGTATACAACTTGGTTGTGTGCTTGAGACTTGTATTCTCAATTTGTCTTTGCTGTCTTACTTCAACTGCCATTAGCCCCCAAGTGTCAAGTAGACAACTTGGTTGTGTGCTTGAGACTTGTAATTTCTAACCTTGCTTTTGAACTTTTGTTTACAGGCTGAGCTGAACCGGAATGCTGTAGAAATCAGTGAACTTCGAAGCCGGCTTATAGAGACTGAGTCAGCCGCTTCAAAGGCGAAGAAAGAACTTCAAGTGAGTTTAAAGACTGCTGAAGATTTAAAGAAGTTCTTTGATGAGGAACGGACTACTTTTGAAGTCCAGAAAAAGGATCTTGAAAAACGTGTTCAGGATGCTGAAGGAGCACTTAACCCGGTTACTGAAGAATTGACCGGGTTAAAGTGCCAAATTGATTTGATGACCTCTGCTATCTTTGGTAAGCATAACCTGAACTCTTGTCTGTTATCTTTGCAATCTGTGATCTGTACCGGTTTAACTTTCGTTGTTGTATATAGGACGCCGTGTCTCCCATCTTGGGGATGATGTACGGAAGAAACTGAAGGCTTGCTATACCTTGGTTGAACAATTATACTCTGGAGCACAAAGGATTATCAGTGCTACTTCCTTTGGTAAACCGGCTCCTTCAACCATCAAGGCTACTTTGAACAGTTTGTCCATTCTGCCAACTCGCCTTGAAGAGGTGAAGAAATCGGCTGCTCGAGGAGGTGCTCTTCTGGCCCTTACAAGGGCTAAAGCTTGGGTCCCAGATATTGATCCGGCAGAAGTGTTAACCGGATTTCCTGACACCAAGGAAGACGGTTCAGCATTTGATGAGAAGGATCTGTACGCTCTGACAAAGGAAATGCGTCCACTCGCTAGCAAGATTGCGGTGGAAGCTGACTTGTCTCAATACCATCCAGCATATGACCTGCAAAACGAGCGGGTGGAACGACCGGTTTACGATGTTGCAAACTTAACTCCGCCGGTTCGTCCTCACACTTTTGCTCCTGATATTGATCCTGCTGAGTTGATCAACGATGAAGTATATTTCCGTGCCTTGGCCAAGATTGATTGGCGTGCACCAGATTTCCCGCCGCTTCACGAGGAGGAAGATGTTCCGGAACAAGATGGTGGCCAATCATCCCGGCAAGGAGAAGCGCAGTCTTGAATGTTATTGTTGTAATCAAAACTGTTATTCCGTAAACAATGCTTCCAACTATTTGGCTTTATGCCTTGTAATAGGTTTAGCTGAAACTTGATGCACTGTGATCCGGCTTTTGGTCTTTATAAAGTACTCATTCGTTGACTTGTTGATTGATGCGGATTCCTTGCTCTGTCCATAAAAAAGATCAAAAATATGTCCTAGTGGCTTTACCACTGAATTGCATGTAGCCAAAATACCTTAAACCGGTCAGGATGTTTAAAATCACCTTAATCAGTCTTCATCAATTCTACTTAACCCTTGAAACTCTTCATTTCAACTTGTCGATAAATCTTTTCTCTTCTCGGTTCAGAAATTTGTAACTTGTACCTGATTGTGTGCTGTCAACTGCTAACTCATCATGAAGTCGAGCCGGGTAACGATGAACGCCGGTTTAACTCTCGCTGGTGGTCATGACCCAGACTTGTAACACTATAGATAAGTGGTCAACTTCTGGAGCTGTTCCCCTTGGTTAAAAAGGTTATGCAATACAAAAAACATCAAGAAACACATAATTCTTGTAAATCAAACTATGTAATCGAAGCTTTTTCAAGGAGCTGCCAGGCTCAAAACAAGGTTTAGCCATTCATGGGGATGTGGGCGAACCCAACTGTCCCCAGGGGCCGGGTCATCATTTGAACGTGGGGTGAACCCACTGTTCAGGGAGCCCAAAAAATTCGTAACATAGCCATTCAAGAGGATGTGGGCGAACCCGACTGTCCTCAGGGGCCGGGTCATCATTTGAACGTGGTGCGAACCCACTGTTCAGGGAGCCCA
>LR738714.1:335177420-335222943 GCA_902687465.1 Secale cereale
TTTGAACGTGGATGTACCAACTGTTCAGGGAACCCTAAATATTCATAACATAGCCATTCAAGAGGATGTGGGCGAACCCGACTGTCCTCAGGGGCCGGGCCATCATTTGAACGTGGATGTACCAACTGTTCAGGGAACCCTAAATATTCATAACATAGCCATTCAAGAGGATGTGGGTGAACCCGACTGTCCTCAGGGGCCGGGCCATCATTTGAACGTGGATGTACCAACTGTTCAGGGAACCCTAAATATTCATAACATAGCCATTCAAGAGGATGTGGGCGAACCCGACTGTCCTCAGGGGCCTCTGACGATCTTCCTGGCTCTGCAGGTTTTTCTTTTTATGGGGTTTTTCTCTTCTTGAACCGGATGTAATCTCTTGTTCCCGAGAATTCTACTGCTCTTTCACACACCCTGCAAATATTAGTTTCTAAAAACCAGCTAACATTGAAATATGATTCTTTGATAGTAAATTAACATGGATTTTTCCGCAAAATTTATGTATATGGAAGAAAGGCTGAGCCCCCGGTTTACCGAGGGTGCCGGTTTATTCATTATTCATAATATATACATAGGATACATGGAAGCCTATGGCTCAAGTGTAATATGGCCGTAGATGAGCAATGTTCCACGGTCTTTTCGTCTCCTCTTCTGATGTCCGTGAATCTTTGTGCTCTCGAATGTCCACCAAATAATATGACCCGTTGTGTAAATTTTTGCTGATCACAAAGGGCCCTTCCCATGGCGGGGATAGCTTATGCATATCTGTTTGATCTTGGATAAGCCGGAGTACCAAGTCACCCTCCTGGAATGTCCTGGTTCTGATCCGGCGGCTGTGATATCTGCGCAGATCTTGCTGGTAAATCGCCGACCGTGCTGCAGCTATGTCACGCTCTTCATCCAACCGATCCAAACCGTCTTGTCTTGACTCCTCATTGATGGCTTCTACATAGGCCGCCACCCTTGGTGAATCATGGCGTATGTCACTTGGAAGAACTGCTTCTGCACCGTAAACCATGAAGAAAGGTGTATAACCTGTAGACCGGTTGGGTGTAGTGTTGATGCTCCAAAGGACAGATGGTAATTCCTCAACCCAACATCCTGGGGTTCTCTGCAAAGGTGTCATAAGCCGGGGCTTGATTCCACGCAAAATCTCCTGATTTGCCCTTTCTGCTTGACCATTGGATTGGTGGTGAGCCACAGAAGATACGTCCAAACGAATATGCTCTCGTCGACAGAATTCTTCCATCTCACCCTGAGATAAATTGGTGCCGTTATCTGTGATGATGCTGTGTGGAAAACCAAACCAGAATATTACTTTTTTGATGAACTTAACCGCCGTTGCCGCATCACACTTGCTTATGGGCTCCGCTTCAACCCACTTTGTAAACTTGTCCACTGCCACTAGTAGATGAGTTTTCTGATCTTGGGATCTTTTGAAAGGACCAACCATGTCAAGCCCCCAAGTTGCAAAAGGCCAAGTTATTGGTATCATCCGGAGTTCTTGTGCCGGAACGAGGGCACGTCTTGAGAACTTCTGACAAGCGTCACACTTGCGGACCAGGTCTGCCGCATCTGCATGTGCGGTTAACCAATAAAAGCCATGTCGGAAAGCTTTAGCCACTAAAGATTTTGATCCGGCATGATGACCGCAATCCCCTTCATGAATCTCCCTTAGAATCTCACAACCTTCCTCAGCTGAAACACACCGTTGAAATACTCCAGAGGTGCTACGATGGTGCAGCTCCCCGTTGGCAATTGTCATCGATTTGGAACGCCGGATTATCTGTCGTGCTTCATCTTCGTCCTCTGGTAACTCCCCTCGGCTTAAATATGCCAAATAAGGTAACGTCCAATCCGGAATAACACGGGTTGCCGCAACCAACTGTGCCTCTGGGTCCGGAACAGCTAGATCGTCCTCTGAAGGCACTTGAACCGAAGGATTGTGCAATTCATCCAAAAAGGTGTTTGGTGGTACCGGTTTACGTTGCGACCCTAACCGGCTTAAAGCGTCAGCCGCTTCGTTCTTCCGCCGGTCTATATGCTCCACCTGATATCCTTTGAAATAACCTGCGACTGCTTCAACCTCTCGTCGATAAGCCGCCATGAGGGGATCCCTTGAATCCCACTTGCCCGAAACTTGCTGTGCCACTAGGTCTGAATCGCCCAGGCACTTAACCCGGCTTAAATTCATCTCCTTTGCCAACCGCAAACCATGAAGTAAGGCTTCATATTCTGCTGCATTATTAGTACAAGGAAATAACAACCGAAGGACATAACAAAATTTATCACCTCTGGGGGAAGTTAAAACAACTCCGGCCCCTGAGCCCTCCAACTGCTTCGAGCCGTCGAAGTGAATCGTCCAATAAGTGAGATCCGGCTTCTCCCCTGGAGTCTGTAATTCTGTCAAGTCGTTGATAAAGTCCACCAGTGCCTGAGATTTTATAGCAGTACGTGGTACATATTTCAATTCATGTGGACTGAGCTCAATGGCCCACTTGGCTATTCTGCCTGTTGCTTCTCTATTCTGGATTATATCTCCCAACGGAGCTGAGCTAACCACAGTTATCGGATGCCCTTGGAAATAATGCTTCAATTTCCGGTTTGCCATGAACACCCCATACACCAGTTTCTGCCAATGAGGGTATCTTTGCTTGGACTCGATGAGTACTTCGCTCACATAGTAAACCGGGCGCTGAACCGGATGTTCTTTCCCTGCTTCCTTGCGCTCAACCACAATCGCAACACTAACTGCCCGTGTATTTGCAGCAACATATAATAGCAAAGGCTCCTTGTCGATAGGGGCAGCTAAAACCGGCGGCTTCGCTAGTTGCTGCTTCAGATTCTCAAACGCTGTATTTGCTTCATCGCTCCAAATGAAACGGTCCGTTTTCTTCAACATTTGATAAAGCGGGATCGCCTTTTCTCCTAAGCGACTGATAAACCGGCTCAACGCCGTGATCCGGCCAGCTATGCGCTGAACATCATTAATGCAAGCTGGTTTCGTCAAAGATGTGATGGCCTTGATCTTCTCCGGGTTGGCTTCTATTCCCCGGTTCGAGACCAGGAATCCCAAAAGCTTACCAGCCGGGACACCAAAGGCACATTTCTCCGGATTGAGCATCATCCTGTAAGTCCGAAGATTATCAAAGGTTTCTCTGAGGTCTTCTATCATTGTTCTTTCCTCCTTTGACTTGACCACAATGTCATCTACGTAAGCATGTACGTTCCTTCCTATCTGCCCCTTCAAACAATTCTGAACACAACGCTGATAAGTTGCCTGCGCACACTTGAGCCCAAAAGGCATAGACACATAGCAAAAAGCACCAAAAGGGGTTATGAATGCTGTCTTCTCTTGGTCTTCAACTGCCATTTTGATCTGGTGATAACCTGAGTACGCATCCAGAAAACTCAGCCGCTCACACCCTGCTGTAGCATCAATAATCTGATCAATGCGAGGTAGAGCAAAAGGATCAGTTGGGCAAGCTTTATTGAGGTCTGTGTAGTCCACACACATCCTCCACTTCCCATTCTTCTTTAGAACCAGCACCGGATTAGCCAACCATTCCGGATGAAACACTTCCACTATGAACCCCGCCGCCAAAAGCCTGGCCACTTCTTCTCCTATAGCCTTGCGCCTCTCTTCGTTAAAGCGGCGCAGATACTGTTTTACCGGTTTAAACTACGGATCAATGTTTAACTTGTGCTCAGCGAGTTCCCTCGGTATACCTGGCATGTCAGAAGGTTTCCATGCAAAGATATCCCGGTTCTCACGGATGAACTCGATGAGCGCGCTTTCCTATTTAGGATCCAGGTTAGCACTGATGGTGAATTGCTTAGACGAATCTCCAGGTACAAAATCGACCTGCTTAGTCTCTTCCGCTGATTTGAACTTCAAAGCCGGATCATGCTCGGTGGTTGGCTTCTTCAGCGGAGTCATGTCTGCCGGATCAACATTATCCTTATAAAATTTTAACTCTTCCGTGGCACATACCGCTTCTGCATAAGCTGCATCACCTTCTTCACATTCCACTGCTATCTTCCGACTGCCGTGCACCGTAATTGTGCCTTTATGACCTGGCATCTTGAGCTGCAGATAAACATAACATGGCCTAGCCATAAATTTAGCATAAACCGTCCTCCCAAACAAAGCATGATACAGACTTTTAATTTTGACAACTTCAAAGGTGATCATCTCCGATCTAGAATCATGCTCATCCCCAAAGGTAACTTCTAAGTCAATCTTACCAACTGGATAAGCTGACTTACCTGGGACCACCCCGTGAAACACTGTGTTTGATGTCCTTAACTGTTTATCTGTCAGACCCATACGCCGAAAGGTCTCGTAATATAATATATTGATACTGCTACCTCCATCCATGAGGACTTTAGTGAACCTGTATCCTCCCACCTGAGGTGCCACCACCAAGGCTAAATGTCCCGGATTATCTACCCGTAACGGGTGGTCCTGTCTGCTCCAAACAATGGGCTGCTCTGACCATCGTAGAAACTGTGGCGTTGCCGGTTCTACCGCGTTAACAGCCCGCTTCAAAACCTTCTGGTCTCTCTTGCATAAACTCGTGGTGAAAACATGATATTGACCGCTGCTCAACTCCTTCGGATTACTCTGGTATCCGGATTGCTGTTGTTGCTGCGGACGCTGCTGCTGCTGATTTCCTTGGTTATTGTGACTCCCTTGGCCCTGCTGCTGATTATTCTGATTGTTGTAACCACCTTGATGATACGATTGATTTCCCTGACCATGATAACCACCTTGATAATGTGATTGATTTCCTTGACCATTGTAGTTTCCTTGACTACCTTGACCGCCTGGCCGGGACTGATAACCACCGTTGTTCCCTTGATAACCGCTGTTGCCCCTATATCCTGAACCGGAGTTGTTCCCTTGGTAACCCGGACCATAAAACCCAGGCCCTGAACCGCCGCTTGGGGGCCGGCTAAGAGGATTAAAACGGTCGTTCCCTGCCATCATAGGGTACATGCATTCTCTTGCAGTGTGCCGTGCAGGCCCCTTTTTTCCGCTATGCTTTAGACAGGGTTGATCCAAATCCTGCTCCCAACCCGGGTTTCCTCCACCGGTTTGGCGAGTGGGACCTTGCTGATTACCCTGAAAACCGCCTTGAACCTGTGTATTAGCCACAAAATCGGAGCTGTTTTCCGGTTTCCGTTTGCCCAAAAGACCTGAAGTAATCGGATTAGCTGTCGCCGGTTTGCCAGTCTTGCTGGCCTTTCCCGTTTTATCTCCTTCTGGCTCCGGATACTTGGTATTATCTGAGTCTCCGTACTTCACCAAGGCGCTCATCAAAGTCCCCATGTCATTGCACTCCCGTTTGAGCCGTCCGAGTTTTAATTTTAAAGATTCAAACCGGCAATTGTTCTCCAATGTTACAATTGCTGTGCTCGGATTAATGCCGTTTGAGGAGTGCAAGATCTCTGCCACTCTGCGTACCCAAGCTGCTGTAGACTCCTGCTCTCCTTGCACACATGCTGCTAAATCTATCACCGACATAGGTTGCTTGCACGTATCCTTAAAGTTTTTGATGAACTGACTGCGCAGCTCCCCCCATGATCCGATAGAATTCGGAGGTAGTGCCTTTAGCCAAGTCCGGGCCGTACCTTCAAGCATCATAGTGAAATATTTGGCACAAGCCGATTCATCCACGTCCAGCATCTCCATGGCCATCTCGTAACTTTCCACCCAAGCTTCGGGCGGTAAATCGGCTGTGTAATTAGGCACCTTGCGAGGTCCTTTGAAATCCTTGGGCAACTTAACGCTCCGCAGGGCAGGGACGAGACATTGTATCCCAAAACCGCTTGCTGTCGCTCCTGTCCCTGTAATGCCTGTGTGAACCGGCGTCGACTGACGAACTTCCTCCCTGGCCTCCGATCTAGGCCGGTTTCGATCCGGGGCTGGCATCTCTGCCCTTGCCGGATTATCTTGCCTGCGCTGATGTCTCCTCCGTTCACTGCTAGACACTTCGGGCTCCTCCCAATGTCTAGAGTAACTTTGGTTGGGACGTGGTGTTGAATGTAACCTTTCCCTGCTATGAGAGTACGCTTGCTGCTGTATTAACGCCGTGTTGAGTAGCTTCTGAGCCCTGCGCGCCTCTATCGCCACCGGGGATGTTTCTTCCATAGGTAAAGCGGCCAACCGTGCTGCCGCTGCAGCGATATTATCCACGGGGTTTGAGTAGTGTCCCGGGGGGATAGGAACATAAGGCGCCGATGTAATCCGTCGCTCCCGCTCTGCAACGGGTTGCTGAACCGGCCCATCTCGAGCCGGTGGGCTTCTCCGGTTTAAGATCGGATTATTGCTGGCCCCAGCCCCAGGTGTTCTGAACAAATTCGCAGATTCGTAACCCGGCGGCAGGCGGGATCGATATTTTCGTCCTCTTACTCCTTCCATGGAAGCCTGTTCCATCCTTAAGTGAAAAGCTTGTTCATCCAACTCTGCTTGTCTTATGGCTAGCATCTCTCCTTCTGCCTTTAAATCCTCCTTTAACTGATCGATCCGGGCTTTCAACTGAAGAAGCACTGCATCATGTTGCGCCTTGTCTGCTGGAGCTACGACCTCTACAGCCTTAGCTGCGAACTCCTCGATCAAGGTGGATAGAACCGCAGTAATGGAGGGATTTGAACCGCTCCCCCCTGCGCCAGCCTCCGCTGTTGTTCCGTTCGTCGGGGGTTGTGAACCGGCCATGAAGACCGCCACCCGGTTTGGCGGGTCGGAGGGGCCCGGAATACTGTTTCCATCGGACTCACCCTCAGACCGGCCGTCCCGCAACTGATACAGAGATTCAGTTTCCCCGGACGAAGACTCGTCATCTGAATAGACGACGGTTGCACCATCAGATTCCGACCCGTCCTCGGCTTGGCCTCCGTGAATCGCTCCCACGAACACATGCTTCATGGCAGGTTGAATCCGGGTCGACCTCGCACGCTGAGCCGGCTCGACGATGTTGGGGAAGGTGTCCGGCTCAGGTCCCGGTTCACCAATTTTGCCGATGAAGACTTGGATGCTGCCGAAGGGGACCCGGTATCCGTATTCGATCAAATCGGCCTCCGGTCCCCAACCCGCGTCGTCGATGTAGATCCGGCCACGACGACTCTTGGTCATCCGGCCGACTGCGTAACCCTTTAACCCTTCGAATCCGCCTTTCAAGAACTCGAAACCATCGTGCGCAGGCCCCACGGTGGGCGCCAACTGTCGTGGAATTAACACGGCAGATGTCCGGTTTAGCGGACTTGATGATGGAACCATCGCACGGGTTAGCTTGAAAGGGTTCATGGCACACAAAGGACACAAAGGGTTTTATACTAGTTCGGCCCCTTCGAGAAGGTAAAAGCCTACGTCTAGTTGGTTTGGTATTGCTTGGGCGTCGGTTTACAGGGAGCGGAATCGCTTGCCTGCGTCTCGACAGATTGATTGTTGCTTGTCCCTGAACCGGTACCGGGTCGTCCCTTTATATAGAGGTGACGCCGGGTCCGGTTTACAGAGTCCCGAGGCCGGCTCATAATCGTGTCCGCCTCGGTCTCTGCCCTTTCTTTCTTATCTCTCAAGTTACATCTCTTGGGTGGTTTACAAACCGTACTTTTATACATGGGCCTTGAAATCTCATGGGCCGTAATCTCTACTAAAATAATAAACCAAGTACGATATAACTAAGCCGTTTTACAATATCCGGTTTATATCTATTAACCATATCCCCGACAGCGCCCGAAATGCGGTTGTGCCCCAATCACGTAAGTGTCACGTGATCGGGATAGAATCGCATCTTGGGCCTGACAGCACGACACCGAGATTTGTTAACGAGGTTCACCGATATGGCTACATCCCCGGGGCCTGACTACGGGCTCTCCTCCCCGTGACACCGTCACAATATCGCACCCCGCCCGCCCTGGGCACCGACACACACCGCCGGGCCCCCCTGCGTGCTTGTGCTATTATGTTGGCATAGGTTGCATCGTGTGTCTACCCTCGCTATATATGAGAGGCCTAGGATACAAGTGTCCTACTAGGACACGACTCCATATCCTATTTAAGCACAATACAACTATAAGTCCAACTGTAACCTACCTTGTACATTATATTCGACACAACTCTAACACTCATTTCATTGGGAAAATAGTAACCAAGGAGTATTTGTAACATGGATCTGGCCAAGTCTGACTCCAGAAAATAGAAAAACTCAAATCCAGTAAGTGTTCTCCATCCAGAATCCCCGTCACATCATGATTCTGGAGTGGTTGTCATTTTGTTTTAACATCGATTCAGAAACAGTGTTTGTTTGCAATTTCATTTGCATAAGATTGATTAAGACATATTGTTGTTATCTCCTCAATATTTATTAATTACCTCTAGTTTTCTTTTCATGGGGAAAACGGTAAAGTGGATCTGCCCAATTCTGACTTTAGAAAATAGAAAAGCCCGACTCCAGAATCCCCACAAAAATAAAATAAAAAGCCTGACTCCAGAAATGTACTGCATAGATTTCAGATGAAACACTCAGCAACAAACTGTAAAAAATACTTCCTGCAAACCAAAGAGGTATTAAAGGATTCGGCAATTCAGGAGACAAGAATGAACTTTTCGCTGGACCAGATTTCCCAGGTACACCATCAAATCTGAGATGCCAAAGCACAAAGATACAGACTTGTGACAACAACCAACCAACCGGTTACAACTTACAACAGCAGATGATTCCCCAGATGATAGTAAAGATGGGCAAACACCGGCAGAATTCAATTCAATCATGCCGGAACGGATCAAACTATAATACTATATGGTACGGCGCTCTTTATTTATCTCACAGGCGTCTCCGGATCCTCCAGGGAGGGAGGACATTATCCTCCTATATACTCCCTCCGTCCTAAAATAAGTGTCTCAACTTTGTACTAACTCTAGTACAAAATTGTACTAAGGTTAAGACACTTATTTTGGGACGGATGGAGTATATGGTATCTCCACTATGTGGTTCCCTTGAACTATCACCTGACTGGCCTCCTCATCCACGGCGACCAATGCCTCAAGACATCTACGCAGCCTCACGCACCGGAGGTCAACCGTCTTTGCCCGATGACTGGTACACAGCGTCCATGATGCCGTGGATCATCGACAAGCTTAGGCCGGGGAACCTGTGAGGAGCATAGGGGTGGATCTCAATCTTGACGAACGGCCATTTCATTATGGAAGCTGCACTCCGCTCTTCGGGGCCGTTTCCTGTTGCAAACTCACCGACAGGATCGATCATATCAAAGCGTGAACACACATGATCACAAAAAACTGATAGCCATGGGCACGTGTTGCGCCCCTCTTTTCTCCTCTTTTTTTTTCTCAACTCATGGTGTTACAATCTCATGCAGCCCTGGTGCATATATATATATATATATATATATATATATATATATATATATATATATATATATATATATATATATATGCAGCCTCCAGGACCAATGCCTAACCGACCCAAACTAGACATAAACTTACACGACCCTGACACGGCTAACTAACTTAGTAGGACTACACTCATGCACTGATGCACACACAGGGACACGGCAAGCCCACCTATCCTACCATGCTATTGACTCAACATGATAACTTTCCTTATCCTTAACTAATCAACCGGCAACGCTGATCACTCTAGCAACAAACTAATCCTAATCGAACTAGACTAGAACCTCACACACATATAACTGTATTTACCAATTTTGCACTTGCCTATTACCAGTTTGGATTACTCTAACATCTCCAACCGCGCAGAAGCGGACATTCGGGCCGCCGTGGCGTTCCTTGATCCACTTGAAGCACTGCAGCTTCCCCGTTTCCCAAGAGCTGTAAACTGCTCATGCAAGGAGACAATTTGTTGCCATTAGTGTATTTCAGGTAACAGATTCACAGCTTGCAATACGTAACACAGATGAAGCGGTCGAACAACAGTTGTGACAACATTAGAGACGAACCATTATCTGATGAGACCACATCATCCAGGCGATACAGCAAACATTTGGCAATACTCGGAACCAGGGACCCTGAAGTAACTATGCAATTGATACTTGAAGATTTGATAGCAGGCTCAGCTGTTGATTTACCCAACGCTTGTTCCAGCAACTTATGAGCTGCACAGCAGGGGAACGGTATTGAGTATTCAACTATACAACACCGAATCAATAGTAAGCTTACATTGTACAATTCCAGCGCAGAAAAAGGTCATTAAGGTTAACAAGAATGCTATCAAAGGATCACACCATTTGAACATATTTCCCCACATCTTAAAGCAGCTAATTTTTTTTAAATAATACATTTTTTTATTAAATTTCATAAATATTACGCGGCCAAAAGAATTTTCAAAAATAATACACCGTCGGCCCGCAGCAGGCCGACTGGGCCTAGTCGACCCATAGCTGGCCGACTGGGCTCCAATCGGCTTGCTGCTAGCCGATAAGCCTATCGGCCGCGAGCTCTCCAGCAGTCGGCCTGCTGCTGGCCGACAGGAGCTCAGTCGGCTTGCAGCTGGCCGACAGGACCCCTATTGGCTAGCTGCTGGCCAATTGCATGCAACTAAACACCTCCCACGTTGTTCACTCCTTCCCGCCATATTTTTCCCCCTTTGCTCTTTCCCGCCATAGGTTTCCGCATAGCTCGTTTCCGCCATATTTTTCCCGCTCTCTACTTGCCTCCCCCTTTGCTCGTTCCCGCCATATTTACCCGCTTTGCTTGTTCCTGACCTATTTTTTCGCTTTGCTCGTTCCCGCCAAATTTTCCCGCTTTGCTCGTTCCCGCCATTTTTTCCCGCTTTGCTCGTTCCCGCCATTTTTTCCCGCTCTCTAGTTCCCGCCAGTATCTCCCGCTACCGAGTTCCCGCCTTTCTTTGTGTTGTGAGTCTATAAAACACCCTCGGCAGTAACATTGGTAAGCATTCAGTTGTAGTCTCGTAGTCTCGCCAAGATGTCCGGATATCCTTTCGATCGTAGTTTTCACCCTAGTATGTCCAGATGTCTTCTAGATTTAGACGCCGATTTCAGGGTAGACAACAAGATAGTTCAATGGGAGAAGCTCATCAGTACTGACACCCTACTGAATGAGCTGGCTCACGCACTAAGTAGGTGCGGGTGGCCTTCCAGGACCTTTGAGGAGATACGGGAAGAACTTCTGAGGTTGCAGGGGAGATGGAAGAAGCAACAATCGAAGGGTGAATCATACCTAAAGTGTGCAGCCGAACATACTTTTCTATGGACTGAGGACAGTGAGGATGATGAGGATATCTTCATAGCGCCGCTTCTGGGTTCTACATATTCGAAGGGTAAGAGTTCAGCATCGTCAAAGGGCAAAAGTTCTCCATCGTCGAAGAGCAAGAGTTCTGCATCGTCGAAGAGCAAGAGTTCTTCATCATCAAAGGGCAAGAGTTTTTCATCGTCGAAGGGCAAGAGTTCTGCATCGTCGAAGGGCAAGAGTTTTGCATCGATGGAGGATGATGATGATGACTTTATGTAGTTTTTATCCTTTATGTTGTCAGTTAAGTTGTATGTGTCGTTTTATTTAGATGTAGTTATATCTAGTTGTTTGTACTTTCTTGTTGTATGAGCATTATATTCTATCTAAATAACAGAGGCTAAAATAGAGTAGTCATATGTCTCATACATAAATACATAGTCATTTGTCTCATACATATAATAGACATAAGTCTCATACAGAATTAAATGATCATGTCTCTACTGATAGATAGAAGCGTCACTGACGACGTCTGCCCTGGCGCGGAGGCGGATCTTGCGGCGTCGTCCATCCGTACCTATGTATTGGCCTGATGTTACGAGGCGGAATCTCAGACTCATTCTGGTGATACTGTGTATCCTGTGTCGGACCAGGTGGAGGAGTCGAAAACATGTTTGGCCACTGGATGTGCTGCGACATCTGACCCTATATGTTGTCCTCAAGACGTTGATCACTCCCCCATCTATCATGTGATGCCGACATAGAGGCATGATATCCGTAGGCTCCTGAACGATGGAACATTAAGTCATGCAGAATAAGGTCGCCTAAATTAATATTGAGAACAATACACATACCTGTTGGCTGTGACGGCTGCTCTGGCTGAAACACAAAGCTCGACGAGGGACCCTATTGTCGTGGCTGTGGAGAAAACACAAAGCTCGACGTGGGACCAAAGTGGTCTCGGTGCTGCCACGTCGAACTGCCAGGTTGGTCAGGAGGGGGTGCCCTCATAGTCGGCTGATGTGCAAGACGCGGACGTGGCTGATGTCGGTGTGTGGAGTGACGCGGCGGCTGCTGCTGGTGCTGAACAACGTCGCTCCTCCGGGTGCACGTGATAGCCTCGTAGACAGCCCGAATCTTGTTCTGCATACGTTCCAAGAAGTGCCATAGGGATGTAGAGCGCGCTAATAGTGGTTACATGGTTCTCTGTGAACATCACCTTGCCGAAAAGCCATAATAAGTAGGCCTCCAGGCTCCGTGTGATCTGTTCCCCAGTCATCGGCGCCGGGAACTTCTGTATCTACAGTAAGCATAAAGAAAGTTTTAGTAAGCCACATGTATTTTCCATACAACTATGGGCACGATAAGTTGAAGATACTAGGTAGGGAATTTTACCTGGAAAATGAGCAACCACTCATACTTAGGTCCGTGATGCTCCCATACTTGATCCGGAACATTAAGATAAAGAGCATGAAAACGATGTGTAAGACCTCGCTCCCAATCAGCCGGTGCGTCCAACGGTCCTATGGCATCACCTGCCAATGGTAGTCTGAGCAAAAGTGACACATCCTCTAGAGTAGGAGCCATCTCTCCCCATCAGAAGTGAAACGTGTGGGTCTCTGGCCTCCAACGGTCTACTAAGCAGCTCAACAAGGATGAGTCGATGGCGAGGCGTTTGCAGCCCGGGATAGACTCAACCAGACGCGCGAAAGGTAAAAGGCCGGCCCATTTCAACCTTCATCACAGAACATTACAATTAGTGTCTCCAATTAATATGCATGTTAGTGTGCAAATTAAAAAGCATGTACCTTTGTTCCCATCCTCGGTGTATCCTCCAGTGCTCCTTAGGAGTGCGAGTGACCAGAGGCTCAAGCCTCCGCTCAGACCAAATCGCAGCACGATGACCCCTATCAATGTCCGCACGCAGCAACCCCATTCCCGACATTCCTGCCCATAAAGCCACACTTAATACAAATTTCAAACAATGTGACACACTTAATACAAATTTTCAAATATAGTGCCACACTTAATACAAATTTCAAACATAGTGCCACTTAATACAAATTTTCAAACATAGTGCCACACTTAATACAAATTTCAAACATAGTGCCACACTTAATACAAATTTTCAAACATAGTGCCACACTTAATACAAATTTCAAACATAGTGCCATACTTAATACAAATTTCAAACATAGTGCCACACTTAATACAAATTTCAGAATATAGTACTGCTGGCTTAGTTTCTTCCTCTACCTCTTACTCCTCTACCTCCTCTTCGTCCCCGGTTGCCACGTCCACGCCCAGTACCACTGGCTGTGACAAAAGTGGGACAATTAGTGTCCCTATGGCCAAATTCGTTGCATAGAATGCATTGAATTGTCGGACCTCCTGCTTCAGATTCATCCATATCATTTCGGATGCGACGACACTGACGTCTTCCTCTACTTGTACGCTTATGCTCTGGGTTTGGAATGTAACGCCTTTCAGAGGAGTTGACGGTGTTGAAGTTACCCATTGATCGAAAACCCATCAGCTCACCTGTCCAGGTATTCAGGACAGCCTCTTTTAGAAAATATAGAGACACAAATGATATTGCGTCCAATCCAAGCAGCCCGCAAGCAGCAAGTACATGTGAGCAAGGTAGGTGCCACAATTTTGGTTTGTTGCATGTGCACTCACATGTTGGCCAGGCTTCATTTCCAATTTTCACCTCATGTGTCCTCATCTCATTGGCACATCCGAATTTGTTGTTGGCTAAGCGGACCTCAAACCTTCTTTCTTGATTACCGATGGCGACTACAGTGTGTGACCTTGCTTTCTGCATCTTGTTCTCCATGTACTTCGTGACTCTTTCACAGTAACGTGTATTCGGGTTGTTCAAGATATGTTGCTCTGCTTTTTGACGTCTATCTCTGAAATACTTCACGGTGCCATAGAAAATACCCTCAACGATGGATGTAAGCGGCAATGCCCGGTTTCCTCTGAGGACAAAGTTGTATGTTTCAGCGAGGTTGGTTGTCATGACACCGTACCTTGCTCCATGTGTGTCATGTAGCAAAGACCACCTCTCAAGAGGCTCATGCTCTATCCACTGCTGGAAGGTTTTAATCGACCTCCCGAGCCTTCTCCTAGTACATGGTGGGTCAAAGCCTGGCAAGTCACATAGCCCAACAGGCTCCTCCTCCACGGCCGCTGTTCCTATTGCCAACTGTGCAGCTACTGCTTCAACATGTGCCCTCACCGCTGCATCTCTTGCAGCTTTCCTATCCCTAACATGTCTCTGCGTGCACACATTAAGTCGGTCACGTATCAAATTGTACTTCCATAACTGGTTCTGCTTGCAGAGTTTTTTGAATACATTCCTCAGGTTCTTGTTTCTGAACTGCGAGAAAAAATTAGCCCCCGGATGGCGTATGCACCAACGGCTCTGCAAGTCCTGCCATGGAGTTTGTTCCTCAGGGCCTGGATTTGTCAGTGTCCTTATCGCACTGAGTATACCTGCATGCCTGTCATGAAGGATGCACACATTGGGCTTCTTGTTGGGGAACGTAGTATTTTAAAATTTTCCTACGATCACGCAAGATCTATCTACCAGATGCATAGCAACGAGAGGGGAGAGTGAGTCTACGTACCCTCGTAGACCGAAAGCGGAAGCGTTAGAACTACGCGGTTGATGTAGTCGTACGTCTTCACGGCCCGACCGATCAAGCACCGAAACTACGGCACCTCCGAGTTCTAGCACACGTTCAGCTCGATGACGTCCCTCGAACTCCGATCCAGCCGAGTGTCGAGGGAGAGTTCCGTCAGCACGACGGCGTGGTGACGATCTTGATGTTCTATCGTCGCAGGGCTTCACCTAAGCACCGCTACAATATTTATCGAGGAGAACTATGGTGGAGGGGGGCACCGCACACGGCTAAGAGATCAAGAGATCAATTGTTGTGTCTAGAGGTGCCCCCCTGCCCTCGTATATAAAGGAGGGAGGGAGAGGCCGGCCCTAGAGGGGGCGCACCAAGTGTGGGGAGTCCTACTAGGACTCCCAAGTCCTAGTAGGATTCCCCTTTCCTTTCCGGAGTAGGAGAGAAGGAAAGAGGGGGAGAGGGAGAAGGAAAAGGGGGCTGCACCCCTTGTCCAATTCGGACCAGAAGGGGGGTGCACGCCTCCTTCCTTTTGGCCTCTCTCCTCTATTCCCGTAACTCCCTGGTACTCCGAAAATACCCGAATCACTCGGAACCTTTCCGATGTCCGAATATAGTCGTCCAATATATCGATTTTTACGTCTCGACCATTTTGAGACTCCTCGTCATGTCCCCGATCTCATCCGGAACTCCGAACTCCTTCGGTACATCAAAACTCATAAACTCATAATAAAACTGTCATCGAAACCTTAAGCGTGCGGACCCTACGGGTTCGAGAACTATGTAGACATGACCGAGACACGTCTCCGGTCAATAACCAATAGAGGAACCTGGATGCTCATATTGGCTCCCACATATTCTACGAAGATATTTATCGGTCAAACCGCATAACAACATACGTTGTTCCCTTTGTCATCGGTATGTTACTTGCCCGAGATTCGATCGTCGGTATCTCAATACCTAGTTCAATCTCGTTACCGGCAAGTCTCTTTACTCGTTCCGTAATACATCATCCCGCAACTAACTCATTAGCTGCAATGCTTGCAAGGCTTATAGTGATGTGCATTACCGAGTGGGCCCAGAGATACCTCTCCGACAATCGGAGTGACAAATCCTAATCTCGAAATATGCCAACCCAACAAGTACCTTCGGAGACACCTGTAGAGAACCTTTATAATCACCCAGTTACGTTGTGACGTTTGGTAGCACACAAAGTGTTCTTCCAGTATTCGGGAGTTGCATAATCTCATAGTCATAGGAACATGTATAAGTCATGAAGAAAGCAATAACAGTAAAACTTAAACGATCATAGTGCTAAGCTAACGGATGGGTCTTGTCCATCAGATCATTCTCCTAATGATGTGATCCCGTTGATCAAATGACAACTCATGTCTATGGCTAGGAAACATAACCATCTTTGATCAATGAGCTAGTCTAGTAGAGGCATACTAGGGACACTCTGTTTTGTCTATGTATTCACACATGTATTAAGTTTCCGGTTAATACAATTCTAGCATGAATAATAAACATTTATCATGATATAAGGAAATAAATAATAACTTTATTATTGCCTCTAGGGCATATTTCCTTCAGTCTCCCACTTGCACTAGAGTCAATAATCTAGTTTACATCGCCATGTGATTTAACGCCGATAGTTCACATCGTCATGTGATTAACACCCAAAGGGTTTACTAGAGTCAATAATCTAGTTCACATCGCTATGTGATTAACACCCAAAGAGTACTAAGGTGTGATCATGTTTTGCTTCGTGAGAGAAGTTTAGTCAATGGGTCTGTCACATTCAGATCCGTATGTATTTCGCAAATGTCTATGTGTCTACAATGCTCTGCATGGAGCTACTCTAGCTAATTGCTCCCACTTTCAATACGCATCCAGATTGATATTTAGAGTCAGCTGGATTTAGTGTCAAATCTTGCATCGGCGTAACCCTTTACGACGAACTCTTTATCACCTCCATAATCGAGAAACATTTCCTTAGTCATCCAGTTACTAAGGATAATTTTGACCGCTGTACAGTGATCTACTCCTGGATCACTATTGTACCCTCTTGACAAACTCATGGCAAGGTACACAACATGTTTGGTACACAGGATGCCATACTTTATAGAACCTATGGCTGAGGCATAGGGAATGACTTTCATTCTCTCTATATTTTTCTGCCGTGGTCTGGCTTTGAGTCTTACTCAACTTCACACCTTACAAGTCAGGTAAGAACTCCTTCTTTGACTGATCCATTTTGAACTACTTCAAAATCATATCAAGGTATGTACTCATCGAAAGTCTTATCAAGCGTCTTGATTTATCTCTATAGATCTTGATGCCCAATATGTAAGCAGCTTCACCAAGGTCTTTCTTTGAAAAACTCCTTTCAAACACTCCTTTATGCTTTCCAGAAAATTCTACATCATTTCTGATCGACAATATGTCATTCACATATACTTATCAGAAAGGTTGTAGTGCTCCCACTCACTTCTTGTAAATACAGGCTTCACCGCAAGTCTGTATAAATCTATATGCTTTGATCAACTTATCAAAGCGTATATTCCAACTCCGAGATGCTTGCACCAGTCCATAGATGGATCGCTGGAGCTTGCACATTTTGTTAGCACCTTTAGGATTGACAAAACCTTCTGGTTGCATCATATACAAGTCTTCTTTAATAAATCCATTAAAGAATGCCGTTTTGTTATCCATTTGCCAGATTTCATAAAATGCGGCAATTGCTAACATGATTCGGACAGACTTAAGCATCGCTACGGGTGAGAAAGTCTCATCGTAGTCAACTCCTTGAACTTGTTGAAAAACTTTCGCAACAAGTCGAGCTTTGTAAACAGTAACATTACTGTCAGTGTCAGTCTTCCTCTTGAAGATCCATTTATTTTCGATGGCTTGCCGACCATCGGGCAAGTCAACCAAAGTCCACACTTTGTTCTCATACATAGATCCCATCTCAGATTTCATGGTCTCAAGCCATTTTGCGGAATCTGGGCTCATCATCGCTTCCTCATAGTTCGTAGGTTCATCATGGTCCAGTAACATGAATTCCAGAACCGGGTTGCCGTACCACTCTGGTGCGGAACGTACTCTGGTTGATCTACGAAGTTCATCAGTAACTTGATCCGAAGTTTCATGATCATCATCATTAGCTTGCTCACTAATTGGTGTAGGAATCACTGGAACCAGTTTCTGTGATGTACTACTATCCAATTCGGGAGAAGGTACAATTACCTCATCAAGTTCCACTTTCCTCCCACTCACTTCTTTCGAGAGAAACTCCTTCTCTAGAAAGGATCCACTCTTAGCAACAAAGACCTTGCCTTCGGATCTGTGATAGAAGGTGTACCCAACAGTTTCTTTTGGGTATCCTATGAAGATTTACTTCTCCGATTTGGGTTCGAGCTTATCATGTTGAAACTTTTTCACATAAGCATCGCAGTCCCAAACTTAAAGAAATGACAGCTTAGGTTTCTCGTCAAACCACAGTTCATACGGTGTCATCTCCACTGATTTAGATGGTGCCCTATTTAACGTGAATGTATCTGTCTCTAATGCATAAGCCCAAAAGCGATAGTGGTAGATCGGTAAGAGACGTCATGTATCGCACCATATCTAATAAAGTACGGTTATGACGTTCGGACACACCATTACACTATGGTGTTCCAGGTGGCGTGAGTAGTGAAACTATTTCACATTGTTTTTACTGAAGGCCAAACTCGCTAACTCAAATATTTTACCTCTACGATCATATCGTACAAACTCTTATTTTCTTGTTACGATGATTCTCCACTTCACTCTGAAATTCTTTGAACCTTTCAAATGTTTCAGACTTGTGCTTCATTAAGTAGATATACCCATATCTGCTCAAATCATCAGTGAAGGTCAGAAAATAACGATACCCGCCGCGAGCTTCAACACTCATTGGTCCACATACATCTGTATGTATGATCTCCAACAAATCTGTTGCTCGCTCCATTGTTCCAGAGAACGGAGTTTTAGTCATCTTGCCCATGAGGCATGATTCGCAAGCACCAAGTGATTCATAATCAAGTGATTCCAAAAGTCCATCACTATGGAGTTTCTTCATGCGCTTTACACCATTATGACCTAAACGGCAGTGCCACAAATAATTTGCACTATCATTATTAACCTTGCATCTTTTGGCTTCAATATTATGAATATGTGTATCACCACGATCGAGATCCAACAAACTATATTCATTGGGTGTATGACCATCGAAGGTTTTATTCATGTAAACAGAATAACAATTATTCTATGACTTTAAATGAATAACCGTATTGCAACAAATATGATCAAATCATATTCATGCTCAACGCAAATGCCAAATAATATTTATTTAGGTTTTACACTAATCCCGAAAGTATAGGGAGTGTGCGATGATGATCATATCAATCTTGGAACCACTTCCAACACACATCGTCACTTCACCTTTAACTAGTCTCTGTTCATTCTGCAATTCTCATTTCGAGTTACTAATTTTAGCAACTGAACCAGTATCAAATACCCAGGGGTTGCTATGAACACTAGTAAAGTACATATCAATAATCTGTATATCAAAATATACCTTTGTTCACTTTGCCATCCTTCTTATCCGCCAAGTATCTAGGGCAGTTCCACTTCCAGTGACCATTTCCTTTGCAGTAGAAGCACTTAGTTTCAGGCTTGAGTTTAGCTTTGGGTTTCTTCACGGGAGTGACAACTTGCTTGTCATTCTTCTTGAAGTTCCCCTTCTATCCCCTTTGCCCTTTACTTGAAATAAGTGGTCTTGTTAACCATCAACACTTGATGCTTTTTCTTGATTTCTACCTTCGCCGATTTCAGCATCGCGGAGAGCTCGGGAATTACTTTCGTCATCCCTTGCATATTATAGTTCATCACGAAGTTCTAATAACTTGGTGATAGTGTCTAGAGAACTTTGTCAATTACTATCTTATCTGGAAGATTAACTCCCACTTGATTCAAGCAATTGTAGTACTCACACAATCTGAGCATATGCTCACTTGTTGAGCTATTCTCCTCCATCTTGTAGGCATTGTACTGTCAGAGGTCTCATACCTCTCGACACGGGCATGAGTATGAAATACTAATTTCAACTCTTGGAACATCTTATATGCTCCGTGGTGTTTCAAAACGTTTTTGAAGTCCCGGTTATAAGCCGTAAAGCATGGTGCACTAAACTATCAAGTAGTCATCATACCGAGCTTTTATCAAAACGTTCATAACGTTTGCATCTGCTCCTGCAATAGGTCTCTCACCTAGCGGTGCATTAAGGACATAATTTTTCTGTGCAGCAATGAGGATAATCCTCAGATCGCGGAACAATTCCGCATCATTGCTACTAACATCTTTCAACTTAGTTTTCTCTAGGAACATATAAAAAAACGGGGAGCAACATCGCGAGCTATTGATCTACAACATAGATATGCTAATACTACCAGGACTAAGTTCATGATAAATTAAAGTTCAATTTAATCATATTAATTAAAGAACTCCCACTTAGATAGACATCCCTCCGGTCATCTAAATGATCACGTGATCCAAATCAACTAAACCATGTCCGATCATCACGTGAGATGGAGTAGTTTCAATGGTGAACATCTTATGTTGATCATATCTACTATATGATTCACGCTCGACCTTTCGGTCTCCAGTGTTCCGAGGCCATATCTGCATATGCTAGGCTCGTCAAGTTTAACTCGAGTATTCTGCGTGTGCAAAACTGGCTTACACCCGTTGTATTTGAACGTAGAGCTTATCACACCCGATCATCACGTGGTGTCTCGGCACGACGAACTTTCGCAACGGTGCATACTCAGGGAGAACACTTATACCTTGAAATTTAGTAAGGGATCATCTTATAATGCTACCGTCGTTCTAAGAAAAATAAGAAGCATAATAAGATAAACATCACATGCAATCAAAATATGTGACATGATATGGCCATCATCATCTTGTGCTTTTGATCTCCATCTCCAAAGCACCGTCATGATCACCTTCATCACCGGCGCGACACCTTGATCTCCATCGTAGCATCGTTGTCGTCTCGCCAACTATTGCTTCTACGACTATCGCTACCGCTTAGTGATAAAGTAAAGCAATTACATGGTGATTGCATTTCATACAATAAAGCGACAACCATATGGCTCCTGCCAGTTGCCGATAACATTACAAATCATGATCATCTCATACAAAACCTTATAACTCATCATGGCTTGACCATATCACATCACAACATGCCCTGCAAAAACAAGTTAGACGTCCTCTACTTTGTTGTTCCAAGTTTTACGTGGCTGCTACGGGCTTAGCAAGAACCGTTCTTACCTACGCATACAAAACCACAACGACGTTTCGTCAAGTATGTGCTGTTTTAACCTTCACAAGGACCGGGCGTAGCCACACTTGATTCAACTAAAGTTGGAGAAACTGACACCCGCCAGCCACCTGTGTGCGAAGCACGTCGGTAGAACCAGTCTCGCGTAAGCGTACGCGTAATGTCGGTCCGGGCCGCTTCATCCAACAATACCGCCGAATCAAAGTATGACATGCTGGTAAGCAGTATGACTAGTATCGTCCACAACTCACTTGTTTTCTACTCGTGCATATCATCTACGCATAAACCTGGCTCTGATACCACTGTTGGGGAACGTAGTATTTTAAAATTTTCCTACGATCACGCAAGATCTATCTACCAGATGCATAGCAACGAGAGGGGAGAGTGAGTCTACGTACCCTCGTAGACCGAAAGCGGAAGCGTTAGAACAACGCGGTTGATGTAGTCGTACGTCTTCACGGCCCGACCGATCAAGCACCGAAACTACGGCACCTCCGAGTTCTAGCACACGTTCAGCTCGATGACGTCCCTCGAACTCCGATCCAGCCGAGTGTCGAGGGAGAGTTCCGTCAGCACGACGGCGTGGTGACGATCTTGATGTTCTACCGTCGCAGGGCTTCACCTAAGCACCGCTACAATATTTATCGAGGAGAACTATGGTGGAGGGGGGCACCGCACACGGCTAAGAGATCAAGAGATCAATTGTTGTATCTAGAGGTGCCCCCTGCCCCCGTATATAAAGGAGGGAGGGAGAGGCCGGCCCTAGAGGGGGCGCACCAAGTTTGGGGAGTCCTACTAGGACTCCCAAGTCCTAGTAGGATTCCCCTTTCCTTTCCGGAGTAGGAGAGAAGGAAAGAGGGGGAGAGGGAGAAGGAAAAGGGGGCTCCGGTCAATAACTATGTAGACATGACCGAGACACGTCTCCGGTCAATAACCAATAGAGGAACCTGGATGCTCATATTGGCTCCCACATATTCTACGAAGATCTTTATCGGTCAAACCGCATAACAACATACGTTGTTCCCTTTGTCATCGGTATGTTACTTGCCCGAGATTCGATCGTCGGTATCTCAATACCTAGTTCAATCTCGTTACCGGCAAGTCTCTTTACTCGTTCCGTAATACATCATCCCGCAACTAACTCATTAGCTGCAATGCTTGCAAGGCTTATAGTGATGTGCATTACCGAGTGGGCCCAGAGATACCTCTCCGACAATCGGAGTGACAAATCCTAATCTCGAAATACGCCAACCCAACAAGTACCTTTGGAGACACCTGTAGAGTACCTTTATAATCACCCAGTTACGTTGTGACGTTTGGTAGCACACAAAGTGTTCCTCCAGTATTCGGGAGTTGCATAATCTCATAGTCATAGGAACATGTATAAGTCATGAAGAAAGCAATAGCAGTAAAACTTAAACGATCATAGTGCTAAGCTAACGGATGGGTCTTGTCCATCAGATCATTCTCCTAATGATGTGATCCCGTTGATCAAATGACAACTCATGTCTATGGCTAGGAAACATAACCATCTTTGATCAATGAGCTAGTCTAGTAGAGGCATACTAGGGACACTCTGTTTTGTCTATGTATTCACACATGTATTAAGTTTCCGGTTAATACAATTCTAGCATGAATAATAAACATTTATCATGATATAAGGAAATAAATAATAACTTTATTATTGCCTCTAGGGCATATTTCCTTCACTTCTCCTTAACAACAGATATTTTCAACTGCCTGAAGAACCATGTCCAACTCTCAATGTTCTCACTCTCCACGAAAGCAAATGCGAGTGGGACAACTTGATTTTGGCCATCTTAAACTATGGCTGTTAGGATATGACCTTTGTACTTGCTTGGGAGAAATGTACCATCTACACATATCACCGGTCGGCAATGCCTGAAAGCTTCGATGCATACACCAAAAGAGAATAAGAGACGATGCAACACTCTCACAGTTGGGAATTCTGGCATGAAGAGGTCTTGGATATCGATATAGGTGCCTGGATTCCGCTACTGCAGTGTACGGAGGAGCTTGACAACAGAGTCATATGCATCAAAATATGAACCAAATCTGCTCTCCAGCGTCAAATGCTTAGCCCTCCAAGCCTTGCCATAAGAAATTCTGTACTTAAACCTGGTGAAGACTTTTGTCTGGATTGCCTTCACTTCCATAGCTTTGCCCTGCACTATCTCATCGTAAAACAACCGAGCAATAAGCGGCGATGAAAGGTTGGCATGATCTTGAGGGATGCACGGAATAAGACAAGTGTGATGCACTAAGTCACTGATCACCCAACTTGTGCCATACTTAGGTAGATAGCCGTGCACCCTGGCAGGGCAATTTGCATTCTTGCATACCATTGTGAGGTATTTATGACTTGACACCTGAGCTGTGAAAACCCTTTGCGTGGACATTGCCCAATTAATTATTGCATCCTTCATAGCTTGCTTGTTCGGATACATACCTCCCATCGCAATATTGTTCTGGTGATATTGCTAGGCAGAATCATGTCCATCGTTGACTATCATTGCAGATGAGAAGTCATGATTCCATGATGCAGGATTCGGGGCCATCTGTTCATTGTCTTCCTCATCCGACTCATCAGAATGATCAGCATGACCCATATCAACATCGGTGTCTTCTTCTTCCATCTTGTCCTGCATGTGCCCATCTACCTTGTCAGCGTCCACCTCGCCAATGTAATCACCATCAACATTTCCTCCTTCTACCTGACTACCCTGCCCTGGTTCGTAACCAGTTGGTGCAGTTCCAAGCAGAGCGTCGTGGCGGGATCTACGTGTGAAGCGGAATACATAGCTGCTTCGGAAGCAGCAAATGAAGGAGTCTGGATGAAGGAGTTCATATCCGATCTAGGTGTAATACCTAGTGAATCGGGTCCAATGAAAATCTTTTGTGACAACACTGGAGCCATAGCCTTGGCGAAGGAATCCAGGTTTCACAAGAGAACAAAGCACATCAAAAGACGCTTCAATTCCATCCGCGATCTAGTCAAGGAGGGAGACATAGAGATTTGCAAAATACATACGGATCTGAATGTTGCAGACCCGTTGACTAAGCCTCTTCCACGGGCAAAACATGATCAGCACCAGGACTCCATGGGTGTGAGGATCATCACTTTGTAATCTAGATTATTGACTCTAGTTCAAGTGGGAGACTGAAGGAAATATGCCCTAGAGGCAATAATAAAGATGTTATTTGTATTTCCTTATATCATGATAAATGTCTTTTATTCATGCTAGAATTGTATTAACCGGAAACTTAGTACATGTGTGGATACATAGACAAAACACTATGTCCCTAGTATGCCTCTACTAGACTAGCTCATTGATCAAAGATGGTTACGTTTCCTAACCATAGACATGAGTTGTCATTTGATCAACGGGATCACATCATTAGGAGAATGATGTGATGGACAAGACCCATTCGTTAGCATAGCACTATGATCGTTTAGTTTTACTGCTATTGCTTTCTTCATGACTTATACATGTTCCTATGACTATGAGATTATGCAACTCCCGAATACTGTAGGAACACCTTGTGTGCTATCAAACGTCACAACATAACTGGGTGATCATAAAGATGCTCTACAGGTGTCTCCGAAAGTATTCGTGGTGTTGGCATAGATCAAGATTAGGATTTGTCACTCCGAATGTCGGAGAGGTATCTCTGGGCCCTCTCGGTAACAAACATCACAATAAGCCTTGCAAGCAAAAGACTAATGAGTTAGTCACAAGATGATGTGTTACGGAACGAGTAAAGAGACTTGTCGGTAACGAGATTGAACTAGGTATAGAGATACCGACGATCGAATCTCGGGCAAGTAACATACCGTTTGACAAAAGGAACAACGTATGTTGTTATGCGGTTCTGACCGATAAAAGATCTTCGTAGAATATGTAGGAGCCAATATGAACATCCAGGTTCCGCTATTGGTTATTGACCGGAGATGAGTCTCGGTCATGTCTACATAGTTCTCGAACCCGTAGGGTCCGCACGCTTAACGTTTGATGACGATCGGTATTATGAGTTTATGAGTATTGATGTACCGAAGGTAGTTCGGAGTCCCGGATGAGATCACGGACATGACGAGGAGTCTCGGAATGTCCGAGACATAAAGATTGATATATTGGACGGCTATATTCGGACACCGGAAGTATACCGGAAAAGTTTCGGATTTATCGGGAATGCCGGAGGGGGTTACCGGAACCCCCTACGAGAGGGGATGGTCCATAGTGGGCCTAAAGGGAAAGAGAGAGGCAGCCCATAGGGCTGGCCGGCGCCCCCACCTAGGGTTCCTAGTTGGACTAGGATTGGGGGGGGGGCACCTCTCCTATTCCTTTCCCTCTTCCTTCTTTTGGTGAATCCTACTAGGAATAGGATTGCAATCCTATTCCTAGTAGGAGTCCTCTCCCTAGCCGCACCAGGAAGGGCCGGCCGACCTCCCTCCCTTGCTCCTTTTTATACGGGGGCAGGGGGGCACCCAAAGACACACAAGTTGAATTGTTTTAGCCGTGTGCGGTGCCTCCTTCCACAGAATCACACCTCGGTCATACCGTCGCGGAGCTTAGGCGAAGCCCTGCGCCGGTGAACACATCATATCCGTCACCACGCCGTCGTGCTGACGAAACTCTCCCGTGAAGCTCAACTGGATCAAGAGCTCGTGGGACGTCATCAAGCTGAACGTGTGCTGAACGCGGAGGTGCCGTACGTTCGGTGCTTGATCGGTTGGATCGCGAAGAAGTTCGACAACATCAACCGCGTCACTTGACGCTTCCGCTCCCGGTCTACGAGGGTATGTAGACACACTCTTCCCTCTCGTTGCTATGCATCTGGTAGATAGATCTTGCGTGATCGTAGGAAATTTTTAAAATACTACGTTCCCCAACAATCTAGGCATGATCATTGTTTATAGGCATCACGTCCGAGACAAGTAGACCGACTCCTGCCTGCATCTACTACTACTACTCCACACATCGACCGCTATCCAGCATGCATCTAGTGTATTGAGTTCATACGAACAGAGTAACACCTTAAGCAAGATTACATCATGTAGCGGGATAAACTCAAGCAATATGATGAAAACCCCATTTTTTTATCCTCGATGGCAACAATACAATACGTGCCTTGCTACCCCTACTGTCACTGGGAAAGGACACCGCAAGATTGAACCCAAAGCGAAGCACTTCTCCCATTGCAAGAACTATAGATCTAGTAGGCCAAACCAAAGCAATAATTCGAAGAGACTTGCAAGTATATTATGAGCAAACATAAAAAGTTCAGAGGAGAACCAAATATCTTTCATAGATAACCTTGATCATAAACTCACAATTCATCGGATCTCGACAAACACACCGCAAAAAGAGATTACATCGAATAGATCTCCTCGAAGAGCGAGGAGAGCTTGTATTGAGATCCAGAGAGAGAGAGAAGAAGCCATCTAGATACTAGCTATGGACCCGAAGGTCTGTGGTAAACTATTCACAACTCATGGTGAGGGCGATGATGATGATGATGAAGGCCTCCATGATGGATCCCCCTCCCGGAACAGGCTCCAAGATGGGATCTCCACGAGAACAGCAGGTACGGCGGTGGAATTAGGGTTTTCTCTCTGCGTATGGAGTTTCTAGGGTATGTAGGTATTTATAGGAATAAGAGGGGCACCGGGGGCCACAGGGACTGCCCTCGGGGCAGGGGGGCGCGCCCTGGGAAGGGGTCGCGCCCCCACCCTCGAGGGTGGGCCCCCTGTCCTCTGGCTTGGCCCCTAAGTCTTTCGTGTGTAATTTCCTCCAAAAATATCTCCTGCAAAGGTTTCATTCCGTTTGCACTCTGTTTGATATTCCTTTTCTGCAAAACCATGAAATAGGCAAAAAAACAGCAATCTGGACTGGGCCTTTGGGTTAGTAGGTTTGTCCCAAAAATGGTATAAAAGTGAATGGTAAATCCCATTAAACATCCAAGACTTCATAAATAATAGCATGGAACAATCAAATAATTATAGATACGTTGGAGACTTATCACCCCCTGACGCTGACGATTTAAGTCACATCATCCAGCAACCCGGGGAGTCAGCCCGCAAGCTTTGGAACCGGTTTCTCACTAAGAAGAACCAGATCGTCGACTGTCCGGACGCCGAAGCCTTAGCAAAATTCAAGCACAGTATCCGGGACGAATGGCTAGCCACACACCTTGGACAGGAAAAGCCGAGGACAATGGCAGCCCTAACTACACTCATGACTCGCTTTTGCGCGGGGCAGGATAGCTGGTTAGCTCGTAGCAGCAACAGTGACCCTGGAACATCCGAAGTCAGGGATGGGAATGGAAAGCCACGACGTAACAAAAACAAACATCGAAACAATTCTGGAAGCCCAGATGATACAGCGGTAAACGCCGGATTCAGTGGCTCCAGACCCGGTCAACGGAAGAAGCCATTTAAAGGCAACAAAGATGGTTCATCAAGTTTGGACATGATATTAGATAGGCCCTGCCAAATCCATGGCACCCCAGAAAAACCTGCCAACCACAGCAATAGTAACTATTGGGTTTACAAGTAGGCCGGCAAGCTAAACGCCGAACACAAGGGGAAGGAGCCTCAGAGCGAAGACGAGGGTGAACCTCACCAGCCGAATATAAGGGGATATAAGAAATTTCCACTAGAGGTCAAAACAGTGAACATGATATATGCCATTCATATCCCAAAGAGGGAGCACAAGCGCGGACTTCGAGATGCCTGTGCCGTTGAGCCTGTCACCCCAAAATTCAACCCATGATCAGCCTGTCATATCACTTTCGATCACAGGGATCATCCGACTAGTATTAGGCATGGGGGTTCGGCTGCCTTAGTGCTCGACCCAATAATAGATGGATACCATCCAATGTTGGGGATATCGCTTATCGGGAACTTATCGGTCGACCCATGATAAGGGGTAAATCGACCAGTTTATCGGCATATCGGCCGAATTATCTCCATCTCGGCACATTTATCAGCCGATTTATCTTATCAGCCAGACATCAGTAAGCACTACTAGGAAAAGGGCTATAGATGGAATTGATACTAATGGCGCACCTGACAAGCAGTGCGCCATTAGAATATAGTAATGGCGCACCAGCAACAGATACGCCATTAGAGCTCGAACTACTAATGGCGCACGATGTCCAGAGTGCGCCATTAGTATCAAGAAGTTTTTTTTTTGAACTAGCGCGCCTATCCAAACATACTAATGGCGCACCTGGGGTTGGTGTGCCATTAGAATCTACATACTTATGGCACACAGAGGAGCGGTGCGCCATTAGTAATCCCCCATCCATATCCCCCCACCGGCCGCACCCTCCTCTCTCTCCCTCGCGAGATCTCCCCCCTCTCCCCGACGCCTCTCTCTCCCTCCAGCGCCGCGCCGCCGCCCCCGTGCCACCCCCGCTTAGCCGAGCGCCGCGCCGCCGACGCCCTCGACGCCCGCGCCCCCGACGCCTCGGACGCCCGGAACTACGCCGCCGCCGCCCGCGCCCCCGACGCCCCGGCCTCGACGCCCGCGCCCCCGACGCCCCGGCCTCCCCCGACTCTGCAGCAACGCCGCCGACCGGAGCTACGCCGGCGACCACTCCATACGCAGGTAGCCATCACTCCTCCCTCCTTCCTCTCTAATCACCACCAAAAAGTCATTTGTTTTTGTATTTCTGCCATTTTCGTTGAAGTACGCGGTTGAGATCAAAATTTAGGTCACTTGGATCAAAATTTAGGTCACTTGGATCAAAATTTGATTAGCCCCTAAATGGAAGGAGCCTTGATGGATGGATGTTCGTCTTCTCCAACTCCGGTTGCTTAAACTAGCTCGTGCACTTCCCCCTACCTATTGTACAAGTGTATACAAAATTGCAGTGCTGCCAATTGATTGCGGTTCGGTCTCCGCCGTCTAGTATTTATTTTTTTGCAAAACTTTTTATTTTTTTGCAGAGAAATGCTTGAAATCAGATGCCATCTAGTAATTTGCAAGAGATGTTTTTTCAGTGATGTTTTATTGGCTACTTACAGTATTGTATTTCGGTGCCGCTTAGAGTATTGTATTTGCTAGAGATGTTTTTTCAGTGATGTTTTATTACCACACCCACACTTACTAGTTTCAGTAGTTAGACTAGTTAGACTAGTTTCAGTAGTTTCAGTAGTTTCAGTAGTTAGACTAGTTTCAGTAACTTGTACTCTGAAAAACACATGAAAAACTTGTTGCTGTTAATTTTTCTGCTAAGCCGTAGTTTAAATTTTTCTACTAGGAAAACTGTTGTTGCTTGGAGTAATTGACATGATGAACTTGCTGTTAATAAAAAAGCACTGTTGTGATATTATATTTAAAAAAACACTGTTGTGAAGTAAAACTCTAGTATGAAAAGCAACCAAGAACAAATGCAGGTCCAGGCCACCAAGCTCTAAGGTTTTTATGGTGCCTCCAGTAAAAAAAAGAATATGAGGAAAATTGGCTCCAGTAATAAAAGAATATGATGAGGTTTGTATGGTGGCTCTAGTAATAAAACTGTAGATATCTAGTGACGATGGTATGTAGCAGAACTAGTGCAAAAGTGTTGACAATGTTAGTCCTAATGAGCCTAGGATGGTGCACAGCTAGCTTGTCTAGGTACATATTTTTAATTTATAAAGTTTAATCTCTTTGAAACATAGGAAATGTCGTCTTCCGACGACGATAGGATACCGGAGTGCTCCTGGTGCGGTGACGACCAGGGTCTGTGCGACAGGCCTCATCTGGGTAGACGGTCGTTACTTCAGTATTAAGCTCGACGAGACCTTCGATGTCGAAACGGTACACAACGACAAGTCTTGTTTCTTAATTAATTAAGCACGATTTCTAGCTACTTCAACATGTAAGTAATTAATTTTCTTCTTTTACATGCAACTAGTTTATCCCGTGTCATGCAAGACGCTATGTCTTGGAGAGGATGGGATTTGAAGATCATGAAACTACGGAGACAAAGCAAATTCAACTAAGGACCATGCATAATGTTGATTTAGAAGTGGATTTGTACAATTCAGATAACGTAACCACTTTTGGTTGCAAGAATTGGGAATCATTTTGCAAGATATATGGTTTTTATGAGGGTATGCTTCTCACCATGGATCTTGGTAATCCGGATTCCATCACCGAAGACAATTTGGACATTTGGGTCCTTGTTGACGATATGATTCCAATTCTACCGAGAAGTGAGTTTATCAAGCATAGTTATTTAGTAATTTATATTGTTTATTTCAAAATAGTTGACAACTTATTTCCATTGATAGGTTATTTTGATTATTCAAATAATGTGAGGATGATGCTAGACAGAACCTACTACACCCCTGGCTCAGAATGTACTTATAAGGACAAAGAGCAGATCATCTTCTTTTATTCCTTTCTTGTGGATTACATTCAATATCGTAATATTGATCCACAATATAGTCAATACGTCCCACTAGTGCACGTCTTGAACTACGTTGATATCAATGGAGATACCATGGTAAGATTTTTTTACTATTACGACATTCGTGCATGTTTTGCATTAGTTCTTCTCGAACTGAACTACAATGCTAACTACGAAGTCTTACTATGTTTTGCAATAGATTCTCCCTAGTGACTGTGTGCCTCCTGTCATGTTTCAATCTGGTGAACTACAAGTTTTAAACATTCTGCCAGGTGAACCTACAAATCACACGTGTCCATATCGGATTTCTTCTAAAAATGAAGGAATGAGAATCAAAGAATGGCGAAAAATAACGAAAACTCGTAAGGAGGTACTTGGAAGCAATAGAGTGAGAAGGGCAAGAAATGGAGACAAGATAATCTGCGTTCTCCATAATGGCCCTTTAAATCTAATTGATTTAGAGACAAACGCCATCTTGTTTTATGCCATTTTATCTTAGAAAATTGCTACGTAGTAGAAGTTGTATGGTCGATAATGATGTGTAAGACTTATTATTTAATACCAATGTTGAGTTTTTATTATTATTATGATCGATGATGCATGATGCTAAGTTGTTCTATGAGCTATTATATAATCCCTCCGTTCCGATTTACTCGTCGTGGTTTTAGTTCAAATTTGAACTAAAACCACGACGAGTAAATCGGAACAGAGGGAGTAGATTCTAATAGTTTCGATGTGCGTACCATATATGTTGGCTCCACGAGAAATTATATTCATATATATGCATAACCAGTGCAAAAAACAGAAAATAAAAAAAAAAACCTAATATTCATACTAATGACGCATCACAGCAGAGTGCGCCATTAGTATGCCAAAGCACCTTGCTACACATGGCCCCTGGGAGGCATACTAATGGCGCACTACTGTGCATACTAATGGCGCACCAGAGGTGCTCCATTAGTAAAATATACTAATGGCGTGCTAGTAATGGCACACCCCTAATGCGCCATTAATGGCCATTTTAGGTGCGCCATTAATAGGCCTTTTCCTAGTAGTGAAGTGATAAATCGGCCGATTTATCGGCATATCGGAAGATATCTTGAACAGTGTACCATCTAACCTGGGTCCTTATGGACGGCATCAGTAGTCTCAATCTGATATATCAGGACACTGTCCGCAAGATGGGGATCGATCAATCAAGAATCAAGCCAAGCAACACAACCTTTAAAGAAGTGATACCGGGTGTTGAAGCTCGCTGCACAGGCTCTTTAACGTTGGAGGTTGTATTCGGTTCTCCAGTCAACTTTTGAAGCGAAGAACTACTCTTCGACATAGCTCCGTTCCGAAGTGGCTATCACGCTTTACTCGGAAGAACGGCCTTCGCCCGCTTTAAAGCAGTCCCGCATTATGCCTATTTAAAGCTCAAGATGCCTGGACCACGTGGCGTTATCACGGTCAATGCGAGTATGGAGTGCTCTCTCCGTAAGGAGGACGACACTGCGGCCTTAGCAGCCGAAGTCCAATGCGGCATACTCAAGACGGATAATCTATCAATAGCGAACAGAGCTAAACGTGTCCGGCACACGCTTCAGTACGGTGATATGTCTCCAACGTATCTATAATTTTTTATTGTTCCATGCTATTATATTATCCTTCTAGGATGTTTTATGGGCTTTATTATACACTTTTATATGATTTTTGGGACTAACCTATTAACCCAGAGCCCAGTGCCAGTTTCTGTTTTTCTCCTATTTTAGGGTTTCGTAGAAAAGGAATATCAAACGGAGCCCAATTGACCTGAAATTCAACGGAGATCATTTTTGGACCAGAAAAAGCCCACGAAGTGCCGAAGGGAGACGAGAAGACCCACGGGCTGCCCACGAGGGTGGGGGGTGCGCCCCCTACTGGGCGCGCCCCACTGCCTCGTGGACAACACGTAGACCTTGTTTGCTTGGCCCCAACTCCAACACCTCCTATATATACAAAAACCTTTGGAAAATAACCTAGATCGGGAGTTCCGCCACCGAAAGCCTCTGTAGCCACCGAAAACCAATCTATACCCTGTTCCGGCACCCTGCCGGAGGGAGGAACCCTCACCGGTGGCTATCTTCATCATCCCGGCGCTCTCCATGACGAGGAGGGAGTAGTCCACCCTCGGGGCCGAGGGCATGTATCAGTAGCTATGTGTTTGATCTCATTCTCGTGTTCTTGAGATGGCATGATCTTGATGTATCACGAGCTTTGCTATTATAGTTGGATCTTATGATGCTTCTCCCCCTCTACTCTTTTGTAATGGATTGTGTTTTCCCTTTGAAGTTATCTTATCGGATTGAGTCTTTAAGGATTTGAGAACACTTGATGTATGTCTTGCATGTGTTTATCCGTGGTGACAATGGGATATAAAGTGATTCACTTGATGTATGTTTTGGTGATCATCTTGCGGGTTCCGTGACCTTGGGAATCTATGCATAGGGGTTGGCACACGTTTTCTTCTTGACTCTCCGGTAGAAACTTTGGGGCACTCCTTGAAGTTCTTTGTGTTGGTTGAATAGATGAATCTGAGATTGTGTGATGCATATCGTATAATCATGCCCACGGATACTTGAGGTGACAATGGAGTATCTAGGTGACATTAGGGTTTTGGCTGATTTGTGTCTTAAGGTGTTATTCTAGTACGTACTCTATGATAAATTGAACGTTACTACGGACTCTTGAATAGATCGATCAGAAAGAATAACTTTGAGGTGGTTTCGTACCCTACCATAATCCCTTCGTTTGCTCTCCGCTATTAGTTACTTTGGTGTGACTCTTGGTTGCATGTTGATGGCTAGTAATATGATCCAATTATGTTATCCTTGTAGAGAGAACTTGCACTAGTGAAAGTATGAACCCTAGGCCTTGTTTCCTATCATTGCAATACCGTTTATGCTCACTTTTACCTCATGCTACCTTGCTGTTTTTATATTTTCAGTTTACAAAAATCTATATCTACCATCCATATTGCACTTGTATCACCATCTCTTCACCAAACTAGTGCACCTATACAATTTACCATTGTATTGGGTGTGTTGGGGACACAAGAGACTGTTTGTTATTTGGTTGCAGGGTTGTTTGAGAGAGACCATATTCATACTACACCTCACACGGATTGATAAACCTTAGGTCATCCACTTGAGGGAAATTTGCTACTGTCCTACAAACCTCTGCACTTGGAGGCCCAACAACGTCTACAAGAAGAATGTTATGTAGTAGACATCAAGCTCTTTTCTGGCGCCGTTGCCGGGGAGGTTAGTGCTTGAAGGTATATCTTTAAATCTTGCAATCAAATCTTTTAGTTTCTTGTTTCCTCACTAGTTTAGCTTATAAAAGAAAACTACAAAAAATGGAATTAAGGTTACCTCATATGCTTCATCTTTTAATATCTTTCGTGAAAATGATGGAAAGGAAAGTTGTGCTCAAGTACTAGAAGAAGAATTACATATAATGCTTGGCATAAAATATGTGCATGATGAGCATGATTGCAATGTTATTTGTGTGAATCCTTTGAATATCCATGATGCTAATGATATGCAAAGCCACAAGCTTGGGGATGCTATGTCTGATGAAGATGCTATTTTTAGTCCCCCAAGCTTTGATGAGCAAATTTATTATGATGAAAGCATGCCTCCTATTTATGATGATTATATTGATGAAAGTGGATTTGGAGAGGTCATGACTTTATTTAGTGATGAATCAGCTATTTCGGAAGAAGTTCCAATTGATTATGAGAATAAAGTTGCTATCTATGATGATTATTGTGATGACACTTATGCTATAAAAAGTAGTGATGATTTGATACGTCCATTTTTCATCATGCTTATATGTTGATATTTATTGCATTATGTGCTGTTATTACATGTTTTGTCACAATACTTATGCCTTTTCTCTCTTATTTTACCAGGTTTACATGAAGAGGGAGAATGCCGACAGCTGGAATTCTGGTATGGAAAAGGAGCAAACTCTGGAAACCTATTCTGCACAACTCCGAAAGCCCTGAAACTCAACAGAACTCCGTTTCAGAATATATAAAAAATATCTGGCGAAAGAAGTTCACGAGGGGGCCACCGGCTGTCCACGAGGGTGGGGGTGCGCCCCCTGTCTCGTGGGCCCATCGAAGGTCCCCCGATGCCCATCTTCTCCTATATGAGGTGTTTTGACCTGGAAAAAAATCAGAAGGAGGCTTTCGGGACCAGACGCCGCCGTATCGAGGCGGAAACCAATCTAGGGCTCCTGCAGAGCTGTTCTGCCCGGGATACATCCCTCCGGGAGGGGGAAATCGTCACCGCCATCATCACCACCAACTCTCCCATCTTGGGGAGAGCTATCTTCATCAACATCTTCACCAGCACCATCTCCTCTCAAACCCCAGTTCATCTCTTGTATCCAATCTTTGTACCCAAACCTCAGATTGGTACCTGTGGGTTGCTAGTAGTGTTGATTACTCCTCATAGTTGATGCTCGTTGGTTTATTTGGTGGAAGCTCATATGTTCAGATCCATTATGCATATTAATACCCCTCTGATCATGAATCACATTATGTCTTGTGAGTAGTTACTTTTGTTCCTGAAGACATGGGAGAAGTCGTGCTATTAGTAGTCATGTGAATTTGGTCTTCATTTGATACCTTGATGAGATGTATGTTGTCTCTCCTCTAGTGGTGTCATGTGAACATCGACAACATGAGACTTCACCATTATTTGGGCCTAGAGGAAGGCATTGGGAAGTAATAAGTAGATGATGGGTTGCTAGAGTGACAGAAGCTTAAACCCTACTTTATGCGTTGCTTCGTAAGGGGCTGATTTGGATCCATATGTTTCATGCTATGGTTAGGTTTACCTTAAAACTTATTTTGTAGTTGTGGATGCTTGCATTAGAGGTTAATCATAAGTGGGAGGCTTGTCCAAGTAAGGACAGCATCCAAGCACCGGTCCACCCACATACCAAATTATCAAAGTACCGAACGCGAATCAGATGATCGTGATGAAAACTAGCTTGACGATAATTCCCATGTGTCCTCGGGAGCGCTTTCGTTTATATAAGAGTTTGTCCAGGCTTGTCCTTTGCTACAAAAAGGATTGGCCCACATTTCTGCTCCTTATTTACTTTTACCTTTTGTCACTTGCTACCAATTACCTTATCACAAAACTATCTGTTACCTATAATTTCAGTGCTTGCAGAAAATACCTTACTGAAAATTGCCTATCATTTCCTTCTCCTCCTCGTTGGGTTCGACACTCTTACTTATCGAAAGGACTATGATAGATCCCCTACACTTGTGGGTCATCAAGACTCTTTTCTGGCGCCATTTCCCGGGAGTGAAGCGCCTTTGGTAAGTGGAAAATTTATATAGTGTGCTCAAATTTATTGTCACTTGTTACTATGGCTCAAAATCCTTTGAGGGGCTTGTTTGGGGTATCTTCACCCCGATCAGAAGAGCAAAGAGTTGCTCCTCAACCTACTGCACCTACTGAAAATGTTTGCTTTGAGATTCCTTCGGGTATGATAGAGAAACTGCTTGAAAATCCCTTTACAGGAGACGGAACACTGCATCCCGATTTACATCTAATCTATGTAGATGAAGTTTGTGGATTATTTAAGCTTGCAGGTATGCCCGAGGATTTTATCAAGAAGAAGGTCTTCCCTTTATCTTTGATGGGAGATGCATTGACATGGTTTAGGCTATGTGATGATATGGGATCATGGAACTATAATTGTCTGAAGTTGGAATTTCATCAGAAGTTCTACCCTATGCACCAGGTTCATCGTGATCGTAATTATATTTATAATTTCTGGCCTCGTGAAGGAGAAAGCATCGCTCAAGATTGGGGGAGATTTAAGTCAATGTTATATTCATGCCCCAATCATGAGCTCTCAAGAAAAATGATCATTCAAAAAATTTATGCTCGGCTTTCTCTCAATAATCGCACCATGCTCGATAATTCTTGTTCTGGCTCTTTTAAGATGAAAACTGTTGAATTCAAATGGGATTTATTGGAAATAATTAAACACAATTCTGAAGATTGGAATCTCGAAGAAGGTAAGGAGTCAGGTATGACACCTAAGTTTGATTGTGTTAAAGATTTTATGGATACCGATGTTTTCCGTGAGTTTAGCACTAAATATTGACTTAACTTTGAGATAGTAGCCTCTTTCTGTGAATCTTTTGCTGCTCATATTGATCCCCCCAAAGAGAAGTTGTACAAATACCATCCCCCTATTGAAGTAAAAGTAGTTGAACCTGTTAAAGTTGAAGAAAAGACTATCACTTATAATGTTGGTCCTATTGTTCCTACTGCTTATATTGAGAAACCACGTTTCCCTGTTAGGATAAAGGATCATGCTCAAGCTTCAACTATAGTTCATAAAAGTAATACTAGAACACCTACACCCTCTGAACAAATTAAAGTTCAACCTAGTGTTGCTATGGTTAAAGATCTCTTGGTATAAGATTTAGATGGACATGTTATTTACCTCCAAGAAGGGTCTACTAGAATAGCCAAACCCAATGCTAGGAATAAACATAGACCTGTTGTAGGCTTGCGTGTTATATCTGTTAAGATAGGAGATCATTGCTATCATGGCTTATGTGACGTAGGTGCTAGTGCGAGTATTATCCCTCATGATTTATATCAAGAAATTATGCAGGATATTGCACCTGTTGAGTTAGAAGGGATTGATGTCACGATTAAGCTAGCTAATAGACACTATTTCACTAGTTGGGATTGTTAGAGATGTTGAAGTCTTGTGTGGGAAGGTTAAATACCCTGTTGATTTTCTTGTTCTTAGTTCCGCACAAGATGAATTTTGTCCCATTATATTTGGTAGACCCTTCTTGAATACTGTTAATGCCAAGATAGACTGCGTGAAAGATATTGTTACTGTGGGATTAGGGGATATGTCTCATGATTTTAACTTCGCTAAATTTCGTAGACAACCCCTTCAAAAGGAACCACCTAGTAAGGATGAAATTATCGGTCTTGCTTCTATTGCTGTGCCCCCTATTGATCATTTAGAACAATACTTGCTGGACCATGAAAATGATATGCATATTAATGAGAGAAGGGAAATAGATGAAATATTCTTTAAACAGGGACCCGTATTGAAAAACAACTTTCCTGTTGAAATCCTAGGGGATCCTCCTCCACCCAAGGGTGATCCCATGTTTGAACTTAAGCCTTTGCCTAATAATCCTAAGTATGTTTATCTTGATGAAAAGAAAATATATCCTGTTATTATTAGTGCTAACCTTTCAGAGTAGGAAGAAAGAAAAACTATTGAAAACTCTACAGAAGCACCGTGCTGCTATTGGATATACTCTGGATGATCTTAAGGGCATTAGTCCCACTATATGCCAACACAAGATAAATTTGGAAGAGAATGCCAAACCAGTTATTAATCATCAGCGATGATTAAATCCTAAGATGAAAGAAGTGGTAAGGAAGGAAATACTAAAACTTCTAGAGGCAGGTATTATCTATCCCGTTGCTAATAGCCAGTGTGTAAGTCCTGTCTGTTGTGTCCCTAAGAAGGGAGGTATGACTGTCGTTCCTAAGGATAAAGATGAATTGATCCCACAAAGAATAGTTACAGGTTATAGGATGGTAATTGATTTCCGTGAGTTAAATAAAGCTACTAAGAATGATCATTACCCCTTGCCATTTATTGATCAAATGCTAGAAAGGTTATCCAAACATACTCATTTTTGCTTTCTAGATGGTTATTCTGGTTTCTCTCAAATACCTGTGTCCAAAGGTGATCAAGAAAAGACCACATTTACTTGTCCTTTCGGTACCTTTGCTTATAGACGTATGCCTTTTGGTTTATGTAATGCACCTGCTACCTTTCAAAGATGCATGATGGCTATATTCTCTGATTTTTGTGAAAAGATTGTTGAGGTTTTCATGGATGATTTCTCCATTTACGGAACTTCTTTTGATGATTGCTTAAGCAACCTTGATCGAGTTTTGCAGAGATGTGAAGACACTAATCTTGTCTTGAATTGGGAGAAGTGCCACTTTATGGTTAATGAAGGCATTGTCTTGGGACATATAATTTCTGAAAGAGGTATTGAAGTTGACAAAGCTAAAGTGGATGCTATTGAAAAGATGACATGCCCCAAGGACATCAATGGTATACGAAGTTTCCTTGGTCATGGCGGGTTTTATAGGAGGTTCATAAAGGACTTCTCCAAAATCTCCAGGCCTCTGACTAATCTCTTACAAAAAGATATTCCTTTTGTATTTGATGATGATTGTCTAGAAGCATTTGAAATACTAAAGAAAACATTGATCTCTGCACCTATTGTCCAGCCTCCTGACTGGAATTTACCTTTTGAGATTATGTGCGATGCTAGTGATTACGCTGTAGGTGCTGTTTTAGGGCAAAGAGTTGATAAGAAATTGAATGTCTTCCTGTATGCTAGTAAAACTCTAGATAGTTCCCATAGAAATTATGCTACTACTAAGAAAGAATTTTTAGCAGTTGTATTTGCTTGTGATAAGTTTAGACCCTATATGGTTGATTCTAAAGTAACTATTCACACTGATCATGCTGCTATCAAATACCTTATGGAAAAGAAAGATGCTAAACCTAGACTTATTAGATGGGTTCTCTTGCTGCAAGAATTTGACTTGCATATTATTGATAGAAAAGGAGCTGAGAACCCTGTTGCAAACAACTTGTCTAGGTTAGAAAATATACTTGATGACCCGCAACCTATTGATGATAGCTTTCCTGATGAACAATTAGCTGTCATAAATACTTCTCGTACTGCTCCATGGTATGCTGATTATGCTAATTATATTGTTGCTAGCTTCACATACCAGCAAAATAAAAAGTTCTTCTATGATTTGAGACATTAATTCTGGGATGACCCACATCTTTATTAAGAAGGAGTAGATGGTATTATTAGACGTTGTGTACCTGAGCATGAACAGGAATAGATCCTACGCAAGTGCCACTCCGAAGCTATGGAGGACACCATGCGGGAGATAGAACTGCACACAAGGTATTGCAATCAGGTTTTTATTGGCCTACTGTCTTCAAGGATACCCGTAAGTTTGTCTTATCTTGTGATGAATGTCAAAGAATTGGTAATATTAGTAGACGTCAAGAAATGCCTATGAATTATTCACTTGTTATTGAACCATTTGATGTTTGCGGCTTTGATTATATGGGACCGTTTCCTGCCTCTAATGGGTACACACATATTCTAGTTGCTATTGATTACGTTACTAAGTGGGTAGAAGCTATTCCAACTAGTAGGGCTGATCATAACACCTCTATTAAGATGCTTAAAGAAGTTATTTTTCCGAGGTTTGGAGTCCCTAGATATCTAATGACTCATGGTGGTTCAAACTTTATTCATGGTGCTTTCCGTAAGATGCTTGCTAAATATGATGTCAACCATAGAATTGCATCGCCCTATCACCCACAGACTAGTGGTCAAGTAGAACTAAATAATAGAGAGTTGAAATTAATTTTGCAAAAGACAGTTAATAGGTCTAGAAAGAATTGGTCCAAAAACTTGATGATGCATTATGGGCCTATAGAACTGCATACAAAAATGCTATGGGTATGTCTCCATACAAGATAGTATATGGAAAAGCTTGTCACTTACCTCTTGAGCTAGAGCATAAGGAATATTAGGATATCAAAGATCTCACTTATGATTTCAAACTTGCCGGTGAAAAGAGGCTATCTGACATTAGCTGTCTCAATGAATGGAGAACCCAGGCCTATGAGAACGCCAAGCTGTTTAAAGAAAAAGTTAAAAGATGGCATGACAAAAGGATACAAAAGTGTGAGCTTAACGTAGGTGATTATGTCTTGCTATTCAACTCTCGTTTAAGATTTTTTTGCAGGAAAACTTCTCTCCAAGTGGGAAGGACCTTACGTTATCGAGGAGGTCTATCGTTCCGGTGCCATAAAAATCAACAATTTCGAAGGCACAAATCCGAAGGTGGTGAACGCTCAAAGAATCAAACATTAAATCTTAGGTAATCACATAAATGTTGAAACCAATGTTATTGAAACTGTAACCCCGGACGAATACATAAGGGACACTTTCCAGAATGATTCAGCCTCCGAAAAGTAAGAGGTGTGTGATACGGTAAGTAGACATACTCCAAAACAACTCTAAAGGCAATTTTTCTCCATTGTGGAATATTTAGAAAAATAGAAAAATATGTAGCAGTCCGGAAGAGACACGAGGCGTCCACGAGGGTGGAGAGCGCCCCCACCCCCCTGCCTCGTGGGCACGCCATGTGCCTCCCGGACTCCGTTTTCTTGTGGCTTACTCCTTTTGGTCGGTAAAAATTCATTCTATATACCCCCGAAGGTTTTCACCTCTGTATTACGCAAAATTCCTCTGTTTTTATTTTGAGTTGTTTCTGTCGCAGATAAGATCAAGATGTCTTCTCATGTGTCTGATAGAGAGAGTCGGGTGTCTCATCCGACACTTGACGCAAGAGCAAACAACGATGTTAACCACTTTGGTCCATCAACGGAGGAAGAGATGGAGGCTGACCTAAAGAGGTTACAAGCAATGGAGGAAGATCAAGAAGTTACTTCTCGGTTTCAAGCTGGATTCACAATGGGGGAATTACAGAGCTCAGCTATTCCAAACTCAGTCCTCCCTACCAATGTCAGGTTTCTTTCTTATGAAAATATGAAAAAGAGTGTTACTTGTTCTCCCGTAGCTATGCAGCATCCTTGGGTGAAAGGATCTTTAGCCGTCACAGGCAAGCTCCACAAGGAAATTATGGACCTTAAGCAGCAAGTTAACAAGCTCGAGGAGGAGAATCGTATCCTGATGGGTATCACCGCCAAGAATATTACATCACCACCCCCGAAGAAGGAGACATAATCATATGGGTATGGGCAGTCCCCTTGGCAACTGCCAAGCTTGGGGGAGTGACTCCGGTATCGTATAACCATCACTCCTATCTTTACCGTTTTACTTAGTTCGATCCTTTTGGTAGTATCTTGATCTAGTAGAATAAAGTTAGCATGATCTAGTTGTGAGCTTTTGCCTTATGATCTTTACCCTTTGTAATCAAGTCCGTGAGCTATATAATAAAGATTAGTGTTGAGTCAAGGGCTTGATTTCCTCACTTGGGTCATGATAAAAAGAAAGAAAACATAAAGAGTATCAAAGAGATCATATCGATCTTATGGTGAGAAATGACTTCACATATAAGAGTATGATAAATAAAAGTTGTTGGGAGTTGACAAACATAGTTTTGGTCATTGTTGCAATTAATAGGAAGTAATAAAAGAAGAGAGGCTTCACATACAAATATACTATCTTGTACATCTTTCATGATTGTGAGCACTCATTAAAATATGACATGCTAAATAGTTGATGTTGGAAAAGGAAGAAAACATAATGGGTTATGTTTTCCTATATCCGAAATAAAGTATATTGTCATGGATCATCCAACATTTTGAGCTTGCCTTTCCCCCTCATGCTAGCCAAAACTCCTCGCACCAAGTAGAGATACTGCTTGTGCTTCCATACATCCTTAAACCTAGTTTTGCCATGAGGGTCCACCATACCTACCTACGGATTGAGAAAGATCCTTCCAAGTAAGTTGTCATGTTGCAAACTCTCTGAAATATGTATGATTTATTAGTGTGGAGGAAATTAGCTTTATACGATCTTGTGATATGGAAGTAATAAAAGCGACAGACTGCATAATAAAGGTCCCTATCACAAGTGGCAATATAAAGTGACGTTCTTCTATGCTAAGACTTTGTGCATCCAACCATAAAAACACATGACAACCTCTGCTTCCCTCTGCGAAGGGCCTATCTATTATTCTTCTATAAGAGTTAACGTGAAGTCCACCTTTCCTTTTTACATTTTATCCTTTGGCAAACACATTTTGTTGGAAAGATCCTGACGGATATACCCACTTGGATGTAAGTTTTCATGATCTATTACTGTTGACATTACCCATCAGGTAAACGGTTCGGAGGCAACACCATAAGCCCCTATCTGTCTCTGTGTCCGACTAAAACTCCATAACCATAAGTATTACGTGAGTGTGAGCAATTGTGAAAGACTATATGATAGTTGAGTATGTAGGCTTGCTGAAAAGCTCTTATATTGACTCGTTCCGATGTTACGATAAATTGCAATTTCTTCAATGACTGAGATCAAAGTTTGTTAGTTCCCAATGAAGTTTATGATTCATGCTTGATGTTGTGAAAGAATTGTTACTTTAGAATAAGAATCATATGACAATATATATATATATATATATATATATATTGATGTTATGAAAATGATCATGATGCCCTCGTGTCCGTATTTTGTTTTTATCGACACCTCTATCTCTAAACAAGTGGACATATTTTTCGATATCGGCTTTCGCTTAAGGACAAGCGAGGTCTAACCTTGTGAAGTTGATACGTCCGTTTTGCATCATGCTTATATGTTGATATTTATTGCATCATGGGCTGTTATTACATGTTTTGTCACAATACATATGCCTTTTCTCTCTTATTTTACAAGGTTTACATGAATAGGGAGAATGCCGGCAGGTTGAATTTTGGGCTGGAAAAGGAGCAAACTCTGGAAACCTATTCTGCACAACTCCAAAAGCCCTGAAACTCAACAAAAATCCGTTTCAGAAAATACAAAAAATATCTGGCGAAAGAAGTTCACGAGGGGGGCCACCGGCTGTCCACGAGGGTGGGGGGCGCGCCCCCTGCCCAGGGCGCGCCACCCTATCTCGTGGGCCCATCGAAGGTCCCCTGATTCCCATCTTCTCCTATATGAGGTGTTTTGACCTGGAAAAATCATAAGGAGGCTTTCGGGACTAGACGCCGCCGTCTCGAGGCGGAACCGAGGCGGAAACCAATCTAGGGCTTAGGCAGAGCTGTTCTGCCGGGGATACTTCCCTCCGGGAGGAGGAAATCGTCACCGCCGTCATCACCAACAACTCTCCCATATTGGGGACAGCTATGTTCATCAACATCTTCACCAGCACCATCTCCTCTCAAACCCTAGTTCATCTCTTGTATCCAATTTTTGTACCCAAACCTCAGATTGGTACCTGTGGGTTGCTAGTAGCGTTGATTACTCCTCGTAGTTGATGCTAGTTGGTTTATTTGGTGGAAGATCATATGTTCAGATCCATTATGCATATTAATACCCCTCTGATCATCAACCATATTATTTCTTGTGAGTAGTTACATTTGTTCCTGAGGACATGGGAGAAGTCTTGCTATCAGTACTCATGTGAATTTGGTCTTCGTTCGATATCTTGATGAGATGTATGTTGTCTCTCCTCTAGTGGTGTGATGTGAACGTCGACTACACGACACTTCACCATTATTTGGGCCTAAAGGAAGGAATTGGGAAGTAATAAGTAGATGATGGGTTGCTAGAGTGATAGAAGATTAAACCCTAGTTTATGCGTTGCTTCTTAAGGGGCTGATTTGGATCCATATGTTTCATGCTATGCTTAGGTTTACCTTAATACTTCTTTTGTAGTTGCGGATGCTTGCATTAGAGATTAATCATAAGTGGGAGGCTTGTCCAAGTAAGGACAACACCCAAGCACCGGTCCACCCACATACCAAATTATCAAAGTACCGAACGCGAATCAGATGATTGTGATGAAAACTAGCTTGACGATAATTCCCATGTGTCCTCGGGAGCGCTTTCCTATATATAAGAGTTTGTCCAGGTTTGTCCTTTGCTACAAAAAGGATTGGGCCACATTGCTGTACCTTATTTACTTTTACCTTTTGTCACTTGCTACCAATTACCTTATCACAAAACTATCTGTTACCTATAATTTCAGTGCTTGTAGAAAATACCTTACTGAAAACTGCCTATCATTTCCTTCTACTCCTCGTTGGGTTCGACACTCTTACTTATCGAAAGGACTACGATAGATCCCCTACACTTGTGGGTCATCATGATTATATTTATAAAACTTTTCATTATTATGATTCCCCTTTTTCTGAACATTACCCTTTTAATGTGGAAACAATCTATAGTATTCAAGTCTCTTATGATACTCCCACTACTATGAATGAGAAGAATTTTCCTTATGTGGAGAGTAATAAAATTATATGCTTGGGGATCATGACATGGATGATTTATGCGCTGGTTATATTGTTGAATTCATTCATGATGCTACGGAAAATTATTATGAGAGAGAATCATATGCTTGTAGGAGTTGCAATAATATCAAGTTTCCTCTCTATATGCTTAAAATCTTGAAGTTATGCTCGTTTTCCCTTCCTATGCTAGTTGATTATCGTTCCCATAAGTTTTTTGCTCACAAAATCCCTATGCATAGGAAGTGGGTTAGACTTAAATGTGCTAGTCGTATTATTCATGATGCTCTCCTTATGTTTCAATCCTTATCTTTTATGCGAGCATCATTGAAATCATCATGCCTAGCTAGGGGTGTTAAACGATAGCGCTTGTTGGGAGGCAACCCAACTTTATTTTATTTTCTTTGATTTTGCTTCAGTTTAGGAATAAATATTGCATCTAGCTTCTGTTTAGATGTGGTTTTATGTTTTAATTAGTGTTTGTGCCAAGTACAACCTTTGGGAAGACTTGTGTGAAGTTTATGTGATCTTGCTGTGAAAAACAGAATCATTAGCGCTCGCTAGAATGGTCACCAGATTTTACTGTAGCGTGCTATTTAGTTGATTCATTTTGCTTCTGGATTCTATAGGACTCCTGTATTCTTGTAATGGCAAGTTTTAGGCTCGGGTGTAGATTTTCCATCCTCTGCAAGATAATATGTACAAACCCTAGGCCTCTCCGATGTGTATATAAAC
>LR738714.1:335226950-335240081 GCA_902687465.1 Secale cereale
TATGTGTTTTTCTTGGAGCGTCTTGTATAATTTGAGTCTTTTCTTGTGAGTTTGCCACAATTATCCTTGCTGGACACACCTATTTGAGAGAGTTAAATATGGCCTAGAAATCGTTAGAACACTCTATGTGCTTCACTTATATCTTTTGAGTTGAATAGTTTTTGCTCTAGTGCTTCACTTATATCTTTTAGAGCATGGTGGTGGTAATATTTTGTAGAATTTTTTGAACTCTCATGCTTCACTTATATCTATTTGAGAGTCTATTAAAACAGCATGTCAAAGTGTTTAGGCTAAAGAAACTAGTCTTCACATGATAAACATCCAATGTCAATGTAGTAAAAAAATTCACATCAAGTGCATTGAATAGAAAGAGATGTTCGATGCTTGATAATTGTTTTGAGACATGAGGATAGTGATATTATATTCATGCTAGTGGCGTCATTATGAAAATGAGAAATATTTGTGTTAAGGTTAGTGATTCCCGTAGCATGCATGTATGGTGAACCGTTGTGTGACTAAGTTAAAGCATGAGATATTTGTAGAGTGTCAACCTTTGTGTGGAGGTCGGGGGCGCGCGTTGGTTAACTCCTACCAACCTCCCCCCTAGGGGCACGCGTTGATTGCTTTGTTTTGATGACTCGTGAATTTTTGCAATAAGTATATGAGTTCTTATGACTAATGTTGAGTCCAAGGATTATACGCACTCTCACCCTTCCACCATTGCTAGCCTCTCTTGTACCGCGCAACTTTCGCTGGTGCCATAAACCCGCTATATATCCTTCCTCAAAACAGCCACCATATTGTTCCTCAAAAGAGCCACCATACATACCTATCATGGCATTTCCACAGCCATTCCGAGATATATTGCCATGCAACTTTCCACCGTTCCGTTTATACGACACACATCATATTGTCACATTGCCATGCATGATCATGTAGTTGACATCGTATTCGTGGCAAGGCCACCATGCATAATCTTTTCATACATGTCACTCTTGTTTCATTGCACATACTGGTACACTGCCGGAGACATTCACATAGAGTCATACTTTGTTGTTGTAGTATCGAGTTGTAATTTCGTGTTGTAATGAAAGTGTGATGATCATCACTATTAGATCATTGTCCCATGGGAGGAAAGGCTGATTCTATAAAGCCCCTCCGCAAAAAAAAAGGAAAGGCCAAAGAAAAAAAAGGCCCAAAAAAGAAAAAAAAAGAAAAGGAGAAAAGAAAAAGGGACAATTGCTACTATCTTTTTCCACACTTGTGCTTCGAAGTAGCACCATGTTCTTCATTGTAGAGAGTCTCATGCTTAGTCACTTTCATATACTAGTGGGAATTTTTGTTATAGAACTTGGCTTGTATATTCCAACGATGGGCTTCCTCAAATGCCCTAGGTCTTCGTGAGCAAGCAAGTTGGATGCACACCCACTAGTTTCTTTTGTTGAGCTTTCATTCATATTTAGCTCTAGTGCATCCGTTGCATGGCAATCCCTACTCACTCCCATTGATATATATTGATGGGAATCTCCATAGCCCGTTGATACGCCTAGTCGATGTGAGACTATCTCCCACTTTTTGTCTTCTCCACAACCACCTCTATTCCACCCATAGTGCTATATCCATGCCTCACGCTCATGTATTGCGCAAAAGTTGAAAGGTTTGAAAAGATAGAGTATGAAAACAAGTGCTTGGCTGAAATCGGGGTTGTGCATGATATGAATATTTTGTGTGATAACAAGGGAGCATAGCCAACACTATATGATTTTGTAGGGATAACTTTCTTTAGCCATAGTATTTTGAGAAGACATGATTGCTTTGTTAGTATGCTTGAAGTATTCTTATTTCTTATGCCAATACAGACTTTTATCTTGAATCCTTCAGATCTGAACATTTATGCCACAATTAAGAGAATTACATTGAATAACTATATTGGTTAGCATTCCACATCAAAAATTCTTTCTTTATCATTTACCTACTCGAGGACAAGCAGGAATTAAGCTTGGGGATGCTTGATACGTCTCCAACTTATCTATAATTTTTTATTGTTCCATGCTATTATTTATGAAGTCTTGGATGTTTAATGGGCTTTATCATTCACTTTTATATCATTTTTCGGACTAACCTACTAACCCAAAGGCCCAGTCCAGATCGCTGTTTTTTTGCCTATTTCAGGGTTTTGTAGAAAAGGAATATCAAACGGAGTCCAAACGGAATGAAACCTTCGCGAGAGATATTTTTGGAGGAAATCACGCTCGGGAAACGTCAGGACCAAGTCAAGGGACAAAGGGCTAGCCCTCGAGGGTGGGGGGCACGTCCCCCTTCCCAGGGCGCGCCCCCCTGCCTCGAGGCTGGCCCACACGGCCCCCGGTGCACTCCTTCTTCCTATATATACCTACATACCCCAGAAACTCCATACGGAGAGAGAAAACCCTAATTCCACCACCGTAGCTGCTGTTCCCGTGGAGATCCCATCTTGGAGCCTGTTCCGGGAGGGGGATCCATCACAGAAGCCTTCATCATCATCATCATCGCCCTGACCATGAGTTGTGAGTAGTTTACCACAGACCTTCAGGTCCATAGCTAGTATCTAGATGGCTTCTTCTCTCTATCTCTGGATCTCAATAAAAGTTCTCCTCAGTCTTCGAGGAGATCTATTCAATGTAATCTCTTTTTGTGGTGTGTTTGTCGAGATCCGATGAATTGTTAGTTTATGATCAAGGTTATCTATGAAAGATAGTTGGTTCTTCTATGAAATTTTTATGTGTGCTCATAATATCCTTGCAAATCTCTTCAAATTATTAGTTTGGTTTGGCCAACTAGATCTATAGTTCTTGCAATGGTAGAAGTGCTTGGCTTTGGGTCCAATCTTGCGGTGTCCTTTCCCAGTGACAGTAGGGGCAGCAAGGCACGTATTGTATTGTTGCCATCGAGGATAAAAAGATGGGGTTTACATCATATTTCTTGAGTTTATCCCTCTACATCATGTCATCTAGCTTAAAGCGTTACTCTGTTCATATGAACTCAATACACTAGATGCATGCTGGATAGCGGTCGATGTGTGGAGTAATAGTAGTAGATGCAGGCAGGAGTCGGTCTACTAGTCTCGGACGTGATACCTATATACAATGATCATGCCTAGATAGTATAATAATTATTCGCTTTTCTATCAATTGCTCTACAGTAATTTGTTTACCCGCCGTAGAATATCGCTATCATGAGAGAAGCCACTAGAGAAAACTATGGCCCCCGGGTCTATTCTCAACATATCAATCTACATCTACTTTACCTTTCTTGCTTTTATTTGCTGTTTTATTAAACTAAAAATACCAAAAATATAATTATCATCTCTATCAGATCTCACTCTCGTAAGTGACCGTAAAGGGATTGACAACCCCTTATCGCGTTGGCTGCGAAGTTCTTATTTGTTTGTGCAGGTGCGAGGGACTGGCGCGTGGTCTCCTACTGGATTGATACCCTGGTTCTCAAAAACTGAGGGAAATACTTACGCTACTGTGCTGCATCTCCTTTCCTGTTCGAGGGAATACAACGCAAGCTCAAGAGGTAGCAAGTACATGGCGAACGATAGGAGTAGCAGGATGACCAAGGCGTGCATGCCAATGTGATGGAGACACACGAACACCGCTGAAGGCATTAGGAACTGGTGGCACATCAAGTGCATAGAGAGCATTATTACGCAGTTGACCTCTAAGGAGTACGTCCCTTGTGTCCCGGTCCATAACAGAAAATGAAAAGGATGAAATTCAGCAAGAACATTATTATCATGAGTAAGTTTAGGAACTGAAAGAAAACTACATGAAACAGAGGGAATACGAAGGACATTAAGAAGACGTAATTGTGTGGATCGACATGTAAGAGTTGATGCCTGACCAATATGTGAGATATGCATACCTTCCCCATTAGCGGTACGAACCTGATCGTGTCCACGGTACGGCTCCTGTGTAGAGAGCTTACCCATCTCACTCGTCAGGTGATTGGTAGCTCCCGTATCCATGTACCAAGATGCATCAACTGGATAGGAAGGAGTATGCCCCTGCTCATGACTCGCCAGGTCAGTCTGCTTTTCATTACCCTTGCCATTGTTCCTGATCCCCAAGAAAACCTGCTTGAAGCGACGATGACATCGGGAGGCAAGGTGACCATCAAGTCCACACAGCTGGCTGGGGACCTGAGCACCACATGGAGGACATCAGGCATGAACTCGACCTCCCGTCGAGGTAGTGGTGTTCCACGAGTTAGGCGCGGTCGGTGGAGGTTTGCCACCAGTTGGTGTCTTGTAGGGCTTGCCCTTCCCATGCGTTGCAGCGTTGGCGGAAGGGAAACTCGACGTAGAGCGAAGAGCCTGGATGCGCTGCTCCGTAGCGAGGAGACGCGCATACAACTCATGCGGCTAGATGGGAGTGTCACGACCATTGATATTCTCCACCAAATTATCATAGTCGTCATTCAGTCCGTTGAGCACATAAGAGGTGAACTCCTCCGGACCAAGCGCCTTGCCAATGGAGGCACGTGTGTCAGTCATACCTATACCTGGCCATGGGCCGGGCCGGGCCGGGCTGGGGCCGGGCCTAAAAAAACCCACGACAGAAAACTAAGGCCCAGGCCCGCCCAGGAGCTACCATCGGGCCTACTTTTCAAGCCCAAGCCCGGCCCATCTGGTAGAAAGCCCTGAAAAGCCCTTAGGGCTTAGGGTCGTGGGCCGGGCCTCTACCTTAAAATGCCAATATGCCAAGACCAAGCCCGTCCAGGCCCTGCTGGTGGGCTCAAAACTCAGGCCCAAGCCCAGCCCAGGGGCAAGCCCGTTGGGCCTAGGCCCTGGATTTTAGGGCCGGGCCTAGGTGGGCCGACAGGGTCGGGCCGGAGATGGCCAGGACTAGTCATACCCGTCAACTTGTTGAAGTAGTCGGTGACGGTGAGATCATGAAGCTTCACCTCCCCAAGCGCAGTGCGGATGCCGTACGCCCGTGCCTCAGACTGTGAAGCAAAACTAGTAGGAAGAGCCGTCCATGCGTGCCGAGACATAGCGGCAATGAAGACAAGCTACCACACTCCCTCCATAGAAGAGGACTGGATAGCAGAGAGGATGGCTTGATCTTGAGCCACCCACGCATGATGCCCCGGATGATATGGTGGAGGCCACGGCAGAGTACCATCAACAAAGCCCTCCAAGTAGCAACTACGGAGAAGTGGCAGCACCTGTGCACGCCACGACAGGTAGTTATCCGTCATGAGCTTCACCGGGATGAGGTGCGTGAAGGAGAACAGTGCAGAAGTGGCGACATGATCCGGCAGAGGCGCGTAGTAGTCCTGACGTGGAGCACTACCAGACGCTGGCGAGATGGGAACAAGTTCCGTGGAAGGAGCTACAACCGGCGGAGGATACGGTGCTGGGGAAGCAGCATAGGATGGAGCAGATGCACTATAATACGCCTTGACGACCAGCGATAGCGGTTGAGAGGCCAGGAACGGGGAGGCTAGGGCGGCGGCGGACGGGCCGGATGCCATCAGGAACAATCGTGGTCGAGGGCGATCGGGACAGAGTGGAAGCAATCGAAACCTAAACTGATACCATCACTAGTAGAAAACATGACTTTGGTCTAGGCCTGCCCAGCCCATTAGTCACGGTTCTGTCACGAACCGGGACCCATGGTGGCATTGGTCCCGGTTCTTGAGCCCAGAGGGCCAGCCGGGCCTCGTGGAGCATTGGTCCCGGTTCATCTGTCCTCATTGGTCTCGGTTGCACACACGGGCCGGGAGCAATGGGCCTTGCTCCTGGCCCACAACTATTGGTCCCGGTTTGTGTCTTGAACCGGGACCAAAGGGGGGCTTTTAGTCTCGGTTTCAAATACGAACCGGGACCAATGAGGTGCCTATATATACCCCCTCGCCCTCTAGCACACCACTCCACTACTCTGTTTTTTTCTGGCCGGCGAGGGGAGAGCTTTGTGGTGCTCTAGCTCACCTCCTATGCACATGATTTGTTCGATGAAATGCCCTAGCCACACTACTTAAGCTTTCTCCTCTCGAAGCTCCTTGTCCAAGCTCCATTTTCCTCAAGATTTGTCTAGGTTTGCCGGTCCCTCCTGTCCCATCCCTGTCCTCACCGCCGTTATTCGCCCATGCCGAACTCGTCACCGGCACCACCATGGTGAGCCTCCTGTTCTTAACTTCTTTATAAAAGAAAATATTCTTACTTTTATGATTTAGAAAGATATTTGTATAATTTTCTTACTTTTATTATTGTTTGTTATTATATAGTGCGATGGTTTTGGTATCCGCCCATGTAGGCCCTCGTCCTGTCCATGATTCTAATGTGGTATATTATCTTTAATTTATACCTATTTGTTTTAGTATTTATGACAATTATGCCGACCAACGTGACATAGATGTTTTTATCTAGGAGGTATGTGAACCAGAAATTCGAACCGACCCTCTTGTGGAGAGGTTAAATTAGTTGAAAAGGAAAAAATTTACTTGAAGAAAAATTGAAAAAAACCGAAGGGGGGAAGATAGAATTGGAGTTGCATGTTGCCGAAGTCGTCGATGATCACAAGATCAAGATGGACCCTATTGTCAGGAGGTTAAATTTAGTGGAAGAAGAAAACAATTACTTGAAGGAAAAAATAAAAAAATTGAGGAGGAGAAGATGATATTGGAGTTGCATGTTGCGGATGCCGTCGATGATCACAAGATCAGGATGGATGCCATGCGCTTGAAGATTAAAAAGATTAGAAAATATGCCAATCATACTGAGGCTTGGTATCATTATGCCGTTCGATAAATTGTTACCTTGGTTGCGATTATGATTACATTAGTTGTTGCATTGAAATGTTTTACATAGTTTCAATGTATGGTTTAATTGGATGCTCTGGAGAACTATGTATGTATACTTTGGATTTAATGTGATCATGAACCTCAATTAATTTTGTCACACATATCTATTCATGATGTTCTGTAATGGTTTTTGACACACTTAATTATATATAATGCACACAGATGAACCGACAATGGATGTACGGTGATAGCCGCACCTCCGAGTTTATTAAGGGCATGCATAATTTTCTCGAAGTGGCTTAGGAAAACAAGTAGAATGGTTTTATGTGTTGTCCATGCCCTAGCTGTGGGGATACGAGGTCTTACTCTGACTCGAAAACCCTTCACACCCACCTGCTTTATAAGGGTTTCATGCCACACTACAATTTTTGGACCAAGCACGGAGAAATAGGAGTTATGATGGAAGACGGCGAAGAAGAAGAGGATGATGACAACTACGTGCCCATTGAATATGGTGATGCTGCAATGGGGGAAGCTGAAGATCAAGAGGAACCAGACGATGTGCCCGATGATGATCTCCGCCAGGTCATTGTTGATGCAAAGAGACAGTGTGAAAGTGAGAAGGAGAAGCTGAAGTTCGATCGCATGTTAGAGGATCCCAAAAAAGGGTTCTACCCCAATTGAGAATATGGCAACCGAAAGCTCGGTACCGTACTGGAATTGCTGCAGTTGAAGGTGGAGAATGGTGTGCCTGACAAATGATTTGAGAAGATACTGAAAATATTGAAGAAGAAGCTTCCAAAGGATAACGAATTGCCCGATAGTACGTACGCAGCAAAGAAGGTCGTATGCCCTCTAGGATTGGAGGTGCAGAAGATGCATGCATGCCCTAATGACTGCATTCTCTACCGCGGTGCGTACGAGGATTTGAACGCATGTCCGGTAGTATAAGATCAGACGAGATGACCCTGGTGATGTTAACGGCGATCGCCCCAGGAAGAGGGTTCCTGCCAAGGTGATGTGGTATGCTCCTATAATACCACGGTTGAAATGTATATTCAGAAACAAAGATCATGCCAAGTTGATGCGATGGCACGGAGAGGACCGTAAGAAAGACGGGAAGTTGAGAGCACCCGCTGACGGGTCGCAGTGAAGAAAAATCGAGAGAACGTACTAGGAGGAGTTTGCAGGTGACGCAAGGAATGTATGGTTTGGTTTAAGCTCGGATGGCATTAATCCTTTTGGGGAGGAGAGCAGCAATCACAACACCTGGCCCGTGACTCTATGTATCTATAACCTTCCTCCCTGGTTCTGCATGAAGCGGAAGTTCATTATGATGCCAGTACTCATCCAAGGCCCTAAGCAACCCGGCAACGACATTGATGTGTAACTAAGGCCATTAGTTGAAGACCTTTTACAGGTGTGGAATGGACATGGTGTACGTGTGTGGGATGGGGACAACCAGGTGGAATTTGACCTACATGTGTTGTTGTTTGTAACCATCAATGATTGGTCTGCTCTCAGTAACCTTTCAGGACAAACTAACAAGGGATACCATGCATGCACGCACTGTTTAGATGACAGCAAAAGTTTATACCTGGACAAATACAGGAAGAATGTGTACCTGGGGCATCGTCGATTTCTTCCGACCAACCATCAATGTCGAAAGAAAGGCAAGAATTACAAAGGCGACTCAGATCACTGGAAGAAGCCCGCCCTCCGTACTGGTCATCACATACTTGCTATGGTCAATGTTTTACAAGTAATCTGTCAAAAGGGTCACGGCGGACTATCTCTTCCGAATGACGCTGAGGGACGCGCACCCATGTGCAAGAAGAAATCTATATTTTGGGACCTACCCTACATGAAAGACCTAGAGGTCCGCTCTTCAAACGACATGATGCACGTGACGAAGAACCTTTGCGTGAACCTCCTATGCTTCTTGGGATTGTATGGGAAGACAAAAGATTCACCAGAGGCACGGGAGGACCTGCAACGTTTGCACGAAAAAGACGACATGCCTCCAAAGTAGTATGAAGGTCTTGCCAGCTATGCTCTTACCGAAGAAGAGAAGGAAATCTTATTTGAATGCTTGCTCAGTATGAAGGTCTCATCTGGCTTCTCATCGAATATAAAGGGAATAATAAATATGGTCGAGAAAAAGTTTCAGAACCTAAAGTCTCACGACTGCCACGTGATTATGACGCAACTTCTTCCGGTTGCATTGAGGGGGCGTCTACCGGAGAACGTTCAATTAGCCATTGTGAAGCTATGTGCATTCCTAAATGCAATCTCTCAGAAGGTGATCGATCCAGAAATCATACAAGGCTAAGGAGTGATGTGTCTTGTCAGTTTCGAGCTGGTGTACCCACCATCCTTTCTCAATATCATGATGCACGTCCTAGTTCATCTAGTCGACGAGATTGTCGTTCTGGGCCCCGTATTTCTACACAATATGTTCCCCTTTGAGAGGTTCATGGGAGTCCTAAAGAAATATCTCTGTAACCGCGCTAGGCCAGAAGGAAGTATCTCCATGGGCCATCAAAACAAAGGATGCCATTGGGTTTTGTGTTGACTTCATTCCTGACCATAATAAGATTGGTGTCCCTCAATCGCGGTATGAGGGGAGACTGACTGGAAAAGGCACGCTAGGAGGGAACTCAATAATATGTAGGGACGGGCATTCTTGGTCGCAGGCACACTACACAGTTCTACAGAACTCTACCTTGGTGACCCCGTATGTCCATGAACACAAGAATATTCTGTGCTCCAAACACCCGGAGCAGTGTGACGACTGGATTACATGTGAACACATCAGGACTTTCAGCAGTTGGTTGCAAACATGTCTCAGGGGTGACAACACTGTTTCTGATGAGTTGTACTCGTTGGCTAGGGGACCATCTTCGACTGTATTGACTTACAATGGGTACGGTATAAATGGGAATAAATTTTACACAATCGCCCAAGATCAAAAGAGCACCAACCAAAACAGAAGTGTTCGCTTTGATGCAGCAACCAAGAGGGGAAAGGACACATATTATGGTTTCACAGTGGACATATGAGAAATTGACTATGGGCATGATTTTAAGGTCCCTTTGTTTAAGTGCAAATGGGTCAATATGTTAGGAGGCAGGGTATAGGTAGACCCATAGTATAGAATGATAACAGTGGATCTGAACAATCTTGGGTACCCAGAAGAACCATTCGTCCTAGCCAATGATGTAGCACAGGTTTTCTATGTGAAGGACTTGTCTACCAAAAAGAGAAAAAGAAAAGATAAGGAAGGGAATAAATCATACGATGAGCCTAAGCGCCACATAGTTATTTCAGGAAAGAGAGACATCGTGGAATTGGAGGTCAAGACAGACATATCTGAAGATTTTGAAAAGTTTCATGAAATTTCTCCCTTGAATGTCAAGGTTGACGCAACCACCCTGTTAAACGATGAAGATTATCCATGGTTACCGCGCAATAAGCAAAGGGCACAAGCGAAGAAAAAGTGAAGAATTTCTCTCCACAACTATTATGATGATGCCTTTGATCTAGAATATCATTGTAGTTACATTTGAAGACATGAAATGCCTTTTGTAACTGATGAGTTTTCTTCCGAAACCCTGATCATTCGAAAGAGATTGTTTGTTTTGTACACGAAGTGCATCCAGTTTTTGTCGTAACCCTCTCAACTTTTTAGCACATGCTATGTGGGTGAAATGATGATACCATCCCAACTTTCAACCTTTTCAGAGTTCATTTGTAGTGCTTTACAATTTAAGGGTCATTTAGCTGAAATAATGAACTAATACCAAAAAGAATGAACTAAAAATAATCAATTAAAATATTATGTTATGATCAACTAAAACAAAACTACAATTTTCTTCAATAGCAAAAAGAATCCACTAAAAGGCTTTTATAAAACTTCAATAGCAAAAGGAATAAACTAAAAAAACTTTTATAAACCTCTAGTATTATTGAAACTAAAATTCTTTACCTAATAATAAAGAACGGAAGCTTTCAAAGTTCATACGTCGCCTCTTTATATCCGTTAATTTTATGTTAGTCTTAAAGATTGACGGCTAAGATCTCTTCCATATTTTTTAATATAAAACAGGAAAAGTTCCGTGGCCTAGCGATCGATATTTATTTTTTCGGAATCCTAAACTCTTTTGGCCCAGCGATCTATAACGTCGGTCTGCCCTAGCGATCTATTTTCTCTCCTATCTTTTTTTCCTAAAAAAAGGAGGAGCAATGTCTCTTATTTCGTCTTACGTCGACCCTCTTCGCTGCACTCCTCTTCTACGAGTCCTTTCCCCTCACGATTCCTTTTGCCTACAGAACCTTCCCGTCTTCCTTCCGCCTGTCTCCTAAATTGCCTCCTCTTCCCAAAATTCGTCGCTGGAAACCCCCGGGCTGCGCGGCAGAATTTTGGCTGCCCCGAGAACATCCTGATGTGCGACGTGTACCTACAGGCTACAATCTTCTTCCTGTACCAGCAAAACTAGATCGGATGGCAAAGCACACTTGCGGCCGCTACCGTTGCGCCGTAGAAGGTTTCCCAGCGGGAGGCTCCTACTGTAGACGTGGCCGCTGCTGATTCAACCACGCCGAGGAAAAGCAAGCGACGCCGAGCCGCGCAAGAGAGGTCCACTCGGTACCCAAAACTTTGACTATAGTACATGCATCTGATCTGCTGATCCTACTGTTGCAGGTACGTACTGATTTGTTTTTCCTATTGGTTTGTGTGGCGCATATTGGAACTGCCTTCTGCTGGGAAGGGGACAACGGACAAACAAAATAAGCCTAAGCTCGCAATCTGCATATGCTTCAACATCGGATGTTGATGCTACCGTCGTGGAAAAATTTGCTAATGACTGTACTGATGGGGAATGTGTTCTATGAAACTATGCAGTTGGGAAAATAATGGAAGTCCTACTGCATCGGATGACGATGCTACTACAGTAGGCAAATTAGGTGATGCTTGCACTGTTGGGGAAGGTGTTCTAGGAGATTTACTATTCAAAAAAATGAGGTCCCTTGATGAGAACAGAAGAAAGATTCTAAAATCTTGTGAGGATGAGAGCACTTTTGTTAAAATTAATTATTGACTTGTATGCGCTGCTAATGAAATATTTCAACAGGCGCACGATAATCAGATTGAGCTGAGACTGGACCAAGCAACAAGATAAGAAGCCACTACCAGAAAAACTGGTGTTGCCGACGGCCAAATCTATGCCGACGGGGCCGTCGGCATAGGCAAGGCCGTCGGGACCGCACGAGCTACGCCTACGGGGGCCGTCGGCATATGACAGGCCGTCGGCATAGCCCTGGCCCACCTGCCCGGTCAGCGCAGACCACCTGACGGCGTAACTGTGGCAGAGGTATGCCGACGGCCTTGCCGTCGGCATAGGCCCCTCTGCCACGTCCACGATCTGTGTGCCACGCCACATCATCGATCCGTGGGACAACCTTGGTGTGTGCACAGATATGCCGACGGCCCCGTCGTCGGCATACATTTATTTTAATTAATTTTTTTTATTTCATTTCGGTTATCTGTGGCAGAGGTATGCCTACGGCAAAGCCGTCGGCATAGGCCCATTCGCCACGTCATCGATCCGTGTGACACGCCACGTCATAGATCCGCGGCACAACCCCCGTGTGTGTCCAGATATGCCGACGGCCTTGCCGTCGGCATAGGTGTATTTTACTTTATTTTTTAATTTTTACTTTGCTTTGTTATTTTTACTTTATTTTAGTTTTTGTTTTGCATAAGATAATTATGCCTTATTTAAAAAAATTCCCGAAAGTATATGGATTGCCGCCCGCCCCCCCCCCGTAACGAACGTCGCTATTGTCCTGTCACGGACGGGGGAAACAGTCGACAAGGAAGGAATTCTGCTTGGTGGGGGGGTTCAGGGTGTAGCTATGTCATCGAAACATCGCACTGGTCCCGATGCACATGTGAAAGTGTTCATGCATGCGTAGACGCCCGTCTTGGGGCTCCGGTCTGTGCCCCCCCTCACGGACGGCGCCGCCACCGTCACCTGGAGGGGGGAAACGGACGCGTGGGGTCTACACGGAGGGGATCTTGCTGTGGGTCTGGCCCGGATGTTTCTCCAGACTGTTCCTATGGGCTGACCTAACACAATCGGGTGGGGAGGTCCACTGGTCAAAGCCCGTCCGCGCAAAGTCAAAGGGGTAGATCCCGTGGTCAAACGCTACGGGGTTAGGCGGGACGGGGGCATTGGGGGGTAGCAATGCCACCGAAGCGTCGCACCGGGCCCTCATACACGCGGGGTGGTGTGGTGGGATGTCCGAAGAGGCGGGACGCGTGTCCGGTGTGTG
>LR738714.1:335266884-335280828 GCA_902687465.1 Secale cereale
CAAAATTTCAACACATAGCCATTCAAGAGGTGTGTGGGCGATACCACTGTCCTCAGGGGCCGGGCCATCATTTGAACGTGGATTGATACCAACTTGTTCAGGGAACCCAAAATTTCAAACATAGCCATTCAAGAGGTGTGTGGGCGATACCACTGTCCTCAGGGGCCGGGCCATCATTTGAACGTGGATTGATACCAACTTTGTTCAGGGAACCCAAAATTTCAAAACATAGCCATTCAAGAGGTGTGTGGGCGATACCACTGTCCTCAGGGGCCTCTGACATTCCTCCTAACCCGGCCGGGGTTTTTCCTTTTTATGAGGTTTTCCTCTTCTTGAACCGGATACGATCTCATGCTCCGGCGAGTTTTACCGCTTCTTCACATACCCTGCAAAGATTAGTTTCTAAACCCAGCTAATACTGAAATATGTTTCTTTGATAACAAACTGATATGGATTTTTGCCGCAAATTTGATGTATATGGAAAAAGAACTGAGCCCCCGGTTTATCGAGGGTGCCGGTTTATTCATTATTCATAATATATACATGGGATACATGGGAGCCTATGGCTCAAGTATAATATGGCCGTAGATGAGCAATGTTCCACGGCCTTTTCGTCTCCTCTTCTGATGTCCGTGAATCTTTATGCTCTCGAATGTCCACCAAATAGTATGACCCGTTGTGTAGATTTTTGCTGATCACAAAAGGTCCTTCCCATGGCGGAGATAGCTTGTGCATGTCTGTTTGATCTTGGATGAGCCGTAGTACTAAATCACCCTCCTGGAACGTCCTGGTTCTGATCCGGTGGCTGTGATATCTGCGCAGGTCTTGCTGATAAATTGCTGACCATGCTGCCGCTATGTCACGCTCTTCATCCAAACGATCCAAACTATCCTGTCTTGATTCTTCGTTGATAGCTTCTACATAAGCCGCCACCCTTGGTGAATCATGGCGTATGTCACTTGGGAGAACTGCTTCTGCACCGTAAACCATGAAGAAAGGTGTATAACCTGTAGACCGGTTTGGTGTAGTGTTAATACTCCAAAGGACAGACGGTAACTCTTCAACCCAACACCCTGGGGTTCTCTGCAAAGGTGTCATAAGCCGGGGTTTGATTCCTCGCAAAATCTCCTGATTTGCTCTTTCTGCCTGAAGATACGTCCAAACGAATATGCTCTCGTTGACAGAACTCTTCCATCTCACCCTGAGATAGGTTGGTGCCATTATCTGTGATGATACTGTGCGGAAAACCAAACCGGAATATTACTTTTTTGATGAACTTAACCGCTGTGGCCGCATCACACTTGCTTATAGGCTCTGCTTCAACCCATTTTGTAAACTTGTCCACTGCCACTAGTAGATGAGTTTTCTGATCTTGGGATCTCTTGAAAGGACCAACCATATCAAGCCCCCAAGTTGCAAAAGGCCAAGTTATTGGTATCATCCGGAGTTCTTGTGCCGGAACAAGGGCACGTCTTGAGAATTTCTGACAAGCATCACACTTGCGGACCAGGTCTGCCGCATCTGCATGTGCGGTTAACCAATAAAAACCGTGTCGGAAAGCCTTAGCCACTAAAGATTTCGATCCGGCGTGATGACCGCAATCTCCTTCATGAATCTCCCTTAGGATCTCACAACCTTCCTCAGCTGAAACACACCGTTGAAATACTCCAGATGTGCTACGATGATGCAGCTCCCCATTGGCAATTGTCATAGACTTGGAACGCTGGATTATCTGTCGTGCTTCACCTTCGTCCTCTGGTAATTCTCCCCGGCTTAAATATACCAAATAAGGTACCGTCCAATCCGGGATAACATGGGTTGCCGCAACCAACTGTGCCTCTGGGTCCGGAACAGCCAGATCGTCCTCTGAAGGTACTTGAACCGAAGGATTGTGCAATTCATCCAAAAAGGTGTTCGGTGCTACCGGTTTACGTTGCGACCCTAGCCGGCTTAAAGCGTCAGCTGCTTCGTTCTTCCGCCGGTCTATGTGTTCCACCTGATACCCTTTGAAGTAACCTGCCACCGCTTCAACCTCTCGCCGATAAGCCGCCATGAGGGGATCCCTTGAATCCCACTTGCCCGAAACTTGCTGTGCCACTAGGTCTGAATCGCCCAAGCACTTAACCCGGCTTAAATTCATCTCTTTTGCCAATCGCAAACCATGAAGTAGTGCTTCATATTCCGCTGCATTATTAGTACAAGGAAATAACAACCGGAGGACATAACAAAATTTATCACCTCTGGGGGAAGTTAAAACCACTCCGGCCCCCGAGCCCTCCAACTGTTTCGAACCGTCGAAGTGAATCGTCCAATAAGTGAGATCCGGCTTTTCTTCTGGGGTCTGCAACTCTGTCCAGTCGTTGATGAAGTCCACCAGTGCCTGAGATTTGATAGCAGTACGCGGTACGTATTTTAATTCATGTGGGCTGAGCTCAATGGCCCACTTGGCTATCCTGCCTGTTGCTTCTCTATTCTGGATTATATCTCCCAACGGAGCCGAGCTGACCACAGTTATCGGATGCCCTTGGAAATAATGCTTCAGCTTCCGGTTCGCCATGAACACCCCATACACCAATTTCTGCCAGTGAGGGTATCTTTGCTTGGACTCAATGAGTACCTCACTCACATAGTAGACCGGACGCTGAACCGGATGTTCTTTCCCTGCTTCCTTGCGCTCAACCACAATTGCAACGCTAACTGCCCGCGTGTTTGCAGCAACATACAGTAGCAAAGGCTCCTTGTCAATAGGGGCGGCTAAAACCGGCGGCTTCGCTAGTTGCTGTTTCAGACTCTCAAACGCTGTATTCGCTTCATCACTCCAGATGAACCGGTCCGTTTTCCTCAACATTTGATACAGCGGGATCGCCTTTTCTCCTAACCGACTGATGAACCGGCTCAGAGCTGTGATCCGTCCAGCTATGCGCTGAACGTCGTTAATGCAAGCCGGTTTTGTCAAAGATGTGATGGCCCTGATCTTCTCCGGATTGGCTTCTATTCCCCGGTTTGAGACCAGGAATCCCAAAAGCTTACCAGCCGGGACACCAAAGGCACATTTCTCCGGATTGAGCATCATCTTGTAAGCCCGAAGATTGTGAAAGGTTTCTCTGAGATCTTCTATCATTGTCCTCTCCTCCTTTGACTTAACCACAATGTCATCCACATAAGCATGTACGTTCCTTCCTATCTGTCCTTTCAAGCAGTTCTGAACACAACGTTGATACGTCGCCTGCGCACACTTGAGCCCAAAAGGCATAGACACATAGCAAAAAGCACCAAAAGGGGTTATGAATGCCGTCTTCTCTTGGTCTTCAACTGCCATTTTGATCTGGTGATAGCCTGAGTATGCATCTAGGAAACTCAGCCGCTCACACCCTGCTGTAGCATCAATAATCTGATCAATGCGAGGTAGAGCAAAAGGATCAGTTGGGCAAGCTTTATTGAGGTCTGTGTAGTCCACGCACATCCTCCACTTCCCATTCTTCTTTAGAACTAGCACCGGGTTGGCCAACCACTCCGGATGAAACACTTCCACTATGAACCCTGCCGCCAAAAGCTTAGCCACTTCTTCACCTATAGCCTTGCGCCTCTCTTCGTTGAAGCGGCGCAGATACTGTTTTACCGGTTTAAACTTCGGATCAATATTTAACTTGTGCTCAGCGAGTTCCCTCGGTATACCAGGCATGTCAGAGGGCTTCCATGCGAAGATATCCCGGTTCTCACGGATGAACTCGATGAGCGCGCTTTCCTATTTAGGATCCAAGTTAGCACTGATGGTGAACTGCTTGGATGAATCTCCGGGCACAAAATCGACCTGTTTAGTCTCTTCCGCTGATTTGAACTTCAAAGCCGGATCATGCTCAGTGGTTGGCTTCTTCAGCGGAGTCATGTCCGCCGGATCAACATTATCTTTATAGAACTTTAACTCTTCCGCTGAACATACCGCTTCTGCATAAGCTGCGTCACCTTCTTCACATTCTACTGCTATCTTCCGACTGCCGTGCACCGTAATCGTGCCTTTATGACCCGGCATCTTGAGCTGCAGATAAACATAACATGGCCTGGCCATAAATTTAGCATAAACCGTCCTCCCAAACAAAGCATGATATGGACTTTTGATTTTGACAACTTCAAAGGTGATCATCTCCGACCTAGAGTCCCGCTCATCTCCAAAGGTAACTTCTAAGTCAACCTTACCAACCGGATAAGCTGACTTACCTGGAACCACCCCGTGAAACACTGTGTTTGATGTCCTTAACTGTTTATCTGTCAGACCCATACGACGGAAAGTCTCGTAATATAATATATTGATACTGCTACCTCCATCCATGAGAACTTTAGTGAACCGGTATCCTCCCACCTGTGGTGCCACTACCAAGGCTAAATGTCCCGGGTTATCTACCCGTAACGGGTGGTCCTCCCTGCTCCAAACAATGGGCTGCTCTGACCACCGTAGAAACTGCGGTGTCGCCGGTTCTACCGCATTAACAGTCCGCTTTAAAACCTTCTGGTCTCTTTTGCATAGACTTGTGGTGAAAACATGATATTGTCCACTGCTCAACTCCTTTGGATTGCTCTGGTACCCGGACTGCTGTTGTTGCTGCGGACGCTGCTGCTGCTGATTCCCTTGGTTATTGTGATTCCCTTGGCCCTGTTGCTGATTATTCTGATTATTATAACCACCTTGATGATACGGCTGATTTCCCTGATTCTGATAACCACCTTGATAATGTGATTGGCTTCCTTGACCAGTATAGTTTCCTTGACCGCCCGGGCCGCCTGGCCGGGTTTGATAACCGCCGTTATTCCCTTGATAACCGCTGTTGCCCCTATATCCTGAACCGAAATTGTTCCCTTGGTAACCTGGGCCATAAAATCCGGGCCCTAAACCGGCATTCGGGGGCCGGCTATGAGGATTAAAACGGCCGTTCCCTGTTATCGTGGGGTTCAGACATTCTCTCGCAGTGTGTTTTGCAGGCCCCCTATTCCCGCTATGCTTTATGCAGGGTTGATCCAAATCCTGTTCCCAACCTGGATTTCCTCCACCGGCTTGGCGAGCGGGACCTCGCTGATTTCCCTGAAAACCGCCTTGAACCTGTGTATTAGCCACAAAATCGGAGCTGCCTTCCGGTTTCCATTTGCCCAACACACCTGAAGTGATCGGATTGGCTGAAGTCGGTTTACCAGTCTTGCTGGCTTTTCCCACTTTATCTCCTTCTGGCTCCGGATATTTGGTATTATCTGAGTCTCCGTACTTCACCAAGGCACTCATCAAAGTCCCCATGTCATTGCACTCTCGTTTGAGCCGTCCGAGTTTTAATTTCAAAGATTCAAACCGGCAATTGTTCTCCAAAGTTACAATCGCGGTGCTCGGGTTAATACCGTTTGAGGAGTGCAAGATCTCTGCCACTCGGCGCACCCAAGCTGCTGTAGACTCCTGCTCCCCCTGTACACATGCTGCTAAATCTATCACCGACATAGGTTGCTTGCATGTATCTTTGAAATTCTTGATGAACTGACTACGCAGCTCCCCCCATGACCCGATGGAATTCGGAGGAAGTCCCTTCAGCCAAGTCCGGGCTGTTCCTTCAAGCATCATGGTGAAATATTTGGCACAAGCCGATTCATCCACGTCCAGCATCTCCATAGCCATCTCGTAGCTTTCCACCCAAGCCTCGGGTGGTAAATCGGCTGTGTAATTGGGCACCTTGCGAGGTCCTTTGAAATCTTTAGGTAATTTAACACTCCGCAGGGCCGGGACAAGACACTGTATCCCAAAACCGCTCGCTGTCGCTCCTGCCCCCGTAGCGCCGGTGTAAACCGGCGTCGACTGGCGGATCTCCTCCCTGGCCTCCGATCTAGGCCGGTTTTGATCCGGGGCTGGTATTTCTGCCCTTGCCGGATTATTCTGCCTATGCTGATGTCTCCTCCGTTCACTGCTAGATACTTCGGGCTCCTCCCAATGTCTAGAGTAACTTCGGTTGGGACGTGGTGTTGAATGCAACCTTTCCCTGCTATGAGAGTACGCTTGCTGCTGTATTAAGGCCGTGTTGAGTAACCTCTGGGCCCTGCGCGCCTCTATCGCTACAGGGGATGTTTCTTCCACAGGTAAAGCGGCCAATCGTGCTGCCGCTGCAGCGATATTATCCACAGGGTTTGAATAATGCCCCGGGGGGACCGGAACATAAGGTGCCGATGTAATCCGTCGCTCCCGCTCCGCGGCGGGTTGCTGAACTGGTTCCTCTCGAGCCGGTGGGCTTCTCCGGTTTAAGATCGGATTGTTACTGGCCCCAGCCTCCGGTGTTCTGAACAAATCCGTAGATTCATAACCCGGCGGCAGGCGGGATCGATATTTTCGTCCTCTTACCCCTTCCATGGAAGCCTGCTCCATCCTTAAGTGAAAAGCTTGTTCATCCAACTCCGCTTGCCTTGCCGCTAGCATCTCTCCCTCTGCCTTTAGATCCTCCTTTAACTGATCGATCCGGGCCTTCAACTGGAGCAGCACTGTATCATGTTGCGCCATGTCTGCTGGAGCTACGGCCTCTATTGCCTTAGCCGCGAACTCCTCCATCAAGGTGGATAGAACCGTAGTAACAGAGGGATTTGAACCGCTTCCTCCTGCGCCAGCCTCTGCTGTTGTTCCGTTCGTCGGGGGTTGTGAACCGGCCATAAAAACCGCCACCCGGTTTGGCGGGTCGGAGGGGCCCGGAATACTGTTTCCGTCGGACTCACCCTCAGACCGGCCGTCCCGCAACTAATACAGAGACTCAGTTTCCCCGGACGAAGATTCGTCATCTGAATAGATGACGGTTGCACCATCAGATTCCAACCCGTCCTCCGCTTGTCCTTCGTGAATCGCTCCAACGAACACACGCTTCACAGCAGGTAGAATCCGGGCCGATCTCGCACGCTGAGCCGGCTCGACGATGTTAGGGAAGGTGTCCGGCTCAGGTCCCGGTTCACCGATCTTGCCGATGAAGACTTGGATGCTGCCGAAGGGAACCCGGTACCCGTATTCGATCGAATCGGCCTCCGGTCCCCATCCCGCGTCGTCGATGTAGATCCGGCCCCGACGACTCTTGGTCATCCGGCCGACCGCGTAGCCCTTCAACCCCTTGAGGCCGCCTTCCAAGAACTCGAAACCGTCGTGCGCAGGCCCCACGGTGGGCGCCAACTGTCGTGGAATTAACACGGCAGATGTCCGGTTTAACGGACTTGATGATGGAACCATCGCACGGGTTAGCTTGAAAGGGTTCATGGCGCACAAAAGGACACAAAGGGTTTTATACTAGTTCGGCCCCTTCGAGAAGGTAAAAGCCTACGTCTAGTTGGTTTGGGATTATTTGGGCGTCGGATTACAGGGAGCGGAATCGCTTGCCTGTGTCTCGACGGATTGATTGTTGCTTGTCCTTGAACCGGTGCCGGGTCGTCCCTTTATATAGAGGTGACGCCTGGTCCGGTTTACAGAGTCCCGAGGCCGGCTCATAATCGTGTCCGCCTCGGTCTCTGCTCTCCCTTTCTTATTTCTCAAGTTACATCTCTCTGGCGGTTGACAAACCGTATTTCTATACATGGGCCCTGAAATCTTATGGGCCGTGATCTCTACTAATAATAAATTAAGTACGATATAGTTAAGCCGGTTTACAATATCCGGTTTATACCTATTAACCATATCCCTGACAATATGCATGTTAGTTATTGTGATTGGGAAAATGATGATAATGCTACTTATGATCTTGAAAATCTTTTTGGTACCAACTTTGAAAGTGATGATATGGGAAGCTCTAAGCTTGGGGATGATAGGATTGCAAATCCCTTACTAATTCCTGCTCGTCCTCGAGTAGGTAAATGATAACAAGAATAATTTCTGTGGTGACATGCTATTAACCATATAGGACTTATTCATAGTCATATGACAAAAGCTTACTGAGATAATGAATCTGTAGTAATTAAGTTGCCTCATGAGAAAATCACAAAGAACTGAAAGTTTTACAATATGACATTGAAACATCAAATAGATTTGCAATGAACATGGTGTGAAAATATGATAAGTGATATCTAGCTTGCCCCCTTTAGTGAAGCAAAACATAAATGCAGGGGCACCTTCAAGGTTTAAGTGATGACTAGATACAATGATTTCAGAATAAACGATATCACAATCATGCAAAAGACAATGGTACTTTGGGACAATGCACATTACACTCAGAATGACAATCATGCTCTCAGTAGTTGGTGCTTTAAAAGAAGGTGGAGACTCGACATAAAAGTAAAAGAATGGTCACGTGCTAGAGCTTTTTATTTTGAAAACATAGAAGCAATTTTGTCAACGGTAGTAGTACTTCATATGTGCTATGCATAAAACATCCTATAAGTTGCAGGCCTCATGCATCGAATACCAATAGTGCTCGCACCTTGTCCAAATTAGCTCGGATTTCCATGGGTTATCATTGCATTACATATGTTTCAACCAAGTGTCACAAAGGGGTACCTCTATGCCACCTGTACAAAGGTCCAAGGAGACAGATCACATTTGATTTCTCGTTTTTGATAGATCTCAACTTGAGGACATCCATACCGGGACAACATAGAAAATAGATAATGGACTCCTCTCCAATGCTTAAGCATATTCTCATAAGAGATCGAGGATTAATGTCCAAGCTAAAACTTCCACCATGATACATGGCTTTGGTTGGCGGCCCAATGTTCTTCTCTAACAATATGCATACTCATTCAACCCATGGCAAATCAGCCTTACTTCAGACAAGACGAACATGCATAGCAACTCACATGATATTCAACAAAAGTGTAACACTTGATGGCCTCCCCAGAAACATGGATACCGCTCAACAAGCAACTTATAAGAAATAAGATACATAAGCAACATATTCTTTACCACAATAGTTTTTAAGCTACTTTCCCATGAGCTATGTATTGCAAAGTTAGTTCGCTTAGTACAGGTGGAGGTTAGCAAAAGACTAGGAGCGACCAACTAAGAGAGCAATGATGGTCATAATCATGCAGAGCGACAAAGCAACATTGAATCGGGCATGGAAGTTATATCGCTACTCAGAAATAAAGGATCATCAAGGCTTGACAGACTTTCTTTACAGTCTTAAATATGTGTGAGCATACGCCAAGTCAATCAAAATAAATTCTTGAGGGAAGATATTACTAAACCATACCACATCATTGGCGAGCAAATCATGTTGGTACTCCAATAACACATTGGGAATCCCCCAGCTATTTGAGACTAACCATAAGAAAACCTGAAATACTAAGCGCCATTATGCACATAGCATCTTTATCATAGATATATCAACCAATGCAATGGAAGCAAACTCTCTTAATGAGATAAGCATGATAATTAAAGAGAGTTCAAGCAACAAACTAAACACAAGCTCTTTAAAAAGATAAGCATGAATACTAAGAGCAGAGCATGATAGTAGCTATTAAAAGACAAAGAACACACACAGCAAAGATAGTCATGAAAATTCTATGTTATGTTCTAGGTAGAAGTGGAGCGTGTTTCTCTCCCACATAAAGAAAGCTGAGTTCCGACTCGTTATGGAAAACTAAAAAGGAAACTAAAAAGCAAGACGCTCCAAGCATAGCACATAATACATGAAGTGATTAAAATATAGTGGAACGAAAGACGAACTGATAATGTTGATGGAGATGGGTTGCACGGGGGCATCCCCTAGACGCTTGAGTCTCCTTGAATATTTCTTGGGGGCGCACGGGGCCATCCCCAAGCTTGAGCGCTTGACACTCCTGAATCTTTTTATCATCTTCCCTCGCACACTTGAAAACTCCCTTCATACATAACTCATCATAATCGGATTAGCGAGGTTAGTACCCTTAATAAAATAATTGCACCTTGCTGTAAATAAAGATATTCTTGAAGTTCTACTGTTTCTCAAGATTGCCAAAAGGTTTTTTCAAAGAAAAAGCAAGCTCTTGGTTTACAAAATGAAGGAAAGGCAAAACTGGACAGAATCTGTGAAAAACAGAACAGCAGGTAGTAATTGATTTGTTCGGGGTACTTCTGCAACTCAAATCAAAAAACTCAGAACAGATGCACGAAAGAAAATTATATAGAGAACACTGTCGAAAAAATTCAGACCAAAAAGATGATCTGGTGATTTTATACGAATTTTTCTATCCAACGACATAATCTGTTTCCTAGACAGCACCTCACAACTTTTGAACTTTCTAGCAATCAGAGGCTATACTTGGCACAAATATGAAAAGCAAAGATACAATGATGATTCTACTGTAGTAAACAACATCACGACACAACAAAAGCAAAATAAAATTTTTATTCATGTGGGCTGCCTCCCAAAAGCGCTTTCTTTTATGCCTTTAAGCTAGGCATAATGCATAGAGATCAAGTTTTATCAAGAGTAAAAGAATAGCTAGCCCGTACAACGGACTCAAAAGGTAACTTGATCTTCTTTCGAGGGAAGTGTTCCATCCCTTTCTTGAGAGGAAACTGAAATTTTATATTACCCTCTTTCATGTCAATGATAGCACCAACGGTGCGCAAAAAGGGACGTCCCAAAATAATTGGACAAGAAGGATCACATTCAATATCCATAATAGTGAAATCAACGGGAATATAATTGTCATTGACAATGATAAGAACATCGTCGATCCTCCCCAAAGGTTTCTTTATGGAAGAATCAACGAGACGAACACCAAAAGAACAAGAATCATAAGGTTTCAATTTAAGCATATCATATAGTCTTTTGGGCATAATGGAGGTACTAGCTCCAACATCACATAATGCATAGCAAGAGAAGTCATTCAATTTAATTTTTATCATAGGATCCCAACCATCTTCTAGCTTTCTAGGTATGGAGGCTTCTACTCTAAGTTTCTCCTCCCTAGCTTTGATGAGAGCATTAGTGATATGCTCTGTGAAGGCACGGTTAAGCGTGCTAGTGCGGGGATCTCTAGACATCTTGTGAAGGAAATCAATAACTTCGGTAAGAGTGCAATTATCAAAATCAAGATCACTAGCATCAAGTAAAGTGGTAGTGGTGTCCTTAAGGTTCACTTGTTTGGTAGTTTCTATAGTCATAGCATCACCATTAATAGGTCCAATGGGACCAGGAGTACATTGGGTGCTAAGAGTTTGGATATCCTCAACAACTTGGATAGTAGCAACAGTGTGGTGGGTAGGAAGGCTCTTAATTATATCTTCTTCCTCCCTTTCTCTAGCCCATCTTTCTTTAAGTTTAGCCATCATCCTAATGTTTTCATTAATTTGCACTTGAGTAGCATTAATAGGAGTGACCTTCCTCTCCTCAAGAGGAGAAGTTTTAATTTTAAGCAGTTCTATCTCATTGGCTAAGTGGTCTACCTTCAAAGAGAGATCATCTAGTTTATGTAGTTTTTCTTCTACACTCTTATTAAAGGCTTTTTGGGTAGTGATGAAATCTTTAAGCATAATCTCTAGTTCAGTAGTGGAGTTCTTGGTGCTAGGATAAGCATTGTTGTTCCCATAAGAGTTAGAGGGGAACGGTCTAGGATTGTTACCAAAGTTACTCCTATAAGCATTGTTGTTAAAATTGTTTCTAGAGATAAAGTTCACATCTACTTATTCTTGAGCAATCAAAGAATTTAAAGGAACATCACGAGGATCAACAGAGGATTGCTTCGAAAGTAGAGACATGATCAAGTCAACTTTTTCATTAAGGGAGGAAATCTCCTCGACAGAGTTTACCTTCCTACCTATTGGAGCGCGTTCGGTGTGCCATTGGGAATAGTTGGTCATCATCTCATCGAGAAGTTTTGTGGCAGCACCAAGTGTAGTTGACATAAAAGTTCCTCCAGCGGCCGAATCTAACAAGTTCCGCGAGGTAAAGTTCAAGCCTGCATAAAAAGTTTGGATAACCATCCAAGTAGTCAAACCGTGAGTAGGGCAGTTCTTGATAAGAGATTTCATACGTTCCCAAGCTTGGGCAACATGTTCATTATCCAATTGTTTAAAATTCATTATGTTACTTCTTAGTTGGATAATTTTAGCAGGTGGATAGTATTTTCCGATAAAAGCATCTTTGCACTTGTCCCATGAATCTATGCTATTTCTAGGCAAAGACTGAAACCAAATTTTAGCTCCTCCTCTCAAGGAGAAAGGAAAAAGCTTAAGCTTAACAATATTACCATCTATTTCTTGGTACTTTTGCATATCACAAAGTTCAACAAAGTTGTTCAATTGTAAAGCATCATCATCTCCAGCATCGGAGAATTGATCTTTCATGACTAAGTTCAGTAAAGCAGGTTTAATTTCATATGAAGGTGCTGAAGTGGCAGGTGTAGTGATAGGTGTGCTGATAAAGTCATCGTTGTTGTGACTAGTGAAGTCACACAACTTGGTGTTCTCGGTGGAACCCATAGTAGCAAGCAAGCAAGATAACTATTTTTGTGATTTTTGATAAAAAGGTACTAAAGCAAAAACTGAAAGGTAAACTATCAAGACTAAAAAGCAAAGGTAAAAGGTAGCATGCAACTCCGCTATCCTGAAGAGTGGAGTCCCCGGCAACGGCGCCAGAAAAACTCTTTGCTAGGCTTCTCGCCCCTCGTTGGTTACCCCATGTGGAAGGTGTGAGATGTAGTGATGCGGAAGTTTTTCCCTTGGCAAAGATACCAAGGATCGAATCCCTAGAGACTCCTAGGTTCAACAAGAAGGTGTCAACTGCTAACGGCGCCAGATATTAGCAATCAACGTGGACCTGCACACAGATACAAATAACTTTGCTCCCAACGAGTACAAAGAGGTTGTCAATTCCTCCGTCCTTGTATTTCACAAAGGATTAAACGCAAATGATAGTAGTGATAGATAATGTTGCAATAGTAAGTAAAAGCGAAAAGTAAATAGCGGATGTGATCAATGATGGTAATATGGACCGGAGTCTCATGATGTTCACTAGTGATGTCTCTCTCCCAAAAGACGATAAAACAGCTATGTGAGGTAAACGAATTACAGCTGGGCAATTGACAGGACCACGAACGCAAACCAATGCTGACTACATTGCAAGAAAGGTTGAGGTTCAAAGCATGGGCGGTACGCCAAAGTAAGTAGACCGAAATCCATCAATATCTACTACTAATCATCCACCTTGAGATATCTATCCAGAACATCTCGTTGGTATTAAGTTGCGAGCCCCACCCATAGTGTAAACTCAAAGCAACAAACAACTGCTTTAAAAGAACTTTGCGTAAAGTAAACAATCCTTGCACCCGCGGGCACAAGCACCGTTGTTTTCCCCCTTGTGGCAACAGCACATCCCCTAGACTCATGTTTCTGTCACTCAAACTAGTCATCGAGGGGCATGAACCCACAATCAAGCATAACGTTCCCTCTTGGAGTCACTACCTACTACTTGGCCAAAGCAATAAATAACAACGGAGAACATGCAAGAATTACTTACGAACATAAATATAAAAGAGGTAGATCAAATATATTAATCAATCACAATCTGAACATAATCTCATAATCCATCTGACCCCAGCAAACTCAACATAGCAACAAAATAAGGATTACATATGTGCCTCGATCATGTAGGGCTGCTCACGAGGACTAATTAGTGAAGCACAAGAACGGGAGGAGAACATCACATAGCTACTGGTCATGGACTCATGGTCCAAGGGAGACTACTCACAACTCATCCGGGAGGCGTCCATGGTGGTGGAGAGGCTCCCGGTGGTGATCCTCCCCTCCGGCAGGGTGCCGGGAAGAGTTCTCCTGGTGCTCCTGATCTTGGAAGCGGCGGCTACGGCGGAACAGAGATGGGATCGCAAAAAGAGTTCCTGTTCCGAGGGTTTCTCGAAACGCTTTAAATATATGCCAAAGGGGGGCATCGGAGGAGCCTCGGGGGGCCCAGGCGCCCCCCCGGCGCGGCCCAGGGGGGGCGCGCCGCCAGGGCGCCTGGAGCCCTGGTG
>LR738714.1:335287014-335303095 GCA_902687465.1 Secale cereale
TTGTTATTTATTTTGCTTGTCACATGCTAATAATTCATTCTTTTGCAGCAACTAGATATATTCTAAAGGGGTCCGTATTCCCAACGGCTTCATCACTGTCTTGATGAAGTTACACTGGCCGGGGTTGTACTGTCCGGATCCAGTCAGGCAGCCGGATCGTCGGGTTTTGGCCACGAGCTGGGACCACTGGGAAGCAGCCCACCACGCGGACCATGAGACCCATGCCAAGGCCGTGATCACTACTTTCTGGGTGAGTTCTCTTCAGAAGCACAAGTCCATTCTAGTTTCATGAATGATTTAACTCATGGCTTCTTCCATTCTTGTTTCATGCATGTTTGTAGAAATTCTATCGAGTTCTTCCGGAGCATAGGGCTAGAGCGGACCAGATCGTGCTGCGCCAATGCAAGAAGAAGGCCCGCCAGATGCAGTACGAGGTGCGCTATGTGGCCATCTCCACATACTACCACGACGTTCTTGGTGTGAAGATGACCAAGGAAGATGCGCGGAGGATGGGCATTACCTTGGAGAAGCCCGAGTTCTTAGCGGTAAGTATAAAAGATTTTTCATTATGCTTTCATTATGCTTTCATTACCTTGTGGTACATTATGCTTTATGCTTTATGCTTCCATAACACCGATTTGGACACACCTACATGCCATTATGCTTTTATTATGTAGGTGTGTCCAAATTGGTGTTATGGAAAAGACGAGTCCTGGGCGGCATTGGTTGATCTTTGCTGTGATGAGGCTGGAGCCTGGGCGGCTATGAGAACCAAAAATAAGGCTAACCGAGGGACGGAGGGAGTACATGCTCAGGGAAACCGAAACCACTATCTCCACAAGGCAGTTAATGTATGACTAACCCCATTAAACATTCTTCTTCTTCTATTTACCATCAGTTTCTTATGTATGACTAACCTCTGTTTGGTGGTGCAGGAGGAGAAACTGAAGCGGCCGCTCTCAGACATGCAGGCGTGGGAGAACGCCCATACGCGGAAGGACCCCAAGCCTGGCGAGCACAAGTACTACGGCAAGAAGACCGCGGGGAACATGCAAGCCTACTCCGAAGCGTATCTGAAGTTGCATCCTGACACACCTGACCCCATTGCGGCACCTCTGGACGAAAGGGCGGTGGTGAGCATGGGGCCCAAGGAGCACGGTCGGGAGGCGGTTCTCGATGCTGTGATCACTCCTAGTATGTCCTACACACAGCTTCGTCGGATCGACCCGAGCCTGAGCCAGTGCACGAGCCAGCTAGTGACCAGTGCACAGTCCCTCTTTCAGGAGCAACAATCTGTAAGTATTTTCCCTCTTATCTTCATTGCTCACTTTATTTTCCGCATTTATTATTTTTATGAGTTCCATCATGGCATACCGTAGGCCATGGCGTGGCATAAGAGGCTTTATGAACACCAAGTGCAGAGGGATTGCCAGATGCAGCAGGCTTTTCAGGAAATGGCGGCCGGCAGGTTTCCTCAGTTGCAGCCAGCACAATGCCCTCCAGCGCAACCAGTGCTGCTGACCTTTGAGGAGTTTGTGGCACAGACCGCTGGCCCCTCGCCGGTTAGTTCATCCCCAATCTATTCACCAAAGCATGTCATGCCTTTCAACACAGTCATATATCCCGTTAATATGTCTTTTCAACATCCAGGGAACAGGTGGATCTACCGTTGGCGGTGGTCTTCGCAGCACTCCGGAGACACGGAGCCCGACCACTCCGATCCACGGAGGCGGAGGCGGAGGTGGAGGTGGAGGCTTCGGCGGTCTTGGCGGTAGCGCTGCCGCTAGCAGTGACGACCTGGGCTTCGGCGGTCTTGGCGGTGACGACCTCCGTGGTGCTCGATGATCCTTGTGTGTGGTGATGATACTCCTAGATGACTTGTGTGCTTCTCTATATGCTTATGTTTATGTTGGTTGTGATGATGATCATTTAGAGATTTGTGTGTGATGATGCTTAATTATGCATATATTGTTGTGATGGTGTCGGATGATATCCCGTTCTGTTTTATATGTCTATTCCATCATATATATGTGTTGATATGTGGTGTTGTTCGAATTGAATTCATTTGAAACCAAACAGAAAAAAAAGCAAAAGAAAACTATGCCGACGGCTAGGCCATCGGCATAGGGCTGCTGTGAGCTCCTAGTAGCTGACACGTGGCGCCTATGCCGACGACCTAGCCGTCGGCACAAATTTTATACTAAGCCGATGGCCTAGCCGTCGGTATAGCTGCCATGTGTCAGCTACTGGGAGCTACGTATGAATGAGTGTGCCGACGACATCGCCGTCGGATTATTTTCATACTATGCCGACGGCCAGGCCGTCGGCATAGCCCTGGTCTACGAGCAGTGGCTGGTCGCCACGTGGCACCCCTAGCCCTGGTCCACGAGTTGCGACTGGTCGCCACGTGGCACCCCTATGCCGACGGCCCTGGTCCACGAGCAGCGACTGGTCGCCACGTGGCACCCCTATGCCGACGGCCAAGCCGTCGGCATATCCCTGTGCCACGTGGCGACCAGTCGTTGGGCAAACTTAACGGCCCTGGCCGCCGTTAGGCGTGGTCTTTGCCGATGGCTTTTCTATGCCGACGGCCAACCTGGCTATGCCGACGTATATGTTGTCGACGGCCCTATGCCGACAGAGGCCGTCGCATAGGTCTGTCCCGACGGGACTCAGTGCTATGCCGACGGCCTGGCCGTCGGCATAGGGGGCGATTCTGGTAGTGAGCTTCTTGTATTAGAGACTTGCAGTGTGACAGTGTCCATTCTGTAGATCAATATTTTTATACTAAATAAAGCTAAATGAGAAGCTATGTAGGATTAGTTCCTAGCTTTTCTGATTACATGGATTGATAGATTGACTTCATGTTAGCAATAAGATAACCCTTTCTTTAGTGTCATTTGTCATCAGTTTACGAAGTGTGTCTCCAGGCTTGCTATCTATCCTGCACCTATACCGCTTATATGTATGTATTATCTGGAATATGCTATTATGTTTATTGTCTGCCTTAGTGATGGATGTTAGTTAACACGGTCGAGCTGGTGCCTACAATGTGAGCACTAACATACACGGCGTGTATCTTCCAGGTGACAAAACACTGAATTAAGTTTCCTGCAATGAATAATGTTTGGCAGAGAAGTACAAAGTCTCAAACTATTTGGTTGCTTCATGTCGAATAATCCCTAGGGTACTGTATACAAATGTTCTTGTGAACCTTTCTACTCTTCAGAAGCTCGATTTTACGGGTCACTATTCCTGCTTCAGATTACTTACCGCACAACTGCTATATGGCCGCTCTTTCAAAGGAAATGTACCAATTCTAATTAGCCATCAACAGCAATGTGCATACTTACATATTCTTATAATTGTCAAGCATACTATTTTTGGTGAGGGGTCAACGTTCATATTTTGTAGTTGATTGAACTTGCAATCTGCAATAACAAGCTCGGGTGAAGACTTGTGGCATGCTTTAATCATAGACTATAACTCTATCAATGAAACCTTCATTTTGCTCAGTTTGAAACGAGCACAGTGTGGATATGACTGAAGGGCAAAATACATGTAACTTCACAAACAAAAAACAAGCATGTCTATTGTGTGGCAAGTGGTAAGCAATCTCAAACTAATATCATTCGAAAAGAAGCATGTAGTAATTGTTTATTATCTTTTCAAAATATTATTTCAGTTCGGGTTTTACTTGAGATTTCATTGTGTTTGTTATTTGTTTTCTCATTATTCCTATATTGTGATTTTTACAAGGGTGGTTCAGTTGATTTTTCTGTTCTCAAGTCATATGGCGGTCCTGATGTCTCTACTACTTTGCTTGAACAGAAGCCATTTATCATAATTAATACTCCCCACTAAAGTTGTACTAAATCAAACACATTTATTTTGGGATGGAGGGACTATATCTATCATTTCGGGCTATTTATATGTGTCTCTTACCGCTATTCTTGTGAAAGTTCTGAGGTGTTCCACTCCAGTACTAAGAAAATACAACACAGATATTGCCTGTGGTCATAATCTTCTGGTAATTTTTCTATATTGTTCGGAGCGTCTTCTCCGTCTTAAATTTTCTTCTGGATCTGTCTTGATCATTTTGGTGCAATAGTTTTAAATTTGATATCTTGATGACATGGCTCGATTTGTGATGTTACTTGGGGGATAAATAAAGATATAAGGCCATCTGCAGTTTCTCCAGGACCAATGTGTGCTGAAGGTTAAGCTTATATTTGTGCTCTGCAGGCGGCAGTCCTAGGGAGCAGCTTCTCGCATGAGAGGAGACAATAGTGAGTTGGTGACCCGGCACTCGGTTGTGGCTTGACAGACCGAGCTGCAGTAGCGCAAGATCAACAACACGGTTTGCGAGACGCCAGTGCAGAGAGGGCCTGTCAAAGAAAAATGCTTGCAACTTTCTAAATTTCGATCAGGCTATACTGGATGTTTCATGGAGGATAACTAAAATAAACATAGTCCATTATGTGTTAGCCATGTTTGTCTGAAAAACGTTGTTAGCCATTGAATGTGAAGGGTGACTTTTAAGCACAAAATTACATTAATATATCCCAATAAATAATATCTATTCAAGAGGAAGATTTCTTCCTCTATCGCTCCTTTGCATTCTTCCTCCTCTACATTTGTTCCCATTACATGCAAGACGTGTACAAGATGTGTGTGGTGCGCAATGCAGAGTCGCGTCTTAGCCGGCGACCACACGTCGAGAAGCTGCCAGTCGTCACACTTTCTCCTAGCTGTCATCAGGAAGAAGCCCGCCTCGCTCGACACGAAGAAATGATGAAGGATAATTAATGGCATGAATGTGGTGTAATCTTAAATTAGAGTGTTAAACCTTGGGAGGTTTTCATAATCTTAAATCAGGAAGAAGCCCGCCTCGCTCGACACGAAGAAATGACGAAGGACATTTTCTTTCTTCCGTTGCAACACACGGGCATGTTTGCTAGTATATAAAATTTATGCAACTAAAATTATCAAAGTATTTTCTATTCAAAACATTAAAAGCAAAACGAGTTTTTATAAAGAATTTGTTTGTTAGAAACTTAATAGCAAAAAGAATTATCATAAAAAATTTGTTAGAAACTAAAATAACAAAATCTGTTTTTGAATATAATGATAAAACACGGTAATATTAAATAGCAGGAAAAAGAATCACTTAAAAATCTATTTTTATAGTAAACTAGTGATACACACAAATATAAAAAAACAAATTTAAAATATTCAAATTGGAAAACAAATGGCACTAACAGAAAGATTTTACTTTTTATTACGTAAAAGCAAAAAGAATCACTGAAAAACTAGTAAGTATTTTGCTGCAAGTAGAAACAAAAGAAAATAAATAAAACAAAAAAAACAAAAAAAAGTGCCACCTACTGGGCCACCATGGACTGAATATGACTAGAAACCCAACCATGGGCCAGGATTCAGGCCCACAACAGGCCCGGTAGGCCAACAAGCACACAGTGACAGTTTTAGGCCCTACAGTTGAGAGGAGCTCGAGAGGGCAACGGCAGTGGGGCTTGTAAACCACTCCGAGCACCTCTCAACTAACGAGGTGGGACTAAAGTTTTTGGCCGCGGGGCAGCACAAGGCCTTTGGTCCCGGTTGGTAGCACCGACCGGGACTAAAGGGGTGCATTGGTACTGGTATGTGGTACCAACCGGGACCAATGCTCCCCTTTAGTCCCGGTTGGTGCCACCAACCGGGACCAATGCCCCCCTTTAGGCCCGGTTGGTGCCACCAACCGAGACCAAAGGTCCTAGTTTCCCGCCCTTTGGGCTACTGAAACTAACCTTTGGTCCCGGTTGATGGCACCAACCGGGACTAAAGGGTGGCACCAACCCGACCTCGCCGTTGCCGCCCTCTGCCCCAACCTCGCCGTCGCCGCCCAGTGAGCCCTCCCTTCCCCCGCGCCGCCGCCCCTGCCTGCTATACTTGCCGCGCGCCGCCCCTGCTTGCCGCACGCCGCCGCCGTTGCCCCGGCCTGCTCTGCTTGCCGCGCACCGCCCGCCGCCATCTCGGCCTGCTCTCTGCTATTTTTTTCCATACATTTTTTTGTTCATTGGTGTATGTATATATGGATGTTGTATGTATATGTAATTGCAAATGTATGTATGATCCATGGATATATGGATGTATTGATGTATGATTTTTTTCATAGAATTGTTTCTGTGAATTTATGTATATGTTCATATATATGTGCATATTTAGAAAGAATGTGTTGCAAAAGTTACATTTAAGGTTAGTTGATTTAGTGCATTTTAGGTTATTAGTTGTACTGTTAGTGCATTTTAGGTTAGTAGATTTTAGGTTAGTGGAGAGGAAAAAAGGAAAAAAAAAGGAAAAATAAGAAAAGAGGAAGAAGGAAGAAGAAGAAAAAGGAGAGGAAAAAGGAAAATATGATGTTTTTATTGTTCATAGATGATCAATCATATTTGTTCATATGTATGCAACCGAAGTCGTTGTTGTTAGCTGTACTGTTTAGGGTTAGGGTCGTCGAGGGGTCGGATATTCATGAGAGAGGCCCTCCGGAAATCGTGGTCGTTAGTTGTACTATTTAGGGTTAGCACTTCGACATGAGGGGGGACGTCGATCAACGCCCCCCCCCCCCCGTCCTCTCGCCCGACCAAACTCTCGAGTCCACCCAAACCGGCCGGAAAATATAGAATAAGAAGGAATAGAGGAGAAGAAGAAAAAATAGAATAATAAAAAAAGGAGAAGAAGAAAGAATAGAGGACAGGGTGTCCTCTATTCCTTCTTCTTCTCCTATTTTTTTGGTTCTTCTATTTTTTTTTCTTCTCCTCTATTCCTTTCTTCTTCTCCTCTTTTTTTTTCTTGTCGGGAACGAGGGTGTCGAGGATCGCCGAGCGGTCGAGGGTCGGGAACTAGGGTAGAAGTTCGAGGGTCGCCGAGGGGTCGTGCGTCATCGAGGGGTCGAGGGTAGAGGGTCGAGGATCGTCGAGGGGTCGAGGGTCATCGAGGAGTCGAGAGTCGAGGGTCGAGGATCGCCGAGGGGTCGAGAGGGGGCCGTCGATCAACCCCCTCTCGCTCGACCAACTCTCGAGGACACCCAAACCCTCGGAAAACACGTTGTCGGTCTCCTACCCCCTCCCGCCCCTACCCGACAAACTCTCTCGAGATTTATAAGAGATTTGTCAAGAATGCCCCACTATGGATGTGCACAATTAAGTTGATCCATATTTTTTCTTGATCTCGTCTACCATTCTATATGGGCACGTTCTCTTGTGTCAAAGTATTGAAGAAATCCATGGTTTCATAATTATCCGGAAGTAACAGTTGCATGATGGTATGAACCTATCCAAAATTATTTTGGAACGGAATCCTGATAGGATAACTCGCTTTTTGGTACGAAGTTCAACAAAGGCCTTCCAGATAGCGATATTCAAAAGGCTCTTGCTGAACTTCATACGAAAAAGCGAATTATCCTATCAGGACTCCGTTCCAATATTATTTTGGAGAGCTACATACCATCATGTGCCTATTACTTCTGACTAATGATGAAGCCATGGTTTTCTTGAATCCTTTGACACTAGACAACATGACATATAGACGGGTAGATGAGATCAGGAAAAATAGGGACCATTTTCTGCACATCCAGAATGGCATTATTTTGTTAAATCCCTTGTCGGTCCGGACGTCGGACATTCATGAGAGAGGCGGTCCGGCCCAAACCCAAGAAGAGTTGCCGAGGCCACCCCAAACCCTAGAAGCGTCGAGGCCACCCCAAACCCTAGAAGTGTTGTCGAGTCCACCCAAATTTACCAAGTTAAAAGAGCTAGCGTTGTCGTCGAGGCCACCTCAAACCATAGAAGCATTCTCTTCGCGGCCACTAATTAATATTCCTTGTTGTGATTAGCTAGCTAGGTCTATGTTTGCCGCTAATATATCCATCTGTCATGTTTGTATATTAATTGTTATGTTGTAATATTTGCAGAAACTATGGAGCACCGAGACGAGGAAACATAACTGTTGTTGCGGGATATAATCAATGGCGGAGGTAATTTATTGTCGTTTCTCAACGATAATGATGGTATGGCAGGAGAGAGTGAAGGCTCCAGTGATCGAACAATGGAGGATGAAGGACATGATATCCGTGATGACAGCTCCGATGACGGAATGGAGGAGGGAGGTGTTGCAAAGTCCGGCGAGGTATATGTATTAATTAAGCCTGTGGTGACTAGCTAATTGATGCATTAATTGTTTTGGTATGTACATATATTTACTCTCTTCTTTCTTCTTTTATAGCCCTCCGGATCGAGCCAAACTTCGGTAACGAGACGAGGGCCGAAGAAAAGGTTGCGCCCGGATGAAAAGTTCACGATCGCACATATCACGAACGATGGCACGATTGAACCCAGCCCGGACCAAGGAAGCATTTTCTGCTCAGTGTGGCACTATTGTTAGGGACATGATCCCGATCAGCATCAAACTATGGAATGACCCTAAGAACGTTGACCCTCAAGTTCCTTATGTCACTGATAGACAAAAAGATGATCTTTGGACAGCTCTGAAGGCAAATTTCACCCTACCGCCAGAGGAGGATCCAGAGAAGCCAGTTATAGAGCCATTTGTCAAGGCTCAAGCTCTTAAGAAGATGGCAGCTCTATTCATGAGGTGGAAGAATGAGTTGAAAGCAAAGTTTGTCGACAAAGGGAAGACTCCAGTCTTCATCGACCGATTTGAGAAGATAAGAGATCACTGATCCGCATTTGTGGCCTACAAGGAATCGGACAGGACTAAGAAGATGTCAGAAACAAACAAGAAGAATGCTGCAAATAAGCTGTATCACCATCGCACGGGGTCAGGTGGCTACATCAAAGCCCGGCCATTGTGGGACAAGGCTGAGCAAGACTTGGTTGCTAAAGGGGTCGAACCTGAGACATTGAACTGGCCATACCGCTCAAGAACATGGTTCTTTGGGGTTGGGCGAACCTTGGACCCTCAAACAGGGAGGTGCCATTGGACGAAGGAGCAACTTGAAATACCCGTCAAGAAGCTTCAGATGTGTATCGCCGCAGCGCAGGAAGGGACGTTCGTTCCCGACAGAGAGAATGACGAGCTCATCGAGGCCCTGGGAATCCGGAGCACCCTGAACGAACACGAGGCACGCCAGGCTCCGTTCCATGGAAGGTTGGGTTTCCCGACACAGGCGGTTAAAAAACCAAGGATAGGAAGAGGAAACTAGAGCAGACCGAACTGTAGAAGCTGGATGCAAGGGTAGAATAACTAGAGGAACAAGCAGCTGACAGCCATCTCAGCGGAGAAGCGGCGTTGCTTCCACCGAGCTCCTTCAACAGCCTGACTTCACGGCTCCTAGCTACCCCGTGGATGGTATCACGGAGGCTCCACATTGCCAGCTTATGACGCAATGGCAGCAATGCAAAGTCAAGGCGGTTGTCAGCTCTGTTGCACCTCCTCAACCCGACACAACTTTTCACTGCCGTCCGATTCCACAAGGCTATGCTGTTGTGATGGTGGATGAAGTAACGGAGGGATTTGAGGAGCTCGAGCTTGACCACCCTACAGGTGAAGGGAATAGTGATGTCTACACATGCTTCTATTCTTGTAGACTATGTTGGGCCTCCAAGCGCAGAGGTTTGTAGGACAGCAGCAATTTCCCTCAAGTGAATGACCTAAGGTTTATCGAACTCAGGAAAGTAGAGGTCGAAGATGGTCTCTCTCAAGCAACCCTGCAACTAAGATACAAGAAGTCTCTTGTGTCCCCAACACAGCTAATACAACTAGGAGTTGTATTGGTGCACTAGTTCGGCGAAGAGATGGTAAAATATGGATGATAGGAGTGGCAAAGCAAAGTAATATAAATCTGTAATAAAAAGTGCAGCAAGCAAACAAGTGGTAAACGTGAGCACAAATGGTATTGCAATGGTGGAAACAAGGCCTAGGCTTCATACTTTCACTAGTGGCAACTCCCAACAACATTAACATAATCGAATCACATGATATTTCCCATAATGGAGACACACTTGTTGGGGAACGTAGTATTTTAAAATTTTCCTACGATCACGCAAGATCAATCTACCAGATGCATAGCAACGAGAGGGAAGAGTGTGTCTACGTACCCTCATAGACCGGAAGCGGAAGCGTCAAGTGACGCGGTTGATGTAGTCGAACTTTTTCGCGATCCAACCGATCAAGCACCGAACGTACGGCACCTCCGCGTTCAGCACACGTACAGCTTGATGACGTCCCACGAGCTCTTGATCCAGCTGAGCTTCACGGGAGAGTTTCGTCAGCACGACGGCGTGGTGACGGATATGATGTATCTACCGGCACAGGGCTTCACCTAAGCACTGCGACGATATGACCGAGGTGTGTTTCTGTGGAGGGGGGGCACCGCACACGGCTAGAACAATTCAACTTGTGTGTCTTTGGGTGCCCCCCTGCCCCGTATATAAAAGAGCAATGGGGGGAGGCCGGCCGGCCCTCTATGGTGCGGCTAGGGCTGCAATCCTACTAGGAATAGGATTGCAATCCTATTCCTAGTAGGAACTACCAAACAAGGAAGATGGGGGAAGGAAAGAGAGGGGGAGGGAGAGGGAAAGAGGGGCCGCGCCCCCGTCCCCTTGTCCTATTCGGACTCCTCCTAGGGACGGGGCGTGCCACCTCCTGGCTGCTGCCCTCTCTCTCCCCTATGGCCCACCAGGGCCCATCATTCCCCCGGGGGGTTCCGGTAACCCCCCCCCCCTGGCACTCCGGTAAATTCCGAAACTTTCCAGAACACTTCCGGTGTCCGAATATAGTCGTACAATATATCAATCTTTATGTCTCGGACATTCCGAGACTCCTCGTCTTGTCCGTGATCTCATCCGGTACTCCGAACTACCTTCGGTACATCAAAACTCATAAACTCATAATACCGATCGTCATCAAACGTTAAGCGTGCAGACCCTACGGGTTCGAGAACTATGTAGACATGACCGAGACTCATCTCCGGTCAATAACCAATAGCGGAACCTGGATGCTCATATTGGCTCCTACATATTCTACGAAGATCTTTATCGGTCAAACCGCACAACAACATACGTTGTTCCTTTTGTCATCGGTATGTTACTTGCCCGAGATTCGATCGTCGGTATCTCTATACCTAGTTCAATCTCATTACCGGCAAGTCTCTTTACTCGTTCCGTAACACATCATCTCGTGACTAACTCATTAGTATTTTGCTTGCAAGGCTTATTGTGATGTGTGTTACCGAGAGGGCCCAAAGATAGCTCTCCGACATTCGGAGTGACAAATCCTACTCTTGATCTATGCCAACACCACGAATACTTTCGGAGACACTGGTAGAGCATCTTTATGATCACCCAGTTACGTTGTGACGTGTGATAGCACACAAGGTGTTCCTACGGTATTCGGGAGTTGCATAATCTCATAGTCATAGGAACATGTATAAGTCATGAAGAAAGCAATAGCAGTAAAACTAAACGATCATAGTGCTATGCTAACGGATGGGTCTAGTCCATCACATCATTCTCCTAATGATGTGATCCCGTTGATCAAATGACAACTCATGTCTATGTCTAGGAAACATAGCCATCTTTGATCAATGAGCTAGTCTAGTAGAGGCATACTAGGGACATACTGTTTTGTCTATGTATTCACACATGTACTAAGTTTCCGGTTAATACAATTCTAGCATGAATAAAAGACATTTATCATGATATAAGGAAATACAAATAACATCTTTATTATTGCCTCTAGGGCATATTTCCTTCAGCACTCGGAGGTCATTCCTTTGTGGTCAAGAGAGGACGAGAATTATGTAGGGCTACAAAAGCACACCTCTAACTTCGTAGTTCTCAATCTATGGATTTCCCAATGTCACTGCGGCCATCCAAAGAGAGTACCACAATCACCACAACATATCTCAAGGATAGTCAAAGACAAGCACCAAGAGACTCTTAATCTTCAATCAACACACAAAAGAGGAAATCACCCATGAAAATATTCTTCTAATCCATGTCCAATAGACCGCTGTCACCTTGGTCTCGGGGATTATACTAGATAAAGACAAGTGAGTACATCAATCCAATACATAGAGGAAGGGGAAATATCATGGGATCACCCTAGATTAACATAGCCTATGATCACAACGAAGACCACATCATGGGAGAGAGAATTGACCATGTAGCTACTGGTAGAAACCTCAGCCCCGAGGAGGAACTACTCCCGCATCATGGAGGGAGGAAGCAACGTCGATGGAGATGAATCCGGGGGCACTTCCCCGTCCCGACAGGATGCCGGCACAGGAATTCTGGTCCCCCGAAACATGGTGGCGATGGCGGCGGAGATCGGAATAGCTTCTGGAGAAAAGGGTTCTGGAATCAGGGTTTCCGCGACGGGTGGTAAATATATGCCAAAGGGGGTCACCAGAGGCGGAGAGGGGGGCCCAGGCGCCCCCCCCGGCGCGGCCAGGGGTGGGGCCGCGTGGGCTGCCCCTGGCTCCCCTCTGGCCCCACTTCTGGCGCGTGGAAGCTTCTGGAGCGCTGATTTTTTATATATTTTTTCCGGAATTTTTCTGGCAATTTAAGTAATGGGAAAACCTAAAATACAAAAACAGCATAAAACAGAAACTGGCACTGGGGTGCACTGAGTTAATAGGTTAGTCCAAATATGATCAAAAGTGTATGAAAGTGTATAAAAAGCATAGCAATATCACCCAAAACATGCATGGAGCAAGCAGAATTTATAGATACGTTTGGGACGTATCAACATCCCAAAGCTTAATTCCTGCTCGTCCTCGAGTAGGTAAATGATAACAAGCATAATTTCTGTGGTGACATGCAACCAAAGACTCTTTTACAATCACATGACAAATGCTTATTGAGATAATGAATCTTTAGTAATTAAGTTGCCTCATGAGAATATCACAAAGAACTGAAAGTTTACAATATGATACTGAAACACCCAATAGATTTGTAGTGAGCATGGTGTGCAAACATGACAAAGTGATACCTCGCTTGCCCCCTTTAGTGAAGCAAAACATAAATGCAGGAGCACCTCCGAAGTTTAAGTGACGACTAGATACAATGATGTCAGAATAAGAGATATCTCAATCATGCAGAAGACAATGGTACTTTGGGACAATGCACATTACACTCAGAATGACAATCATGCTCTCAATAGTTGGTGCTTTGAAGAAAGAAGGTGGAGACTCTCGAACCGTGGATTTTGATGGAAAGGTCGAAAACCCATGGTTGGAAGCAAAGACTAAACATGTACCAGAGCTCTTGGTTTTGAAAACAGAGGTAAAAATGATCTTTGGGAGGTGCATAATTCGTCAACGAATGCTAGTAGATAACTCAATTACTTCTCGAGCTGGACAAGTTTCGAGGAACGGCTCCCGCACGGGGACGATCACATCCCCTTAATCTCCTTTGTTTATCACTGCCAAAAGTTTTCTGATTTCTCATGAACAAAGCGTGAAGGAGGGTTTGTTTGTTGTATTCTCTTTTATGAGCCGGGCGCACTCATGCCAGTTCCTTCTCGTATTAGGGGTTTGCAGATTAGACATGCAATCCCGGGGGTAAAACTTGTCCAACTTAAAAATATCATGAATTAACTACTACTTCCTCATGAGCTGAAACAGAGGCACAAAAGAGAAATGCTTTTGAATAATTTTGAGATGGTACAAGAAAGTCTTCGTTAGGAATGGCAAGTAAATACCATATATAGGAAGGTATGGTGGAATCATATGGCATAACTAGTTTCAAGGATTTTGGATGCACAAGCAGTCAGTCCGCTTAGTACAGGTGAAGGCTAGCAAAAGACTGGGAGCGACCAACTAAGAGAGCAATGACGGCCATAATCATGCAGAGCGACAAAGCAACATTGAGTCGGGCATGGAAGTTATATCACTACTCAGAAATTAAAGATCATCAAGGCTTGATAGACTTTCTTTACTTCTCTTCTTCAATCATAGGCCTTTCACAAGGTCTATCCACTCCACAAAAATTAACATGCTTATATAAAACTTCATTTTTAGGAATTGGATCATGCATGTTGCAATCATCATGAACAATTTCATTTTCTTTGCAAATCTCTTTAAAAGGTTCATGATGCTTGATCCAATCCTCCTTAGGCATATTAAGATGTGAACCAAAAGATTTGAGGAAATCAACAAGGAGTTGAGAATCAAGCCCAAACTTAGCACTAAACTTATTAAAACTTGTAGTTTCAACAAAGGACTTAATGCAATCATACTCATAAATTATACCTGACTCTTTACCTTTGTCGATCTCCCAATTTTCAGTGTTGCGTTGAATTCTTTCAAGGAGTTCCTGTCAGGGATATGGTTAATAGGTATAAACCGGATATTGTAAACCGGCTTAACTATATCGTACTTAATTTATTATTAGTAGAGATCACGGCCCATAAGATTTCAGGGCCCATGTATAGAAATACGGTTTGTCAACCGCCAGAGAGATGTAACTTGAGAAATAAGAAAGGGAGAGCAGAGACCGAGGCGGACACGATTATGAGCCGGCCTCGGGACTCTGTAAACCGGACCAGGCGTCACCTCTATATAAAGGGACGACCCGGCACCGGTTCAAGGACAAGCAACAATCAATCCGTCGAGACACAGGCAAGCGATTCCGCTCCCTGTAATCCGACGCCCAAATAATCCCAAACCAACTAGACGTAGGCTTTTACCTTCTCGAAGGGGCCGAACTAGTATAAAACCCTTTGTGTCCTTTTGTGCGCCATGAACCCTTTCAAGCTAACCCGTGCGATGGTTCCATCATCAAGTCCGTTAAACCGGACATCTGCCGTGTTAATTCCACGACAGTTGGCGCCCACCGTGGGTTTGAAATTTTGGGTTCCCTGAACAAGTTGGTATCAATCCACGTTCAAATGATGGCCCGGCCCCTGAGGACAGTGGTATCGCCCACACACCTCTTGAATGGCTATGTTTTGAAATTTTGGGTTCCCTGAACAAAGTTGGTATCAATCCACGTTCAAATGATGGCCCGGCCCCTGAGGACAGTGGTATCGCCCACACACCTCTTGAATGGCTATGTTTGAAATTTTGGGTTCCCTGAACAAGTTGGTATCAATCCACGTTCAAATGATGGCCCGGCCCCTGAGGACAGTGGTATCGCCCACACACCTCTTGAATGGCTATGTGTTGAAATTTTGAATTCCCTGAACAAGTTGGTATCAATCCACGTTCAGATGATGACCCGGCTCTCTGAACAGTGTTTGAGCCTGGCAGCTCTTTGAAAAAGCCTCGGTTGCATAGTTTGATTTGCAATAAATATGTGTTTTTTGATGATTTCTGTGTTTCATAACCTTTCTAACGAAGGGGAACAGCTCTAGAAGTTGACTGTATATCTATTATTATAAGTCCGGATCATGAACATCAGAGGAGGTTAAACCGGCGTTCATCGTAACCCGGTTCGGCTTCATGATGAACTGACAATTGGAAGGACGAGGTAAGATACAAGTTACAAATTGCTGAACCAAGAAAAGAAAAATTCATGACCAAGTTAAGACTGAAGAGTTCCACGGGCGTGTTAAGGTAGTTTTAAACATCTTGCCGGTTTAAGGTATTTCGGTTACATACAATTAAGGTATCAAAGTTATTTATCAAAGGTATGCCTGTTTATCATATCAAGAGAGCAAGCTAATCCGTCCAGTGGTCACACCACTAGGACATATTTTTCATCTTTTTTATGAACAGGGCAAGAGATCCGCATCAATCAACAAGTGGGCGAAAGAATACTTTATAAAACGACCAAAAGCCGGATCACAGTGCATTAAAATTTCAGCTAAAGCCTATTACAAGGCATGAAAGCCAAATAGCCGGAAGCATTGTTTAGGGAATAGCAATTGTGATTACAGCAATAAATATTCAAGATTCCGTTCCTCCTTGCCGGGATGACTGGCCACCATCTGGTTCCGGAACATCTTCTTCCTCGTGAAGCGGCGGGAAATCTGGTGCACGCCAATCAATCTTGGCCAAGGCACGGAAATACACTTCATCGTTGATCAACTCAGCAGGATCAATATCAGGAGCATAAGT
>LR738714.1:335303105-335409796 GCA_902687465.1 Secale cereale
GGTTAGCACTTCGGCCGGATCAATGTCTGGAACCCAAGCTTTAGCCCTTGTCAGGGCCAGAAGAGCACCTCCTCGGGCAGCTGATTTCTTCACCTCTTCAAGACGAGTTGGTAGAATTGACAAGCTGTTCAAAGTAGCCTTGATGGTTGAAGGAGCCGGTTTACCGAAGGAGGTAGCGCTGATAATCCTTTGCGCCCCAGAGTATAGTTGCTCCACCAAAGTGTAGCAGGCCTTCAGTTTCTTCCGTACGTCATCCCCAAGATGGGAGACGCGGCGTCCTACATACAACGAGAAAAGTTAAACCGGTATAAAACACAGTTTGCAGAGATAACAGAAAAGAATTCAGATTATGCTTACCAAAGATAGCAGAAATCATCAAATCAACTTGGCGTTTTAAACCGGCCAATTCTTCAGTAACCGGGTTAAGAGCTCCTTCGGCATCTTGAACACGTTTTTCAAGATCCTTTCTCTGGACTTCAAAAGCAGTCCGTTCTTCATCAAAGAATTTCTTCAAATCCTCGGCAGTTTTCAAACTGACTTGAAGTTCTTTCTTCGCCTTTGAAGCGGCTGCCTCAGTCTCTATAAGCCGGCTTCGAAGCTCACTGTTTTCCACAGCATTCCGGTTCAGCTCAGCCTGTAGACAAAAGTTCAAAGGTAAGATTAGAAATTACGAGTCTCAAGCATACAAGCAAGTTGTATACTTGACACTTGGGGGCTAATGGCAGTTGAAGCAAAACATCAGAGATAATTTTTACAAGTCTCAAGCAGACAACCAAGTTGTATACTTGACACTTGGGGGCTAATGGCAGTTGAAGCAAAACATCAGAGACAATTTCTACAAGTATCAACTACATAACCAAGTTATCTACTTGATACTTGGGGGCTAATGTACGGATCAGCAGTTAAAAACTACAAAGTTCCGGATTACCTTCAATGAAGAAGATAAACCGGAACTTGGGGGCTGCTAGAAGATAAAGATGCGTCAAAATAAAACAAAGTCAGAACAGGAACACTTACTTCGTATTTCTCTCTCATCATATTTACTAAGCTGGCTTCAAAATCCCGGCTACTGTGGAGCCGGCTCAAATATCCGGAATAAATGTCTTGAGCACTCATGCTCGAAAGACTGGATAAGTCTGTACTCCACTTCCCCTTTTCCTGAGTTACTTTCTCCGCTTTAGCAGTATGCTTTGCTAAAACGGTGGGTTTGGCTGGTGCAACATAAGCAGCACCAGTAACCACAACGTCAGGAGAAGTAGGTGCATTGGGAGGTGTGACTTCAGCTTGGGCCGGATCAGGAGATCCCGGATTAACTTGAGGAGAGCTAACCCGGGCCGGACTTGGTGGATATTGGGCAGCATCAGTGGCAGGAATATCAAGGACAGGTTCTTGAACCGGAGTGACAGGAGTATCTTCAGGAGGGACAGTTGTTGACGGTTCAATTACTGGTTCATCAGTAGAAGGGTCGGCGACAGGCTTCTTACCCTTAGCTCTTTTGCTTGGTTTTGGTTTGCTGGAAAAACAAGCAAAGATAAGTCAGCATTATAAAGAAAAAGAAGGTTATAAACCGGAAAAAGTAAAGAGAATTACCCTGGGACAGTCTTCAAAGGTGGAAGCTGTGTCGCCGTTGATTCGCCAGATGAAGACAGCGGAGTTTCCTGATAATCAGGATCAGTCGGTTTAAGTGGTTTTCTGATAAGACCGGCCTTGGGGTGAAGAAGAGTTGGAGAGAGCATCACCTCAGCGCAGCGCTTTCGAACCGAAGTTAGCGAAATCCCAGAGGATTCCACTGCCAAGCCGCTATGGCGAGTGGTCCGGCGCGAGGCTTCGTGCTGTTGTTTCTTCAAATCAAAATTGGGATCCAACTTAGCATAAGGATGAGAAAATTGATACTTTCTAACAGTCCGACGGATCTTTTGAGGAGGGGGTTCTGAATCGGAAGAAATAAGGGTTACCTCAATCTCCGCCGGGTTATCACCTTCGAGTGGATCCTGTGAAAAGGGCATCATTAGAGATATGAACAAGTATATAAAGGCAAATGTAAACCGGAGTAAAGCGTACCTCGGAGTCCGGATCATCATCTTCAGAAGGAGAACCGGCATCAACAACGGCTTTCCTTTTCTTATTTGCAGGAGTCTTTCGGCGAGTTTGCTTTGCAGGTTTTTCTTGAGGTTTCCTCCTCCAGAAAGGATCATCAGCCTAAATGAAAAAAGGGAAGGCAAGTAAAAGACGGTTCAAAGAGGACGGTTTATAAAGTACAAGTTAAAGACATTTACCTCAGGCTGCTTGTTTTTCTTGAAGTATGGGGCCAAGCCAACCTTGGTGCAGTCTGTTAGAGCAGGATTAACAATCTTCTTGGCCGATTCAACTACTTCCGATTCAGACAACTTATCCTTAGAAAATCTCTGAGGGTCATCCGATTTACCGGAGTAATTGCACATCAAATCAGGGCGCCGGCTTAAGGGAACGATACTCCATGATAACCAGCAGCGAAGAAAATCTGTGCCAATCAGGCCGTTTGCTATGAAGGCCCTCAGCTTAGAGAGTTGAGGAGAAAATGGGATCCGTTCAGCAGCGCTTAATCGTTGCGGCAAGGGGTGATTTGCCGGGATACGAGTTTCACGATAACCCGGCAAAGGGTTTTCACCTTCAGGAGATGTGTCTATGCAGTAAAACCAGGACTTGTTCCAGTCCTTTGGATGAGTGTGCAAGGAGGCGTGAGGGAAAACTACATCCCTCCTCTTCTGAATACTGATACCACCAAGCTCTTGGTGAGGCCCGCTGGTGAACTCAGTACGCCGGTTTGCGTGGAAGAAATCCCGAAAAAGATCAACTGAAGGCTCTTCTTGCAGATAAGCTTCAGAGAAAACTTGGAAATCACAAATATTGGAAACGGAGTTCGGTCCGATATCCTGCGGATGCAGCTGGAAGGTGGCAAGGACGTCTCGGAAAAATTTTGAACCGGGGGGAGAGAAACCCCTGGAGATGTGATCCAGAAATACAATCACTTCCCCGGACCTAGGAGCGGGAGGACACTCATTACCCGGAGCGCGCCATTTCAGTTCAGCCTGAGGACCTAACGTACCAATGCTTGATAGTTTGACTAAGTCCTCTTCAGTTACAACAGAACGAACCCAGTCGCACGAAACATATTGCTTGGCCATTTGAGCAAAGTACTGAAGAAGAGAAAAGTGCAAAGACGGATTATGAAAGAGTAATGATCCGGAATATGATCATGATATGCAATGGTTAAAATGGAGAATTGTTTGGCAAGGTTAAACCGGTAATTATGAAACAGAGTTTTATCATTTCCGGTTTAAATGGCAGTTGAAGGGGAATCGTTTAAAGTTATTATATTAGGTTACATCATTTCCGGTTTATGACATGGTGATTTAAACTGGAGCATATTTAGTAGGTCTATTGAAGAGAAAAACAAGTTTTCAACGCGTTACTAAGGAAAAATAGATCTGAGCATACGGAGATAAAGAAACGAAAATTGCATGGAAAATCTACAGAGGTCCAATTTAGGGCAGATGAGTTCATAGGAGATGCATAAAAAGGAGATCTAAAGCAGGCAAACGGCGGAAGTAAAAACAACAAGATTTAAGGGGCAAAGTGTAACAGCTAAATATGCGGAACTAGTGCAGAAGGTTCTAATGGTGGAGCTCTAATGGCGGAGTTCTAAAAAGCAGAAGCTCTAATGATGGGACGGATAAAACTACATGGTTATTATGGTGAGATCTAATCTGGTGCTGAGTGAGAGACCTACAGATTAAGGCCTAAAGATTGCAAGGTTTTTATGTACTAAGATCTACGAAGGGACAAGAGCTTCATCGAAAGCACTAATGGCGGAAGAACGCGGGCGAAACAATGGTGGACACAGATCTACCGAGAGGTGAATGAACGTACCAGGGACAGTGAGAATCGGCGGCGGAGAAAATCTGGTCAAGGCTCAGGTTGATGCAGCGGCCGGTCGAAGGCTGAAGATCCTGCGGTCGTCGGTGCGTTCTTGAGCTCGAGCAGCAATGGAGATTTGCGGGTCAGAAAGCGGAAGGAGGAAGAAGAAGCGAGAAGGAAGAATGAGGAGGGGCGGCGCTATTTATAGACAGAGAGGCAGATATGAAACGACAGGTGCGGTAATCAAGGGAGAAAAATCGGATAAAGATCCGTTGAACGCCTCGATTCTCGGGATAACCATTAAAAACAAGCTACAGTACAGCTCGCGGCGATAAACGCGGAGCTGATGTCATTGTCAGACTTTAATGATTTTGGAAGATGACGTCAGAGCCGGTTTACAAAAAATGAAGACAGAAGAGAAGTTGCAGAAGACGATGGAGACTGATATGAACAAGTTCAAATCATTCTGGGGCCTAATGTCAGGGATATGGTTAATAGGTATAAACCGGATATTGTAAACCGGCTTAACTATATCGTACTTAATTTATTATTAGTAGAGATCACGGCCCATAAGATTTCAGGGCCCATGTATAGAAATACGGTTTGTCAACCGCCAGAGAGATGTAACTTGAGAAATAAGAAAGGGAGAGCAGAGACCGAGGCGGACACGATTATGAGCCGGCCTCGGGACTCTGTAAACCGGACCAGGCGTCACCTCTATATAAAGGGACGACCCGGCACCGGTTCAAGGACAAGCAACAATCAATCCGTCGAGACACAGGCAAGCGATTCCGCTCCCTGTAATCCGACGCCCAAATAATCCCAAACCAACTAGACGTAGGCTTTTACCTTCTCGAAGGGGCCGAACTAGTATAAAACCCTTTGTGTCCTTTTGTGCGCCATGAACCCTTTCAAGCTAACCCGTGCGATGGTTCCATCATCAAGTCCGTTAAACCGGACATCTGCCGTGTTAATTCCACGACAGTTCCCATTTAGCATCAATCTTTTCGTTTGTGAAAGAACCCATAGAGGAAGCAGCATAGAAATTAGTAATAATCATATCTTTGGGGAGCCCATGGTTAGGAAATTTTAGCATTAACTTTTTCAGTCACCCCCAAGCTTGAGCTATGCTCTCTCCGTCATGAGGATAGAAATTATAAACATAATTTCTATTCTCATGGACTTCATGAAGAGGATAAAACTTGGAGTAAAAGAGAGACTGGATGTCTTCCCAATCCAGCAGGTGAGAGTCATCTAGTAGCCTATACCATTCCAATGCTTTTCCTTTCAGTGACAAGGCAAATAATTTCCTCATGACTCCATCTCTTGTCAAACATGAAATCTTAAACAACTCACAAAGTTCTGTAAGTTTCACCAAATGAATACTAGGATTGACTGTCCCATCATAACAATCATTCCTAATTATTTCAATTATCCCAAGTGGTGTTTGGAACGGGATACATTCAGTAGGTGGAGGAGACTTCTCTAGCACGGGTGTGGTAAAGCGGCCTTCCCCAAGCAACGAACTAAGAGTGAGGTTTTCCATAAACATAACTAGTGAAACTAAAAACAAGAAATGAAAAGATTTAATTGCAAGATCTAGAGAAGGTACCTTCACTTACCTCACTTCCCCGGCAACGGCGCCAGAAATAGCTTGATGTCTACACATGCCTATTCTTGTAGACTATGTTGGGCCTCCAAGCGCAGAGGTTTGTAGGACAGCAGCAATTTCCCTCAAGTGGATGACCTAAGGTTTATCGAACTCAGGGAAGTAGAGGTCGAAGATTGTCTCTCTCAAGCAACCCTGCAACTAAGATACAAGAAGTCTCTTGTGTCCCCAACACACCTAATACAACTAGGAGTTGTATAGGTGCACTAGTTCGGCGAAGAGATGGCAAAATATGGATGATAGGAGTGGCAAAGCAAAGTAATATAAATCTGTAATAAAAAGTGCAGCAAGCAAACAAGTGGTAAACGTGAGCACAAATGGTATTGCAATGGTGGAAACAAGGACTAGGCTTCATACTTTCACTAGTGGCAACTCCCAACAACATTAACATAATCGAATCACATGATATTTCCCATAATGGAGACGCACTCGGAGGTCATTCCTTTGTGGTCAAGAGAGGACAAGAATTATGTAGGCTACAAAAGCACACCTCTAAGTTCGTAGTTCTCAATCTATGGATTTCCCAATGTCACCGCGGCCATCCAAAGAGAGTACCACAATCACCACAACATATCTCAAGGATAGTCAAAGTCAAGCACCAAGAGACTCTCAATCTTCAATCAACACACAAAAGAGGAAATCACCCATGAAACTATTCTTCTAATCCATGTCCAATAAACCGCTGTCACCTTGGTCTCGGGGATTATACTAGATAAAGACAAGTGAGTACATCAATCCAATACATAGAGGAAGGGGAAATATCATGGGATCATCCTAGATTAACATAGCCTGTGATCACAATGAAGATCACATCATGGGAGAGAGAATTGACCACGTAGCTACTGGTAGAAACCTCAGCCCCGAGGAGGAACTACTCTCGCTTCATGGAGGGAGGAAGCAACATCGATGGAGATGAATCCGGGGGCACTTCCCCGTCCCGGCAGGATGCCGGCACAGGAATTCTGGTCCCCCGAAACTTGGTGGCGATGGCGGCGGAGATCGGAATAGCTTCTGGAGAAAAGGGTTCTCGAATCAGGGTTTCCGCGATGGGTGGTAAATATATGCCAAAGGGGGTCACCAGAGGCGGAGAGGGGGGCCCAGGCGCCCCCCCGGCGCGGCCAGGGGTGGGGCCGCGTGGGCTGGCCGCCTGGGCTGCCCCTGGCTCCCCTCTGGCCCCACTTCTGGCGCGTGGAAGCTTCTGGAGCGTTGATTTTATATATATTTTTCCCGGAATTTTTCTGGCAATTTAAGTAATGGGAAAAACTGAAATACAAAAACAGCAGAAAACAGAAACTGGCACTGGGGTGCACTGAGTTAATAGGTTAGTCCAAATATGATCAAAAGTGTATGAAAGTGTATCAAAAGCATAGCAATATCACCCAAAACATGCATGGAGCAAGCAGAAATTATAGATACGTTTGGGACATATCAAATACTAAGATGGGTCTTGCTCTGAAGACTCCATGTCTACGGCGGAAGGAGCTCATCAAGCTTCCGAACTGGACGCCTCCGCCTCCTCCTCCTCCTCCTCCTCCGGCAAGTGATGCCACTCAGCCTCCTCCTCCTCCTCCTCCAGCGAGTGATCAGGGCACTCCGCCTCCTTCTCCGGCTGCTCTGGTGCGTGAGGGCAGCACTTCGCCTGCTCCGGCGCGTCTGAGCAGCCCGCCTCCTCCGCTGCCTCGTTAGCGGCGGAAGACAGGAGCTGCCGCTCCGGCTGCTCCGGCGCGTTGGAGCACTCCGGCTCCTTCTACTACTCGTCAGCAGCAAGGGAAGAGAGGCGCCGCCGCTCCGGCGTCTAGCAGTACAGCCAGACGTGGGAGGCAATACAGATTGGCTCCTTCTTTCAAGCCTCTAGAGAAGTTACCATACGAGATGAGCAAGGAGGAAAACCAGAAGATCTATCAAGCACAAGTGAAGGACTTCTTTGAAACACAAAGAGCTAAGAAACATCCACCTCCGGAGGAGAAGATAGATTCGGTTAAATCGAAGCGCAATTTCGATGCGCTGAAGTGACCATCACCGTGTCCGCCACAAACCAACTATGAGCGCATTATTGAAAAGACATATCTAGAAGCGAAGCAGTCGGGAAGTACTTGCAGTGATCGAAGGTTAGGATATCGAAGAAGTGGAAAAAAAAATCCCCAGCTCGGCGAACAAGCGAACCAATCGAGCCCCCCGCTCAAGGTGCCTAGCGGCATCATCGATAATCATCCAGGGATGGCGCCCGGTACCAATCTTGGAGATTACCTGGGCGATGATGTAGAGTTTGATATGTTAGAGGTGGACGAACACAAATACTGGTACGGGAAGCCTCTCATCAAACCTGGTGATCCTCCTCTAACAATGATGATGTGTAAATTCCATGACTGGTACATGGAAGTCTGCAAAAATTCTGGCAAGGACACTTTGATGCTGAGAGTTAAAGATGAGCACGACTGAGGGAGTCCTGGGTTCAGGGGTCCTCAAGCGTCCGGGTCGATGAAGCTCGGCCGTATTGATAGGCCGCGAAGATAGAAGCAGAAGATTCTCCCCCGTATTCGGTCAGGAGTCCTATGTACGTAGAAAGGCAGGCATGATGTCCGGATGTAGCTATTACTTCCTCCCCAAGTCACCTTTGTAACCCTAGGCCCCCTCCGGCGTGTATATAAGCCGAAGGGTTTAGTCTGTAGAGGCTAACGACAGAATCATTACATCCACATAGGCTAGGCTTTAGGGTTTAGCCATTACAATCTCGAGGTAGATCAACTCTTGTATCCCATATTCACCAAGATCAATCAAGCAGGAAGTAGGTTATTACCTCGATCGAGAGGGCCCGAACCTGGGTAAACATCATGTCCCCATTCTCCTGTTACCATCGGTCCTTAGACGCATAGCTTGGGCCCCCCTACCCGAGATCTGCCGGTTTTGACACCGACAACAGTGATTTTCATTGAGAGCTCCGCAATAAGCGATCGATGGCTCATCTCGTCATCAGCGACGAGATCACCCTTGGAAACAACTTGGCCATTGGCCAGGTTCTCCGGCTCGGCGGGTTCGCTGTATGCGCCCGCGTGGCCTCCGCACTTCCCGCGGTCGTCGAGCATCACCCTTATGTTGACTTTGGCCACTCCGATGATGCGACCTCGGCAGATTTCTCGCCCTTAAACAAGCTGCTGGATCGCATTGCCGTCCTGGGGCTTTCATCGCCAGGAGATCATATCGGACCTAAATCCGGTCAGGATGAGATCGATCCCATCCCGATCACTCATCTAGTGGCGGAAGTTGAGGACGGAGCCGAAGATACTACCCCTCTTGAGACGGAGACCGTCATAGTTCGGATCTCCGAACCCATTGAGCCGAACGCGCCCCTGTCGGGTGGCACTTTGTGTTTTTTGAGCTCTGGGATTGACGTCGGGCCCAGGGAATGATCAGATCCTGCTGAGCCCAGGTCGTCCACACCGGAGGTTGTTAAAACCCCGAATACCACGTTGGGTCATGACTTAGAATTACCAACACCCACCCACCCTCGGAAAAACTCTCCAAGCAAATCCGGATTCCCGGACATAAACGATCACACGAACATACAACACCAGCCCGAGGAGACGGTTAACCACTTTTGGGCCAGATTCCTGCTTGTCAAGAACAAGCTTGAGGACTAATGTGACGACGATGTGGTCCCCTTATTTCACCGCAACTGTACGGATGAGGGAGTTTTGAATGCCCTCAATTGACGTCGTGTTCTGAGTTTCACAGACCTGTCGCACTTAGTACGAAAGTATTGTGCAATGGAAAACACTTGGAAATCCTAGAATACACCTCTAGAACAGTCCATATTCGGACAACACACTGTTAAGGCTAAACAGACATACCCCAGTGATGTCTACTACACAACCTTCCTTTTTAGACGTTCTTGGGCCTCTAAGTGCAGAGGTTTGTAGGACAGTAGCAAATTTTCCTTAAGTGGATGACCTAAGGTTTATCAATCCGTGGGAGGCGTAGGATGAAGATGGTCTCTCTCAAGCAACCCTGCAACCAATTAACAAAGAGTCTCTTGTGTCCCCAACACACCCAATACGATGGTGAATTGTATAGGTGCACTAGTTCGGCGAAGAGATGGTGATACAAGTGCAATATGGATGGTAGATATAGGTTTTTGTAAACTGAAAATATAAAAACAGCAAGGTAGCAAGTGGTAAAAGTGAGCATAAACAGTGTTGCAATGATACGAAACAAGGCCTAGGGTTCATACTTTCACTAGTGGAAGTTCCCTCAACAATTATAACATAAACGGATCATATAAGTATGCCTCAACATGCAAGAAAGAGTCACTCCAAAGTCACTAATAGCGGAGAACAAACAAAGAGATTATGGTAGGGTATGAAACCACCTCAAAGTTATTCTTTCTGATCGATCTATTCAAGAGTCTGTAGTAAAATAACACGAGGCTATTCTTTCCGTTCAATCTGTCCTAGAGTTCGTACTAGAATAACACCTTACGATACAAATCAACCAAAACCCTAATGTCACCTAGATACTCCATTGTCACCTCAAGTATCTGTGGGTATGATTATATGATATGCATCACACAATCTGAGAAACATCAATTCAACCAACACATAGAACTTCAAAGAGTGCCCCAAAGTTTCTACCGAAGAGTCAAGACGAAAACGTGTGCCAACCCCTATGCATAGATTCCCAAGGTCACGGAACCCGCAAGTTTATCACCAAAACATACATCAAAATGAATCAATACAATACCCCATTGTCACCACAGGTATCCCACGCAAGACATACATCAAGTGTTCTCAAATCCTTAAAGACTCAATCTGATAAGATAACTTCAAAGGGAAAACTCAATCCATTACAAGAGAGTAGAGGGGGAGAAGCAACATAAGATCCAACTATAATAGCAAAGCTCGCGATACATCAAGATCGTGCCATCTCAAGAACACGAGAGAGAGAGAGAGATCAATCACATAGCTAGTGGTACATACCCTCAGCCCAGAGGGTGGACTACTCCCTCCTTGTCATGGAGATCGCCGGGATGATGAAGATAGCCAACGAAGAGGGATCCCCCCCCCCTCCGGCAGGGTGCCGGAACGGGTCTAGATTGGTTTTCGGTGGCAACAGAGGCTTTCGGCGGTGGAACTCCTGATCTAGGTTATTTTCCGGAGGTTTCTGTATATATAGGAGGTGTTGGAGTCGGGGCCAAGCAAAGGAGGTCTACAGGTTGTCCATGAGGCAGGGGGCACGCCCCCACCCCCGTGGGCAGCTTGTGGGTCTTCTCGTCCCCCTTTGGCACTCTATGGGCTTCTTCTGGTCCAAAAATGATCTCCGTTGAATTTCAGGTCAATTGGGCTCTGTTTGATATTCCTTTTCTGCGAAACCCTAAAACAGGAGAAAAACAGAAACTGGCACTGGGCTCTGGGTTAATAGGTTAGTCCCAAAAATCCTATAAAAGTGTATAATAAAGCCCATAAAACATCCTAGAAGGATAATATAATAGCATGGAACATTCAAAAATTATAGATACGTTGGAGGATTATCAGCATCCCCAAGCTTAATTCGTGCTCGTCCTCGAGTAGCTAAATGATAAAAACAGAATTTTTGATGTGGAATGCTAACCATCATAAATTTCAATGTAGTTCTCATTACTGTGGCATGAATGTTCAGATCCCAAAGATTCAAGATAAAAGTCTATATTGACATAAGAATAATAATACTTCAAGCATACTAACAAAGAAATTATGTCTTCTGAAAATATCATGGACAAAGAAAGTTATCCCTACAAAATAATATAGTCTGGCTATGCTCCCTCTTCATCACACAAAATATTCATATCATGCGCAACCCTGATTTCAGCAAAGTACTTGTTTTCATACTCAATTTTTCAAACCTTTCAACTTCCATGCAATACATGAGCGTGAGCCATGGATATAGCACTATGGGTGAAATAGAGTGGTGGTTGTGGAGAAGACAAAAAGGAGGAAGATAGTCTCACATCGACTAGGCGTATCAATGGGCTATGGAGATGCCCATCAATAGATATCAATGTGAGTGAGTAGGGATTGCCACGCAACGGATGCACTAGAGCTATAAGTGTATGAAAGCTCAACAAAAGAAACTAAGTGGGTGTGCATCCAACTTGCTTGCTCATGAAGACCTAGGGCATTTGAGGAAGCCCATCGTTGGAATATACAAGCCAAGTTCTATAATGTAAATTCCCAATAGTATATGAAAGTGACTAAACAAGAGACTCTCTATCATGAAGAACATGGTGCTACTTTGAAGCACAAGTGTGGAAAAAGATAGTAGCAATTGTCCCTTTTTTTCCTTTCTTTCTTTTTTCTTTTTTTGGGCCTTTTTTTTGCCTTTCTTTTCTCTTTTTTTTGGAGGGTCTTCCTTTATTTAGCCTTTCCTCACATGGGACAATGCTCTAATAATGATGATCATCACATTTTCATTAAATTATAACTCAATATTACAACTCGATACTCGAACAAAGTATGACTGATATGAATGCCTCCGGCGGTGTACCTGGATGTGCAATGAATCAAGAGTGACATGTATGAAAAATTATGCTTGGTGGCCTAGCCACAAATACGATGTCAGCTACATGATCATGCATGGCAACATGACAATATGAAGCGTGTCATATGAACGGAACGGTGGAAAGTTGCATGGCAATACATCTCGGAATGGCTATGGAAATGCCATGATAGGTAGGTATGGTGGGTGTTTTGAGGAAGATATATGGTGGTTGTTTTGAGGAAGGATATATAGTGGGTGTATGGTACTGGCGAAAGTTGCGCGATACAAGAGAGGCTAGCAATGGTGGAAGGGTGTGAGTGCGTAATATCCATGGACTCAACATTAGTCACAAGAACTCATATACTTATTGCAAAAATTTACGAGTCATCAAAACAAAGCGATCAACGCATGCTCCTAGGGGGTAGGTTGGTAGGAGTTAACCATCGCGCGCCCCCGACCTCCACACAAGTGTTGACACTTTACAAATACCTCATGCTCTAACTTTGTCACATAGCGGTTCACCATATGTGCATGCTACGGGAATCACTAACCTTAACATAAGTATTTCTCAATTTCATAATAACTCCACTAGCATGACTCTAATATCACTATCCTCATATCTCAAAACAATTATCAAGCATCCAACTTCTCATCATATTCAATGCACTTAGTGTGGAAGTTTTTACTACATTCATCTTGGATGTCTATCATGTGAAGGCTAATTTTATAGCCAAAGCACATTACCATGCTGTTTTAATAGACTCTCTAAAATATATAAGTGAAGCATGAGAGATCAACAATTTTTTCAAAATATAATTACAACCGTGCTCTAAAAGATATAAGTGAAGTACTAGAGCAAAAACTATTCCACTCAAAAGATATAAGTGAAGCACATAGAGTGTTCTATCAATTCCTATGGCATGTTTATCTCTCTCAAAAAGGTGTGTCCAGCAAAGGATAATTATGGCAAACTAACAAGCAAAGACTCAAATTATACATGACGCTCCAAGTAAAACACATATCATGTGGTGAATAAAAATATAGCTCCGAGTATAGTTACCGATAGATGAAGACGAAAGAGGGGATGCCTTCCCGGGGCATCCCCAAGCTTAGGCTTTTGGTTGTCCTTGAATTTTACTTTGGGGTGCCTTGGGCATCCCCAAGCTTAGGCTCTTTCCACTCTTGGTTCCATAGTCCATCAAAGCAATACTCAAAGCTTGAAAACTTCACAACACAAAACATAGACAAAAATCTCGTGAGCTCCGTTAGTATAAGGAAACAAACCACTACTCAAAGGTACTGTAATGAATTCATTCTTTGTTTACATTGGTGTTAAACCTAATGTATTCCAACTTCTCTATGATTCATATCCTCCAATACTACTCATAGATGCATTGAAATAAGCAAACAACACACGAAAAACAGAATCTGTCAAAAACAGAACAGTCTGTATTAATATGTAACTTTCGCATACTTATGTAACTCCAAAAAATTGAAATAAATTGGTAAACGTGAGGAATTTTTGTATTAATCATCTGCAAAAAGAATCAACTAAACAGCACACTCCAGTAAATTCTGGTGACCATTCTAGCGAGCGCTAATGATTCTGTTTTTCACAGCAAGATCATATAAACTTCACACAAGTCTTCCCAAAGGTTCTACTTGGCACAAACACTAATTAAAACACAAAACCACATCGAAAAAGAAGCTAGATGCAATATTTATTCCTAAATAGAAGCAAAAGCAAAGAAGATAAAATAAAGTTGGGTTGCCTCCCAACAAGTGCTATCTTTTAACGCCCCTAGCTAGGCATATTGATGCTCACATGGAAGATAAGAATTGAAACATAAAGAGAGCATCATGAAGAATATGACTAGCACATTTAAGTCTAACCCACTTCCTGTGCATAGGGATTTTGTGAGCAAAAAACTTATGGGAACGATAATCAACTAGCATAGGAAGGGAAAACAAGCATGGCTTCAAGATTTTAAGCACATAGAGAGGAAACTTGATATTATTGCAATTCCTACAAGCATATGATCCTATCTCATAATAATTTTCAGTAGAATCATGAATGAATTCAACCATATAACCAGCACATAAATCATTCTTTTCATGATCTACTTGCATAGAAATTTTACTACTCTCCACATAAGCAAATTCATTCTCATCAATACAGTAGTGGGAGCAAACTCAACAAAATAACTATCATGTGAAGCATAATCCAATTGAAAATTAAAATCATGATGACAAGTTTCATGGTTATATTTATTCTTTATAGCATACAAGTCATCACAATAATCTCCATAGAGAGCAACTTTGTTCTCATAATCAATTGGAACCTCTTCCGAAATAGTGGATTCATTACTAAATAAAGTCATGACCTCTCCAAATCAACTTTCCTCAATATTATCATCACAAGTAGGAGGCATGCTTTCATCATAATAAATTTTCTCATCAAAACTTGGGGGACTAAACATATCATCTTCATCAAACATAGCTTCCCCAAGATTGTGGCTTTGCATATAATTAGCATCACGGATATTCAAAGGATTCACACTAACAACATTGCAATCATGCTCATCATTCAAGTATTTAGTGCCAAACATCTTAATGCATTCTTCTTCTAGTAATTGGCCACAATTATCCCTTCCATCATTTTCACGAAAGATATTAAAAAGATGAAGCATATGAGGTAACCTCAATTCCCTTTTTTGTAGTGTTCTTTTATAAACTAAACTAGTGATAAAACAAGAAACTAAAAGATTCGAATACAAGATCTAAAGATATACCTTCAAGCACTCACCTCCCCGGCAACAGCGCCAGAAAAGAGCTTGATGTCTACTACACAACCATCTTCTTGTAGATGTTGTTGGGCCTCCAAGTGCTGAGGTTTGTAGGACAGTAGCAAATTTCCCTCAAGTGGATGACCTAAGGTTTATCAATCCGTGGGAGGTGTAGGATGAAGATGGTCTCTCTCAAGCAACCCTGCAACCAACTAACAAAGAGTCTCTTGTGTCCCCAACGCACCCAATACAATGGTAAATTGTATAGGTGCACTAGTTCGGCGAAGAGATGGTGATACAAGTGCAATATGGATGGTAGATATAGGTTTTTGTAAACTGAAAATATAAAAACAGCAAGGTAGCAAGTGGTAAAAGTGAGTATAAACGGTGTTGCAATGATATGAAACAAGGCCTAGGGTTCATACTTTCACTAGTGGAAGTTCTCTCAACAATAATAACATAGCCGGATCATATAACTATCCCTCAACATGAAACAAAGAGTCACTCCAAAGTCACTAATAGCGGAGAACAAACGAAGAGATTATGGTAGGGTATGAAACCACCTCAAAGTTATCCTTTTTGATCGATCTATTCAAGAGTTTGTAGTAAAATAACACGAGGCTATTCTTTTTGTTCAATCTATCCTAGAGTTTGTACTAGAAAAACACCTTAAGATACAAATCAACCAAAACCCTAATGTCACCTAGATACTCCATTGTCACCTCAAGTATCCGTGGGTATGATTATACGATATGCATCACACAACCTCAAAAACATCTATTCAACCAAAACATAGAACTTCAAAGAGTGCCCCAAAGTTTCTACCGGAGAGTCAAGACGAAAACGTGTGCCAACCCCTATGCATAGATTTCCAAGGTCACGGAACCCGCAAGTTGATCACCAAAACATACATCAAGTGAATCAATAGAATACCCCATTGTCACCACAGGTATCCCACGCAAGACATACATCAAGTGTTCTCAAATCCTTAAAGACTCAATCCGATAAGATAACTTCCAAGGGAAAACTCAATCCATTACAAGAGAGTAGAAGGGGAGAAGCAACATAAGATCCAACTATTATAGCAAAGCTCGTGATACATCAAGATCGTGCCATCTCAAGAACATGAGGGAGAGAGATCAAACACATAGCTACTGGTACATACCCTCAGCCCCGAGGGTGAACTACTCCCTCCTCGTCATGGAGAGTGCCAGGATGATGAAGATAGCCAGTGGAGAGGGATCCCCCCTCCGGCAGGGTGCCAGAACGGGTCTAGATTGGTTTTCGGTGGCAACAAAGGCTTTCGACGGCAGAATTTCCGAACTAGGTTATTTTCCGGAGGTTTCTGTATATATAGGATGTGTTGGAGTCGGGGCCAAGCAAAGGAGGTCTACGGGCTGTCCACGAGGCAGGGGGGCACGCCCAGTAGGGGGGCGCGCCCCCCATTCTCGTGGGCAGCCCGTGGGTCTTCTCGTCCCCCTCCGGCACTCCATGGGCTTCTTCTGGTCCAAAAATGATCTCCGTTGAATTTCAGGTCAATTGGGCTCCGTTTGATATTCCTTTTCTGCGAAACCCTAAAACAGGAGAAAAACATAAACTGGCACTGGGCTCTGAGTTAATAGGTTAGTCCCAAAAATCATATAAAAGTATATAATAAAGCCCATAAAACTTCCTAGAAGGATAATATAATAGGATGGAACTATCAAAAATTATAGATACGTTGGAGACGTATCACCCAGCAGGTCATTCGATAATATGCCAGCGGCAGGAAGAACAAACCTTGTACAGGACGCAGGTCCGTACTTGACGAACTGCTCGATAAACCTTCCCAAATACATGCAACCTCGGACAATATCCCAAACCACTGCCTCAAGGCATGTTCGGTACTCCGACAGGTAGCAAAGAGTGGTGCAGCAATCCTTGCCACCGCAGTATCGGGGGAGAAAGATGTCGGTGTCTTCACTGTCTTTGAGACATTCTCCTCAAACAACCGCCACAAGAGAGCAAATTATGAACTCGCCGAGGTCAATCAAATTAGCTCTGCAAACCCATGGAGCGACACAGCAATTACTTTTTCTACCAAGGACGCACCTTGAGTCCGGCCGGTCCGAGCAATAGCAGCTCTTGTACTAGATACAGTAGTAGACGGCCTTCGCCTCACTAAAGTACTCATGGACGGAGGAAGCGGACTCAACCTCATATATGAGGAAACGCTTGCAAAAATGCAGATTGATAAATCCCGCATTGAGCACACTAACACAACCTTCAGAGGAATTATTCCCAGCCGGGAAGCCCGGTGTTCGGGAAGCATTAAGTTCGACGTAGTATTCGGCTCATCCGAGAACTACAGATCGGAGGAACTGCTCTTCCACATGATTCCCTTCAATAGAGAATACCGCGCTCTTTTACGACGGGACGCTTTCTCGCACTTTCAAGCCATACACCACTATGAGTACATGAAGCTTAAAATTCCATGGCCCAATGGAGTAATCACATTAACAAGTGATCCGGACAGAGCACTCCGCGCCAAGAACAGAACGGCGTCTTTAGCCCTAGAGGCATTATCTGAAGCCCTCGTGGCCGAGGAATTAACCGCCTTACGATCCACGATGGACAAGGACGATGTAATCCTTGCCAAAAGATCGAAATCTACCTCCTTCAAGCCAACAGATGAAATTATAAAATTTCAAGTGCACTCAACAGACCCTAATAAGACAGTTTCTATTGGGGCACAGCTGGATCCGGCGGTAGATAGCTCCTTATGAGCCTTTCTTCGCGACAATTGGGATATATTCGTCTGGCACCCTTCAGATATGCCTGGAATCCCACGCAGGCTGGCCGAACATAGCCTCAACATTATCAAAGGGTCCAAACCAGCCAAGCAGTCATTGCGACGATTTTCCGAACCCAAAAGACAAGCAATGGGAGAAGATCTAGCCAAACTATTGGAGGCCGGATTCATCAGAGAAATTAAACATCCGGATTGGCTAGACAACTTAGTCATGGTATCGAAGAAGGATAAGTCATGGCGCCTCTATGTCGACTTTACAGACCTAAACAAGGCCTACCTAAGGATCCCTTTCCTCTGCCTCACATTGATCAAATTATCGATGCAACGGCCGGACATGACTCGTTGTGTTTCCTTGATGCTTACTCCAGATACCATCAGATAATAATGAAGGAATCCGATCAGGCCGCAACGGCATTTATCACCTCGTATGGCCCTTTCTGTTTCAACACTATGCCCTTTGGATTTAAAAACGTTGGTGCCACGTATCAACGCATGATTCAAACATGCTTAGAAAAACAAATTGGCAAGACAGTGGAGGCATATGTTGACGACGTAGTCGCTAAGACCAAATACGTCGAGACACTGGTGGATAACCTCCGCCTTATGTTTGATAACCTTCAAGCATACTACATAAGGCTCAATTGAAAAGAATGCGTCTTCGGCGTTCCAGCCGTAAAGCTATTGTGGTTCATCGTATCCCATAGAGGAATCAAAGCTAACCCAGCTAAAATCCGGTCCTTGTCACAGCTCAACTCGCCAACTGACCTCAAACAAGTGCAAAAATTAGCAGGCTGCGTAGCGGCCTTGAGCCGTTCATCTCCAGCTTATGAGAGAAAGCATTGCCACTTTATAGATTGCTACGACGCACTGACAACTTCGAATGGACGGATTGGAAGAAATAAAAACTCTACTAGCAAGCAACCCAATCCTAGCCACCCCATGTGTTGGCGAACCAATGCTGCTGTATATATCAGCAACTCACCAGGTAGTGAGTGTCGTGCTCGTCGTTGAACGTGCCGAAGAGGGGCATAAGTTCCCCGTTCATAAACCCGTATACTATGTATCTGAGGTTCTCACACCGTGTACATCACGGGACCCCCACTATCAGAAAATTGCCTATGCGGTCTTCATGTCATCTCGGAAGCTCCGACACTACTTTCAAGAGTGTTCGATCACAGTGGCATCCGAAGTACCACTTAACGATATCATAAACAATAAAGATGCCACAGGACGCATAGACAAATGGGCCATCGAGCTCTTACCGTCGAAATATCATATAAACCGCGTCGGACTATTAAATCCCAGGTGTTGGCTGATTTCATCGCAGAATGGACTGAAGCCGAACTCCCTAAAGAGTACGGCTCATATTCCCACTGGACAATGTACTTCGACGGTTCCAAAATGCTAGCCGGATTGGGGGCCGACATCATTCTGATATCTCCAACAGGGGATACAGTCCGGTATGTACTACAAATCAAGTACATGGACTCGAACAATGCAGCCGAATATGAGGCACTACTACATGGTCTCCGCCTAGATGTATCCATGGGCATACGACGCCTCGAGGTACGCGAAGACTCAAACCTCGCTATCTCTCAAATAAACGGAGACTTTGATGCGAACGATTCAAAGATGGTAGCTTATCGCAATCCCATATTGAAAATATCGGCTCGATTTGAGGGGTTGGAATTCCACCATGTAGCCCGGGATAACAACCAGGTAGCGGACGTACTTGCTCGTATCAACGCTAAACGTGACCGAGTCCCTCCTAACACCTTCGTGGAAGGTTGTTTAAGCCATCAGAAACATGGCAGGATGAGAGCGGCATGGAAATAACATCTTCGGCTCAGACATGGAGACACCCCCAGCCGAACTCAACCCAGATGTCATCAGGGACTCAGACATGGAGATAACATCTTCGGCTCACGAGATCATGGTTGTCATAGCCCCCTGGACAGAGCCCTTCTTAGCTTACCTTAATAGGCAAGAGCTCCCCGATGACTGATACGTCTCCAACGTATCTATAATTTTCGATTGTTCCATGCTATTATTTATGAAGTCTTGGATGTTTAATGGGCTTTATCATTCAGTTTTATATCATTTTTTGGACTAACCTACTTACCCAAAGGCCCAGTCCAGATTGCTATTTGTTGCCTATTTCAGGGTTTTGCAGAAAAGGAATATCAAACGGAGTCCAAACGGAATAAAACCTTCCCAGGAGATATTTTTGGAGGAAATCACGCACGAAAGACTTCGGGGCCAAGCCAGAGGACAGGGGGCCCACCCTCGAGGGTGGGGGCGCGCCCCCCTTCTCAAGGCGCGCCCCCTGCCTCAAGGGTAGCCCCTGTGGCCCCTGGTGCCCCTCTTCTTCCTATATATACCTATGTACCCCAGAAACTCCATATGCAGAGAGAAAACCCTAATTCCACCACCGTAGTTGCTGTTCCCATGGAGATCCCATCTTGGAGCCTATTCCGGGAGGGGGATCCATCACGGAGGCCTTCATCATCATCATCATCATCGCCCTCACCATGAGTTGTGAGTAGTTTACCTCAGACCTTCGGGTCCATAGCTAGTATCTAGATGGCTTCTTCTCTCTCTCCGGATCTCAATACAAAGTTCTCCTCGGTCTTCGAGGAGATCTATTCGATGTAATCTCTTTTTGCGGTGTGTTTGTCGAGATCCGATGAATTATGAGTTTATGATCAAGATTATCTATGAAAGATATTTGATTCTTCTCTGAACTTTTTATGTGTGCTCATAATATCCTTGCAAGTCTCTTCGAATTATTGGTTTTGTTTGGCCTACTAGATCTATAGTTCTTGCAATGGGAGAAGTGTTTGGCTTTGGGTTCAATCTTGCGGTGTCCTTTCCCAGTGACAGTAGGGGCAGCAAGGCACGTATTGTATTGTTGCCATCGAGGATAAAAAGAAGGGGTTTTCATCATATTTCTTGAGTTTATCCCTCTACATCATGTCATCTAGATTAAGGCGTTACTCTGTTCGTATGAACTCAATACACTAGATGCATGCTGGATAGCGGTCGATGTGTGGAGTAATAGTAGTAGATGCAGGCAGGAGTCGGTCTACTTGTCTCGGACGTGATGCGTATATACAATGATCATGCCTAGATAGTCTCATAATTATTCGCTTTTCTATCAATTGCTCGACAGTAATTAGTTTACCCGCCGTAGAATATCGCTATCATGAGAGAAGCCACTAGAGGAAACGTTGGCCCCCGGGTCTATCTTTATCATATTACTTCCCGTCAATTTCTGTTGTCGTTGTTTATTTGCTTTCTTTACTTTCTGTTTCTATACCAAAAATATCAAAAATATAATTATCATCTCTATCAGATCTCACTATCATAAGTGACCGTAAAGGGATTGACAACCCCTTATCGGGTTGGCTGCGAAGTTCTTATTTGTTTGTGCAGGTGCAAGGGACTGGCGCGTGGTGTCCTACTGGATTGATACCTTGTTTCTCAAAAACTGAGGGAAATACTTACGCTACTGTGCTGCATCTCCCTTTCCTCTACGAGGGAATACAACGCAAGCTCAAGAGGTAGAAAGAATAATTTCTGGCGCCGTTGCCGGGGAGGCTTACGCAAAAGTCATATACCAAGTACCTATCACAAACCCTTATCCTTCGTATTACATTTATTTGCCTCTCGTTTTCCTCTCCCCCACTTCACCTTTGCCGCTTTATTCGCCCTCCTTCCGCCGTGTGTTTCTCGTTCGCTTGCTCCTTGTTTGCTTGTGTGTCGCTTTCTTGCTTGTCATTATGGCTCTCCCCTCTAGCGGTGACCCTCACCTCAGGAGGCTGGAGGAGATTGAAAACAATGTTAGACATTTTATGACTATACAATTTGAGCATAACGACTTGTTCAGAAGTGAGCTTAAAGAACAGAAAAAGTTTATGGAGTATATGAATAAAGACCTTGATGATATGACCAAGGAATTTTATGGCTTGAAATCTCAGTTTGCTCATCTTGAGAACTTAATTGCCCAAATTTCGGATAAACAGTCCACCTTGATTAATGTCGGGGGAAACTGTCCGCCACGAACACCTATGGGACCGGAGCCCCTTGTCTGTGCGGTACAAGGGCGGAGGGAGCACGAAGAGCAGATCGTAGCGAGCACGCGGGCAGTTTTACCCAGGTTCGGGCCGCGGTAGACGCGTAAAACCCTACTCCTGCTTAGTTGTGTATTGAGTTGGAGAGCTCGGGAGCTTGAAGAAGCAGCTGCACCGGGCGTATGAGTGATCTAGCTTCCGAACCTCCTCCACGTTGTGCATGGGCCTCCTTTTATAGTGCAAGGGGTCACCGACAGATGTCAACGTAGGAGAAAGGGGTAAAAACGTAAAAGAGGTGGTAGTTGTAATAGTGCGAGAACAGTGGAGTCACAGTGCAGAACAGTGGTCTATACCTACTTTGACAGTGGGGGACAAAGGCATTCAATGCCCGTCGCCGTCGACCCCAAAAGCTCCCGCCCTTGCGTCTCCGTTTGCCACGGCGATGAATCCACCACCGTGGAGTGCCACCGTGTCCCCCAGGCTGCACAGCCATCCGCCACGCGTCCCTGGATAGGCCCCAGGGCGACGCGTGGGCCGATGAGCTGGAGCGCGGGCACACAGCGCAGCCTTCCCGGCAAGCACCTTGCCGGGGTCTCGGTCTTGCCGGGCCCGGGAGCTTGCCGCTCCCTGGACCCTTGCCGGGGCGTATCTTTTATGACATAATCTTCTAGTCTTCCTGGCAAGCTCCTCTTGCCAGGGCCTTGTGCTAGTGAGGTAATCTTGAGCCTGGTACGGCCTTCCCGACAAGCTCCTCTTGCCGGGGTCTCGATCTTCTGTCTTGTATACTTTGTTTTTGAATGGTTTGATAGGGAGCAGGAAGGTCTCCGGCGAGCACGCGGTAAACCCTGCCGCGGGAAGCTGCAACTGCCCGTGCACAAGTTGGGGTACTGAGGCACCCCTACCTTAGTACACCGACAGGAGCCCCCGGGCCTGGGCCACACACGGTGCCGAGCGCTGTTGGGCCAGGCCCAAAACAGTGCACGGGCACACGCGGCCCGCGGCGCGCCGAATCCACTTCCGTATCCGCCGCATCCCCCTGTAACGGCACGCGTCGATTGCGGCGTCGTGGGATGGGACGTGCCCACGATCTCTTAATGGAAAGGGCGAAACGCCCCCCACTTCCCCATAAAAGCGAAGGAAGCAGGAGCGGTTCCCCTCCTTGCGCTTTCATTGCATCTTCTCCTTCCTCCAGAGATTCCTCTTGCGCTCCGCCTCCACACCTCCGCCGCCGCCGTCTGCATCTCCGGCGTCGTCGGACTCTTCGCCCCCCCTTCCTTCCGCCGCGTCCGCCATGGCCCCGAAGACCGACAAGGCGAAGGCGGAGAAGGCCAAGAGGGAGAAGTCGGAGCAAGCGGCGAAGCTCGCCGCGTACCGGAAGAAGCACCTCGTCTTCCCGCCGAAGCTTGGCGTGCGGGAGCTCTGGAACAAGTACTACTTGTTCTGGGCCAAGGACACCAAGGCGCACCCCCGCACGCGAGCTTATCCGGCCGCCGCCAAGGACGACTATCCCGGCGGGTACTACTTCTTCGCAGCCTTCTTTCACTGCGGTCTTTGCCCTCCTTTCTCTGATTTCTTCTGCGACATTATGCACACATACGGCTTCCATCTGCTTGACTTCACCCCCAACGCCATCCTCACCATGGCGGTTTTCGCACACATGTGCGAAAACTTCATAGGAGTACACCCAAACGTAGCGCTTTTTAGGCACTACTTCACTCCTAGAGCAGAGGCCGACGCCCCCCTCTCCGGAGGAATTTCTTGGGTTTTCCGTCTGAATAAGAAGGGATCCTACTTGCCGGGGGAGCTCCGCGGCAAGTGGGAGGAATGGCGTGCGGAGTGGTGCTGGATTGTTGAGGACGAGCCGCAGGCCTTCACCGCGCCGCGCACAACGCCAATCGTGCGCGGCAGGGACTGGAGTGAGCTAGACTCGGACGACATCAAGCTCGACATCGCCCTCGTCCGGATTCTTCGTCTTCGGATGGCAAAGCTGTCCGTTGCAGAGGTGGGCGCAGACTTCCTCCGCCGCCGCATCGCCCCTCTCCAAGACAGGAAGAGGCCGGCCTGGGAGTACGGCGGCCCGGCGGATATAATGAGGCTGCGCCCCGGGCTCAACTTCAACTTCACCACGCTGGAGCTGAAGGGGATGGTCCGGGAACTCTTCAAGTACGACCCGGCACACCCTGAGTGGTTCAGACCTCCCCGGGAAGTGGTGCCGCTCTGCAACAGCACAGTCCGGGATCGTCTCCTTGCTATGATGCCCATGTGCGATTCGCACGGCGTGGACCGCACGTGGATCGCGCCCAAGCCCATCGACGTCCTCAACTTCTACGACAACCTCGCGGAGGTGGCGAAGAACAAGAATGACCTCAAGGAGCATACGCGGGACACCACCGACCAGGAGATTGCCTACATGGCTTCTCGGGCTGAAGAGGCCGCCGCAGCTGCAGCGGCAGGAATTTTTGGATACACGCCTGAAGAGGCGGAGGTTGCGGATGCGTCCAGCCAGGCGGAGGAGGCGGAGATCCGCAGATTGCTGTAGCTCCCTCCTGACGCGCTTGCCGGGGTCCCCTCCTTGAGGCACTCCGGGATCCACGGAATCGTGGCCGAGGCCGCGGCAATGGAGGGTGCCGCCGGAGGGAGCAGAGGCACCGCGAGGGGCGGAGGCGCCGGAGGGAGCGGAGGCGCCAAGGGAAAGGGGGCCGCAGCGCAGGGCGCTGGGCCCAGTGAGCCGGCCGGGGAAGAGGAGGAGGAGGAGGCCGAGGACTCCGGCGGATCTACGGAGCTCTACGCCGACGACCTCTCCTCGTCGGAGAGCTCCCCGCCCCCGGCAAGCCCAAGGCAGTCCCCGCCGAAGCGTCTCCGCAAGACGGCGACGGGGGAGAGGGCGCAGGCGCCCCGGCAACAGCCAGCTCGCCGGGCAGCTCCCCGGGGGAGCCAAGCCGCGCCAAGGCCGACCGGCGCACCAGCCACAGCAGAGGCGGCCCGCGCGCGGACCACGACGGAGGCGCCTCGCAGGCCGGCGCCGAGCCGACAGGGGTCTTCTGGGAGCGGAGCAGCGGCTCCGCCCGCTCCCCGGGCCCCGGCTACCACAGGGGCTGGGGCTTCGCAGCCCCCAGCCCCCGGGATCGCCAAGCGCCCGAGGGAATCTTCATCTTCCGCTCCTCGCGCCGACACGCCCCCGGTGGAGTACGACTTCTCCGCCTTGAGCGAGGACGACGAGGAGGACCAGGAGTAAGAGCCCGAGATCTTACATCTTGTCGAGTTTTGTCTTGATTTTTGTTGATGCTGACTTTGTTTGTTGCTTTGATTTCAGGACCTTGGTTGAGCGCGCGGCGAAGAAGGCCAAGGCGCCCGCGGTCGAGGCCGCGGAAGACGCAGCAGCCGCGGCAACAGGAGGCGCGCCGGAGCCGAGCCTGCCGGACCCGAGCGCTGCTCCGAGGAGCAGCCCCCAGCGCAGCCCCCAGCGTAAGTCTGGGGTCCATCCTTCCGCTTGTCGGGGTGCGCTTAGGGATTTTGTCCTCTTTTAACGTCTTGATGTTTCTTGTCTTGACTTGTGCAGAGGAGGAGCCACAGCGGCAGGAGCGCCCGGAGACCGTCCTTGAGGAGCCGCAGGCCCCGCCGTCCCCGCCAAGGCCGAACTCTCCGGCAAGGGAGAGTGCTCCGCCAAGGGCGGGTGCTCCGCCGCCAAGGCAGAGTACCCCGCCAAGGGCGAGCAGCCCGGCGAGGGCGGCCACTCCGCCAAGGCAGAGCTCCCCGGCGAGGGAGGCCACTCCGCCAAGGCAGAGCTCCCCGGCGAGGGAGCCCGCCGCCGAGGACGTCCGCCAAGGTATGTCTTGTAGTTTGTCTTCTTGGCTTCATTTCTCTTTGGATATTTGCTTGAATCTTGAACTTCTTTTTCTTCTTTTTAGATCCTCCTCCTCCCGAACCTATGGAGACGGACGTCATCAACGTCGAGGACGAGGAGGGCGCGCAGGGCGGCGGCGGCGACATCCCTGTCGCCGAGGACACGGCGAGAGCCGCCGAGCCGGCCGCGCAGGAGACCGCTCCGGCTGCAGACGCAGCGGCCGGGGAGGGGGACGGCGACCGCACCGCCGACCCGGAGGCGGCGGGAGCATCAAGTGCTGCGCCGGCCGTCGACCCCTCCGCCAGCAAGGAGCAGGGCTACTACCTTGAGGCCCCCAACGACGTCTTCATCCAGATGCCTTGGGGGTCTTCATCGCGAGCTCCCGCGGAGGGCGAGGCGTTTGACGGAGAAGTCCTCGCCTCCGCGGGCCTGAAGATCGTCGAGGCGCCCGGCGGGAGTGAAGGGCCCGAGGAGGAGAAGCTGCTCCACCAACTCCTGGCCCTTTACCGGGCCAGGCAGGCGAAGCTCGCCTCCCGGGAAGCCCTTGCCGCCAAGGCCGCCGCGGAGATGGAGAAGCGCGCGGCGGAGCTCAGCGCCGCCAACCAGGCGGCCCTCCGCGAGGTGGCGGAGGAGCGTGAGCGTCTCGCCGGCGAGTACCAGGAGTGGTTGTTGGAGAAGGCTGAAGCTGAGGAGCAGCAGCGGCTCGCCGGGGTGGAGATGTCCCGGCGAGAGGGAGAACTTGCCCAGCGGAAGGTCAACCTCGACTCCCATGAGGAGGACCTTGCCGCTCAGGAAGCGGCCCTTGGCGGGGAACTGAAGGAGGCGAAAGCCGCCGCGGTTGCCGCGGAGACTGCCAAGAAGGAGCTCGCCGCCAAGGGCGTGCAGCTGGAGAAGGCGATGAAGGTGAGCGCGGAGAAGGTTGCCGCGCTTATCACGGAGCGCGAGAAGGACGCCCACACAAATTCAGAGCTCCAGGTGAGCCTTTCTAAGAGGGGCGACGAGTTGAAGGCCGCCAAGGACTCCATCGAGGACTTGGAGTTGAAGGTCACTACATTGAAGGATTCGCTCGACGCTGCCCGGGCTCGGGAGACCAAGCTGAAAGAGGAGCTCCGCAAGGAGCGGACCTTGGTGGACAGCGTCAACAAGGCATCCGAGCTCTTCCGCCAGACCATTGAGGTATGGACCGAAGACTTGGTATCTTCTGCGTCCAACATCGACCAGGAGCTGCTGGCGCTGAAGGTTGAACATCTTATCTACTCTCCGGATCCGGACCTCCCGCACAGCGCCAAGCTCAGCCTCTTCTTCAGAGGGATCGCGCCGGCCCTTGCAGGTCTCCGGAACCGAATCCCCGCGCAGCTGGCCGAGGAGTCGCGCCTGCTCTGCGCGGGAACTCTGGAGCGCGTGCTGACGAAGATCGTGTTCCGCAATCCGGGCATCAATCTCACCAACGTTCTTCGCAGCCTGCCGGCCGATGCGAACACGGAGGCCCTGAAGGAGCAGGTCGCCCACATCATCGAGAAGGTGGCCAAGATCTCCAGGAAGGAGGGCGACCGCGTAGATTAGGCCTCCATTATCTTTATTTCTTTTTGCTGCTGCACATTATGTTATGAACTCATTAGTCCATTGCGACAAGTTATCCTTTGTAAGATATTTATCTCATTTTGATCAATCAGTGCAATGTTATCTTCCTTGTCTTAATCCTTGACTCTGTATGTTTTTCACCCTACGCTCCCGGGGAGCTTGCCGGCAAGGGACCTTTGCCGCGAGCGCTGAGTGCTGGACTCTGAGCAGCCTGCTGGCCAAGGTCTTACCGGCAAGCAACCTCGCCGCGGCTAGTCGCAACGCACTTAGCTTGCTGAGCGTACTCGGAAACGAAGCAAGGGCGCGACACTTGTCGCAGCTCACTTGAATCGTTGAGTGAGCTCGGAAACAAGATAAGGGTGCGGCAAGCTACGGGTAGGTTCCTCCGCGCACAGGTTTTCCATACAAAGTGTGATCGTTCAAGGAAGACAACTAAAATTTAAAATTTGAACTGGTCAAATTCTAACAACTTAGCTTTCATATATTGCTTGCTTTCCGGTAAGGCTTCTCTTTCTTGAACAGCACTTGGTTCCTCCTCCACCTCCTTCCCCCCCGGCAAACTTGTGCGCGAGGAACGTTCCTTCTGCTTAAGAGGAAAGAAAAGGGAGAGGGAAACAAGTATTTGGCCTTTCGGCGTGCTAATGCTTACCGGATACTTGGGTGTTGCACCAAATGCCAAACAAAACATGCAAATAGCAAAGAAAAGCATGCAAAAGGCAATCGGTGCGAGAAACACAAAAACTTTACTGATGCACGGGGTCTGCGCCCGGCTTTGTACAAAGGGTTACATGCAACAGCGGCAAAGCTTGTACAAAAGGTGGTTGCCGGAACGGATCACGGCAACCGCGCCTTAGGGGTGAAACTTGCGAAGATGCTCTATGTTCCAGGAGTTGCTCACCGGTAAGCCTTCTTCGGTCTCGAGGCGGACAGCGCCCGGCCTCGTGACTTGTCTCACCCGATAAGGGCCTTCCCACTTCGGCGTCAACTTGTTGGAGTTCTTGGCGGACTGAACACGCCGAAGAACAAGGTCGCCTTCCTCGAGACTCCTGGCCTTGACCTTGCGGCTATGGTAGCGACGCAAGGCTTGCTGGTATCGAGTAGCTCGAACAGCAGCCTGGAGACGTTCCTCCTCAAGGAGCAATGCATCATCTTGTCGCAGTTGCTCTTGCTCGAGCTCATCATAAGCGAGCACTCGAGGAGATCCGTATACGAGTTCCGTGGGGAGAACTGCTTCTGCTCCATAGACTAGAGCAAAGGGTGTCTGTCCGGTGGCTCGACTTGGTGTCGTTCTGATTGACCAAAGAGCCGCCGGTAGCTCCTCTATCCAATTCCTTCCGCACTTGCGCAGCCTGTCAAAGGTCCTTGTCTTGAGTCCGCGCAGCACTTCAGCATTGGCCCTCTCCGCTTGGCCGTTGCTCCTCGGGTGAGCAACAGAAGCGAAACAGACCTTGGCACCAAGGTCTTGGACGTACTGCATGAAGGTGTGACTAGTAAATTGTGTACCGTTGTCGGTAATGATCCTGTTAGGGATCCCGAAACGGCAAACAATCGACCTGAAGAACCTGACTGCTGACTGTGCTGTCACCTTTCTCACTGGCTCCACTTCTGGCCACTTTGTGAACTTGTCGATTGCAACGTACAAGTACTCAAAGCCTCCGACGGCTCGGGGGAAGGGGCCGAGGATATCGAGCCCCCAGACCGAGAAGGGCCAGGACAAAGGGATTGTTTGGAGAGCTTGAGCTGGCTGATGAATCTGCTTCGCATGGAACTGGCACGCTTCACACTTGGTTACTAGTGCAGTTGCATCTTGGAGGGCTTCTTGCCAAAAGAACCCTTGCCGGAAAGCTTTCCCGGCAAGAGCCCTTGCGCCAATGTGGTGGCCGCATATGCCTCCGTGTATTTCCGCCAACAGCTTCTGTCCATCTTCCCTGGGGATGCACTTCAACCTGACTCCATTGAGTCTTCTTCTGTACAGTTCGTTATCCACGAACTGGTACATACTTGACTGCCTGGTTATCTTCTCTATCTCTTGAGGGTCGTCGGGAAGTTCCCCAGTTTGCAGGAATCGAACTATCTGCTGTGCCCATGCCGGAGCCTGAGGCTCAACGGCAAGGACTAAAGGCTCGAGGGCCGCTGCGGGAACCTCAGCTTCTACGGCGAGGACCTCTGGTCCTGCCGGAGCTGATGGTTCCCCGGCAAGCTCGCCGGGGCGAGGCTTGTCGGGAACACTTGCTTCAACTGTACAGGCCCGAGGACTTGCAGGAGCAAACTGTTCCTCAGCGTTTTGGTTGTTGATCTTGGGGACCTTGGCGGCGGGCTCTGGAAGATCCGCCGGCAAGTAGTCGCCGGAGACCAACTTTCTCTTCCTGGACTGCCCAATTGATGGTGTAACGGATGGCTGAGTCAGCTTGAGCAAGAAGGTTCCTGGTTCCACAGGTAACTTCATCGCGGCGCACTTTGAAAGGCCATCTGCTATTTCATTTTGAGCTCTCGGGACGTGCTCCATTTGCAGACCTTCAAAGTGCTCCTCAAGCTTCCTCACTTCATCGACATAGGCTTCCATCAAAGGGCTCTGGTAGCTCTTGTTGACTTGCCGGACCACCAACTGAGAATCTCCTCGTACAATCAGCTTCCTGATCCCAAGTTCGGCCGCAATCCTGAGGCCGGCGAGCAAGCCTTCATATTCAGCCGTGTTGTTTGTCGCTTGCTCCCTGGGAAAGTGCATCTGGATAACATATTTGAGGTGTTCTCCGTTGGGCGCGATAAGTACCACGCCAGCACCGGCGCCTTGCAGCGAGAAGGCACCATCAAAATACATTACCTATTCACTTGTCGCTTCTTGTACGGGTGCACTTGTTTCTTGGACTTCTTCGTCGGGCGTTGGGGTCCACTCAGCTATGAATTCTGTCAAAGCTCGGCTCTGTATGGTTGAAGTACTTTCAAACTTGAGTCCAAAGCTCGACAGCTCCAGTGCCCACTCAACGATCCTGCCTGTTGCTTCTGGGTTGTGCAATATCCTCTTTAGCGGAAAGCGAGTGACCACTGTTATCTCATGGGCTTGGAAGTAGTGGCGCAGCTTTCTCGAGGCCATGAGGAGGCCGAAAAGCAACTTTTGCACACCGGAGTATCTTGACCTAGCCCCCTGGAGAAGGGAACTCACAAAATACACCGGGCGCTGCACCATCTTCTTCCGCACCTCATCCTGTCCCTGCGCAGAGTTATCCTTGTCGGGGCCAGAGCTTGCCGGAGCAGCCCCCTGCTTGTCACTGGATTCGCTTGCCGGTGGTGCTGACTCCTCGTCGGACTCCCTCTCCGCTACTAACGCAGCACTGACCACCTGGTTGGTTGCCGCTAGGTATAGCAACAACTTTTCCTGTGGTCTAGGTGCGACAAGTATTGGAGTGGAGGACAGGTACCGTTTCAAATCCTGCAGCGCAGCCTCCGCTTCCGGAGTCCACTTCATGGGACCTGCCTTCTTCAAGATTTTGAAGAAAGGTAGGGCGCGTTCTGCAGACTTTGAAATGAACCTACTGAGGGCAGCCACACATCCTGCAAGCCTTCTGACATCCTTGACGCGCTTCGGGGCCTCTATCTGCTCAATGGCTTTAATCTTGTCGGGGTTGGCTTCAATCCCCCTCTGTGATACAAAGAACCCGAGAAGCTTGCCGGAGGGAACTCCAAAGACGCACTTCTCGGGGTTCAACTTGAGCTGAATTCTGCGCAGGTTCTGAAATGTCTCTTCTAAATCTTGGACCAAGGTTTCTTTGCTCTTGCTCTTCACCACGATGTCATCCATGTAAGCCTCTACATTTCTGTGGATCTGTGGCTCAAAAGCAGTGTATACTACCCTTGCAAAGGTTGAGCCTGCATTCTTCCGTCCAAATGGCATGCGTATGAAGCAATAAGTGCCACATGGAGTGATAAATGCAGTCTTCTCTTCATCCTCTTTGGCCATAAAGATCTGATGGTAGCCTGAATATGCATCAAGAAAGCAGAGTAGCTCACATCCGGCAGTGGAGTCAACAATCTAGTCAATGCGCGGCAAAGGGAAGGGATCCTTGGGACATGCTTTATTCACATCGGTGAAGTCTATACACAGTCTCCACTTCCCGTTGGCCTTGCGCACGACGACTGGGTTTGCCAACCACGTCGGATGGATCACACCTCTAACTAGACCTGCTGCTTCTAGCTTCTTGATCTCTTCATTGATGAATTCTTGGCGCTCCACGGCTTGCTTCCTCACTTTCTGCTTGATGGGCCGCGCATGAGGACAGACAGCAAGCTTGTGCTCAATTACCTTCCTGGGAACACCGGGGATGTCAGATGGCTGCCAGGCAAACACATCGACATTCGCCCGCAGGAAGGCAACGAGCGCGCTTTCCTATTTGCTGTCAAGCGTGGCACTGATGGTGAAGGTACCACCAGTGCCGTCCTCCTTGGCGGACACCTTCTTGGTTGCCGGAGGAGCGGCCATTCCTTTCTTACTCTTGCCGGTGGAGCTCGATGGAACGTCCTCGACGGCAGCGCAGCACTCCGAAGAGGTGCGGTTGCCGGAGTGAGTCCCAGAGCACTTGCCGGACTTGGTCTTCGTCTTCTTCCCCCCGGGAGCTTCAGCGGCAAGAGTATCCTTCTCGGCCGCGGCTGCTGCATCCCGGTAGATCTTGTCGGCGCAGACAAGCGCATCCTTCTTGTCGCCGTGGACGGTGATGACGCTTATCGGCCCCGGCATCTTGAGTACGTTGTAAGCATAGTGGGAAGCTGCCATGAACTTGGCGAGGGCAGGACGGCCAAGTATTCCATTGTAGGGCAATGGAATATCGGCAACGTCAAAAGTGATGCGCTCAGTCCTGAAGTTGAGCTCCCCGCCAAAGGTCACCGGCAGAGTGATCTTTCCCTTGGGCTTGCTCCTTCCCGGGTTGATTCCTTGGAATGAACCGGTTTCTTCGAGCTCGCCATCTGGAATCTGGAGTTTCTTGATCACAGCAGAGGAGATCAAGTTCAGCCCGGCCCCGCCGTCAACCAACATTTTGGTGACCTTGAGGTTGCGGATGGTGGGTGAGACCAGCATCGGCAAGCACCCGACCGCAGTGGTGCGGTCAGGGTGATCCTCAAGATCAAAAATGATGGGCGTGCTGGACCATTTGAGGAGCCTGCGTGACTCCACGGGCGGCTCCGCTGCGTTCACCTCACGCACCCACTGCTTGAGCTGGCGGTGGGAGGTGTGCAGAGAGGCGCCACCGTCGACGCACAGGACCTCCGTGGCCTTCTGGAACTCCTGCTCGCTGTTATCCTCGTCCTCCATGTCTTCGTCGTCGTCCTCGTCCTTGTCGCGGCCCCGGGGAGGTCGATCTCCTTGCCGCTGCTTGGCCTTGCCGCGGCGTCCTCCCCGGCCGTTGAACGGCCGCTTCTTGCTGGGCTCTTCCCCGCCACCTTGGGCCTTCTCCTTGTCGCGCCTCTCGTACTCAGCTTTCTGCTGCTCGACGAGGTACTCAACGCGCTTGCAGTTGGAGAGGTCGTGACCCTTGGTGCGGTGGATCTTACAGTATTGCTTGTCGGAGGCGTCCTGCTTGTCGGCCGCCGCTACAGGGGCAGGCTCCTTGCCGGAGCCGCCAGCCTGCGTTTGCTTGGCGGGGGCCTCCTTGCCGGACTTCTCGACGGCAAGCACCTCTTTCTTGCCCTTCCTTCTGTTGTTCCGCCGCCGGTTCTTCTTTGCCGGGGCGGCGTCGTCGCTGTCGCTTCCTCCTGCGCCAGCATCCTCCCCGGGGAGTCTCCTCCCCTCTTCTGCGCGTGCGCACTTGTCAGCAAGAGCATAGAGCTCGCTGACATCCCGAATCTTGGTCATCGCCATTTCCTCACGCATGCGGCGGTTACGCACGTTCTGGTGGAACGCGCTGATAACCGCGGCAGGGTGGACATCGGGGATGTTGTGCTGCACTCGGCTGAAGCGTTGGATATACTTGCGCAGGGACTCTCCCTCCTTCTGGGCCAAGATGTGGAGATCGCTCTCCTGGCCGTGGGGTTTGTGGCCGCCGGTGAAGGCGCCAACAAACTGGTGGCAAAGGTCGGCCCAAGAGGAGATGGAACCTTCCGGCAAGTGCATAAGCCACGAACGGACGTTCGGCTTTAGCACGAGCGGAAAGTAGTTAGCCAAGATCTTCTCGTCGCGCCCCCCGGCAGCCTGCACCGCGATGGTGTAGACGCTGAGAAACTCCGAGGGGTGCGTCTTGCCGTCGTACTTCTCCGGTACGTCGGGCTTAAAATTCTTCATGCTGGGCCACTGGACGCGCCGCAGCTCGCGGGTGAACGCAGGACAGCCTGCCGCGTACGGCAAGTCGCCTGGCTCACCGGGCGCGTGCGCGTCGACAGTGTTCCCAGCTCTCTTGTCTGATTGTCGCCGAGCTTCTCGGCGGCGCTCGATTGTGGTCCGAGCGTCTTCTTCTCGCCGGTCGTCGAGGACCTGGCGCTGGTCCCGACGGGCCCGCGGGTCCGACGAGGCTGTGGAGCCGTCGTCGGCGTTGTTCAGGCGGGGTGGCGTCTTCTGCTTCCGCTGCGGGGAGTGCACGCTTGTCGCACCCCCGGCGGTCTTGTCGCTGTCGGCCTTCGTCTTCTCAGCTTGCCGCGGCCGCGAGGCCGACGGCTGCTGTGGAGAATCGTTGTTGGCGAAGGCGATCAGGCTCTGGATGGTGGCCCTCCAGTCCTCGGCCTTGTCTGTCGCTGGAGGGAAGTCGAGGAGCAGTTGCGCTCTCGCGAGCGCTTCTGCTGGAGTGGAGGGGAACGCGGGCGAGCGGTGCGAGGAGCGGGATACGCTCGGACTTCTAACGATGTTAGAAGGAGCGGGGTCCCGCGCCGGCGCCTTCGCTTTGCTGGTGCCCGGACGGGGGTCCGGGGCGTCCCGCGAGCCTCCGGTTTGGCCTTGCCCCAGCAAGCGGATACCACCTCCTGTGGTATGGCGCTGCTGGGTCGTCGTGTGCTGGGATGGACGTGGCGCGTCCACGGAGACCGAGGTTCGGTCATCCGTCCTGTTCTTGGATCTGGTGGCGCCGTGAGTGTCCTCACCGGCGACCACCCTTCCGACGGCGTCTCCCCCACCCACCGTTGGCTCTGGTGGCGGCGGGTGAGACGCAGACGGGCCTCCGACCTCCGAAGCCTTCTTCTTCGGGGCCATGATGCTGTTGCTGATGAAGTTGACGAATTCGGAGAGGTTGATGAAGAATGCGCCCGCGCGAACGCCGGATCAGGTTCGCACAACCTCGACGCCCCCTACCTGGCGCGCCAAAGATGTCGGGGGAAACTGTCCGCCACGAACACCTATGGGACCGGAGCCCCTTGTCTGTGCGGTACAAGGGCGGAGGGAGCACGAAGAGCAGATCGTAGCGAGCACGCGGGCAGTTTTACCCAGGTTCGGGCCGCGGTAGACGCGTAAAACCCTACTCCTGCTTAGTTGTGTATTGAGTTGGAGAGCTCGGGATCTTGAAGAAGCAGCTGCACCGGGCGTATGAGTGATCTAGCTTCCGAACCCCCTCCACGTTGTGCATGGGCCTCCTTTTATAGTGCAAGGGGTCACCGACAGGTGTCAACGTAGGAGAAAGGGGTAAAAACGTAAAAGAGGTGGTAGTTGTAATAGTGCGAGAACAGTGGAGTCACAGTGCAGAACAGTGGTCTATACCTACTTTGACAGTGGGGGACAAAGGCATTCAATGCCCGTCGCCGTCGACCCCAAAAGCTCCCGCCCTTGCGTCTCCGTTTGCCACGGCGATGAATCCACCACCGTGGAGTGCCACCGTGTCCCCCAGGCTGCACAGCCATCCGCCACGCGTCCCTGGATAGGCCCCAGGGCGACGCGTGGGCCGATGAGCTAGAGCGCGGGCACACAGCGCAGCCTTCCCGGCAAGCACCTTGCCGGGGTCTCGGTCTTGCCGGGCCCGGGAGCTTGCCGCTCCCTGGACCCTTGCCGGGGCGTATCTTTTATGACATAATCTTCTAGTCTTCCTGGCAAGCTCCTCTTGCCAGGGCCTTGTGCTAGTGAGGTAATCTTGAGCCTGGTACGGCCTTCCCGGCAAGCTCCTCTTGCCGGGGTCTCGATCTTCTGTCTTGTATACTTTGTTTTTGAATGGTTTGATAGGGAGCAGGAAGGTCTCCGGCGAGCACGCGGTAAACCCTGCCGCGGGAAGCTGCAACTGCCCGTGCACAAGTTGGGGTACTGAGGCACCCCTACCTTAGTACACCGACAATTAATAAGAAGGCTGCTAAACCGGAAGAGCATGAAAATAAAGATGAAGATCTGAAAGTTATTGATGTGTCTCCTATTAGATCCTTGTTTTCTAGTATTAATCCTGATGAGAATAGGATTGGAGATGATTCTGCTTTAAGGTGTCCTAGTAATTCGGAGTTTTTAGATCTTGATGCTAAAATTGCTAAAAGTGGAATTGAAGAGATTAAAACTTTGCATAGTGATGAACCCACTACTTTGGATTTCAAGGGATTCAATTAAGATAATTACTCTTTGATTGATTGTATTTCCTTGATGCAATCCGTGCTAAATTCTACGCATTCTTATAGTCAAAATAAAGCTTTCACTAAACATATAGTTGATGCTTTGATGCAATCTTATGAAGAAAAACTTGAGTTGGAAGTTTCTATACCTAAAAGGCTTTATGATGAATGGGAACCTACTATCAAAATAAAAATAAAAGATCATGAATGCTATGCTTTGTATGATTTGGGTGCTAGTGTTTCCACTATCCCAAAAACATTATGTGATTTGCTAGGATTCCATGAGTTTGATGATTGTTCTTTAAATTTGCATCTTGTGGATTCCACTATTAAGAAACCTATGGGAAGAATTAATGATGTTCTTATTGTTGCCAATAGGAATTATGTCCCCGTAGATTTCATTGTTCTTGATATAGATTGCAATCCTTCATGTCCTATTATTCTTGGTAGACCTTTCCTTAGAACGATTGGTGCAATTATTGATATGAATGAAGGAAATATTAGATTCCAATTTCCGTTAAGGAAAGGCATTGAATACTTTCCTAGAAAGAAAATCAAATTACCATATGAATCTATTATGAGAGCCACTTATGGATTGCCTTCCAAAGATGGCAAGACCTAGATCTATCTTGTTTCATGCATAGCTAGGGGCATAAAACGATAGCGCTTGTTGGGAGGCAACCCAATTTTATGTTTTTTGCTTTTGTTGCTGTTAGGGAATAAATATTGCATCTAGCCTTCCGAGTAGATGTGGTTTCATGTTTTGTTTAGTGTTTGTGCCAAGTAGAACCTTTGGTAAGACTTGTGTGAAGTTTATTTGATCTTGCTGTGAAAAACAGAATCGTAAGCGCTCGCTAAAGTAGACTTCAGATTTTACTGGAGCGTGCTTTTTAGTTGATTCTTTTTGCTTCTGATTGGTAGAAAAATTTCGCAAATTTACCAATTTAGTTTGAATTTGTTCGAGTTCCAGAAGTAGGCGAACCCTGCAGATTACTACAGACTGTTCTGTCTTTGACAGATTCTGTTTTTCGTGTGTTGTTTGCTTATTCCGATGCATCTATGAGAAATATTGGAGGATATGAACCATAGAGAACTTGGAGTACAGCAGGTTTAACACCAATATAAAAAGGAGTGAATTCATTTATGTACCTTTGAGTAGTGGTTTGCTTTCTCTTACTAACAGAGCTCACGAGAATTTTTGTCTAAGTTTTGTGTTGTGAAGTTTTCAAGTTTTGAGTATTGCTTTGATGGACCATGGAACATGGAGTAGCAAGGCCAAGCTTGGGGATGCCCATGGCACCCCAAGTAAATTCAAGATAATCAAAAGCCTAAGCTTGGGGATGCCCCGGGAAGGCATCCCCTCTTTCGTCTTCATCCATCGGTAACTATACTTGGAGCTATATTTTTATTCACAACATGCTATGTGTTTTGCTTGGAGTGTCTTGTATAATTTGAGTCTTTGCTTGTTAGTTTGCCACAATCATCCTTGCTGGACACACCTATTTGAGAGAGTTAAATATGCCCTAGAAGTTATTAGAACACTCTATGTGCTTCACTTATATCTTTTGAGTTGAATAGTTTTTGCTCTAGTGCTTCACTTATATCTTTTAGAGCACGGTGGTGATAATATTTTGTAGAAATTGTTGAACTCTCATGATTCACTTAGATCTATTTGAGAGTCCATTTAAACAGCATGGTAAAGTGTTTCGGCTAAAGAAATTAGTCTTCACATGATAAACATCCAATGTCAATGTAGTAAAAAAAATCACATCTAGTGCATTGAATAGAAAGAGATGTTGGATGCTTGATAATTGTTTTGAGACATGAGGATAGTGATATTAGAGTCATGCTAGTGGAGTAATTATGAAATTGAGAAATATTTGTGTTAAGGTTGGTGATTCCCGTAGCATGCACGTATGGTGAACCGTTATGTGCCTAAGTTAAAGCATGAGGTATTTGTAGAGTGTCAACCTTTGTGTGGAGGTCGGGGGCGCATGATGGTTAACTCCTACCAACCTCCCCCCTAGGGGCATGCGTTGATTGCTTTGTTTTGATGACTCGTTGATTTTTGCAATAAGTTATGAGTTCTTATGACTAATGTTGAGTCCACGGACTATACGCACTCTCATCCTTCCACCATTGCTAGCCTCTCTTGTACCGCGCAACTTTTGCCGGTGCCATAAACCCACTATATATCCTTCATCAAAACAGCCACCATACCTACCTATCATGGCATTTCCATAGCCATTCCGAGATATATTGCCATGCAACTTCCCACCGTTCCGTTTATATGGCCCGCATCATATTGTCATATTGCCATTGCATGATCATGTAGTTGACATCGTATTTGTGGCAAGGCCACCATGCATAATTTTTATGCATGTCACTCTTGTTTCATTGCACATACCCATACACCGCCGGAGGCATTCATATAGAATCATACTTTGTTGTTGTAGTATCGAGTTGTAATATTGTGTTGTAATGAAAGTGTGATGATCATCATTTTTAGAGCATTGTCCCATGGAAGGAAAGGCTGAATCTATAAAGCCCCTCCGCAAAAAAAAAGAGAAAAAAATAAGAAGAAAGGCCAAAGAAAAAAAAGGCCCAAAAAAAGAAAAAAAGAAAAAAAAGAAAAAAAAGAAAAAAGGGACAATTGCTGCTATCTTTTTCCACACTTGTGCTTCAAAGTAGCACCATGTTCTTCATTGTAGAGAGTCTCATGCTTAGTCACTTGGCTAGTGGGAATTTTCGTTATAGAACTTGACTTGTATATTCCAACGATGGGCTTCCTCAAATGCCCTAGGTCTTCGTGAGCAAGCAAGTTGGATGCACACCCACTAGTTTCTTTTGTTGAGCTTTCATTCATATTTAGCTCTAGTGCATACGTTGCATGGCAATCCCTACTCACTCACATTGATATCTATTGATGGGCATCTCCATAGCCCGTTGATATGCCTAGTCGATGTGAGACTATCTCCCTCCTTTTTGTCTTCTCCACAACCACCTCTATTCCACCCATAGTGCTATGTCCATGGCTCACGCTCATGTATTGCATGAAAATTGAAAGGTTTGAAAAGATAGAGCATGAAAACAAATGCTTGGCTGAAATCGGGGTTGTGCATGATATGAATATTTAGTGTGATAATAAGGGAGCATAGCCAACACTATATGATTTTGTAGGGATAACTTTCTTTAGCCATAGTATTTTGAGAAGACGTGATTGCTTTGTTAGTATTGCTTGAAGTATTGTTATTTCTTATGTCAATATAGACTTTTATCTTGAATCTTTCAGATCTGAACATTCATGCCACAATTAAGAGAATTACATTGAAAAACTATATTGGTTAGCATTCCACATCAAAAAATCTTTCTTTATCATTTACCTACTCGAGGACGAGCAGGAATTCAGCTTCAGGATGCTTGATACTTCTCCAACATATCTATAATTTTTGATTGTTCCATGCTATTATTTATGAAGTCTTGGATGTTTAATGGGCTTTTTCATTCACTTTTATATCATTTTTGGGACTAACCTACTAACCCAAAGGCCCAGTCCAGATTGTTGTTTTTTGCCTATTTAAGGGTTTTGCAGAAAAGGAATATCAGACGGAGTGCAAACGGAATAAAACCTTCGCAGGAGATATTTTTGGAGGAAATCACGCACGAAAGACTTCGGGGCCAAGCCAGAGGACAGGGGGGCATCCTCGAGGGTGGGGGGCGTGCCCCCCATCCCAGGGCGCGCCCCCTACCTCGAGGGCAGCCCTTGTGGCCCCTGGTGCCCCTCTTCTTCCTATATATACCTACGTACCCCAGAAACTCCATACGCAGAGAGAAAACCCTAATTCCACCGGCGTAGCTGCTGTTCCCATGGAGATCCCATCTTGGAGCCTCTTCCGGGAGGGGGATCCATCACGGAGGCCTTCATCATCATCATCATCGCCCTCACCATGAGTTGCGAGTAGTTTACCTCAGACCTTCGGGTCCATAGCTAGTATCTAGATGGCTTCTTCTCTCTCTCTAGATCTCAATACAAAGTTCTCCTCGGTCTTCGAGGAGATCTATTCGATGTAATCTCTTTCTGCGATGTGTTTGTCGAGATCTGATGAATTGTGAGTTTATGATCAAGATTATCTATGAAAGATATTTGGTTCTTCTCTAAACTTTTTATGTGTGCTCATAATATCCTTGCAAGTCTCTTCGAATTATTGGTTTGGTTTGGCCTACTAGATCGATAGTTCTTGCAATGGGAGAAGTGATTGGCTTTGGGTTCAATCTTGCGGTGTCCTTTCCCAGTGACAGTAGGGGCAGCAAGGCACATATTGTATTGTTGCCATCGAGGATAAAAAGATGGGGTTTTCATCATATTGCTTGAGTTTATCCCTCTACATCATGTCATCTTGCTTAAGGCGTTACTCTGTTCGTATGAACTCAATACACTAGATGCATGCTGGATAGCGGTCGATGTGTGGAGTAATAGTAGTAGATGCAGGGAGGGGTCGGTTTACTTGTCTCGGACGTGATGCCTATATACAATGATCATGCCTAGATAGTCTCATAATTATTTGCTTTTCTATCAATTGCTCGACAGTAATTTGTTTACCTGTCGTAGAATATCGCTATCATGAGAGAAGCCACTAGAGAAAACTATGACCCCTGGGTATATCTTTATCATATTACTTTCCCGTCAATTTCTGTTGCCGTTGTTTATTTGGTTTCTTTACTTTCTGTTTCTATACCAAAAATACCAAAAATATAATTATCATCTCTATCAGATCTCACTATCGTAAGTGGTCGTAAAGGGATTGACAACCCCTTATCGTGTTGGCTGCAAAGTTCTTATTTGTTTATGCATGTGCGAGGGACTCGCGCGTGGTCTCCTACTGGATTGATACCTTGGTTCTCAAAAACTGAGGGAAATACTTACGCTACTGTGCTGCATCTCCCTTTCCTCTTCGAGGGAATACAACGCAAGCTCAAGAGGTAGCAATGACCAAAATGAGGCCCGCCGCATAATTCGGCGTTCTAAAGCCTACAAAGTTCACAAAGGTGAATTATATAAGAGAAGCGCTACTGGTATTCTCCAAAGGTGCATATCCGAAGAGGAGGGACGGAAACTTCTCACTGAAATTCACGTTGGAATAGGCGGCCATCACGCCGCAGCCCGGGCACTCGTGAGCAAAGCTTTTTGAGCTGGCTTTTTTCCGGCCATGGCCCGAGCAGATGCCCAGAACCTAGTCCAACATTGCGTTGGCTGCCAGCTCTTTGTAAATCAAAGTCACATGCCTCCCACCGCTTTGAGAACCATCCTCATTACTTGGCCTTTTGCGGTCTGGGGGGTAGATATGGTGGGACCTCTTAAAGGGGAAGCCATAAAAGGAAATACTTGCTGGTGATGGTGGATAAATTCACTAAATGGATAGAAGCCAAGCTAGTAAAAATAGCTGAGGCAGGGCTGGTGATAGATTTTATATCTGGTGTAGTACACCGTTTTGGTGTCCCACACAGTATTATCACGGATAATGGCACCAACTTTACAGCTGATGAGGTAAAAAACTGGTGCGCAAAGTTAGGCATTACACTTCCGTGTACCATCCTCAAACAAACGGTCAAGTCGAAAGAGCCAATGGTCTGATAGTGAGCGGCATTAAACCCCGACTAGTGCGCTCCCTACGGGAGTATGATAAACACTGGGTAGAGGATCTTGACACCGTACTCTCGGGGCTGTGGACCACACCTAATCGGACGACCGGATATACCTCCTTTTTATGGTGTACGGCACAGAGGCGGTTCTGCCCTGCGACATTATTCATGACTCACCTCGAGTGCGCATGTACGAAGAGAGGGAAGCCGAGCTAGATAGGCAGGACAACCTAGATGGACTTAAAGAGGAGCGCGATATAGCACAGGCCCGTTCCGCATTTTATCAACAACAGGCCAGACAGTACCAGAGCAGAGAAGTGCGGGCTAAGACATACAATTTCGGCCAACTTGTTTTACGCCTCCTGGAGAAGAAAAATGTCAAGATCAAACCAAAATGGGAGGGCCCCTTCATTATTGACGAAGTACTCACCTGTAATGCCCCAGATGTAACACTTTCCCAATATGGCAATATATAAACTTTGCCTTCATCATTTCCGTTCTGGGTTCTTCGTTTTGTCGTGTGCGTGTGTGCATTTCATCCATGTCATGTTGTCATGTGCATTGCATTGCATTGTGTTGTCACTTGCATCCGGTCCCACTCGTCTCTTCCGGTTGTCCGTTTCGAGTTCCGAATCTCACACACGTGCCCGTGGCATCCCCGAGTCCTTCTTTCGTGTGTGGCCGTGTAATGTTTCCGATTTGGCGTGAGACTTGTCGTGCGATGTTGTTTTGGTACGTGTAGGCCGCCTATCAAGTTTCGTCGCGTTTGGAGTTCGTTTGGTACTCCAATAGTTAACCTAGTGGGCTAAAAGAACCTCTTATTTGAGTCCCAAGACCCCCTCCACAACAGCCCACCAACCCAGCACAACCCTTCCCATCATCTCGGTTGTCGAATTGTGATCGCGTGGCCGAAAACCGCTCCCCATTTGGAGTCTCCTAGCTCCTTGTGCCTATAAAAACGTACCCCCATGTCTATTTTCGTCCAAAAACTCTAGCTCTCTTCCCTCCGCCGGACGCGCCGGACCAATCGCCTGCTGCCACGTGGCCACTGCTGTCGTCCCACCGCGCCGGCCCGAGAGGCCCGACGCGGGCCCGCCGCCACCGCCGTCCGGGCCGCACCTCCCGCGCGCCTCCGCTTCGCCTCCGCGCCGGCCGCCGATCTCTGGCGCGGCTCCGCGCCATCGGCCGCCGTGAGGGCTGCTGCGCCCGCCGATGGCCGGCCTCGCCCCGCCGCCCAACCGCCGCGTCGCCGCCGCCGGCCTCGCCCCAAGCCGCCGCCTCGCCTCCTCCGGCCGGTCGCCGCTCCGGCCGGCCCCAGCTCCCGCCGGCCGCGAAGCCCCGTCACCCCGGCCGCTCCCCGTCGCTGCCGGCCGCTGCGGTCGTCGGAGACCCGAGCTCCGTGTTGATCCGATCTGAGCCGCAGCTGCTGCCCGAACCCTAACGGGTCCCGCGCCCGTAACCCGCTCCACGCCCGCGCCCGATCCGCTGGGTCAACCCGACCCGCGAGGTGATCCCCCTGTTTTTTTTGCCAAGTCTTTTGTTATTTTTTTCTTATTGTCTGATGGCATTTTGTGATGGCGATATCTTTTAGTGTGCTAGTCTGATTTGTGCATATAATATGTCAAAATGACGGTGGTGATGTGTACTATGTTTTGTTCCATTGTGTCATGCTTGTTTGAGTCCATCTTAATGTCTTAATCTTCATGACAAGAGTGCTACTTGATATAAACTGCTGCTAGTTGTTATTTTCATGCCATGTTTGAGATGTGATAACTTGGTGCATGTTTATCCTAATGAAGCAAATGATATGTCAAAAATGTTCATCATGAGATGCTCTACATGTTGGTTGCTATAGCATGCATGTTAGAGTTCATATTGCCATGTTCATCTCTGTTGCAAAAGTGCATGTGGATGTTAGGTTTTGTAACTTGTTACGAGATGCCTAGTTGAGGAGCTCGTTGTTATTGATGTGTTTGTCCCCATGTCGCATGCTCATATGTTTTAGATTCCCCATCATGTGTTCTTTGCTGTGGTGCAAACCATTTGCCATGTTATGCTTTAAGATGACTTAAACATTCTTGCAAACATGCCTTGCCAACTTAACTGTTTTAACACTTAGTGAAATTTCACTAAGTCTGGAATCTGTAATATCCTGATGCTATGTTTGCTTGATGCCCTAGGCAAATCCATGTTAGTTTTGGGGTGGCCATTGATCATTCCTTGCTTTATATGTTGTTGTCTATCCATCCATGCCCTCACTTGCTCATATGATTTGATGTAGCTTATTTAATTCTTGCTCCCAAGTTGCTATAAAATATTACTATCAGGTTTTTAGCGTCATGATCAAAATATTGTAGCTTGTTGCTGTTGATGCATGCCTCCTTTGGAGATGCTCCAATGGAGTTGTTTGCTGTAGGATATGTCTACTTCATGTTCATGCTTCTTGTCACCATGTTTGAGTGCTATAGAGTATATATTTCTTGCTCCAAAGTTGCTATGTGGCTGTTAATCACAGCTTTGCATTGTTTCTTGTTTCGAGTGTATATTTTGATCCGTTGCTCCGTTTTGAGCGTGACCTACATGTAACTTGTGTGATTTTGCATGTATAATCATAATATCATCTTGTTGACATGTTTGGATTATGTTTGCTTGATGTTGGGTGCATCTTGCACCGTTGCCATGCTTATCTTGTTTTGATCATATCTTCTAGACCGTATCTCCGAATTAAACAAACTTTATATTTCATGTAGATTATCATGGTGCATGTTAACTTGCTGTTTAATAACTTTAACTTAAGGTTTGATCAGATCTGGACTAATTTAAAACTATGCATATGAGGTCTTACCGGATTTGTCTTAAGTAGTTTCCGGACTCATTTAAACTTGTTGTTCTTCTATTGTTTCTCTATGCTTCCTACCTTGCCATGTTCTGCATCCTATATAGATCTGTCTTGCAGCCTACTTGCTTGAGCATATTGTCTTGTTCTTGTGTTGTTCTGGTGTGCTTCCTATGTTGTCATGTAATGCATCCGAAGTGCATCTGCAGTGCATCATACGTGCATCATGTAGATTGCGCATTGCACCTTGTTTGATTTCGTGCCTCGTGTGTTCTTGTGTTGAGTAGAGCCGGAAGCCGAGAACGAGTACAAGAACGAGGTTACTATCGAGGTTGAGAACGAGGAGCCGTCTTGCGATCCCATCGACGACTCGACGGGCAAGATGACCTGACCCAGATATCATTACTATCTTTGCCTATTGCTAGAAGTCTCGCTCTTTAGCTTTTTGCCTCGATGCCCATGTTTTTTTGTCATCCTCCTATTGTAACCATGAATCTGTCTAACCACCCAACCTATGCAAACCTTTGATTGGCTACGTAGGCTTCGCTCAGCCCCTCTTATAGCATTGCTAGTTGCAGGAGAAGACTCGAAGATTCTTGCTTCATGTTGAAGTATTGTTGGGATATCACACTATATAAACTCTTAAACTAAATCATCTATATATTGGTAATGGGTGGAAGGCTAAGCCTCTTGCTTGGTGATTTGTTCCACTCATGCTGCCCTAGGAACCGTATAAACCGGTGTTATGTTCCTTGATTATGCGTCCCTGACATGGTTGGGGTTTATGGGCCCCCCTTGATAACCTGCTTAGCGCTAAAACTCTTCCAGCAAGTCCCAACATTGGTACTCCATTTGCCTATCAACTAAAACTTGCATAGGGCCTTGCAAACCCTTTTCTTAATCAACAACCCGGGCCAGTGCTGCACATGAGTGTTGGTCCAAACTGGGGGTTCTGCGGGGCCGCCTTGGGGAAACCCGAGGTATCTGGTATAACCTGTAGAATCGCCCATCCGGTCGTGGCCTGAGACTAGATACGCGCGGCTACTGTCAGGGTGTCGGCACGCCGGGAGGATTTGCTGGATTAGTTTTACCTTAGTCGGAATATCTTGAGCACGAGATTCCGAGAATACTCGGGCCTTCCCACCTCGGAGTTGCTACTCCGCAGATCGTGAGCTTGTCATGGGCTAAGTTGGGACACCCCTGCAGGGTTTTGAACTTTCGAAAGCCGTGCCCGCGGTTATGTGGCAGATGGGAATTTGTTAATATCCGATTGTAGAAAACTTGACACCATGTTCAGAACACACTACCAGCGTGAGTAACCGTGACGGTCATTTTCCGAAAGGGGTTCGGGAAGTGAACACGGTGGGGTTATGATTGACGTGTTTATATAGGATCACTTCGTGATCACTTTGACGCTCGTGGCACGTTTCTTATCGCTCTTAACACGTAAGCTAGTGCTAATGCAGCTGCAACCTTTTATTCTTTCTTCAGCCTTGTTCCACATCCAAGGCTTAGATAGTTTTGCTACCCGGGAACGGGATTGCTGAGTCCTCCGTGGCTCACAGATTCTACACAACACCAGATGCAGGTACTATTGTGGACTACTCAGGTGACGGCCGAGAGTTGTACTGGGAGTACGATGAAGAACGTAGTCGATAATTGTGCACTATACCGATGATCAGTAGTGGTTTCTACTAGGGGCGATTCGGACCTGTGGCTTTATGTATTTGGTATCTTTCATTTGGATCTTCACCCGTAGTCGGGTTGTGATGTTATTTGGATGATGTTTTGCTATGTAATGTATTGTGTGACGTGGCGAGTGTAAGCCAACTATCCTTTTGCAATTTCATCCCTATTTTTACATGAGTCATGCAAAGATACCGAACTTGAGATCATTCCAGAATGGGCTTATACCTTTAAGTCGTGCCTCAACACGTAGGTGGTATAGTCCCATCCTGGGCATTACAAGTTGGTATCAGAGCATTCTCCGACCTAGAAGCCCCCACTGATTGATCTAATCGTTGACGGTTGAGTCTAGGCACACACTTAAAATGTTTTGAGTCATATATATATATCGGAGAGTAGGATTTCTTTTGCTCCTCATCTCTTTTCACTCTGGTGAGGACTCCTGACGATTACTCTTGTCTCTTCTACTCTCAAAATTCACCAAAAAAAATTTAGGAATCTCGCGAGTATTGTTTGGATTGTTCCAATGTCTTTGTGACGAGAACATTGTTCTCGATGCCTCCTGTCATTAGGGGTTGTGGCATTGTCCCGGGGAGTTGAGCTCCGAGGTGTTGTCGTCACAAATATATCGCAGCAGTTCTGGAATACTTAAGACGGCCGACATCGAAAACTCTCCTATGCGGTTAGTGGCAAGATAACCCCGACATCACCCAGTACTGGGGAGGTAGTTCGGGAGTATTGCCATAGCTTGTATAGTAGATACGTTTCGAAGGTCCGAGGTAGACGGTTTCTGGAAATAACTGGTTATGTGTTGAAGGATGGATACAGCTGGATGTAGGATTAGAGTTGAGTGCGCGATGCTTCCCCTGTATCCCCAACACCTGATTGCATAACTGGAAACTTTCGGAAATTAATAGGTGGTTTCATCTAGTAGCTCATAGGCATTCTTCCAACGAATGCATGATATGGAGTTGGGGATTCTACATTGAGTGAAGTGGTTTTATGGCCGTTGTTCTGATCGGGAGTTGCATCTTAAAGGGTCCTTGGCTATGCTGATTCGGGGATTGCAAAACCCTTTCGTAACACGTTCCATAAGCTTTCAGCACAAATATGTCGAACGAAGCTTCTATCTTGTATTTGTTCTATCTGCTCCTTGTTGTTTTTATTTATCTTTTGTTCTCCCAAGTGGCTTCTCGTGAAGATTGTTGTTACTATTAAACTATGGATTACATTCGTTCATCTTGTTCGAATGTGCTTGTGAAAACTATCTTGCAATTCTAGCCGTTGATTCAGCTTATATATTCTTTCAATCAATGGCTAATAGTTGTCATCTCATTCAGGATGGCTCCTAAAAAGGTTCCCAACGCTAACCCAGAGGGTGAAGAGGTTCCTGATCGTCCTCCTTCCCCTCCTCCTCCGTCTGAGGCCTAGAGAGCAATTATGCGAGCGACGAACCAGAACACCCAGATGCTGATGCAAATGATGCAGAACATTCAAGCAAATCAAGCAAATCAGGGTGCTCATGGGAACCAAGGCCAAGGCAATTTGTTCAACCAACCTCACTTTGCTACGCTCAACAAGTTCCTCGCAAACCAACCGAAGGCATTCAGTTACTGTGTGGACCCTCTAGATGCTGAAGACTAGAAAACGGATATCAAGAAGCATTTCGAGTGTAGTAACGTCAGGCCCGAGGACTATGTGAAGTTTGCAGCCTTCCAACTCAAGGACCAAGCCGCTGATTGGTGGCAGCAGTACAAAGATTCCAGAGAAGGACGTGTAATCTCCTGGGATGACTTCTGGAGGACTTTCATTCTCACCACATTCCAACAAGTGTCATTGAGGGTATGCGTGAGCAATTCCGCAACCTGAAGCAAGGCTCTATGACTGTCTACCAATATAATGTCAAGTTCCAGAACCTTGCCCGCTATGCCAAGCAAGACATCCCAGATGCCAAGAGCAAGATATATCAGTTTCGTGGTGGTCTGAAGGATGAACTCCAACTAGCTCTCACCTTGTTCGAGCCTGTTGAGTTTGATCAATTATATAACATGGCACTTAAGCAAGAGGCAGCCCAGCTCAAGATGGAAGCTTCTAAAAAGAGGATCAGAGATGCCATTCAATCCTCCTCTTCTTCCCAAGTGGTCGCAAAGCAACAAAAGTTTAGGCTTCCACCTCCTCCCGTGATCCGACCTCCCATCAACAACAACAAGAATTCTGGTGGACGTGCTTTCTCCCACCCACGCAACCCAAGCAATCAGTCAAAGAACCATTTTCAAGCTTCCAAGTCAAGTGCTCCTTATCACCGTCCTCTCTCAGAAGTGGTTTGCAACAAGTGTGGCAAGAAGGGTCACTATGCCAACAAGTGTACTCAAAGGCGCCTTCCGCCTCCTCCACCTGTCAGCACTGCTATTGCCAAGCATGATCTGAAGGTTGCAAGAGTGAATCTGATGAATGCAGCTCAAGCAGAGAATTCTTCAGATGTGATACTTGGTATCCTTTCAGTCAATCTCAAGCCTGCTAAAGTTTTGTTTGATTCTGGTGCTTCACATTCTTTCATGTCATACCCATTTGCATCCAAGCTTAATGTGAACACAGCGGCTTTACCAAGGCAATTAGCAATTTCTTCTCTGGTAAAACAGATGCATTCTAGCCTGTATTCTCCTAATGTATCTATTCGTATGGGTGATTACCGCTTTCTGGCTTCTCTGGTTGTTCTCGGCAACTCCGACATTGATTTAATAATTGGGATGGATTGGCTTTCTCAGCATGATGCTAACATTGATTGTGCTAATAAGGAAGTCAAGCTTACTCATACCAATGAAGACATGATTATCTTCGCCTCTCGAGATAACACAATCAGGCTATTCTCTCTCAATGACAAGGGCGAGATTAATGCCATCTCTCAAATTCCGGTGGTCAATGAATATGAAGATGTTTTCCCTGAAGAGCTTCCAGGCATGCCTCCGCATCGTCAAGTTGAATTCGTCATTGAACTCGAGCCCGGTACTAAGCCAGCATGCCGGCGTCCGTACAAGCTTTCCCCAGAATAGTTGAAGGAGTTGAAGAAACAGCTCGATGAGCAAGAGCGTATGGGTCTGATCAGGCCTAGCACTTCTCCTTGGGGTTGTGGTGTCTTATTTGTCAAGAAGAAGGGTGGCACGGAGCTGAAGGAAATATGCCCTAGAGGCAATAATAAAGATGTTATTTGTATTTCCTTATATCATGATAAATGTCTTTTATTCATGCTAGAATTGTATTAACCGGAAACTTAGTACATGTGTGAATACATAGACAAAACAGTATGTCCCTAGTATGCCTCTACTAGACTAGCTCATTGATCAAAGATGGTTATGTTTCCTAACCATAGACATGAGTTGTCATTTGATCAACGGGATCACATCATTAGGAGAATGATGTGATGGACAAGACCCATCCGTTAGCATAGCACTATGATCGTTTAGTTTTACTGCTATTGCTTTCTTCATAACTTATACATGTTCCTATGACTATGAGATTATGCAACTCCCGAATACCGTAGGAACACCTTGTGTGCTATCAAACGTCACAACGTAACTGGGTGATCATAAAGATGCTCTATAGGTGTCTCCGAAAGTATTCGTGGTGTTGGCATAGATCAAGATTAGGATTTGTCACTCCGAGTGTCGGAGAGGTATCTCTGGGCCCTCTCGGTAACACACATCACAATAAGCCTTGCAAGCAAAAGACTAATGAGTTAGTCACGAGATGATGTGTTACGGAACGAGTAAAGAGACTTGCCGGTAACGAGATTGAACTAGGTATAGAGATACCGACGATCGAATCTCGGGCAAGTAACATACCGTTTGACAAAAGGAACAACGTATGTTGTTATGCGGTTCTGACCGATAAAAGATCTTCGTAGAATATGTAGGAGCCAATATGAACATCCAGGTTCCGCTATTGGTTATTGAACAGAGATGAGTCTCGGTCATGTCTACATAGTTCTCGAACCCGTAGGGTCCGCACGCTTAACGTTTGATGACGATCGGTATTATGAGTTTTTGAGTATTGATGTACCGAAGGTAGTTCGGAGTCCCGGATGAGATCACGGACATGACGAGGAGTCTCGGAATGTCCGAGACATAAAGATTGATATATTGGACGGCTATATTCGGACACCGGAAGTATACCGGAAAAGTTTCGGATTTATCGGGAATGCCGGAGGGGGTTACCGGAACCCCCTACGAGAGGGGATGGTCCATAGTGGGCCTAAAGGGTGAGAGAGAGGCAGCCCATAGGGCTGGCCGGCGCCCCACCTAGGAATCCTAGTTGGACTAGGATTGGGGGGGGGGGGGCGCCACCTCTCCTATTCCTTTCCCCCTTCTTCCTTTCGGTGAATCCTACTAGGAATAGGATTGCAATCCTATTCCTAGTAGGAATCCCTTCCCTAGCCGCACCAGGAGAGTTGGCCGGCCCCTCCTCCCTTGCTCCTTTATATACGGGGGCAGGGGGGCACCCAAAGACACACAAGTTGAATTGTTTTAGCCGTGTGCGGTGCCCCCCTCCACAGAATCACACCTCGGTCGTACCGTCGCGGAGCTTAGGCGAAGCCCTGCGCCGGTGAACACATCATATCTGTCACCACGCCGTCGTGCTGACGAAACTCTCCCGTGAAGCTCAACTGGATCAAGAGCTCGTGGGACGTCATCAAGCTGAACGTGTGCTGAACGCGGAGGTGCCGTACGTTCGGTGCTTGATCGGTTGGATCGCGAAGAAGTTCGACAACATCAACCGCGTCACTTGACGCTTCCGCTCCCGGTCTACGAGGGTACGTAGACACACTCTCCCCTCTCGTTGCTATGCATCTGGTAGATAGATCTTGCGTGATCGTAGGAAAATTTTAAAATACTACGTTCCCCAACACGACCACTGCAGAAGATAGAGAGAAAATGAAAGTCATTCCCTATGCCTCAGCCATAGGATCTATCATGTATGCAATGCTGTGTACCAGACCTGATGTGTGCCTTGCTATAAGTCTAGCAGGGAGGTACCAAAGTAATCCAGGAGTGGATCACTGGACATCGGTCAAAAACATCCTAAAGTATCTGAAAAGAACAAAGGATATGTTTCTCGTATATGGAGGTGACAAAGAGCTCGTCGTAAACGGTTACGTCGATTCTAGCTTTGACACTGATCCGGATGACTCAAAGTCACAAACCGGATATGTATTTTTATTGAACGGTGGAGCTGTCAGTTGGTGCAGTTCCAAGCAGAGCGTCGTGGCGGGATCTACGTGTGAAGCGGAATACATAGCTGCTTCGGAAGCAGCAAATGAAGGAGTCTGGATGAAGGAGTTCATATCCGATCTAGGTGTAGTACCTAGTGCATCGGGTCCAATGAAAATCTTTTGTGACAACACTGGAGCCATAGCCTTGGCGAAGGAATCCAGGTTTCACAAGAGAACAAAGCACATCAAAAGACGCTTCAATTCCATCCGCGATCTAGTCAAGGAGGGAGACATAGAAATTTGCAAAATACATACGGATCTGAATGTTGCAGACCCGTTGACTAAGCCTCTTCCACGGGCAAAACATGATCAACACCAAGACTCCATGGGTGTGAGGATCATCACTTTGTAATCTAGATTATTGACTCTAGTTCAAGTGGGAGACTGAAGGAAATATGCCCTAGAGGCAATAATAAAGATGTTATTTGTATTTCCTTATATCATGATAAATGTCTTTTATTCATGCTAGAATTGTATTAACCGGAAACTTAGTACATGTGTGGATACATAGACAAAAACAGTATGTCCCTAGTATGCCTCTACTAGACTAGCTCATTGATCAAAGATGGTTATGTTTCCTAGCCATAGACATGAGTTGTCATTTGATCAACGGGATCACATCATTAGGAGAATGATGTGATGGACAAGACCCATCCGTTAGCATAGCACTATGATCGTTTAGTTTTTCTGCTATTGCTTTCTTCATGACTTATACATGTTCCTATGACTATGAGATTATGCAACTCCCGAATACCGTAGGAACACCTTGTGTGCTATCAAACGTCACAACGTAACTGGGTGATCATAAAGATGCTCTACAGGTGTCTCTGAAAGTATTCGTGGTGTTGGCATAGATCAAGATTAGGATTTGTCACTCCGAGTGTCGGAGAGGTATCTCTGGGACCTCTCGGTAACACACATCACAATAAGCCTTGCAAGCAAAAGACTAATGAGTTAGTCACGAGATGATGTGTTACGGAACGAGTAAAGAGACTTGCCGGTAACGAGATTGAACTAGGTATAAAGATGCCAACGATCGAATCTCGGACAAGTAACATACCGTTTGACAAAAGGAACAACGTATGTTGTTATGCGGTTCTGACCGATAAAAGATCTTCGTAGAATATGTAGGAGCCAATATGAACATCCAGGTTCCGCTATTGGTTATTGACCGGAGATGAGTCTCGGTCATGTCTACATAGTTCTCGAACCCGTAGGGTCCGCACGCTTAACGTTTGATGACGATCGGTATTATGAGTTTATGAGTATTGATGTACCGAAGGTAGTTCGGAGTTCCGGATGAGATCACGGACATGACGAGGAGTCTCGGAATGTCCGAGACATAAAGATTGATATATTGGACGGCTATATTCGGACACCGGAAGTATACCGGAAAAGTTTCGGATTTATCGGGAATGCCGGAGGGGGTTACCGGAACCCCCTACGAGAGGGGATGGTCCATAGTGGGCCTAAAGGGAAAAAGAGAGGCAGCCCATAGGGCTGGCCGGCGCCCCCACCTAGGGTTCCTAGTTGGACTAGGATTGGGGGGGCGCCACCTCTCCTATTCCTTTCCCCCTTCTTCCTTTTGGTGAATCCTACTAGAAATTGGATTGCAATCCTATTCCTAGTAGGACTCCTTCCCTAGCCGCACCAGGAAGGGCCGGCCGGCCTCCCTCCCTTGCTCCTTTATATACGGGGGGCAGGGGGGCACCCAAAGACACACAAGTTGAATTGTTTTAGCCGTGTGCGGTGCCCCTCTCCACAGAATCACACCTCGGTCATACCGTCGCGGAGCTTAGGCGAAGCCCTGCGCCGGTGAACACATCATATCCATCACCACGCCGTCGTGCTGACGAAACTCTCCCGTGAAGCTCAACTGGATCAAGAGCTCGTGGGACGTCATCAAGCTGAACGTGTGCTGAACGCGGAGGTGCCATACGTTCGGTGCTTGATCGGTTGGATCGCGAAGAAGTTCGACAACATCAACCGCGTCACTTGATGCTTCCGCTCCCGGTCTACGAGGGTACGTAGACACACTCTTCCCTCTCGTTGCTATGCATCTGGTAGATCGATCTTGCGTGATCGTAGGAAAATTTTAAAATACTACGTTCCCCAACAGGAGCGCCTTTGCGTTGATTACCGACCATTGAACAAGAAGACAATAAAGAACAAGTATCCGCTCCCCAACATCAATGAATTGTTCGAGTAGCTCAATGAAGCTAAAGTTTTCTCAAAGCTCGATCTCCGGATGGGTTATCACCAGATCCGCATCCGCGAAGAAGATATTCACAAGACTGCATTCAGAACCAGCTACGGCTCATATGAATACAAAGTCATGTCTTTTGGCCTCGCTAATGCTCCACCCACCTTCTCGAGAATGATGCACTACATATTCAACCCCTACACCAACGAATTTGTGCTTGTTTATCTGGATGACATCTTGGTATTCTCCAAGAATGAAGAGGATCACGAAAAGCACCTCCGTCTGGTTCTCGACAGACTCCATGAACATAAGTTCTATGCCAAGTTCTCCAAGTGCGAATTCTGGCTCGATAAGATCTTGTATCTAGGCCATATCATCTCCGCTGACGGTATTGCGGTCAACCCCGAGAAAGTTGAAGCCATTGTCAACTGGGAACCACCTCAGAACGTCAAGCAACTCCGAAGCTTCCTTGGTCTTGCTAGCTATTGCAGAAGGTTCGTTGAGAACTTCTCCAAGATTGCCAAGCCTCTCTCCAACTTGCTGCAGAAGAATGTCAAGTACAACTGGTCTCCGGATTGTGATGTGGCATTCAAAACTCTCAAAGAAAAGCTCATCTCTGCTCCGGTTCTTACTCCTCCAAATGAGTCCAAGCCCTACGAAGTATTCTGTGATACTTCTCTTCAAGGACTTGGTGGTGTGCTAATGCAGGACAAGAAAATTGTGGCGTACACTTCTCGTCAATTGAAGCCAAGTGAGAAGAACTACCCCACACATGATCTCGAGCTAGCAGCAGCGGTACACGCCTTGATCACATGGAGACACCTTCTGTTGGGAAGAAAAGTCGACATCTTCACCGATCACAAGAGCTTGAAGTACATCTTCACACAGCCGAATATGAACATTCGCTAGACTCGTTGGGTTGAGATGATCCAAGAGTATGATCTAAGCATCGAATACACACCAGGCAAGGCCAATGTCATTGCAGATGCCTTGAGGAGAAAGGCATATTGCAACAGTCTCCTTATCAAGACGTTTCAGCCTGAGCTTTGTGAAGCTTTCAGGAAGCTCAACCTCCAAGTTGTTCCGCAAGGCTTTCTTGCAAATCTTCAAGTGGCTCCTACCTTGGAAGATCAGATTCGTGAGGCCCAACTCAGTGATGCTATGGTGCAGAAAGTGAAACATGGTATTGCAAAGGGTACTCCCAAATACAAGTGCTATCGCGTTGATGAGAGAGATACCTTGTTCTTTGAGGACAGACTTGTGGTTCCCAAAGGTGATCTCAGGAAGCTCATAATGAACGAAGCACATGACTCCCTCCTCTCGATTCATCCTGGAAGTTCCAAGATGTACCAAGACCTCAAGCAATATTACTGGTGGACTCGCATGAAAAAGGAGATTGCCCAATTCGTGAATGAATGTGATGTATGCAGAAGAGTGAAGGCAAAGCATCATCGTCCAGCCGGTCTTCTCCAACCTCTCCCTATTCCCGAGTGGAAGTTCGACCACATTGAAAGGAATTTCATTACTGGGTTTCCCAAGTCCAAGAAGGGGTATGATTCTATCTTTGTTGTGATTGACAAGCTTACCAAAGTAGCTCACTTCCTTCCAGTCAAAGAATCCATCAATGCAGCTCAGCTGGAAGAGTTGTACACTACCAGAATTGTGTCATTACATGGCATTCCTCAAGTTATCTCCTCGGACCGTGGAAGTTTGTTCACATCCAAGTTCTGGGACTCCTTTCAGTCTGCCATGGGCACTAAGATCCGTTTCAGCACTACGTTTCACCCTCAGACTAGTGGTCAAGTCGAGAGAGTGAACCAGATTCTATAAGACATGCTCAGAGCTTGTGTCATCTCTTTTGGCATGAAGTGGGAAGATTGCCCTCCGTTTGCCAAGTTCTCTTACAACAACAGTTTCCAAGCAAGTGACGGCAAAGCTCCGTTTGAAATCCTCTATGGCAGAAAGTGCCGTACTCCTCTCAACTAGTCCGAGACTGGTGAATGTCAACTTCTTGGCAATGACTTGATCTCAGAAGCCGAAGAAATGTGCAAAGTCATACGTGAGAATCTCAAGGCCGCTCAGTCGCGTCAGAAGAGCTACTATGACGGCAAGCATCGTGATTTGGCCTTCAACATTGGTGATCATGTCTATCTCCGTGTTTCTCCTATGAAAGGCACCCAAAGATACGGTATCAAAGGAAAGCTTGCTCCTAGATACGTGGGCCCTTTCAAGATCCTTGGCAAAAGAGGCGATCTAGCCTATCAACTTGAGCTCCCTTCCAACTTCGCTAATGTTCATGATGTGTTCCACGTGTATCAACTCCGCAAATGCTTCGAGACACCTGAACGCTCCATTCCGTTCGAGGAGATTGATCTTCGACAAGACTTGTCTTACCGAGAGCACCCCACTGCTATTCTTGAAGAAACCGAGCACAAGACCCGCAACAAGTCAATCAAGTTCTTGAAAGTTGAGGGGTCACCCCATACCGACCAAGAAGCTACGTGGGAACGAGAAGATCACCTTCGTTCCGAGTACCCTTCCTTCTTCCAGTCCTAGATCTCGGGACGAGATCTTTTCGTAGTAGAGGAGAGTTTGTAATGCCCCAGATGTAACACTTTCCCAATATGGCAATATATAAACTTTGGCTTCATCATTTCCATTCTGTGTTCTTCGTTTTGTCATGTGCGTGTGTGCATTTCATCCATGTCATGTTGTCATGTGCATTGCATTGCATTGTGTTGTCACTTGCATCCGGTCCCACTCGTCTCTTCCTGTTGTCCGTTTCGAGTTCCAACACTCACACATGTGCCCGTGGCATCCCCGAGTCCTTCTTTCATGTGTGGCCGTGTAACGTTTCCGGTTTGGCGTGAGACTTGTCGTGCGATGTTGTTTTGGTACGTGTAGGCCACCTGTCAAGTTTCGTCGCGTTTGGAGTTCGTTTGGTACTCCAACAGTTAACCTAGTGGGCTAAAAGAACCTCTTCTTTAAGGCCCAAGACCCCCACGACAACAGCCCACCAACCCAGCACAACCCTTCCCATCATCTCGGTCGTCAAATTGTGATCGCGTGGCCGAAAACCGCTCCCCATTTGGAGTCTCCTAGCTCCTTGTGCCTATAAAAACATCCCCCCATGTCTTTTTTCGTCCAAAAACCCTAGTTCTCTTCCCTCCGCCGCCGCCGGACACGTCCGGACGGACCAGACACGTCCGCCCGGATGCGCCAGACCAATCGCCTCCCGCGCGCCTCCGCGCCCGCCGCCGATCTCTGGCACGGCTCCGCGCCGCCGGCCGCCGTGAGGGCCGCCGCGCCCGCCGACCGCCGGCCTCGCCCCGCCGCCCAACCGCCGTGTCGCCGCTGCCGGCCTCGCCCCAAGCCGCCGCCTCACCTCCTCCGGCCGGTCGCCGCTCCGGCCGGCCCCAGCTCCCGCCGGCCGCGAAGTCCCGTTGCCCCGGCCGCTGCGGTCGCCGGAGACCCGAGCTCCGCGTCGATCCGATCTGAGCCGCCGCGGCTGCCCGAACCCTAACGGGTCCTGCACCCGTGCCCGATCCGCTGGGTCAACCCGACCCGCGAGGTGATCCCCCTGTTTTTTTTGCCAAGTCTTTTGTTATTTTTTCTTATTGTCTGATGGCATTTTGTGATGGCGATATCTTTTAGTGTGCTAGTCCGATTTGTGCATATAATATGTCAAAATGACCGTAGTGATGTGTACTATGTTTTGTTCCATTGTGTCATGCTTGTTTGAGTCCATCTTGATGTCTTAATTTTCGTGACAAGAGTGCTACTTGATATGAACTGCTGCTACTTGTTATTTTCATGCCATGTTTAAGATGTGATAACTTGGTGCATGTTTATCCAAATGAAGTAAATGATATGTCAGAAATGTTCATCATGAGATGCTCTACATGTTGGTTGCTATAGCATGCATGTTAGAGTTCATATTTCCATGTTCATCTCTGTTGCAAAAGTGCATCTGGCTGTTAGGTTTTGTAACTTGTTACGAGATGCCTAGTTGAGGAGCTCGTTGCTATTGATGTGTTTGTCCCCAGGTTGCATGCTCATATGTTTTAGATTCCCCATCATGTGTTCTTTGCTGTGGTGCAAACCATTAGCCATGTTATGCTTTAAGATGACTTAAACATGCTTGCAAACATGCCTTGCCAACTTAACTGTTTTAACACTTAGTGAAATTTCACTAAGTCTGGAATCTGTAATATCCTGATGCTATGTTTGCTTGATGCCCTAGGCAAATCCATGTTAGTTTTGGGATGGCCATTGATCATTCCTTGTTGTATATGTTGTTGTCTATCCATCGATGCCCTCACTTGCTCATATGACTTGCTGTAGCTTATTTAATTCTAGCTCCCAAGTTGCTATAAAATATTACTGTCAGGTTTTTAGCGTCATGATCAAAATGTTGTAGCTTGTTGAAGTTGTCCATGCCTCCTATGGAGATGCTCCAATGGAGTTGTTTGCTGTAGGATATGTCTACTTCATGTCCATGCCTCTTGTCACCATGTTTGAGTGTTGTAGAGTATATATTTCTTGCTCCAAAATTGCAATGTGGCTGTTAATCACAGCTTTGCATTGTTTCTTGTTTCGAGTGTATGTTTTGATTCGTTGCTCCGTTTTGAGCGTCCCCTACATGAAACTTGTGTGATTTTGCATGTAGAATCATAATATCATCTTGTTAACATGTTTGGAGTATGTTTGCTTGATGTTGGGTGCATCTTGCACCGTTGCCATGCTTATCTTGTTTTGATCATATCTTCTAGACCGTAGCTCCGAATTAAACAAACTTTATATGAAACTTGACTAGAATTTCATGTAGATTATCATGGTGCATGTTAACTTGCTGTTTAACAACTTTAACTTAAGGTTTGCTCAGATCTGGACTAATTTCAAACTATGCATATGAGGACTTACCGGATTTGTCTTAAGTAGTTTCCGGCCTCATTTAAACTTGTTGTTCTTATGTTGTTTCTCTGTGCTTCCTACCTTGCCAAGTTTTGCATCCTATATAGATTTGTCTTGCATCCTACTTGCTTGAGCATATTGTCTTGTTCTTGTGTTGTTCTGGTGTGCTACCTATGTTGTCATGTAATGCATCCTAAGTGCATCTGCAGTGCATCATACGTGCATCATGTAGATTGCGCATTGCACCTTGTTTGATTTCGTGCCTCGTGTGTTCTTGTGTTGAGTAGAGCCGGAAGCCGAGACCGAGTACGAGAACGAGGTTACTACCGAGGTTGAGAACGAGGAGCCGTCTTGCGATCCCATCGATGACTCGACAGGCAAGATGACCTGACCCAGATATCATTACTATCTTTGCCTATTGCTAGAAGTCTCGCTCTTTAGCTTTTTGCCTCAATGCCCATGTTTGTTTGTCAGCCTCCTATTGTAACCATGAATCTGTCTAACCACCCAACCTATGAAAACCTTTGATTGGCTACGTAGTCTTCGCTCAGCCCCTCTTATAGCATTGCTAGTTGCAGGAGAAGATTCGAAGATTCTTGCTTCATGTTGAAGTATTGTTGGGATATCACACTATATAAACTCTTAAACTAAATCATCTATATATTGGTAATGGGTGGAAGGCTAAGCCTCTTGCTTGGTGATTTGTTCCACTCATGCCGCCCTAGGAACCGTATAAACCGGTGTTATGTTCCTTGATTATGCGTCCCAAACACGGTTGGGGTTTATGGGCCCCGCATGATAACCCGCTTAGCGCTAAAACTCTTCGAGCAAGTCCCAACATTGGTACTCCATTTGCCTAACAACTAAAACTTCCATAGGGTGTTGCAAACCCTTTTCTTAATCAACAACCCGGGCCAGTGCTCCACATGAGTGTTGGTCCAAACTGGGGGTTCTGCGGGGCCGCCTTGGGGAAACCCGAGGTATCTGGTATAATCTGTTGAATCGCCCATCCGGTCGTGGCCTGAGACTAGATACGCACGGCTACTGTCAGGGTGTCGGCACGCTGGGAGGATTTGCTGGATTAGTTTTACCTTAGTCGGAATATCTTGAGCACGGGATTCCGAGAATACTCGGGCCTTCCCACCTTGGAGTTGCGACTCCGCAGATCGTGAGCTTATCATGGGCTAAGTTGGGACACCCCTGCAGGGTTTTGAACTTTCGAAAGTCGTGCCCGCGGTTATGTGGCAGATGGGAATTTGTTAATATCCGGTTGTAGAAAACTTGACACCATGTTCAGAACACACTACCAGCGTGAGTAACCATGATGGTCATTTTCCGAAAGGGGTTCGGGAAGTGAACACGGTGGGGTTATGATTGACGTGTTTAGATAGGATCACTTCGTGATCACTTTGTCGCTCGTGGCACTTCTCTTCTCGCTCTTAACACGTAAGCTAGTGATAGTGCAGCTGCAACCTTTTATTCTTTATTCAGCCTTGTTCCACACCCAAGGCTTAGATAGTTTTGCTACCCGGGAACGGGATTGCTAAGTCCTCCGTGGCTCACAGATTCTACACAACACCAGATGCAGGTATTATGGTGGACTACTCAGGTGACGGCCCAGAGCTGTACTGGGAGTACGATGAAGAACGTAGTCGATACTTGTGCACTATCCCGTTGATCAGTAGTGGTTTCTACTAGGGGTGATTCGGACCTGTGGCTTTATGTATTTGGTATCTTTCATTTGGATCTTCACCCGTAGTCGGGTTGTGATCTTATTTGGATGATGTTTTGCTATGTAATGTATTGTGTGACGTGGCGAGTGTAAGCCAACTATCGTTTTGCAATTTCAACCCTATTTTTACATGAGTCGTGCAAAGATACCAAACTTGAGATCATTCCAGAATGGGCTTGTACATTTAAGTCGTGCCTCGACACGTAGGAGGTATAGTGCCATCCTGGTAACCGCCTTGAGCCAATCCCGTGGAACGCTGCCAGGCTCTGACGATTATGTGGATAGTTCGGTAGCATTTTTTCCTCCTTTTGAGTTAGGTTTTGTCTTTTGTTTTTATTGTTTCTCCTCTTTGCTTTTTTTTACTTTTCCTTTCATTGGTAAGTATTCAGCTCACACAAGATAGAACATCTTTGAATGTATCTACCTCGAAAATACTTGGGGGCTTCTTTGATGAAGCCCATTATCAAAAAGCTTCTTGCTTACAATGTCGTCTGTTTTTACAGTCTTTCCTTGCCATTATATGCACCAATATGACTTAAGTTTTGTCCAAGCTGGGTTGCCTGGCTCCTGTGCTTACCCCTACGTTCCCGATTGCTCGGCTAGGGTGTAAAGGGAGCACCTCTGCGATTGTTACAACCGGGTAATCCGGACCTGTACCTCAGACTGGGTGAAGCCAAAAGCTACCGTTCTTAAGGGAATAATTGGTCGGCGGATACACGACATATTGCTTTTAACGCATACATTTTTTAACTATCATAGGACATAGCATCCTACAATCCTTTTACAGGATCGAAAGCCTAGGCATGCATACATATGCATGCTGACCCAGGGAAAGGAACCCTTAACGGAACTATTCTCTCTGGAAGATGTTTCTTACATTAAATAGTAATATAACATAACTCCCCAAACACAGTTTGTCTGTTCAAGAAATTATGACTGGATTGCCTGGTTTTCGAACATACCACGTGCTTACCACAGGTATAGTATTCGGAAACACTCCAGTCTTTGGGTTTATGGAGGTTAAAGCGGAAGGTCGGCCATGACAATCTTTTTATAATTTCGGCTGGAGATAAGTTTGATGTTGAATTACTTTTATACATAGAATCAAACGACTACTCTTTTTCTATTCCCTCTATAAGGTTGTCTAGTCTACAGTCCTGCTGGTAAAACCTGGCAGCTATCTTCACTTGGTCATATACCAAGCTCACGGGAATTTCTTGTCCATCCGATCCTCGAGGTCCCATGCGGGCCATATAATTCGTATCAAGGCTGGTGTAGCGTGTCTTCACCATGGCCCAGGCTTCTCGAACACCCATGCGACATGCTAACGCTTTCCACAGTTCAAAGCGGCGTCGAGCCCCTTTGAACAAATCCGCCAAGTCATCCATTGTTTCTGGAGGGGAATTGCCCGGCCATAAAGCCTTGGCCATATTCTTCATGGCCTTCCGAGCTCACTCGTGTACTCTGGAAAGCTCTTGCATTACGTCGCCTTGAAAACCAGACACTTCCCCTTCGGGCCGCCCAGTTAACAAAACTGCAGGCATAGTTTTACGAAAAACTTTGAAAACAAGGGACTATAAGGAGAGTTACGTTTCAGGACATACTGAATATGCCGCCTTTAAGCCTCCGGTTTTCTTCCAAGTCATCTGAGAGTTGGGCTCGCACGTCCTTTAACTCCTGTTCTAGCCTAAAAATTTTATCCTGTGCTTGGTTTCTTTCATCTATGGTTCATGTCAATACACGTTTACCAGCAGCTGTTTCCCCTTCGGCATATTTTTTATCCGTGAGAGCAGCATTTAGCTTTTTCTCCCATTGGTCGGTCGGCACTGTTGCTGCATTTCAATCAATATGTACTTAGAGACTATTAATCAGCACAAATATCATATTGTCCAGACACTATTGTCCTTACCATCAGTATCCTTTTCGGATTTTCTTCGAATTTTCCAATTCGGTGGTGGCAGTCGTCAGCTGGGTCCGGCATTCTTTTAGCTCCTTGGATAAAATGTTATTATTTTCTTGGAGTGCCTGCACAAACACAATGATCCTCAAATCAGTTGGACCAACTGCTTTAAGTCTCGGGGGCTACTAGCATGGGAACATTAAATTAACACTTACCCACATATCTTTCAAAAGCTGGTGAGTAGCTCCAGCGAGGTCGTCCTGAGCGGCTCGGATATAAGCATCTGCAGAACTGAGGGCGTTAAACGCCTCCTCAGAAAAGGATGGGTCACGCATGGCTACTTTTCACCGCCGGTGAACCATCGCGACCTCTACTTCGGAATTAGTGATAGACATCCCATCCGAATCCTCTTGAAGTGGACAATTCGGCGCTGCATCCGCATTGGCCCTTGTCCTCGTAGATGGGCCAGGCGCCAGATTGGTTGGAGCTTGATCTGTAGGATTTCTAGACACAGTCCGGTGTATGTTCCTCCTAAAAGGAAAAAGGCGGAAAATTATAACACCGGCTTCACCACCTAGTATATATTAAAACAAACATACTTCTTCGAAGGTTCGGTGGTGTTCATGCTCCTCTTTCGCTTCAAGGCCTCACCCGGTGCAAACGTCGCCCTCTGGGATGACGTTCTTCACACAGTTTGGCGTGAGGAGCGCCGCCCCTTTTGAACATAAAAAAAGTATGATGGGTGAGGTGCGCTGGGAATCTTCTTTTTGAGGAGGTATGTCCTGGGTACTTACGTGAGAGGAAGGAATAAGGCCGGGATAATCGGCTATGATAACCACTTCGATGCCGTCATGGCTGGCTTGATAGAAAACTCTATTTTCTTGCTCTATGCCTATATCTGGATCTTCGTCGTATCCGTGGCCCATGTTTCGAAAGTGGTCCTCTGGCTGTGGGGCGGGACTATTAATCCCCGCGACCACCTTCCTCCACTCCTGGTGCGAATAACCGAATTCAGTTCGGCCAATACATCTTACAATGAAAAACGGGCAATAATAGCGGTCAAGAGAAAGACTTACCCAGTAGAGAGGATTGTACATGGAAAAACCTTTCCGGCACTTTAGGCGGAGGAAGTCTTGCTTCTCTCCCTTGTAAAGATCTTCTAGGATGGCAGCTAGAGCGGCAGGGTCGTCCGGACCCAGGCGTAAGCAGCGTGAGGCATCATCCTGGCCGTTAATATTCACAATTTTATTTTATTACCATCATTTGTGTTGAGTTTCATTCATATATATGTATTGACCCCCTTCTTCAAATTAGACGTGGAAGATGCGGGATGAACTCCTGCCACAAGATCGCATACAAGCAATTTAAGAGGAATTGGTGGGATTCTTTCTTGATCACGTCATAAATAAAGCCGTAGAATACCATGTGGGATTGTAAGAGATCTTATGTTGTATATACGTAGTCAGTACTGTTGGATAGATATGCGAAAACTTGTTGTTCGACCAATCTCTCGGAGAAAGAGAGGTCGATCACACTTCTCTCTGTATATGTTCATGACGATCTTGTGTACTTAATGGTTTCCTTCGTTTGCATAGATAGTGTGTCGATTCCTCTCTATACATATAGTACGTAGCGTCGACGAAGCACGGAGATAAGAGATGACACTTCTCTCTATTAGCTAGCTAACACAACATATGAAACCCCTAAATTAACCCTCAAAAACCTCAACCCCCCACCCCCTCCCCTCAAAAACAAAAACAAAACCCCAGCCACTGAACTGCTGATGCGTGGATGCGCTTTGGTCCCGGTTGGTAGCACCAACCGGGACAAAAGGCCCTTCTGCCTGGGCAAGCCACAGCGGATACGTGGAGAACGTTCAGGATTTAAGCATGAAAACCCGAACAATTTAGATGGCAACTTTAATTTGCGTGAGATTAGGGAAACATGGCAATTTTTTGACAAAAAAAACAAAAAATGACAGAGTTGCCATCCCCTATCAACTAAAGTTGCCATCCCCTATGAACTAAAGTTGCCATGTAAAAACGTTCGGGATGAAATGCTTAAAATCCGAACGTTCGGCAGTTACTGAGGCGGACCGGGACTAAAGGTTTGGGGCTTTAGTCCCGACACTTTAGTCCCAGTTCCACAAACGGGACAAATGGGCTTCTGGAACCGGGACAAATAGGCCTTTTTCTACTAGTGCATGTAAAAGCTATGATTCGGGAAACTGCATGACACCCTAATGCGTGGGTGGCTCGTTTTTTATTTAAGGGTACATATTATACACAAATACAATATACAGATATACACAGAAGCTCTATACAAAATAGAGTCTACCACGGTGGGCACTGATGTATATACAGTCACGCGGGCGAACATGTAATCGTTTCCTTTCCTTTTCTTTATTTACTTCAGTACAAGGCGTGCCATGTTTGTGTTGATTTGACGTTGAGCTTGCCGTGATCAGATTGGAGCTGCCTTCATGTATATATTGGTGTGTAGTACTGATTGGTTGCATTAATAAATAACAGATAGACAAAGTTTGATAATTGCAGTGATTGTATGATGAACTTCTTGAGGATGTCTATATTACAGTTGTCTGAAATTATTAGACAAATCCGGTCACCTTTTGTTAGCCTTTTGAATTTGCATGGGACACCACGGTTTTGACAAATCTCGTTTTAGAAAAAAGGTTGTGAAGTTAATCTATGGAGAAAAATACTATACTCTATGTATGATGATGAAGCAGTGATCAAGACGGAAGGTGTTGGGGACTTGGGGATGGTTTATAGTCATATACGATGGAGCTGGCTAATGGGGGGCAGCGAGGCTAATGGGGTATGAAGTATATGTGCAAGCAAAACCTTATGTGTACGGGAAAAAAATAGCATGCATCTAAAATTAGTGAGAATTATATATGCAAGCAAAACCTTATATGCACGTGAAAAATGAACATTTAGCTTCTAGGTTTTGCCAGATATGAAGTAATCAATCCGCTAATTTTTCATTCATTGATCGAGGGCATTTAAGAGTTTTATTACGTCATTGTACGCTAGAGAAGGCCCAAGAATTATTCAATCTACTTTTCCTTTCAATAAAGGAGATTTTAAGGCATGAAGTTTCTGAATTAGGAAACATTAATCTTTTTAAATCCTGAACAGTTTATTGAAAATTATGTATGCTTTCAAAAAAACACGAACAAAATTTGAAATAAGAACATCTTTTAAAATTTATAAACATTTTTTTAAACACCAACTTTTTATAAAAACATGAGCATTATTTGAATTTGTGAACATTTTTTTAAAGTTAGAAACATTTAGAAACATCAACAATTATCGATTAGTATTAGTTGAGCCTAAGTTTTTGCTTCTTCGCATGATATGTGCTATTCTTAAAATGCCATTCTATTTTGTTTTCCTTCCAGTTTGAATAAAATACTTAGATCTGCAAATTTTTAAATAAGAAATAATCCTCAAATAGCTACCCATTTACTTAAATACTCGCTTGATCTTCATTTATATCTTTTTGAAGCAGTTTGTCAGTTACTCTTATGCTTCACTTATATCCTATGACTAAATCATTGAATGAATTGAATATCATAAATCTGAAATTATAGATGTTTCATATGATTATCCCATTGGGAGTCATGACTTCACATATAAGAAGTATAGGTGGTAAAATTTATTGAAAGTTAACAAACATAGCATTGGTCACATGTACAATTCATGAAAGAATATTGAAAGAAGAGAGGTTTCACATATAAATATACTATGTTGGACATCTTCTATGATTGTGAGCCCTCATTAATTATTTTCAAACTTGATCAAGTAGTTGATGTTGGACAAGGAAGACAACATAATGAGTTATGTTTGTTTATATTCACATAGAAGTTATATTGTCATGGATGCTCTAACATGTGGTGCTTGCTTAGGATCTTTTGTTAGACAAAAATTTGTACTAAGTAGAGATACTACTTGTGCATCCAAAATTCCTTAAACCAAGTTTATTGCCATGAGTGTACACGATACCCACCTATGGATTGAGTAAAATCCTTCAAGTAAGTTGTCATCGTTGCAAAAATGCTATAAAAATTGCTCCTAAATGTGTTTGATCCGTTAGTGTAAGGAAAATTAAGCATTGTACGAACTTGTGATGCCAAAATAATAAAAGCGATGAACTACATAATAAAGGTTGCTAACATAAGGGGCAATATAACGTGACGTTCTTTTGCATTAAGAGATTTGGCATACAAAACCAAAAGCGCATGACAACCTCTGCTTCCCTCTCCGAAGGGCTATCTTTTACTTTTTAGTATTTATTTTTATGCAAGAGTCAATAGTATGCATTCTCATTTCAACCTCACTTATTCTCGGCAAGCATCATGTGGTGGCGAAAGATCTAGGCACATATATCCAGTTGAATATAGATGATCATGAGTTCTTATTATTGTCTCTATGATAAATAATTTGGGAGGCGAAACATTAAGCCCATATCTTTCTCTGTGTTCGATGGATGCTATTTGTTCTAAAAATATGCTTCGAGTGTCTGCAATCAAGGAAGACGATATGATAGTTGAGTATTTGAAGCATTATTTTAAATTCCATTTTCTTTGTAGAAATCTCAAATAATTTTAAAAAATAATAAAAGTTTTGGAAAATGGGAAAAAAATCAAGTTCCGAATATTTTTCAAAATAGCAACAAAATGTTGGAATTTTTAACATTTTCTATAATTTGATTTTTTATTTGTGAATATATTTTTGAGAATTTTCAATTTATGAAATAAATTCTATAAGAAAAAAAATACTTGGAAGGTAAAATGAGTTAGGGGAAGGAGAATAAAAATAGAAGTAAAACACAGAAACAAAGAAAACTGGGCCAGCCCATTGTCGGTTGTCCCGTGCGAGGCTCCGACTATTTATCAACTGTGTAGAAAATAGAATTTTCCCAGCTGGGTGGGCACAAAAATAAGTGGGATGTCTTCGCTGGGTCACGGCGCGTGGCCCACGTACGAAATTTTGGAAAAGCCTTCTTTTTGTTGCAGACGAACGCATAAGAATTTGGTACCACATCGGATAAAAAATCGACAATGAACGGATGAAAAAATTGGGGAAACGCCCGTGCGTTGAACCGAAAAAAATAGCATGCATTTAAAATTAGTGAGAATTATATGTACAAGCAAAACCTTATGTGCACATGAAAAATGAATGCCGGGTATGAAGTAATCAATCTGCTACTTTTCCATTCATTGAATGAGGGCATTTAAGAGTTTTATTACATCATCGTACACCAGAGAAGGCCCATGAATTATTTCATCTACGTATCTTTTCAATCTAGGTGATTTTAAGGTATGAACTCTCTTAATTAGGAAACATGAAACATTTTTCAAATCCTGAACAGTTTATTGAAAATTATGTCCACTTTAAAAAAACGATTTTGTTTTTAAATATGAACATATTTTAAAATTTAGAAACATTTTTGAAAAACACCAACTTTTTTATAAAAAAATGAGCATTATTCAAATTTGTGGACATTTTTTTAGCACCGGAAGATGTATTCAAAAATTTATAACATTTTCAAAAATGTCTTTATTTTACATTATTTTTAATTGTAGAAAAACGCGAACAAAATTTGAAACATGAAAATCTTTTAAAATTCACAAACCGATTTCGATTCTCACACCTACACAAGTAAAGCTTTGCGAGGAGCGTGGTTAGAATGGTGGCACAAATTCAATGCAATCGTCAAAGTGACTAAATGATGTTGAAAATGGTTCACAATTTGCTCATGCAACAAGTAGATCACTAGCAAAGTAGCACACGGAACACACACACGGATAGATAAATGTGGTTGTGCAACCAAGGGTGAGCAAAAATGTGGAATCCACGGAAAATGCTCGTGTTGCACAACACTAGAGAGACGCTAACCGATTGCTTAATAGGCGGATACGCACTTGTGCACGACCTATAAGAGGCAAAACGTAACGACTATCTATCACAAGTATACTATGAGTGTATGATGTGTCGATGCTTGAGCACAAGATGGTATATTGCTATCTCATATGATCTCTTTTGATGCAAGGCGTATGATGCTATTTTCCTTTTGCTTATAAGCTTTGGTTGGCTCTTTTGCTTAAAAGCTTGTGAGCTCTTTCTTTGGATACTTATGCATGCTTCTCGGATCAAAGTAGCTATTGTGTATGCGGATCACTCTTGTGGCACACGGAGATATGATGATGTAGTATGCAATGTCTATGACTATCACTAATGTGCACAAGTGTCGTGGCCCGACAATACTCAAATGGCTAGTATCAATGGGAAAGCTACGCAAAGATGGTCCATAGGTTGACAATGCAATTGCAAGGTAGAATGAACAAGGTGTCGTCGATGTTACCGTCCTTGACGAGGTTGAGCGGTGGTGTTGTCGATGTCGTTCCGTTCCAAGGTAGCCTAAACATCCAAGGAAACGGTGAAACCACAACTCAAGTATCCAAGGCAAAGGTAGACAAATTTTTCGAAATCGTAGCGGTTAAGCAATGGTGGTTGTGGAAGTGGTGGTGGTATGAAAGGGGTTGGTGGTAGCGGAAGGTGGAACAAAATTGAAGAAATTCAGCTTCGTCAGGGTTCGTCGGACGTCCGGTAGGTCGCCGGTTGTCTGCTCGCTGGACGTCCGGTATTGGTCGGAAATCCGATGCAAGTTTCTATATATGAGGTGCCGGTCGTCCGGTGGATAACTGACGTCCGGTGCTTCGCGGGGTGCCGAACGTCCGGTAAACCGTCGATAGTCCGGTGACTCTGGGCTAGGGTTCGCGGATCCGTGGACAAATTGGTCAAACTTGTCCGAATTTGCGGAGGAAAATCGGTGAAAAGGTGGGGAAAAGCTAGATCCACTCGTGGCACAGCAAATCCATGGAACACATTCAACAAAATCTTGCCAAATCAACAGATCACAAAAAAAATTTGGGGCTATTTTTGTGGGAATTTTTCAAAATTGGGAAGAACACAACAAAAACAAGCTAGAAGACAGGGTGTGGGGCTCCTAATTCGTGATTAACCTATGCTCATGATACCATAATATTATGTAGGGTGGAACCCTACTCGGCAGATCTTTCACGAAAGGAGGTTATCCCACGATGAGCACGAAGAACACAAGGAAATCACGGAGGAAAACACGAGAGGAAACGTTCAAATCAACACAAATACGGTCACATAGGTGCTAGATCCACGATACATATCAAGACAGACGATCCATAGTCAACAACGGTGGTACAAAGATAGTCTTCTCCCGGAGGAGGTCTTGGATTATCCCTTGGGATCTTCTCCACTAAGGAGGCCTTGAATCCGAGGTGGATCTTCTTTGAAGAGGCCACGGTCTCGTAGGAGAGGAACCACTAAGGTCTATGATGAGCTATCCAAAAGCTACCTCGAAAGGATGGAAGTAAACGAGTATATATTACATGGGATGACGCCGTCGGGTCGGACGTCCGCTGGTCACCGGACGTCCGGTGGTTCGGGAGGGACCGGACGTCCGGTAATCCTCGGATTTCCGCTATTTATGTTCTGTGGTCGATGTCACGGACGTCCGGTGGCTTCCGGTCATCCGGTCGTCTGGGAGTCGCCGATCGTCCGGTGATCGTCGGACGTCCGGTGCCTCGTGTGACCGGTCGTCCGGTAGAGGCCGGACGTCCGGTGCCTATAGCGTCGTCAGCCGTCCTTCTTCTTCTTCCAAGCACTTGTCGATCCCGCCGTCTTGTCCACTGTGCAAGGCTGTCCCGTGGCCTTCATCCAAGTACCTGAGTATGCATAGAGTTTCTGATGAGGGTAGAAGGCATGTTCCATGTGAGTCGATAGGAAAGTGGTAAAGGATCGAGTTCACCTCGGCTTCGAGACCTCTTGTACGGGCTCGTGTCATTGGTCCTTTGGGCACTTGGTGAGTCGACGGTATGTCCATGGGGATGACCTTGGGATGCTCCGCATCACCATCACCTTTTCATCCTCGATAAAAACAATTTTCTTCCAGATCTTAATTGGAGAGGTTGCCCTTTTGTTTTAAGATCGATTGAGGAACATTGTTGTTGCTTGTTTAGTGTTCGTCTGCGTCTATGATTTTGCTTTATAGAATCTACGTTTCTACGATCCCGATAGTTCAGATTCAACGATTTGCGATCCTACCATCAAAGCTCTGATCTGATTCTTCATTAGCTCTAGTTCTCACTGTTAGAATAAATCCGAGGCATACCGTCGATCATCCGAGGACCAAGCAATCACACGAGCACGACACCGAGATTTGTTAACGAGGTTCACCGATATGGCTACATCCCCGGGGCCTGACTACGGGCGCTCCTCCCCGTGATACCGTCACAATACCACACCCCAGCCGCCCTAGGCACCGGCACATGCCGTCGGCTCCCCCTGCGTGCTTGTGCTATTATGTTGGCATAGGTTACGTCGTGTGTCTACCCTCGCTATATATGAGAGACCTAGGATACAAGTGTCCTACTAGGACACGGCTCCATATCCTATATAAACACAATACAACTACAAGTCCAACTGTAACCTACCTTGTACACTATATTCGACACAAATCTAACAAACTCCACCTCGGCGAATATTCTTCACCACCTTAGATTCGTCAATGCGTCAAACTTCCATGTACATTGGACTTGAGGTTATCCCATGAGTACCGCTGCTACTGCAAAGACTCCATATGACTCCACCTGCAACTTGTAGTCCCTTATTTTCTTAACTACAATCAACACTCGAGCAAAATTAAGTTCCACATTACTCTAGTTAGCGCTCCCAACTTCCAGAGTATCAGTCCTTCCTTGACCAACTCACATATTGGGTGTCACACATAAGAGTTACCTGAATTCAACATCACCACTCCTTTCTTGACCACCTGTCTGAAACTTGAAGGAATTTCTCCATTGCTTGTAATCACACCGAGTCAAATTCGCAGTTGTCTCACCACATGTATGACCACCAGTGCCCTGGCCCGTCTCCATGTCCCGTGCTTACCGCACGCCTCGCCGCTATTACGGCGTCGAGCCTCCGCTGTCCCGGTCGAGTCTCAAGGGTTGCCAAACCACGCCACTCAACCTCCACTTCAGAGTACCACCGATCATCACCGACCGATGACGAGTTTCTCGCTTCCATCAGACCACTGGGCTTTAGTCCGAATTATGTGTCCCTCACTTTTTACCGCTGAATAGGATTCGACTCTCTGTGCACTTACGCCGTAGCCCCTCAATCCAGCTCCACCTTCAACATGACTCCATGGTACATGATCAGTCCACCCTCACGCCCCATTGACTTCAAGCTCCGTGTATACACCACATTGAATTAATCCCGCGTCATAGTCTTGTCAAAGCCACACAAGCCCTCTGGCCTGCGCCACGTGTTTCCACGCCCAGAAGTCGGTTACATCAGCATCACGCTCCTATGTCGCCGTCGCCGATCTCACCATCGTCTTCTGTACCAACCGACTTGCGTCGATCCGTCAGATTGTCTAGTCCGACCCAGCCAAATTTGTCAGGCTGCAACCATCTGCATCTCCTCATAGTCCCCATCGTCCGTATGGCTTGACATCCCGCAGCGCCTTCAAGCATCTCTGTTGTGCTAACAATTTTCACCCTTATCTGTCATAACCCAAGGTTTTTAGTTCCGTCGAATATCTCCACCTCAAACCTGGTACCCGTTGGCTCCATGGTTCTTTGTATAACTGACATGTGAAAAAAATATCGAGCACTCTTTTCCTGATCCCCAAGTACAACGAGTATACTAGTTGCAAATCCAACAAGATTACTTTTGGTCTTCACGTAGAGTGGCTCCTGTGGCTCAACTCCGATACTAGCTTTGCCTTGCCCAAACCTTTTCCTTTACCATGTAGTACTCCCTCCATCCCATAATTCTTGTCTTTGATTTGTCTAAATACGGATGTATCTAGTCACGTTTTAATGTTAGATATTTCTCTATCTAGATAAATCTAAGACAAGAATTTTGGGATGGAGGGAGTACTTCCCATTGATGTTTGCATGTCTGTGTCTCGACCTCCAAGAGAACGCGTCTCCTCCAAGGACTCGGTCGTCCCCTTTTTTTTCTCAACCAAAACCTCTCATGTCTTTGCCCAGCCTGCTAGATCAATTTGTTCGCAGCTTCCGCTTCGCACGCGTCTAGCCTGGGGACTCCAGCGGCGTGGTTTGTAGTTGCCGCATCCGATCTGTGCCCCGCCAGCCTACTCGGACCCGCACCCGGACGTGGCCATCGCCTCGCGCTGATTGGGTCGTGTGGGCCTGCTACGGGCAGTGCTCTAGCCCTGCCGCTGCCACGCACCTGCTGCCCCAAGCGTCGTCAAGCCGCGTGTGCACACCACGCTGCTTCCATTGATCTGTTGCGCCGCTTCGATCGATCCCGTCGGCTTCAACATGAATCGCCTAACTCGATACTTCCTCCAGATCAACAATCACAGCCTCCGAACAACCTAGCTCATGATACCACTTGTTAGAATAAATCTGAGGCATACCGTCGATCATCCGAGGACCAAGCAATCACACGAGCACGACACCGAGATTTATTAACTAGGTTCACCGATATGGCTACATCCCCGGGGCTTGACTACGGGCGCTCCTCCCCGTGACACCGTCACAATACCGCACCCCGGCCGCCCTGGGCACCGGCACACGCCGCCGGCTCCCCCTGCGTGCTTGTGCTATTATGTTGGCATAGGTTACATCGTGTGTCTACCCTCGCTATATATGAGAGGCCTAGGATACAAGTGTCCTACTAGGACACGACTCCATATCCTATATAAGCATAATACAACTATAAGTACAACCGTAACCTACCTTGTACATTATATTCGACACAACTCTAACACTCATTTCATTGGGAAAATAGTAACCAAGGAGTATTTGTAACATGGATCTGGCCAAGTCTGACTCCAGAAAATAGAAAACCCAAATCCAGTAAGTGTTCTCCATCTGGAATCCCCGTAACATCATGATTCTGGAGAGGTTGTCATTTTGTTTTAACATCGATTCAGAAACAGTGTTTGTTTGCAATTTCATTTGCATAAGATTGATTAAGACATATTATTGTTATCTCCTCAATATTTATTAATTACCTCTAGTTTTCTTTTCGTGGGGAAAACGGTAAAGTGGATCTGCCCAATTCTGACTTCAGAAAATAGAAAAGCCCGACTTCAGAATCCCCGCAACAATAAAATAAAAAGCCTGACTCCAGAAATGTACTGCATAGATTTCAGACGAAACACTCAGCAACAAACTATAAAAAATACTTCCTGCAAACCAAAGAGGTATTAAAGGATTCGGCAATTCAGGAGACTAGAATGAAATTTTCGCTGGACCAGATTTCCCATGTACACCATCAAATCTGAGATGCCAAAGCACAAAGATACAGACTTGTGACAACAACATACCAACCGGTTACAACTTACAACAGCAGATGATTCCCCAGATGATAGTAAACATGGGCAAACACTGGCAGAATTCAATTCAATCATGCCAGAACGGATCAAACTATAATACTATATGGTCCGGCACTCTTTATTTATCTCACAGGCGTCTCCGGATCCTCCGGGCAGGGAGGACATTATCCTCCTATATACTCCCTCCATCCTAAAATAAATGTCTCAACTTTGTACTAACTCTAGTACAAAATTGTATTAAGGTTAAGACACTTATTTTGGGAAGGATGGAGTATATGGTATCTCCACTATGCGGTTCCCTTCAACTATCACCTGACTGGCCTCCTCGTCCACGGCGACCAATGCCTCAGGACATCTACGCAGCCTCACGCACCGGAGGTCAACCGTCTTTGCCCGATGACTGGTACACAGCGTCCATGATGCCGTGGATCATCGACAGGCTTAGGCCGGGGAACCTGTGAGGAGCATAGGGCGGATCTCAATCTTGACGAACGGCCATTTCATTATGCAAGCTGCACTGCGCTCATCGGGGCCGTTTCCTGTTGGAAACTCGCCGACGGGATCGATCACATCAAAGTGTGAACACACACGATCACAAAAAACTGATAGCAAAGGGCAGGTGTCGTGCCCCTCTTTTCTCCTCTTTATTTTTTTTCTCAACTCATGGTGTTACAATCTCATGCAGCCCTGGTGCATATATATATATCAATATATGCAGCCTCCAGGACCAATGCCTAACCGACCCAAACTAGACATAAACCTACACGACCCTGACACGGCTAACTAACTTAGTAGGACTAGACTCATGCACTGATGCACACACAGGGACACGGCAAGCCAACCTATCGTACCACGCTATTGACTCAACATGATAACTTTCCTTATCCTTAACTAATCAACCGGAAACGCTGATCACCCTAGAGACAAACTAATCCTAATCGAACTAGACTAGAACCTCACACACATATAACTGTACGTGCCAATTTTGCACTTGCCTATTACCGGTTTGGATTACTCTAACATCTCCAACTGTGCAGAAGTGGACTTTGTGGTTCAAACATGACACTAACAGAAATATAAGAATGCAGAAATTAATGACTACTGCAGCAATAATAAGTCCAACAGTAGCAACTAAACGGAAGCTGAAGAGCTTTCCAATACCAAATGATGGCAGGGAAGTGTTTATTCAAGTACGATGCTCTGAAAATACCCGGTACAGAACTTACGAGACCTCATATTTACTTACCATTTCTGAACCTGTGTACAAAAGTGTTTGCTATGAAACACAAACTGCTCGTGAATCACTGCAGAAGGGGCGTCTTATGTCAGGACCGGTTTTTCAGTAAAATAATTACCGAGAGACCGATCTTTTTATCGAACCAGCAAGGAAGAATACTTCTTGCTGATAGACAATTCCTTGATACAAAATTCGAGAGTACTGAATATTACACATGGTTGAGCTGAGGTCGCTCAACAATTTATTACAAGCACGCCTTTATAATACATAAGGGCGAATATGACACAATGGTAGGGTGGCATACTACGAACTCGTAATAAAAAGGTGGTGGGTATGTCACAGTGTGGGGGTGATGTGACTCCAATATCTCACAGTTCATCGAGTGTCGGAGTGAGACCCGATGAATTTATTTGGTGGTTGGCGGAAGTGGTTATATAACAGTGATCAACTCCAGGATCGCAAGAGACTGACTGGGACTCCACTAGATGTTGGACTCGCTATCGAACTCTTCATCCATGAGATCGCCTTCGTCAACATCTGGCAAAATCAACAAGTCAGATGAGTACTTTGAATATACTCGCAAGACAGTTCGGACATAAGATATAATAAATGCAAACATGATGCATGTGAGTATTCTAGCAATATGTATCCGAATAATATAATTTCTGTGCTGTAAGAAAAAAAATAGAAGTCGGGCGGTAGTCCTCCCGAAATCCATAGGATAAATAAAAGCAAACCAAACGAGTGTCTGAGCGACGCCTCGTGAGGAACAATCAATAAAAACATGCCACAGTCGGACGTCTGAGCGACATCACATAAAGGGCTTATAATGAAAATAAATAACAACAATGCCACAGTCGGACGTCTGAGCGACATCACATAAAGGGCTTATAATGAAAATAAATAACAAGAATGCCACAGTCGGACGTCTGAGCGACATCACATAAAGGGCTTATAATGAAAATAAATAACAAGAATGCACAGTCGGACGTCTGAGCGACATCACATAAAGGGCTTATAATGAATAATAGCATAATGGAAAAATACTTCAAGTGATAAATCGGTGCGGAGATAACGGGTTAGTCCATCAACCTAAAATGAACTTGACCAATATCACCACTCTTGTTACTATCATAAAATTACTAGAGACGGTCACCGGGGTTGACACGAAGATTGACTCTAGGCCATAAACATGGCTACTCGGAATATTTGACTCTGTAGAGCTTGTACTCTTAAATCACAGCCAACGGATTCCACTAGCCACAGGTACTAGTTCCGTATACGGTGTTTTAGCAGAAACACAACTGACCAGTACACACCCATTTCACATCATGCTCTTCGGAATCACCCGCGACAGCATTCACGAAAAACTTTAAGACGGGGAGGCTACAACCTCGAATAGCATGGGATCAACTTTATATATGCGCGCTCTAAGGGGTGCCCCCCTCTCGGTCCCAACCAGAAACACCCATGCCCCCCGACCGGATGACGGGCTTTAATCCAGGGCCATGGAACCCTCATCCCGGCCCCACTACTTGGTGTGTACACGGAAAGTGGTTTGCAACCGACTAGACCGTAATCTTCACAGACGGCATATGACAGTACCAAAAAGGAGACGAACGGGATCACGACTTGATCCACGTTGATACTAAAGTTAACCACTTACTGGCATGCTCCAACAATACCAGTACACAACCCATCATGTAACCACATGATCCAGGTGGTTCAACCATTATCATTCGGGGCTCACCCGAAGCTTGCTTGCATGAAATATAATCATCCACAAATGCTTATATGATCATGCCAAGAAGAACTACTCGAGCAAACATGCAACACACTCATCATATCAAAGGTTCAAACATGCTTGCCTGGTTCGGAGTAGTCGGAGTCTAACTCGGTGAAGTTCGCGGCTTCGTCACGTCCTTCGGTATCTACGTATTCAAACAAAATGAATAATAACATAAATACCGTGCGTGCAAAAAAGTTGCTCCAAATATTTTTCAAATAAATATGACAAAAAACTAGACAGAAAACTAAAGAGGACAGAAAAATAATCAACTCAAAATCATCTTTAGTTAAAAAGATATTAGAGTTTCTGTCCAGGGACTCATCTGTAATGAGACTGAAAGTTTCCAGGGGCTAGAATAGAAAACAGAAAAGCGAACCGGTACGCAGTACGCCAGCCGAATAGGAAGACGTACTTTGCCCGAAGGCGCTTTCTAGAAAAACGTTTCGGAGGGAAAAGAGAGGCTGACCAGGGGGTCCCGCTCGTTAGGTTTGAAAACCGAAACAGAGCCGCGCCGGCGCCAGAAGGCTGCGGTGGTCGCTGGCACCGATCCACGGCGAGGTAGCGGAAGGGCGTGGTACCTACGGGTTCCTAGTGTTCTTCCGCGTTTGTGGGTGGTGGAGTTGAGCGTCGGCGAGCCCACGTCGACGGCGACCCTATCTCCGCCGGACGGCGGCTCGGGTGGTCGTGGGCCTCGTCGGAGAGAGCTTCTAGGGTCAAATTGGAGTGGGGGTTAGACTCATGTAGGTGCCAGGAGGCTACGAACGAGTCCAGGGCGGTGGAGGAGCTCTCACCCGAGCAGATGCTGCTGGAGCCCGAGGCGGACGTAGGTGGCCGGAGTTGAGGAAGAAGGGCCCCTCGAGGCTCTTCCAGTGGCTGGGCGTGGTCTAGTGAGGTGGTGGAGGTGTGCGGGCTCGAGAGTGAGCTCGGGGGCACTATATATAGCCGGCCCGAGGCGCACTACAAGAAATATGTCAACTTGTGACCACCACTATTGGTCACTGAATGGTCACAAATTTCCATTTGTGACCTTTTTGTGACCAAAAACATAAGGTCAAAAGCTGGCCGTCATAAACTGACTATAGCGACCTTCTCTCTGAGAAGGTCATAGACGTTTATGACCAAAATATTTCTACTCTCGTGTTTTGGTCACTAGCAGCCTCCCCAGGCCATGTAGGCATCCAGCGTGGCAAGCTGATGTGTCACAAGATTCAGCCCGGTCCATTTCGGTTTTCTACATGGGCCTAGCTCAACAATTCGGCCTTTTTAATATATATTTTTCTGATAATTTTCACTAGCTACATGGGCCTGGCCCTGTAATTCAGCCTTTTTATTTCAAGGCCTCATCTATTTCGCAGTCCATTTCATTAAGCCTTTTTGTATCATATTTGCATCGTTGCGCAATATTCCACGCACTATTGTTTGGGCCATTGCCTTTTTAGAGCCCAAATATTATTCGATCCAATAGAACATTCAATCATTTTCAATCACAGATTTCAATTTTACATATTTAAACAGCAAACAATAAATAATTTTCTCAATTAAATGCTCAAATCCAGAAATCACTAAATGAAACTCAAACAGCACGTACACGACTACCCGGTCCATCAAGTGTACATACAATCAAATACAGAGGCACCAAAACATGGTGGCAACATCAACTAATACTATGATGCACGTCTCGACAACAACAGCCACCTCGACAACATAAGATACTGATCTATATAAATTATTTACTTAAAGATTCTTCTCCTGGAGTTCCTTGTACACCAACTTTTGACGAATGAAGGCCAAAATCTGCGGATTATAAATCAAAAAAGTTAGGGAACATAATCAAGTGTAGCCCTGCATATAACATTCTCCTAACAATGAAACATAGCTGCAGAATTTGATATCTAATAAGAAACCATGCATATAACATCTCATAACAACAAAACTGAGATATATTTGGAAATGGCAAATGATAAGTATCAACCTGCTGCTAGATAATAGAGCTATCATGTCAAAATTATTCAGATATCCTGATATGTGTGTCACATTATACATGCATCAAGCTTCAGGCCATCAATTTTAGGATGAGTAGATACCTAACTTCATGTCGATGATATGGATGGGCTGCAGTAGAACATCTGGTAAGCACCATCTTCGCCTCCGCCCCCAGCTCCACCTCCGCCCAGGTCCTCTGCACCCACCTCCACCTCCACATCTGCCATGATCCTCCACCCAGGTCCTCCTCTGCCCTTCCCCGCGCAAGGTCGCCGGTGCTGCTCCTTCCCCGCCGCTGCTGCTTCCCTGCCACTGTCGTGGGAGTTGGGTAGATCAATATCTGTGTTAATTCTGGAAACAATCGATTTGGAAAAAAATACTACTCTACTGCTAATTTTGGAAACAATATTCCTAAAAATAATGGAAACAATAAATTTTGGAAAGGATCAATAGTCCACTAACAATAAATTTTGGAAAAGATCAATAATCGATTTGGAAAGGAAGAACCTATTATTTCATAAATTTTAGCATGAAATTGGTAGGATTGCAGCTAGCACAAGCTCAAGAACAGAAGCATTTCCATCCATGATCCACCTAGACATACTAATAAGGCTTCAAACAATACAGCACCCCATAGTTTCTCTAATCATAGACTTCAATTTCAAATAGAGATGGTAAATTACTCATGGAGATGAACTGATCATGATTTAATCAAGTCAAGACGCACAAAGAACTGAATAATTAACATGATAAAAACATTTGTTTTGCAGGGCTGTAGTCACTACAGCCAAATTGAAGATGAAGAAGAAGGCACTCACATGAAGAAGAAGGCACTCACAGCCAAATTGTAGTAACTACAGACTCACATTTGTTATGAACCATTCAAATGAGGGGGGTTACTTCTTATCCTTTAATTTTAATGCATCAGAGAACCATAGAAATCACGCTTAGGAACAGCTAATGATCCATCCTGCCACGAATCTCCTATTAGCGCGTAGTGGAACCACTTTAGTTATACCTGTATCTCTCTGAGTGCCTCGATGCGCTTCTAGACCTTGGGCTACAGACTTTCAAGCAGGTCCATGTGCCGCGCCGCCAATCCCTGCAGCGTGTTCTGCACAACCACTGCTGCACCTTGCTGCTTCCCATCGCGCGGTAATTCATCTCAATTTAGTGGTTTGCATAACGAACAAACAATCAAGCATCAGTATCTCTATACACTCAGCAATCAAAAATAATAAAAGCAACAAAGGCAAGCATGGGAAGGAGCCAACAGTAGCTGCTCACGCGCGGCGTGGTGGCGCACGGAGTATATCAAAACAAGCGACGCGGCGTGAAACTTGTACATTCTGTTAAGTGTCTTATTCCAACCATAATCGTACCGTGGCATAGAAAACAATTTAGTGACCTCACTGCTACAAATTAACTTGATGTTCTACTACTAGACCATTCAAGCTCATAGCCAGGATTGACATAATAAACATAGAAAACATATGTGGAAATGAGTTTCTATTCAAAACAACAAATATCTCTAAATGAACAGATTCTAGAATGAACATTCTAGAGCACAGATTCTAGAATGAAACACAACGCCACGAAACTGTAGTGTAAAACTTGACTACTATAGTTCATTCTAAAGCCAAAAAAGAAAAATGCACTCCACAAAGATGAAACATTTGAGTACTATTATAATGATCGTTTTTTTCTAGTAGCACATTACCTAGATGCAACATGAAAGTTGGTGTCCAAAAAACTGATTTCATTTCATGTACGTACTAGTAAAGAAGTCACATGTTTCTTGAGATTGGGGAGCTATCATGCAATAATTTAATTCCACATGGCACTGAGTGGCCAAAGATTACAGAGATGGTTTTCGTGTAATTTGTCAATGATGAACAAATGTCCAATTGGCAACAACATACGCACTGAACCGGAGAAAAAGAAACCACCAGTGGCAGCTTGATCATCGCAGTCTGAACACATTTTGCAACCTCCGTGGGCCGTTCCATTTGAAGATCACAAGCAACACATCATACATTTGAGTTAAGGTCGCTGTGGTTATTCTCCAAAAGAGTTTCTAGAGCTTCTTGAGCTGCAGGAAATCTACAAATTTTTAAAGCACTATAGTTTCGTGGCGTGTACAGATTCTAGAATGAAACACAACGCCACGAAACAGCAAATATCCCTAAATGAGTTTCTATTCAAAACAGCAAATCCGAGACGAACTAATCATTTTCCATGGAACGGGTGGAATCAACTACGCACCTACATAGACTAGACTAACAGAATCAAGATCAATCGCATCTCGACTCGGCAGATCTACCCGACAATCCATGCATAATCTAGGGGGATTTCGTGAAAACTGACTGCGGTACAACATCATCTAGAACACAACATCAAAAGCCAAATGGAGGAGCTGGGTACTTTACTCTCTGATGATGGTAGTCATGGAGGATCTCCCGGTCCTTGCGGTCCTCGACCTCCTGGGGCGCGGGGATGAGGTCGACGCAGATGGCTCCGAGGTGTAGCAGAGGATGTGGCCGATGGAGGTGCGCCATAAGGCGCGTCCCCCTGCGTCGACGCCGGACTGGGCGTCGAAGCCCGTCCCTACCGCGGAGGACGCACACCACCTCCGCCCCAAACTGGACCAGCCTGAGGAGGTTGAACCTGCGCGGAGCCTGGGGTGGGTGACGGAGACGAGCCGCCTGAGACGCGCCGTCGGTGGACGCAACACCACAGCCGAAACCCTATCCACGGGCAAAGGGTCGCGACGAGCTTCAGATAGAGGGAGGGGCGGATCCAGTCGTCCTCGAGGACGGAGGGGTCAGAGAGCGGCAGATCTGGCAGCTGTGGATCGAGGTGGTAGAGGGAGTGGATCGAGGGTGGGGGCGGGGGTGGCGGCGGGAGTGGATCGAGGTAGTAGAGGGAGAGGGACACGATGGGCGCCGCTGCGGGACGCGTCGAGGAAGGAGGAGGTGGGCGCTGCTGCGGGGCGCGTCGAGGAAGGAGGAGGTGGCGGAACGGAGAGGAGGAGGTGGTAGGATGCGCCGTGCAGGACGAGGAGGAGGTGGCGGCGGCGAGGAGATGAGGGGGGGAGAGATGGGATCTGAGTTAGGGTTAGTTGGGCTGCGGGTGGGGGTTTGCCATTTTCATTTGTTTTTCTTTTTGTTCTTTAGATAGATGGATGGATGGATGTGGTAGGGAGAGATGGAGAGATGGATGGATGGATGGATGCCATGTCATCGATCCATGGGAAGGGTTCTAATTCGCTCAGAAAACCAGTGATTTAAAATAGTTCCCAAGTACTAAAAATAAAGGGATTTTGTGAAGTAGCTATCAAAAATATTTTGCAAAAGGGTACCACACAAATTTTTACTAGAATTAGACCATATTTTATGGATAAGGACCAATTTGTATGCATTTCTGATCATTCTAGCTATTTTTAATCATTTTTCGAGTGCTCAAAATGAGGTTTTTTTGTGAAGGACCTCCCAAATAATTGTTGCCAAATTGGACCAAATCATTTTTATAAAATACTACGGCATATTTAGTGCACAATTGACAAAATGGTTGGCTGTAAAAAGTTTTGATCCACCTCTCGTGAAAAAGACAAATTTCCGCCGATTCAGGTGGAAGCGGGTCAAATTTGAACTGCAGCTGCCTCATAGTTTGCTATTTATTTTTTCCAAAAATCATTTCTAGGTACATAAGTATCTATTTAATCAGAGAAACACCAAAAAAATACCAAGATTCAACCACTAGCTAGGAACGGTCATTCCCGCCGTTTTGACTGCATTTTGAAACGGGCATAAAAAATTCAAAAAAAATCAAAAAATTGGAAACCCTTCGCATTGTGTCATTATATATGACCAAGTTTCCAGTTAAAATAATAAACTTGTAATACGACAATTCTTTTATATAGGTGTTCTCATAAATGAGCTATCATGCGTGAAGATTCATGGCTTTCAAGCCAAATGATCAATCCTATGGCCACATTCATGGCATAGTTTGTTCAAATGATCTCATATTGTGCACAAAGGTGCATATTGGAACGGCAAACAATGTTGCCTAAGGAAGTTTTCATTTTCTTTGGACGAAAAATTCATTTTCCATTTTTCGAGTGCCCAAAAGGAGGTTTTTTTGTGAAGGACCTCCCAAATAATTGTTGCAAAATTGGACGAAATCATTTTTATAAAATAATAGGTCATATTTAATGCTCAATTGACTAAATGGTTGGGTGTAAAAAGTGTTGATCCACCTCTCGTGAAAAAGACAAATTTCGGCCGATTCAGGTGGAAGTGGGTCAAATTTGAACTGCAGCTGCCTCATAGTTTGCTATTTATTTTTTCCAAAAATCATTTCTAGGTACATAAGTATCTATTTAATCAGAGAAACACCAAAAAAATTCCAAGATTCAACCACTAGCTAGGAACGGTCATTCCCGCCGTTTTGACCGCATTTTGAAACGGGCATAAAAAATTCAAAAGAAATCAAAAAGTTGAAAAACCTTCGCATTGTGTCATTAAATATGACCAAGTTACCAGGAAAAATAATAAACTTGTAATACGGCAATTCTTTTAAAAAAGTGTTCTCAGAAATGAGCTATCATGCGTGAAGATTCATGGCTTTCAAGCCAAATGATCAATCCTATGGCCACATTCATAGCATAGTTTGTTCAAATGATCTCATATTGTGCACAAGGGTGCATCTTGGAATGGCAAACAATATTGCTTAAGGAAGTTTTCATTTTCTTTGGACGAAAAAATCATTTTCCATTTTTCGAGTGCCCAAAAGGAGGTTTTTTTGTGAAGGACCTCCCAAATATTTGTTGCAAAATTTGACCAAATCAATTTTCTAAAATACTAGGACATATTTAATGCACAATTGACAAAATGGTTGGGTGTAAAAAGTTTTGATCCACGTCTCGTGAAAAAGACAAATTTCCGCCGATTCAGCTGGAAGCGGGTCAAATTTGAACTGCGGCTGCCTCATAGTTTGCTATTTATTTTTTCTAAAAATCATTTCTAGGTACATAAGTACCTATTTAATCATAAATACATGGTTTGGTGGCGATACGTCGAGGTTTGGGCGGTGGTCGAGGGCCCAAACTCTAGAGCGCGTACACTCGCATGCCCGCTGCGTGGTCACCGCGTGACTGTGGCGTTGCCATGTGTTCTGGGCGGCCTAGGCATGTCTAGTGGGTTGGCCACTCCCCAGGTAGGTGCTAGGAAGAAAATTACAACATAAGATTCTCACGAGGAGACCGATCGATGCTCAAACATGAATTAGCAGCCAAGTGTTTGATTAGCGGTACGGAAAATGCACATGGCTAATGGGCGTGAGTTTTGGTTGAGGATGATCTGTTACTAAGAAGACCGTCTTCACAAATTTTCAGCTCAAAAGGAGGAGTCTAGGTGGTACTTGCTTTGCAAAGTACCACACTGGACATAAATACGAATGTTGAAGATGGGCTCAAAATAATGAATGGATTGAGCTGGCATTTGGTGGAGGATAGTTATTTGGGCATAGGAAAGCACTGTAGAAAATGGATACCATTTGGACATGCCAAAGTGGTCCTTCCTTCACAAAGTGTTTTTTTTTTGAACAGAATAGGAAAATGAATATTTTTGAATTATTTTTGAACTAGGCAAGGAAGGTTTTTTACATATTTGACGAAGATATGACCCAAAGAATTTATGAGATTTTTTGGGGAATTTTGGGAATGACAGAAATATAGGTTGCTTCACAACCTAGGGCAAAAACTGCCACATGGACATGACACATAGGCAAAACTGATGAGGTGGCGCCTAGTCGTAGCAACCCACCACAATTTTCAAGGTTATGACCATCTATATTGGTCATGATCAGCTAGAAATAAGTCAGCGAACCAGTGCTATCTGCTTTGTGACCATTTCGTGTAAGGAAATTATGACCTTTCTGACCAAAATGGTCGTTATAGTTTAGGGTTTGGAGCCCCCCGAACAGCTTTTGACCAATTGGTCTGAAATGGTCATAGATCTATGACCAATTCTTCCAGGGTCACTAACAAAAGGTCATAAGTTGACATATTTCTTGTAGTGGCGGTTGCCGTGAACGGGATAAGTCTGGTGATCGATTACGGCGGCGTTGTGGCTGGACGGTTGGTTTAGGAGCTTGAGCATCGACTAGGAGGTGTACTGGTTACATTTCAGTGCCTAACTCAGCAAGGGAGGGGCGGTTACGGTCTGTCCTCGACGGAACGGCCGTACGGCATGTCGGCGGCAGAGAGCGCGCCCTGTGCGTGCCAGGCCACGGCGACGGTGCTCCAGGCGTGCGCTGGCGAGGGAGAAGGCCACGCGGAGCCCCCAGGCGACTTGGGCGGTGCAGAACGGCATTGTGCCGCAGGGTGCCTCCTGTCGGCCGCCACGGGAGGTTCTGCCGCCGCGGAAGACGCCGGCGTGGGCGGGCCAGGGCGCCACCGACGCCAGGAACGGGCCAAGCGAGTGTGCGGCGCTCTGGATAAGTGCGAGGTGCAGTGAGCATCGTGCCAGGGCGGGCACTGGTGAGATTGACGCCGCGACTCTGACGAAACTGATGAAGCTGCACTGTCGACTGTGATCTTCAGTTAGCTTTTTCTGAAACTGACGGAACAGTGCACGCCAGGTGTTTGACAAAATGATTTTGGCATGTGGAAAATCTTGCTGGAGCTGGTATTTGGTGGAGTGACCTCTTGATGCATCTAGAGGCTGCCTGAATTTTCACATTTTTGGAAGAAGAAAAATATGAATTTCACCAAAATTTGCAAATCTGGTCCAAACTTGCAGCAAGTGAAATTTGAAAATTTTGAACTGTGGACCAGTGAAACAAGATGGATCTAGGTTGTGGTTACCAAGGACTATCCAGGGAAGTTGGTTTGGAATCAAATATCAAAATGAACATGGTGGTTCCTTTGTAAATCACCATGGTTCATTTTAATGGACATAAATTGTTTTTGGTGCAAAATAATTAGAAGAAAAACTCCAATAAGTTTGAAACTTGCTGGAATTGATGAGAGACTTGATTCAAGGTGAAGGGGAGGTCCTGGAGAGAAATATTTTGCCATGGAAGAGAAAGGTTGGAGAGCAAGACAAGCCCAAGGTTAATCCTATGATGGATATTCATGGAGGGAAAAGAATCATACAAACTTCTTTGAAAAGAAACTTGTGTTTGAGCCAACACAAGTGGAAAACCTTCAAGACCAAATCCAAGCTTGAGAAGAACACACAAACTTTGGTCAGAAAAGATTTTTAGAAGGGTTTTCAAGAGAAGATCAAATATCCCCCTTCCAAAAGACCAAAAGTTTGGAAGAAAAACAAATCCAAAATTTGGAGTGTTACATCTTACCAATGTTCTGGTGACCACTTAAACTCATACAAACCTACTGCAGTTCAGCTGCCTGATCCTAATTTACAGAACACAAACACTTTCTTGAAATTTCCAACCTTGATACAAGACCACCCCCACCCTCACACAAAGCCAAAAAAGTAAAAAACCATATGGTAACTATTTATATACAGTCAGTGCTTAATGTAAAGCTCTTGCAGAAATAACCAGATGTTTATTAGACTACTACGCAGTCTGGAAACTCATAAGGAAAAGATCTTGACATCTCTAAACAAAAATGGATGTCTTGTGTTACAAGATCAGGATATGCATGTTGAAAGAGTTGTACGAACAAAAAGTTTGCACACTGAATTGACATAGCACTACCACTTTCTAAGCACCGTCAAAAATTAAGGCCAAGCACAAACATCACAAGGATTAGGCCTGAGCACTATCAACCAAATAACACAAAAGAAGCCGTTGCTATAGAAAACAGAGACTGCTACTACATGAAGTCACTCATCATGTTATATCAGGGTTTTTTTAACCGGACAATCATGCTATATGAGTTGTTCAGTCATTTTCATGAAACAGAATGAAATATTATAGTTTTTACAAGAGTAATACAGACACTGGATGTCAGCATATGTAGAAGGTCACTTCTAAATGCAACATACATTGATGAAGTGGGACTAGTGGACGGCTACTTTGGTGGAGTGGTGCTTCATCCATACATTGATGGCGACGGATCTTGACGGCATGGCGCAGTGCAGATTCGGAGTTCGATGTGGGAGGATGGACTCACGCAGGAGGATGACGCTATCTGGCGTCGTGGTGGCGTCGATGGCAGTGAGACCTGGCATGGTAGATGCAATAGTACAGCTCTGAAGATGGACTTGTGGCAGGTGGCTGCGGCGGCCTCATACCCGGCAGGCGTCCTGGTTGAGGAGTGCGTCGTACTGGTAGGTGCCCCATACCAGGCAGGCGTCCTGGTTGGGACCTTAGGTCTTAGATGTTTAGGTTTTGCTGCGATGTCAGTTTGGTATTAGGCCCAGACTATCAGCACCCCTTCATCAATTGGATAGGTTGCTTAGACGGTGGCTTCAGTCTTGCTGTTGTATGACTTTGTAAGGTCTTGTGAGAATAATTAATAAACTGCCCGCATGCATCGTCCAGATGAAGAGGCCGGGGGTCATCCTCCTTTTCTAAAAATAATGCAACAACACTACCTAATCATTTAACAAAAGTTAAAGGAAATAGAGTAAGATAAATTAATTATTGTGACACCTTTGCATACTTGTCTCCAATAGCACGATGCCTGTAGGCAAGCTTCTTTTTATTCACATCATCAAAAGGAGAACTAAAGCAGTCGGCCTCAAAATCATATTTTGTCAAGTCTTTCCCATCATCATACTCATGTAAAGAACTGAGATAGGGTTGATTGCAGTTCTCAATCTGCATATGTGAGAGCATAAAACTATCAATAGATAGAAATTGACATATAACATGGACACACATTGTAAAATCTGTAGCCAGATGTCCTATCCATATGCACAATGATCTGCATACAGAAACAATTGCTCTAGTAAACTGTGAGCAGACAGGATTTGAGGTGTCGACTGTCCTCTTCATAGAACAAGTGCTCATCGCAGAGTTCAAGAATGATGTGCTCCCAGTGCTCCCCTATTTCATTACCTTTTTCATGGTCCTTGAGGCCTTCAAAATGCCCGGCAAATGAGCCATCTAGCAGGGACTTGAGCAGAATAAGCGTTTCATCCAAGTCCCACTCGTACACGTTGATAGGCTGATCTATCGGGGTGGATGAAATTATGTCAGGATATGACTCGCTAGAGCTTGACATTCCTGGAGGTGAATGGGAGCAGACACTAGGAGAAGTCAGATGTGATGTCATGGTATGGACAAAGGATTTCATCGTCTTTCGAAACTCGGTGACAAGACCACCGACACCTCCGAGTAGCAATACACCTCTAAGTCCGTCGCGTCAGCCGACTCCACCCCTTATGTCCCAGCGGTAGGGCCAAAAGTGTAAGAGAGCACCAAGATACCCGAGCCTCCTGCCAAAAAGAAGTTAGCTTACGAGATGACTGAGGAGGAAACCAGAGCGGACGTGACTTCCGAAGTGAAGTCCCATTTTGCGCCAAAACCGCCCCCGCCGCCAAAGAATATAATACCTACGAAAACCGTACAACACTTTGTGGATATTCTAGAGCGAGTCCCGGCACATGTGGAGAATAGGCCATCTATAAGTGCATCTAGTGCCCCTTAGTGATTTTGGTGTATTGAAGAATTATAGGTTAAGGGACTAATGTATTTGTGAGTGTACACAGGTCTATAAGTCTATGAGGAGTTTGATATTTACAGGAAATTCGACCCCTAAAAATGAAGTTCTTCGACTTAAGACTTTGGATTTCTGAAGACTTTTTGAAGACTTTGAAAGTGAAGAAATTGGTGTGATCTTGAAGACTTGGTATTCACTTGAGGAACATGAAGCTTGAAGACTTTTGTTTTCATAGTTTCTTTTTCCCTTTCTTGAGCCATAGGAAACACTGTACTGTTAAAGGGGGTCGAAGAAATACTAAGAAAAAATTTCCATGTGATGCTCAACTCAAAATCCTACACCTACCAATCCCTTCGAGTGAAGCCATTGGAAATCTCATATAGTTCAATCACATTCTTCAGTGACAGAGACGAAGTTCTTCTGGTCTCCGAGGAATTCGTTCTGACTAAGGAGTTAGGAATTCGCTAGTGCGGATTACCTACATAGTGAGGAACATGATAGCCCTGAGGAATTTGATACTCAAATTTTCGACCGTCGCTGTGCTATGCGCCAGCTGTCCCAAAATATCTACCCACCTAACGATCATATCATTAAAGGGCATTTATGTCTTATCATGTCGGGCTGCTCCCTAGGCTATAAATAGTCGCCCCCTACAACCACTAGCTGGTTGGCTGCTTCGAGAGAAACTGGCACTTGTCTTAAGAGCAACCCATCCTTCGAGGACTTTGAGCAAAAATCATCAAGTGAGGAAAAACCCAAAACCAAACCCAAACACCCACAAACCCAAAAGTGATTGAGCATCACTGAAGAGATGGATCCTGTGTGGATCCGACGCTTGTTACCTTTGAAGACTGTGCTTCTTCCAGACGGTTAGGCATCATGGTCTAGAGCATCCTAGAGGAATTGTGGATCTCCAAGTGACCTAGTCTGTGAAGGTTCGGAAGTCACCTGAAGACTTACCACGAGTGATTGGGCGAGGTCTGTGTGACCTTAGCTCAAGGGGAATACGGTGAGGACTTGGTGTCTTGGACTGTGTGTCCTTGACTGGGTGTCCGGGACTGTGTGTCCTCAGGTTTAAATAACTAGCCGCCCTAACCAGATGTACAACTGAGACAGCAGTTGGAACTGGTCTAACAAATCATTGTCTTCACCAAGCTTACTGGTTCTATTTCCTCAACTCTTTCATTTCCTCATATCTGTGTTGTGTGCTTGTTCATATATGTTTGAAGACTTTGACTGAAGATTTTCTCAATTTCCTTAGTTCAATTTCTTCAATCTGTTTGTCTTCATTCTGTGCTATCCTGTGATTATGCTTTCTGTACTCTGTGTTTGTCTTCATTTATTCATGATGACCATGCTTGTATTCTACTATGTTTACTTCTGAGTACTTATTCCGTTGCAAGTAGTTCTTCGCTAAGTAATTTCCTCAACAGCAAATTCCTCGGTGAAGAATTCATAAAAATTTCCTATTCACCCCCTCTAGTCGATATAACGCACTTTCAATTGGTATCAGAGCAAGGTACTCCCTTGTTCTGTGTGATTTTGGTTTAACCGCCTGGAGTTTTAGTTATGTCGACCGCAGGTATGATCATGGTCTCAGCTGGGTGTCGTACCTTCGATGGGACGGACTACCCCTACTGGATGAACAAGATGCGAATGCATCTTGAGGCAATTGATAACGATCTCTAATATGTTGTGGAAAATGGTGTTCCCTCGGTATCACCTTCCCTAAATGTTGTTGATGTGAAGAGATTCAAGCAACTCGATTCTCAAGCGAAGAATATAATTTGTGGCCATCTGAGCAAAGGACAGTATGGAAGAGTGGGTGCTTTGGAAACTGCGAAGCTCATCTGGGATAGGCTGTCCAAAGTCAACAGAGGAGTCTCAACACAGCGTGACTCTCGAGTTGATGTTCTTCGCAATCTCTTCAACTATTTCAAAAGACTTGACAATGAAAATGTTCAGCAAACCTTCGATCGTCTCACTGACATCTCAAATGAACTTCAAGCACTTGGTGCCACTGACATCACCGACCATGAAGTGCTGAAGAAATTGCTGAGATCGCTTGATTCCTCATTTGATACTCTGGCTTTGATGATTCAAGAGTGTGGTGATTACAAGTCACTTGATCCCGCTGATATCCTCGAAAGGCTAAATACTCATGAGTTCCAGCTTGGTGAAAAGAGAGGTCTCTATGGTCCGAGCTATGGCAGATCACATGCCCTGAAGGCCAAGGCCGTCTCTGAATCTGAAGGTGAAGATTCCGGTAGTAGCCCTAGTGATCCTGAAGAACTGAGCCAGGAGCTTGCATTGCTCGTGAAGAAATTCCAAAGGTTCTCAAGACGTGGTCACTTTGGAAAGTTCACTAAGAGAAATGATTCCTCATCCAGTGACTGCAACAAAAGGCTATGTCACAAATGCAAGAAGCCTGGTCACTATATTCAAGATTGTCCTCAGTGGGAAAAGGAATCCAAAAAGAAGAAATACAAGGATTACAATGCAAAGAAGAAGAAGAAATCGTCAAAATCTTCATCATCAAAATCCTCAAAGTCTTCATTTCACAAGAAGAACAACTATAAAAAGGCTTGGGCATTCATTGGCAAGGAAATGGACTCTGAAGCTCAATCTGAGGATCATGAGGAAGAGGAAGAATCTGAGGAATCCGAATCTGGTGTGGCAAGTCTAGCTGTCACTACTGCATTCATCGGCAAGTCTATCTTCAACACTGAAGAAAATGATTTCACCAACAAGACTGATGAAGACAATGATGAAGAACATCGGCAACTGTGCTCCTACCTATTGCTTCATGGCAAAGGGTGCCAAGGTACTCAAATATCCCTCCACTAAATCTAGTGAGGATGAATCAGATGAAAACCTTAAGCCTAGCTATTCTAAACTTTCTAAAATTGTTGTGCAACAACAAAAGGCTCTTGATAAGGTTCGAAACATGCTAGATAAAACTGATGATATGTTGGGTGAAGAAATGGATCGATCTAAAACCTTGACTGAAAATCTTTAGAGACTTTAGTCCAAATGTGATAACCTTCAAAGTCATCATAACACTCTCTTGTCTGATCATGAGAAGTTTTCTTATGAATTTCTTCAAAGAAAGCAAGATCTTGAAAAGCTAAGAGTGAGTTATGAAGATCTTCAGAAGGAGTGCGATTCATTACTTGCTCAACAAATCAGCGCTTCTCAGGAAGAATTCATTCCTCCATGATTGAAATGCATTGAACGATAAACTACTAATTCTTCACCTGAATGTTCAAACGCTCCTAATGCTACAAATTCTTCAACTGCCTCTGCTATCATTAATTCCTCATCTGAGGACATTGCTAGTATTACTGACAATGCAGGGCTGAAGGAATTGTACATGACAGGCATGTACAAAAGCCTCAAAGGGCATCAAACTCTTTGTGATGTGCTTAAAAAGCAGATCCTCTACAGGAACCCTAGGAGAGAGGGAATTGCCTTTGAGAGGAAACTTAATGCTGATGGTTCATATTGGAAGCCTGAGCAGTACCCCAAAACCTCATGGGTTGCTGCAAAGGGACCTCCAGTTGATCCATCCAATTTATCTGGCTTTACATGTGAATCTCCTCATTCTTCTGATGAGTCATTTGACTCTAACTATGAACTATTAAAAAATCAGAATGGCGAAGTATTTGCTAGATATGTTGGAACTAACTGCAGGAATGATCCACCTATGAAGAGAATCTGGGTCCCTAAGAGACACCTTGAAAATCTTCAAGTGAATGTCCTCATGGCACGTCATGTGAGGAATAGGAACCCCATATCCAATTCTTCATATGGATCAAAATCTTCAGATGGAGTAAAATCCTCATACGGACCAAATTCCTCACATGGTTCAAACTCCTCAAAAGGATCAAAGTCCTCATATGAATATCATCATTCTAACAACTCTGTTTCGCAGGGAAGAGCTAAGGGCCATGAATATGAGCATTATTCTTCCAACCATTATGTTCATAAGTCCTTGAAGAATTACTCTGCTTATTCATATGCTTATCCTAACTCCTCTTATGTGAAACAAAACAGGCTCGCATCTATGCCACCTTTCTCTTATGGAGCTCGCAGAGTGATGAACTCTTTGCCACCCCTTCAGATGTGGGTGGTGAAGAAAAAGAACTAATCTCTTCTGTAGGGTCAGGTCTCCAGACGTGCTCAAACGTCTGAAGAATTTGCTGGAGACCTGAAAATGTGCTTGAAAGGACGCAGGCTAATCACGAAGAAATGAACTCTCATTTCTCACGTCCTTATACTGCTTTATCTGTTGCATTGCTTGATGAAACTGATCTGATGATTTGATGTCATATTCTTCACTGATGAAGTATATGAGTTTGTAAGTTGCACTAATTCATCTCAAGGATGATCAACCCAAAGCCACTGAGTGGGTCCTCGATAGTGGATGTACAAATCACATGACTGGTGAAAAGAATCTCTTGATGGATGCTCCCTTATCACCATCTCATCTGAAGCACATCATCTTCGCTGACAAAGGAAAAAGTCAGGTATTGGGTCTAGGTAAGGTTGCGATCACTAGGGATCGACACATGGACAAAGTCATGCTTGTCGAATCCTTAGGATACAACCTCATGTCTGTCTCAATGCTCTGCGATCTGGAAGAACACCAGGAACCCGTAGGTACCACACCCTTCCCCTACCTCGCCGTAAATCGGCGCCGGCGACCACTGTAGCCTTCTAGCGCCGGCGCGGCTCTGTTTCAACTTTTAAACCCGACGAGTGGGACCCCCTCGTCAGCCTCTCGTTTCCCTCCGAAACATTTTTCTGGAAAGCGCCTTTGGGCAAAGTACGTCTTCCTGTTCAGCTGGCGTACTGCGTACCGGTTCGCTTTTCTGTTTTCTATTCTAGCCCCTGGAAACTTTCTGTTTCATTACAGATGAGTCCCTGGACAGAAACTCTAATATCTTTTTAACTAAAGATGATTTTGAGTTGATTCTTTTTATGACCTCTTTAGTTTTCTGTCTAGTTTTTTCTCATATTTATTTGAAAAATATTTGGAGCAACTTTTTTGCATGCGCGGTATTTATGTTAGTATTCGTTTTGTTTGAATACGTAGATACCGAAGGACGTGACAGAGTCGCGAACCTCACCGAGTTAGACTCCGACTACTCCGAACCAGGCAACATGTTTGAACCTTTGATATGATGAGTGTGTTGCATGTTTGCTCGAGTAGTTCCTTTTCATAGCATGATCATATAAGCATTTGTGGATGATTATATTTCATGCAAGGAAGCTTCGGGTGAGCGCCGAATGATAATGGTTGAACCACCTTGATCATGTGGTGACATGATGGGTTGTGTACTGGTATTGTTGGAGCATTCCAGTATCAACGTGGATCAAGTCGTGATCCCGTTCGTCTCCTTTTTGGTACTGTCATATGCCGTCTGTTAAGATTACGGTCTAGTGGGTTGCAAACCACTTTCCGTGTACACACCAAGTAGAGGGACTGGGATGAGGGTTCCATGGCCCTGGATTAAAGCCCGTCATCCGGTCAGGGGGCATGGGTGTTTCCGGTTGGGACCGAGAGGGGGGCACCCCTTAGAGCGTGCATATATAAATTTGATCCCATGCTATTCGAGGTTGTAGCCTCCCCGTCTTAAAGTTTTTCGTGAATGTTGTCACGGGTGATTCCGGACAGCAGGATGTGAATTGGGTGTGTACTGATCAGTTGTGTTTCTGCTAAAACCCCGTAGATGGAACTAGTCCTTGTGGCTAGTGGAATCCGTTGGCTATGATTTAATAGTACAAGCTCTGCAGAGTCAAATCTTCCGAGTAGCCATGTTTATGGCCTAGGGTCAATCTTCGTGTCAACCCCGGTGACCGTCTCTAGTAAATTCTTGATAGTAACAAGAGTAGTGATTTTTGTCAAGTTCATTTGGTAGATGAACTAACCAATTATATCTGTATTGATTTACTTCCTGAAGTATTTCCCCATTATACTATTGTTTATATAAGCCCCTTATGTGATGTCGCTCAGACGTCCGACTATGGCATTCTTATTATTTATTTTCATTATAAGCCCTTTATGTGATGTCGCTCAGACGTCCGACTGTGGCATTCTTGTTATTCATTTTCATTATAAGCCCTTTATGTGATGTCGCACAGACGTCCGACTGTGGCATTCTTGTTATTTATTTTCATTATAAGCCCTTTATGTGATGTCGCACAGACGTCCGACTGTGGCATTCTTGTTATTCATTTTCATTATAAGCCCTCTATGTGATGTCGCATAGACGTCCGACTGTGGCATTCTTGTTATTTATTTTCATTATAATCCTTTTATGTGATGTCGCTCTGACGTCCGACTGAGGGATTCTTGTCATTTATTTTCTTTATAAGCCCTTTATGTGGTGTCGCTCAGACGCCCGACTGTGGCATGTTTTTATTTATTTTCCTCACGAGGCGTCACTCAGACACTCGTTTGGGTTTCTTTTATTTATCTTATGGATTTCTGAAGGATTACCGCCCGACTTCTATTCTTACTGCAGCACAGAAATTTTATTATCCGGTTGCATTTTGCTAGAATACTCATATGCATCATGTTTGCATTTATTATATCTTATGTCCGAACTGTCTTGCGAGTACATTCAAAGTACTCACGTGGCTTGTTGATTTGGCCAGATGTTGACGATGGCGATCTCATGGATGAAGAGTTCAATAGCGAGTCCGACGTCTAGTGGAGTCCCAGTCAGTCTCTTACGATCTTGGAGTTGATCACTGTTATATAACCGCTTCCGTCAACCACCAAATAAATTCATCGGGTCTCACTCCGACACTCGATGAACTGTATGATAATAGAGTCACACCACCCACTACACTGTGACATATCCACCACCTTTTTATTACGAGATAGTAGTATGCCACCCTACCATTGTGTCATATCCGCCCTTATGTATTATATCGGCGTGCTTGTAATAAATTGTTGAGCAATCTTAGCTCAACCTTGTATAATATTTAGTACTCTGGAATTCTGTATCAAGGAATTGTCTATCAGCAAGAAGTATTCTTCCTTGCTGGTTTGATAAAAAGGTCGGTCTCTCGGTAATTATTTTACTGAAAACCGGTCCTCACAACCTTGGTATCAGAGCCAGGCTGACTGTAGGAAGCCACTAGGTGCGATCGCTAATCGGTTATTAGCGTAATAAATGCTATTCAGCATTTTTGCATTTGTAGCAATTTTCTGTTAGTCATCATAAATTTATGACTTGACTATTCGGAATTTTTGTCTACTTTTGTAGATGGCCAGCGGCGACTGCGATTCACAAGTGTTCGCCAACATTCCTGAGGGGTTTATCAAGCTCCTCTTCACCATCACCATGGTCGCGAACGGGCCATTAACCCGTCTAGAGTTTACACTCTACCGGCACAAGCTCAACGACAGCGTGTCGATGCACCAGGCCATGGTGCACTTCAAGGGGGGCGTTCTGAAGCGCGCCGCCTCCGATTTGTGGGCAGGGCCATGCCTACGGAGAGGCATGCCATGCAAATGGCTGCCTGTGAGGTGATAGCACGTCTCCGAGATATTCTTCCTTCAATGAAGACTTGTCGCTACCGTTACCTCCCATGCCACATGCCCTACACGTGCCACTATGCGTTTGCTTGCGCAAATGGGGAACGTGATGAAGCCATCGAATCAATGGTTGAGTACCTCAAGGCACTTGAGGCAGCCTTTGATAATCTTGTGGACGACTTGGTGGCTGCTCGTATGGACTTGGTCCAGAGTGGTTCCGCCAAACGGAGGGAGCTACTCCATACTTCACCACCACTGACTTTTGTCTCGTCCTCAGCATCTTATGCACCTTCCATCTTAGCCACCGCTCGCCGTCTGCCTACCACTGAGGAGTTTGACCAGGTCATTGCTCCTACCCCTGTCAGAGCTGCACCACCTGCCGCACCCGCATCAATGCCTCGTACCAGTACTCCACACCTGGAGCCTATTAGTGAGGAGGAAGTTGAGTCTCCATCACCATTGGGCCTTACCCTTGGCAGGCCAAGGGAAGTCTTCAACATCTCCGACTAGTGCGCCTGTCCGCGATGCGTTACTCTCGCTTGTGTGATTTGTGTGATATGTAAAATAGGTTGTTGGGAAGTAGTCTGTTTGCCCATCATGTAGGAACTTAGAGAAGTGCACTAGCATAAATAACATGTCAGGAATGTGTACGCACATCCTGACTGCCGTATGTATAATTACGACCCGCGTGTAAGATATGTACTAAGCGGTACTTCTCCGTGCGCAATCAAGTTTTTATTTTGGAGCTCGTGTTTTTGCTGCTTTTGTAAATCTTGGTTTATTCTTGCCGCTCAGTTATTCTCATGATTTCTGCAATATTACCCCTAGAGTGAGAAATGACTCGTCCCTGGACTCGTTCCAAGCCAAGTCCGCCAGAGGAAAATTATGGCACACAGACAGGTAACAACTTCACACAGGGGCAGTCTAGTCGGCAGGGCAGCGAAACAGCATTTTCTCAAGTTTGCCGTCTTTATGAGCAAAGTCAGCAGCAGCATCAAGAAATGATGAACCATGTCATTAACATGGGAAATCACCGTGAGCCATACCAACAACATTCAAAATTATCTGAATTACAAAAGACACGTCCGCCAACATTTTCTCACACAGACAGACCTCTTGAGGCCGATGATTGGCTTCGAGGCATTGAAAGAAAATTAATTGTGGCACAATGCTCTGACCGGGAAAAGGTACTTTACGCATCACATTATCTTACTGGAGCAGCCATGTCATGGTGGGAGAATTTTCTGCATATGCACCCCAACGAAAATGATATCACCTGGGAAGATTTTAAGGAAGGCTTTCGTGGGGCGCACATCCCTAGAAGCATTATGAAAATCAAGAAAAGAGAGTTTGATGACCTCAAGCAAAGGGGCATGACTATAACTGAGTACAACAGCCAGTTTACTCAGTTATCCCGTTACGCCAACGAAGAGCGTATGACTGAAAGCAACAAGATGGAAAAATTCCTGGACGGTCTGGCACCAGCACTTAAATGCCAGTTAGTCGTACACACTTTTCTAGATTTCAAGACACTGGTGGACAAGGCTATTACTTTGGAAAATGAGTGTCGCAGTCTAGAAGACATACGCAAGTGAAAAAGGGATCAGACCAACCACCCTCGCAACAACAGGAATAAGGTAAATTTCCAGAAAAATGGGGCGAATACATCCATGACAAATGATACACGTCCAAGCAAAAAAATTCATGCAAGGGACAAGGATTTCACATATCGCCCAGGTGTTACTTGCTACGCTTGTGGAGAAGAGGGACATTATGCTAAACAGTGCCCGAAGCCAAGAAACTCAGCACCGAAGCCAAACAGCAACGGAAACAATTCCGCGCCCAAGCGTAACAACTTCAACCCCAATAACAACCACAAGAAAGGCTACCTGAACCATGTGACCAAGGAACAAGCACGGGATGCCCCGGATATCGTACTCGGTACGTTCCCTGTCAACACAATACCTGCCACGGTTTTGTTCGATTCTGGAGCTTCTCATTCATTCATTTCGAAGAGTTTTTCTTTGCAACATGGTTTTTCGATGCTTCCCTTGGGAAAGTCAATGACCATCAAGTACCCCGGAAGTAAGCAGATCACTCAAAATTACTGCCAAGGTATATCCATAGAAATTGAAGGGTTAAAGTTTCACGCAAATCTCATTGTGTTTGAAAACAAGGGACTGGATGTTATCCTGGGTATGGACTGGCTAACCACCAACAAAAGGGTTTATCGACTGCTTCAACCGAACTGTGATTCTTATTCATCATCACGGAAAGACAATAAGAGTCGCAGCTCAAGAAAGACCAGTATCGCGGCAACCAAAATTAAACAAGGTAGACACTTCTGAGTTAAGCAAAGTTCCAGTAGTATGTGAATTTCCGGATGTATTTCCCGAAGAACTGCCAGGCATGCCACCAGACAGAGAAATAGAATTCATTATTGAGCTAGCGCCTGGAACCACCCCCATATACAAGAAACCATATAGAATGGCACCGTCCGAGTTGGTTGAACTAAAAAAGCAAATAAAGAAATTACTGGACAAAGGATTTATACGGGCCAGCTCCTCACCTTGGGGTTCGTCGGTATTATTTGCCAAAAAGAAGGATGGGACTATGAGATTGCGTATAGACTACCGAGCGCTCAACATGGTCACTATCAAGAACAAATATCTAATGCCACGGATAAATGATTTATTTGACCAGCTCGCGCAAGCCAAGGTTTTCTCAAAAGTTGATTTAAGGTCGGGTTATCATCAATTAAAAGTACGGACAGAAGATATCCAGAAAACAGCATTCACCTCCAGATACTGACTATATGAATTTACAGTAATGCCGTTCGGACTGACCAACGACCCCGCATATTTTGTCCACCTCATGAACAAAGTGTTTATGAAATTTATGGACAAATTTGTGGTGGTATTTATTGATGATATCTTGGTATATTCGAAGACACCAGAAGATCATGCTGAACATCTCCGTATTGTACTGGGAGAATTAAGGAAACATCAACTCTACGCCAAATTCAGCAAATGTGAATTTTGGTTAAAAAAAGTTGGTTTTCTAGGCCACGTATTGACACAAGAAGGAGTTGCCGTGGACCCGGAAAAGTCAAGGCCATACTTGGTTGGAAGTCACCAGCCAATGTAACAGATATACGAAGTTTCCTCGGAATGGCTGGATATTACCGGAGGTTTATTGAAGGATTTTCCACCATAGCCAAACCAATGACACAGTTACTGAAGAAGGATAAGAAATTCATATGGACCGAAGCTTGTGAAAAGAGCTTCCAGGAACTCAAAAACAAATTAACAACAGCCCCAGTATTGGTTGTACCAGACATACACAAAATTTTTGAAGTATATTGTGACGCATCCCGGAAGGACCTCGGATGCGTACTAATGCAAGAAGGCAAAGTAGTCGCCTACGCTTCCCGGCAACTATGGAAACATGAAGAAAATTATCCTACTCACGATTTGGAATTGGCAGCAGTCATTCATGCACTCAAGGAGTGGAGGCACTTTTTGCTTGGGAATCATTGTGAAATATATACGGACCATAAGAGTATCAAATATATTTTCACCCAACCAGAACTCAATCTATGACAACGACGCTGGTTGGAACTAGTAAAGGATTATGACATTGGCATCCACTATCACCCAGGAAAGGCAAACGTAGTAGCAGATGCTATCAGCCGTAACCCCAGCCCGGACAACGGCATCTTACAAAACTTGAGACCTGAATTTCAGTAGGAATTCGCCAAGCTCAACTTAATGATGGTCACCGAAGATGAAGTGTCAAATATGGAAATACGGCCTACACTAATAGAACAAATAAAGAAGGCTGAGCATGGACACCCCAGCATTGAAGGAATAAAAAGAAAAGTAGGACAGGACAAGGCCTCAGAATTCACCATAGACAGTGAGGGAATATTATGGTTCGGAGACAGGCTTTGCGTACCAAATAGCAAAGACCTCAAACAGGAAATTCTAGCGGAAAGCCACACCGCTCCGTACTCAATTCACCCTGGAGGGACCAAAATGTACAAGGACATTCAGGAAAGATTTTGGTGGCACGGTATGAAGAGGGATATAGCCACATACATTGCATGCTGCGATTCATGTCAACGCATTAAAGCCGAGCACCAAAAACCCGCAGGACTGTTACAGCCAAACAAGATACCTGAGTGGAAATGGGACGATATTGGGATGGATTTTATTGTTGGACTGCCACAGTCACAACACGGAAATGATGCCATATGGGTCATCACAGATAGGCTGACCAAGGTGGCACACTTCATTCCAGTCAAGACAACCCACACCACCCAAAAGCTTGCCAAGCTTTACCTCGCCCGTATAGTATGCCTACATGGAGTTCCAAAGACTATAATATCCGATAGAGGCACTCAATTCGTCTCCAAATTTTGGGATCAGTTGCAGCAAGACCTCGGAACGCAACTAATGTTCAGTACAGCCTATCACCCCCAGACTGGAGGACAAACGGAACGAGTAAATAAAATACTAGAAGACATGCTAAGGGCATGTGTCCGCACCTATGGGACCAGTTGGGAGGCAAGATTACCATATGCCGAGTTTGCACACAACAGCAGTTACCAAGCCAGCCTGAAAATGGCACCTTTCGAAGCCTTGTACGGACGAAGATGCCGTAATCCATTAAACTGGTCAGAAACAGGGGACAGTCGTATCTTCGGCCCAGACATGTTAAAAGAAGCTGAGGAAAAAGTTAAAATAATACGGGATCGACTCAAGACAGCCCAAAGCCGACAGAAGAGCTACTATGATCAAAAGCATCGGGAAGTAAGTTTTGAACCCGGTGAAGACGTATACCTACGTGTATCTCCTATGAGGGGACTGCAACGATTCAAGGTCAAAGGAAAACTAGCACCACGATTTATCGGACCCTTTCGTATAGTTGCCCGGAGAGGCACAGTGGCCTACCAGTTGGACCTTCCCAAGGAACTGTCAGACGTCCACGACGTGTTCCATGTTTCGCAACTAAGGAAGTGTGTAAGCAACCTAGAGAAGCATGTGTCGCATGAAAATCTTGATGTGCAACCAGATCTCACCTACCGGAACACCCAATAAAAATATTGGACGAGTCTGAAAGGAGGACCCGTCAAAAGACAATTAAATTTCTCAAGGTTCAGTGGAGTAATCACACACAGGATGAGGCAACATGGGAAAGGGGATATTTTCTTCGGACAGAACACCCACACCTATTTGAGGATCAGCTGAAATCTCGGGGACCAGATTTTTCCTAAGGGGGTAGGTGTTCTAACACTCCAAATTTTGGGTTTTGTTTTTCTTCCAAACTTTTGGTCTTTTGGAAGGGGGATATTTGTTCTTCTCTTGAAACCCTTCTAAAATCTTTTCTGACCAAAGTTTGTGTGTTCTTCTCAAGCTTGATTTTTGGTCTTGAAGGTTTTCTTCTTGTGTTAGCTCAAGCAAGTTGATTTTCAAAGGAGTTTGTTTGATTCTTTTCCCTTCTTGTTTTAACCTTCATAGGAATAACCTTGGGCTTGTCTTCCTCTCCAACTTTCCTCTTGCCATGACACCCAGCATGAATATTTCTCTCCAAGACCTCCTCTTCACCTTAGGACAAGTCTCTCATCAATTCCAGTGAGTTTCAACCTCATTGGAATTTTTCTTCTATTTATTTTACTCCAAAAACAAATTATGTCCACTAAAGTGAACTATGGTGATTTACAAAGGAACCACCATATCCACCTTGATATTTGATTCCAAACTAACTTCCCTGGATAGTCCTTAGTACCCACAACCTAGATCCATCTTGTTTCACTGGTCCACGGTTCAAAATTTTCAAATTTCACCTGCTGCAAGTTTGGACCAGATTTGCAAATTTAGGTGAAATTCATATTTTTCTTCTTCCAAAAATTCTGTGAAAATTCAGGCAGCCTCTAGATGCATCAAGGGGCCACTCAACCAAAAATCAGCTCCAGCAATATTTTCCACATGTCAAAATCATTTCATCATCCACCTAGCGTGCACTGTTTCTGTCAGTTTCAGAAAACGTTAACTGAACTTTACAGGCGACAGTGCAGTTCGTCAGTTTCGTCAGTTAGCTTCGACAATCTCACCAATGCCCACCCTGGCGCGATGCTCACTGCACCTCCTTCTTATCCAGAGCGCCGCACGCTTGCTTGGCTGCTTCTTGGTGTCGGTGGCGCCCTGGCCCGCCCCCGCCGGCGTCTTCCGCGGCGGCAGAACCTCCCGTGGCGGCCGACAGGAGGCACCCTGCGGCACAACGCCGTTTGGCACCACCCAAGCCACCTGGGAGCTCTGTGTGGCCTACTCCACTGCCAGCGAACGCCTGCAACACCGTCGCCGTGGCCTGGCACACACGGGGCGCGCTCTCTGCCGCCGACGTGCCGCACGGTCGTTTCGTCGAGGGCAGACCATAACCGCCCCTCCCTTGCTGAGTTAAGCACTGAAATGGAACCAGTACAGCTCCTAGTCGATGCTCAAGCCCCTAAACCCACCGTCCAGCCACTGCGCCACCGTAATCGCTCGCCGGACTTATCCCGTTCACGGCAACCACCTCGGGCCAGCTATATATAGTGCCCCCGAGCTCATTCTCGAGCCCGCACACCTCCACCATCTCTCTAGACCACGCCTAGCCTCTGGAAGAGCCTCAAGGGGCCCTTCTTCCTCAACTCCGGCCAACTCCGTCCGCCTCGGGCCCCAGCAACGTTCTCTCTGGTGAGAACTCCTCCGCCGCCCTGCGCTCGAGCGTAACCTCCTGGCACCTACCTGAGTCTAACCCCCACTCCAATTTGACCCCACAACCTCTCTCCGACGAGGCCCACGACCACCCGAGCCACCGTCCGCCGGAGATAGGGTCGCCATCGACGTGGGGCTCGCCGACGCTCAACTCCACCACCCACCGACGCGGAAGAACACCAGGAACCCGTAGGTACCACTCCCTTCCCCTACCTCGCCGTGGATCGGCGCCGGTGACCACCGCAGCCTTCTGGCGCCGGCGCGGCTCTGTTTCAGCTTTTAAACCCGACGAGTGGGACCCCCTCGTCAGCCTCTCGTTTCCCTCCGAAACGTTTTTCTGGAAAGCGCCTTCGGGCAAAGTACGTCTTCCTGTTCAGCTGGCGTACTGCGTATCGGTTCGCTTTTCTATTTTCTATTCTAGCCCCTCGAAACTTTTTGTTTCATTACAGATGAGTCTCTGGACAGAAACTCTAATATCTTTTTAACTAAAGATGATTTTGAGTTGATTCTTTTTCTGTCCTCTTTAGTTTTCTGTCTAGTTTTTTGTCATATTTATTTGAAAAATATTTGGAGCAACTTTTTTGCACGCGCGGTATTTATGTTAGTATTCATTTTGTTTGAATACGTAGATACCGAAGGACGTGACGGAGCCGCGAACCTCACCGAGTTAGACTCCGACTACTCCGAACTAGGCAAGCATGTTTGATCCTTTGATATGATGAGTGTGTTGCATGTTTGCTCGAGTAGTTCCTTTTCATAGCATGATCATATAAGCATTTGTGGATGATTATATTTCATGCAAGCAAGCTTTGGGTGAGCCCCGAATGATAATGGTTGAACCACCTTGATCATGTGGTGACGTGATGGGTTGTGTACTGGTATTGTTGGAGCATGCCAGTAGATAGTTAACTTTAGTATCACTAGTAGATAAAGGGTCATCAGACCCGGTTCATTTGGGCCTTTAGCCCCGGTTCTAGAACCGGGACAAGAGGGTCGGTACTAATGCTCTGACCCTTTAGTCCCGGTTCAATCCAGAACCGGGGCAGAAGGGTGTCCACGTGGCCTGTGCACCGAGCCCAGGCAGGAGGGGCTTTAGTCCCGGTTGGTGGTACCAACCGGGACCAAAAGGCATCCACGCGTCAGCATTTCTGTGGCTGTGGTTTTTGTTTTTTTTTTGAAAGGGGAGGGGGGGTTTTAGGTTTTGGGGGGTTAATTTAGGTGTTTCATATATTGTGTTAGCTAGCTAATTAATAGAGAGAAGTGTCCTCTCTTATGTCCGTGCTTGGTCGACGCTACATACTACACATACGTATATAGAGAGGACTAGAGTCACGCTAGCTAGCTAGCTAGCTGCTAGCTACTAAGCAAACGAAGGAAACAGAAGATCGTATAATCAACATATATATATATATATATATATATATATATATATATGCATACAGAGAGAAGTAATATCGACCACCTCTCCTTCTCCGAGAGATTGGTCGAACAACAAGTTCTCGTATATCTATCCGACACTACCGGGCACATATATACAATAATTATATCTTACAAAAATAATCTCCTATCATATGGATGCATGGTCCACATAGTATTCTCCGTCTTCAGCGATCACGTGTTCAAGGAAGAATGCCGCCAATTCCTCTTGAATTGCTCGCAGACGATCTGGTGTTAGGAGTTCATCCCGCATCCGAAACATCTAATTTGAAGTAGGGGGTCAATACATGAAATGATGCTATAAATTTGTGAATATTATTGATTGCTTACGCACTTCAAATTGTTCATCAGTGTATCCCCGCTCACAGGTCGTGTGGCGGATGGACTCGCAAATGTAGTATCCACAATAATCATTCCCGGGTTCCTGCCACAACCACTTTACAAGAAATAGAGGTCAATCAAACTGATCATAAGCAAGAATGCCAAATTGGTATTGATGAAACTAGCGCTTGAATCAAGATATAGGAGATGCGCGCGCGGAACATGCTACTATATAGTACTTACTTTCGGGTATCTAAATTGTAGCTTCTTCGGCAGTCCCGGAGCTTTTTTGGTGAATTTTTTCCAAGCCCTGCCAAACAAAGAAAACAATTAGTTGATATCAGAAATGAAGTTGCTGATATATATATATGCATGGTGGATAATATTGATCGATTTAACTTACCTGGCTAGCATTTGAGTCATGTCCGCATACTCCTCGGGATCTTTACGTTTAGAGTCGAAGACAGTTACTACTCCCTTCTCAAGCTTAATCTCTAAGAGAATATAGTGGAAGCTGCGCACGAATGCATGAGATCATCAATTACATCACTATAACCTTGACTGATATATAAGGGAAACCAAATATGCACAAGACATTAACACTCACTTGAAGTTGTAAGGAAAGAGTATTATATCTTTGTTTTCATTTACCACCAACGATCGTAGCAAGTTGGTCTCGGTATCGTCGGGACGCAATTTAACCTCGGTTGCATCTATGAGGTATGTGTTAATAAACCCAATATCACCTACTTGTCTTTTCTTCAGTTCGACGATCTTCAATCTGCATAATATAGTGAGGATAATTATAAATACATGCAATGAAGATCAGCTATATAGAGAGACTTAATGACAGAAGTAGTACTACTTACAGACAGTAGCAGGTGACCGTTGTTTTATCGAGGGCCAATTGATTGAAAAACTGATAGAACTCCTCAAATGGAACAGGCAACAGGTCAATTCCAATGAGGTCATGCTCCGGTTTAACTCTCAAATACAAGTTATTCCTCCCCCCAGACTATCTGCAGATTTTCAAGTACCAATCATGCAATCTTTGCATATTCGTTGATAGAGATCTTTCATTTTTGACGAGAGGCTTTTTGTACTCGTATCTTTCTATCTGCACTTCCAAGAAATAATAGTGTACATCGTCGGACGCGTAATCTGCAAGATTGGTATAACCGGGCACCATCCTCGGATCATTAGCGACCATGTCGCTAGACACCTTGAGCGGGGGGCACGATTGGTCCGCTTGTTCGCCGTGCTGGGCAATTTGTTTCCCAGCTCGCCCTTCTGCTAACCTCTGATCACTTTTAGTACTTCCCGACCGCTTCGCTGCTTGATATGACTTTTGGATCATGCGGTCATAGTTGTCCTGCGGCTTACTTTGCGCTGGTTGCTTCAGGGCAGCAAGAGTGCGCTTTGCTTTCACCGCATCTATCTTCTCCTCCGGAGGTGGATGTCTCTGTGGTTTCAACCCTTCAAAAAAGTCCTTCACTTGGCCTTGAGCGATCTTCGTGTTTTCCTCGTCGGACCTCTCGTACGGTAACTTCTCTAGAGGCGTGAGAGAAGGACCGAATCTGCATCGCCTCCCGCCTCTGGCACTGGTAGACGTCGCCGGACCAGAATAAGCGGCTGTCTTTTTTACTTGCTTACGCGCCGGAGCAGGAGCAGCCGGAGCGGCGGCAGGTCTCTTCCGCCCTTGCTGATTAGGCGGAGAAGGAGGAGTAGGCTGGCTGCTCGGGCGCGCCGGCGGCGAAGGAGGCGGAGTGCCGCCACGCGTCGGCGGCGAAGGAGGCGGAGTGCCGCCACGCGCCGGAGAAGGAGCCGGAGTGCCCTGATGGTCACTCGCCGGAGGAGGAGGCGGTGGAGGAGGCAGAGTGCCCTGACTCGCCGGAGGAGGAGGAGGAGGCGGAGGCGTCCAGTTGAGAATGTTGATTAGGTCCTTCCGCCATTGGCATGGAGTCTTCAGTGAAGAACCCAGCCGAGTCTCCCCTTCACCGGTAGGGTGGTCAAGCTGGAGCTCCTCAAATCCCTCCGTTATTTCGTCGACCATCACCCTAGCATATCCTTCTGGAATCGGCCCGCAGTGAAAAGTGTCGTCGGGTCCAGAAGGATAAACAGAGCCAGCAGCCGCCTTGACCTTCAGATTCATCCACTGTGCCATAAGGTGGCAATTTTGTGCCTGCGTGATAGCATCCACAGGATTCTTGGCAGTAGCCGTCAAGGCAGGCTCTGGCTGAAGCAGCTCGGTGGAAGCCACGCTGCTTCTCCGCTGAGATGGCGGGGTAGCTTCGGGGGAAGCTTCGGCAATTCCTTTCTCCCGATTAGCTTCCCGTTCCTCTATCGCTTGTATTCTGGCCCGCAGCGCCTGGATTTCGGTCTGCTCCATTTTCTTCCTCCTGTCGTGGCATTTGTAGCCTCCTGCGTCCGGAAACCCAGCACGCCACGGAAGGGAGCCTGGCGTGCCTCGTGTCCGTCCAGGGTGCTCAGGATTCCCGAGGGCCATTGTCAGCTCGTCGTTCTCTCTGTCGGGGATGAACGTCCCTTCATGCGCTGCTTTGATATACTATCGCATCTTCCTGAGTGGTGTTTCCAATTGCTTGTCCGTCCAAATGCACCACCCTGTTACAGGGTCCAAGGTTCCGCCAGCCCCGAAGAACCAAGTCCGGCAACGTTCTGGCCAGTGCATTGTCTCTGGTTCGATCCCTTTC
>LR738714.1:335410271-335428197 GCA_902687465.1 Secale cereale
TCCCGGTTCAATCCAGAACCGGGGCAGAAGGGTGTCCACGTGGCCTGTGCACCGAGCCCAGGCAGGAGGGGCTTTAGTCCCGGTTGGTGGTACCAACCGGGACCAAAAGGCATCCACGCGTCAGCATTTCTGTGGCTGTGGTTTTTGTTTTTTTTTTTGAAAGGGGAGGGGGGGTTTTAGGTTTTGGGGGGTTAATTTAGGTGTTTCATATATTGTGTTAGCTAGCTAATTAATAGAGAGAAGTGTTCTCTCTTATGTCTGTGCTTGGTCGACGCTACATACTACACATACGTATATAGAGAGGACTAGAGTCACGCTAGCTAGCTAGCTAGCTGCTAGCTACTAAGCAAACGAAGGAAACAGAAGATCGTATAATCAACATATATATATATATATATATATATATATATATATATATTGAGAGAGAGAGAGAGAGAAGTAATATCGACCACCTCTCCTTCTCCGAGAGATTGGTCGAACAACAAGTTCTCGTATATCTATCCGACACTACCGGGCACATATATACAATAATTATCTCTTACAAAATAATCTCCTAACACATGGATGCATGGTCCACATAGTATTCTCCGTCTTCAGCGATCACGTGTTCAAGGAAGAATGCCGCCAATTCCTCTTGAATTGCTCGCAGACGATCTGGTGTTAGGAGTTCATCCCGCATCCGAAACATCTAATTTGAAGTAGGGGGTCAATACATGAAATGATGCTATAAATTTGTGAATATTATTGATTGCTTACGCACTTCAAATTGTTCATCAGTGTATCCCCGCTCACAGGTCGTGTGGCGGATGGACTCGCAAATGTAGTATCCACAATAATCATTCCCGGGTTCCTGCCACAACCACTTTACAAGAAATAGAGGTCAATCAAACTGATCATAAGCAAGAATGCCAAATTGGTATTGATGAAACTAGCGCTTGAATCAAGATATAGGAGATGCGCGCGCGGAACATGCTACTATATAGTACTTACTTTCGGGTATCTAAATTGTAGCTTCTTCGGCAGTCCCGGAGCTTTTTTGGTGAATTTTTTCCAAGCCCTGCCAAACAAAGAAAACAATTAGTTGATATCAGAAATGAAGTTGCTGATATATATATATGCATGGTGGATAATATTGATCGATTTAACTTACCTGGCTAGCATTTGAGTCATGTCCGCATACTCCTCGGGATCTTTACGTTTAGAGTCGAAGACAGTTACTACTCCCTTCTCAAGCTTAATCTCTAAGAGAATATAGTGGAAGCTGCGCACGAATGCATGAGATCATCAATTACATCACTATAACCTTGACTGATATATAAGGGAAACCAAATATGCACAAGACATTAACACTCACTTGAAGTTGTAAGGAAAGAGTATTATATCTTTGTTTTCATTTACCACCAACGATCGTAGCAAGTTGGTCTCGGTATCGTCGGGACGCAATTTAACCTCGGTTGCATCTATGAGGTATGTGTTAATAAACCCAATATCACCTACTTGTCTTTTCTTCAATTCGACAATCTTCAATCTGCATAATATAGTGAGGATAATTATAAATACATGCAATGAAGATCAGCTATATAGAGAGACTTAATGACAGAAGTAGTACTACTTACAGACAGTAGCAGGTGACCGTTGCTTTATCGAGGGCCAATTGATTGAAAAACTGATAGAACTCCTCAAATGGAACAGGCAACAGGTCAATTCCAACGAGGTCATGCTCCGGTTTAACTGTCAAATACAAGTTATTCCTCCCCCCAGACTCTCTGCAGATTTTCAAGTACCAATCATGCAATCTTCGCATATTCGTTGATAGAGATCTTTCATTTTTGACGAGAGGCTTCCCGTACTCGTATCTTTGCATCTGCACTTCCATGAAATCATAGTGGACATCGTCGGACGCGTAATCTGCAAGATTGGTATAACCGGGCACCATCCTCGGATCATTAGCGACCATGTCGCTAGACACCTTGAGCGGGGGGCACGATTGGTTCGCTTGTTCGCCGAGCTGGGCAATTTGTTTCCCAGCTCGCCCTTCTGCTAACCTGTGATCACTTTTTGTACTTCCGGACCGCTTGGCATCTTGAAATGTCTTTTGAATAATGCGGTCATAGTTGCCCTTCGGCTTACTTTTCGCTGGTTGCTTCAGGGCAGCAAGAGTGCGCTTTGCTTTCACCGTACATCCATTGGCGGTTCATCTGCGTGCATTTATATATAATTAAGTGTGTCAAAAACCATTACAAAACATCATAAATAGATAATTAAGTGACCAAATGGATAAAAGTTCATCATCACATTAAAACCAAAGTACATACATATATAGTTCTCATCTAACAACATATAGCTCTCCATACACATCGAAACTATGTAAAACATTTCAACGCGAAAACAAATGCTATCATAATCGCAACCAAGGTAACAATTGATCCAACGCATAATGATACCAAGCCTCGGTATTAATGGCATATTTTCTAATCTTTTTAATCTTCAACCGCATTGCATCCATCTTGATCTTGTGATCATCGACGACATCCGCAACATGCAACTCCAATATCATCTTCTCGTCCACAATTTTTTTTATTTTTTCCTTCAAGAATTTGTTTTCTTCTTCAACTAAATTTAACCTCTCGACAATAGGGTCCATCTTGATCTTGTGATCATCGATAACTTCCGCAACATGCAACTCCAATTCCATCTTCTCCTCCTCCATTTTTTCCAATTTTTTCTTTAACGAAATGTTTTCCTCTTCAACTAAATTTAACCTCTCCACAAGAGGGTCGGTTGGAATTTCCGGTTCAACTACCTCCTAGACATAATAAAACATCTATGCATGTCAGGTTGGTCGGCATAACTATCATAAGCACTAAAACAAATATTTATAAATTAAAGATAATATACCACATCCGAATCGTAGAACGGACGAGGGCCCACGTGGGCGGATATCAAAACCATCGCACTATATAATAACAAGCAATAATAAACGTAAGAAAATTAGACAAATATCTATCTAAAGCAATAATAAAAGTAAGAAAAGCATGGACATAACAAGAGGCTCACCACGGTGGTGCCGGTGACGAGATCGGCGGGGGCGATCGACGGCGGCGAAGACGGGGACGGGACGTGACGGACCGCTAAACCTAGACAAATCTCGGAGAAAATAGAGCTTCGAGAGGAGAAAAGCTTAACTAGTGTGGCTCGGGCATTCCACCGAACACGTTGTGTGCATAGGAGGTGAGCTAGAGCACCACTAACCCCTCTCCCCCTCGGCCAGAAAAAAAAACAGAGCAGTGAGCTCTGCTCTTGAGTGAGGGGGTTTATATAGGCAACTCACTGGTTCCGGTTGGTGCTACAAACCGGGACTAAAGGCGTGCCTTTGGTCCCGGTTCATAACACCAACCGTGACCAATAGTGGTGGGCCAGGAGCAAGAGCCATTGGTCCCGGTTTTTAGCTCGTGGCTACTACATCAACAACCATGGCGGTGGCAGCAATGGCGCTCGTGGCGGCTACAACAACAACAACGCTGGTGGTGCTCGCTACTTCGACAACTCCAGTGGTGGTGTGCCGCACCAGAACGGTGGTGATCGCGAACGCTGTCAAATCTGCAAAAACGAAGGCCATGGGGCGTGGCGCTGCAAGAAACACTATGACCGTGGCTACAACAACAATCTCCACCACCCTGCAGGTGGTGGTGGCGACGGTGGCAATGCCAACGGTGGCGGTGGTAATGGCGGCGATGGCGGGAATCACTGTTCGGCCAATGCTTCCCATGCATACGGAGTAGATACCAACTGGTATCTTGACACCGGTGCAACGGATCACATAACTGGAGAACTTGAGAAGCTCGCTGTTCGTGATCGTTACAATGGCAGCGAGCAAATTCACACCACAAGCGGGCAAGGTGTGGACATTGCACATGTTGGCCATTCGGTTTTATCTGAAGGAAATATGCCCTAGAGGCAATAATAAAGTTATTATTTATTTCCTTATATCATGATAAATGTTTATTATTCATGCTAGAATTGTATTAACCGGAAACTTAATACATGTGTGAATACATAGACAAAACAGAGTGTCCCTAGTATGCCTCTACTAGACTAGCTCATTGATCAAAGATGGTTATGTTTCCTAGCCATAGACATGAGTTGTCATTTGATCAACGGGATCACATCATTAGGAGAATGATCTGATGGACAAGACCCATCCGTTAGCTTAGCACTATGATCGTTTAAGTTTTACTGCTATTGCTTTCTTCATGACTTATACATGTTCCTATGACTATGAGATTATGCAACTCCCGAATACCGTAGGAACACCTTGTGTGCTATCAAACGTCACAACGTAACTGGGTGATCATAAAGATGCTCTACAGGTGTCTCCGAAAGTATTCGTGGTGTTGGCATAGATCAAGATTAGGATTTGTCACTCCGAGTGTCGGAGAGGTATCTCTGGGCCCTCTCGGTAACACACATCACAATAAGCCTTGCAAGCAAAAGACTAATGAGTTAGTCACGAGATGATGTGTTACGTAACGAGTAAAGAGACTTACCGGTAACGAGATTGAACTAGGTATAGAGATACCGACGATCGAATCTCGGGCAAGTAACATACCGTTTGACAAAAGGAACAACGTATGTTGTTATGCGGTTCTGACCGATAAAAGATCTTCGTAGAATATGTAGGAGCCAATATGAACATCCAGGTTCCGCTATTGGTTATTGACCGGAGATGAGTCTCGGTCATGTCTACATAGTTCTCGAACCCGTAGGGTCCGCACGCTTAACGTTTGATGACGATCGGTATTATGAGTTTATGAGTATTGATGTACCGAAGGTAGTTAGGAGTCCCGGATGAGATCACGGACATGACGAGGAGTCTCGGAATGTCCGAGACATAAAGATTGATATATTGGACGACTATATTCGGACACCGGAAGTGTTCCAGGAAAGTTTCGGATTTTTCGGGATTGCCGGAGGGGGTTACCGGAACCCCCTACGAGAGGGGATGGTCCATAGTGGGCCTAAAGGGAAAGAGAGAGGCAGCCCATAGGGCTGGCCGGCGCCCCCACCTAGGGTTCCTAGTTGGACTAGGATTGGGGGGGGGGGGCGCCACCTCTCCTATTCCTTTCCCTCTTCTTTCTTTTGGTGAATCCTACTAGGAATAGGATTGCAATCCTATTCCTAGTAGGACTCCTTCCCTAGCCGCACCAGGAGAAGTTGGCCGGCCTCCCTCCCTTGCTCCTTTATATACGGCGGCAGGGGGGCACCCAAAGACACACAAGTTGAATTGTTTTAGCCGTGTGCGGTGCCCCCCTCCACAGAAACACACCTCGGTCATACCGTCGCGGAGCTTAGGCGAAGCCCTGCGCCGGTGAATACATCATATCCGTCACCACGCCGTCGTGCTGACGAAACTCTCCCGTGAAGCTCAACTGGATCAAGAGCTAGTGGGACGTCATCAAGCTGAACGTGTCCTGAACGCGGAGGTGCCGTACGTTCGGTGCTTGATCGGTTGGATCGCGAAGAAGTTCGACAACATCAACCGCGTCACTTGACGCTTCCGCTTCCGGTCTACGAGGGTACGTAGACATACTCTTCCCTCTCGTTGCTATGCATCTAGTAGATAGATCTTGCGTGATCGTAGGAAAATTTTAAAATACTACGTTCCCCAACAGTGGTATCAGAGCCAGGTCTATGCGTAGATGATATGCACGAGTAGAACACAATGAGTTGTGGGTGATACTAGTCATACTGCTTACCAGCATGTCATACTTTGCTTCGGCGGTATTGTGAGATGAAGTGGCCCGGACCGACATTACGCGTACGCTTACGCGAGACTGGTTTCACCGTTACGGGCACTCGTTGCTTAAAGGTGACTGGCGGGTGTCTGTCTCTCTCACTTTAGCTGAATCAAGTGTGGCTACGCCCGGTCCTTGTGAAGGTTAAAACAGCACATACTTGACGAAACATCGTTGTGGTTTTGTATGCGTAGGTAAGAACGGTTCTTGCTAAGCCCGTAGCAGCCACGTAAAACTTGCAACAACAAAGTAGAGGACGTCTAACTTGTTTTTGCAGGGTATGTTGTGATGTGATATGGTCAAGACATGATGAGTTATACGGTTTTGTATGAGATGATCATGTTTTGTAAAGTTATCGGCAACTGGCAGGAGCCATATGGTTGTCGCTTTATTGTATGAAATGCAATCGCCATGTAATTGCTTTACTTTATCACTAAGCGGTAGCGATAGTCGTAGAAGCAATAGTTGGCGAGACGACAACGATTCTACGATGAAGATCAAGGTGTCGAGCCGGTGACGAAGGTGATCATGACGGTGCTTTGGAGATGGAGATCAAAAGCACAAGATGATGATGGCCATATCATGTCACATATTTTGATTGCATGTGATGTTTATCTTATTATGCTTCTTATTTTGCTTAGAACGATGGTAGCATTATAAGATGATCCCTTACTAAATTTCAAGGTATAAGTGTTCTCCCTGAGTATGCACCGTTGCGAAAGTTCATCGTGCCGAGACACCACGTGATGATCGGGTGTGATAAGCTCTACGTTCAAATACAATGGGTGTAAGCCAGTTTTGCACACGCAGAATACTCGGGTTAAACTTGACGAGCCTAGCATATACAGATATGGCCTCGGAACACTGGAGACCGAAAGGTCGAGCGTGAATCATATAGTAGATATGATCAATATAAGATGTTCACCATTGAAACTACTCCATCTCACGTGATGATCGGACAAGGTTTAGTTGATTTGGATCACGTGATCATTTAGATAACCAGAGGGATGTCTATCTAAGTGGGAGTTCTTTAAATTAATATGATTAAATTGAACTTTAATTTATCATGAACTTAGTCCTAATAGTTTTTGCATATCTATGTCGTTGTAGATCAATGGCCCGTGCTACCGTTCCTTTGAATTTTAATGCATTCCTAGAGAAAGCTAACTTGAAAGATGATGGTAGCAATTACATGGACTGGGTCCATAACCTGAGGATTACCCTCATTGCTGCACAGAAGAATTATGTCCTTGAAGCACCGCTAGGTGACAAGCCCCCTCCCGCTAATGTAGACGCTTTGAACGTCTGGCAGTCGCGGTCTGATGACTACACGATAGTTCAGTGTGCCATGCTTTACGGCTTAGAACCGGGACTTCAACGACGTTTTGAACGTCATGGACCATATGAGATGTTCCAGGAGTTGAAGTTAATATTTCAAGCAAATGCCCGAATTGAGAAATATGAGATTTCCAATAAGTTCTACAGCTGCAAGATGGAGGAGAATAGTTCTATCAGTGAACACTTGCTCAGAATGTCTGGGTACTACAATCATATGAATCAACTTGGTTGCAAAGTTGATGAGGATAGTGTTATTGATAGAGTTCTTCAATCACTGCCACCAAGCTATAAAGGCTTCGTGATGAACTATAATATGCAAGGGATGCAAAAGACAATTCCCGAGCTCTTTGCCATGCTCAAAGCTGCGGAGGTAGAAATCAAAAAGGAGCATCAAGTGTTGATGGTTAACAAGACCACTAGTTTCAAGAAAAAGGGCAAGGGAAAGAAGGGGAACTTCAAAAAGAATAGCAAAACAGTTGCTACTTCCACGAAGAAACCCAGATCTGGAGCCAAGCCTGAAACTGAGTGCTTCTACTGCAAGGGGACTGGACAATAGAAACGGAACTGCCCCAAGTATTTGGCGGATAAGAAGGATGGCAGGGTGAACAAAGGTATATGTGATATACATGTTATTGATGTGTACCTTACTAATGCTCGTAGTAGTACCTGGGTATTTGATACCGGTTCGGTTGCTAATATTTGTAACTCGAAACAGGGACTACGGATTAAACGAAAATTGGCTAAGGACGAGGTGACGATGCGCGTGGGAAATGGTTCCAAAGTCGATGTGATCGCCGTCGGCACGCTACCTCTACATCTACCTTCGGGATTAGTATTAGACCTAAATAATTGTTATTTGGTGCCAGCGTTAAGCATGAACATTATATCTGGATCTTGTTTATTGCGAGACGGTTATTCATTCAAATCAGAGAATACTGGTTGTTCTATTTTTATGAATAATATCTTTTATGGTCATGCACCCTTGAAGAGTGGTCTATTCTTATTGGATCTCGATTATAGTGATACACATATTCATAATATTGAAACCAAAAGATGCAAGGTTAATAATGATAGTACAACTTATTTGTGGCACTGCCGTTTAGGTCATATTGGTGTAAAACGCATGAAGAAACTCCATAATGATGGACTTTTGGAATCACTTGATTATGAATCACTTGGTGCTTGCGAACCATGCCTCATGGGCAAGATGACTAAAACTCCGTTCTCCGGAACTATGGAGCGAGCAACAGATTTGTTGGAAATCATACATACTGATGTATGTGGTCCAATGAGTGTTGAAGCTCGCGGCGGGTATCGTTATTTTCTGACCTTCACTGATGATTTGAGCAGATATGGGTATATCTACTTAATGAAACACAAGTCTGAAACATTTGAAAAGTTCAAAGAATTTCAGAGTGAAGTAGAGAATCATCGTAACAAGAAAATAAAATTTCTACGATCTGATCGTGGAGGAGAATATTTGAGTTACGAGTTTGGTCTTCATTTAAAACAATGTGGAATAGTTTCACAACTCACGCCACCTGGAACACCACAGCGTAATGGTGTATCCGAACGTCGTAACCGTACTTTATTAGATATGGTACGATCTATGATGTCTCTTACCGATTTACCACTATCGTTTTGGGGTTATGCTTTAGAGACAGCTGCATTCACGTTAAATAGGGCACCATCTAAATCCGTTGATACGACACCTTATGAACTATGGTTTGGCAAGAAACCAAAGTTGTCGTTTCTTAAAGTTTGGGGCTGCGATGCTTATGTGAAAAAGCTTCAACCTGATAAGCTCGAACCCAAGTCGGAGAAATGTGTCTTCATAGGATACCCAAAAGAGACTGTTGGGTACACCTTCTATCACAGATCCGAAGGCAAGATATTCGTTGCTAAGAATGGATCCTTTCTAGAAAAAGACTTTCTCTCGAAAGAAGTGAGTGGGAGGAAAGTAGAACTTGATGAGGTAATTGTACCTTCTCCCGGATTGGAATGTGGTACATCACAGGAAATTGTTCCAGTGATTCCTACACCAATTAGTGAGGAAGTTAATGATAATGATCATGAAACTTCGGATCAAGTTTCTGCTGAACGTCGTAGATCAACCAGAGTATGTTCCGCACCAGAGTGGTACGGCAACCCAGTTCTGGAAATCATGTTACTAGACCATGATGAACCTACGAACTATGAGGAAGCGATGATGAGCCCAGATTCCGCAAAATGGCTTGAAGCCATGAAATCTGAGATGGGATCCATGTATGAGAACAAAGTGTGGACTTTGGTTGACTTGCCCGATGATCGGCAAGCCATCGAAAATAAATGGATCTTCAAGAGGAAGACCGACGCAGACGGTAATATTACTGTTTACAAAGCTCGACTTGTTGCGAAAGGTTTTCGACAAGTTCAAGGAGTTGACTACGATGAGACTTTCTCACCTGTAGCGATGCTTAAGTCTGTCCGAATCATGTTAGAAATTGCCGCATTTTATGATTATGAAATCTGGCAAATGGATGTCAAAACTGCATTCCTAAATGGATATGACAAAGAAGAGTTGTATATGATGCAACCAGAAGGTTTTGTCGATCCAAAAGGTGCTGACAAAGTATGCAAGCTCCAGCGATCCATCTATGGACTGGTGCAAGCATCTCGGAGTTGGATTATACGCTTTGATGAGGTGATCAAAGCATATGGTTTTATACAGACTTTTGGAGAAGCCTGTATTTACAAGAAAGTGAGTGGGAGCTCTGTAGCATTTCTAATATTATATGTAGATGACATATTGTTGATTGGAAATGATATACAATTTCTGGATAGCATAAAAGGATACTTGAATAAATGTTTTTCAATGAAAGACCTCGGAGAAGCTGCTTACATATTAGGCATCAAAATCTATAGAGATAGATCAAGACGCTTAATTGGACTTTCACAAAGCACATACCTTGATAAGATTTTGAAGAAGTTCAAAATGGATCAGTCAAAGAAAGGGTTCTTGCCTGTTTTACAAGGTATGAAGTTGAGTAAGACTCAATGCCCGACCACTGCAGAAGATAGAGAAAAAATGAAAGTCATTCCCTATGCCTCAGCCATAGGATCTATCATGTATGCAATGCTGTGTACCAGGCCTGATGTGTGCCTTGCTATAAGTCTAGCAGGGAGGTACCAAAGTAATCCAGGAGTGGATCACTGGACAGCGGTCAAAAACATCATGAAGTATCTGAAAAGAACAAAGGATATGTTTCTCGTGTATGGAGGTGACAAAGAGCTCGTCGTAAACGGTTACGTCGATTTTAGCTTTGACACTGATCCGGATGACTCAAAGTCACAAACCGGATATGTATTTTTATTGAACGGTGGAGCTGTCAGTTGGTGCAGTTCCAAGCAGAGCGTCGTGGCGGGATCTACGTGTGAAGCGGAATACATAGCTGCTTCGGAAGCAGCAAATGAAGGAGTCTGGATGAAGGAGTTCATATCCGATCTAGGTGTAATACCTAGTGCATCGGGTCCAATGAAAATCTTTTGTGACAACACTGGAGCCATAGCCTTGGCGAAGGAATCCAGGTTTCACAAGAGAACAAAGCACATAAAAAGACGCTTCAATTCCATCCGCGATCTAGTCAAGGAGGGAGACATAGAGATTTGCAAAATACATACGGATCTGAATGTTGCAGACTCGTTGACTAAGCCTCTTCCATGGGCAAAACATGATCAGCACCAGGACTCCATGGGTGTGAGGATCATCACTTTGTAATCTAGATTATTGACTCTAGTTCAAGTGGGAGACTGAAGGAAATATGCCCTAGAGGCAATAATAAAGATGTTATTTGTATTTCCTTATATCATGATAAATGTCTTTTATTCATGCTAGAATTGTATTAACCGGAAACTTAGTACATGTGTGAATACATAGACAAAACAATATGTCCCTAGTATGCCTCTACTAGACTAGCTCATTGATCAAAGATGGTTATGTTTCCTAACTATAGACATGAGTTGTCATTTGATCAACAGGATCACATCATTAGGAGAATGATGTGATGGACAAGACCCGTCCGTTAGCATAGCACTATGATCGTTTAGTTTTACTGCTATTGCTTTCTTCATGACTTATACATGTTCCTATGACTATGAGATTATGCAACTCCCGAATACCGTAGGAACACCTTGTGTGCTATCAAACGTCACAACGTAACTGGGTGATCATAAAGATGCTCTACAGGTGTCTCCGAAAGTATTTGTGGTGTTGGCATAGATCAAGATTAGGATTTGTCACTTCGAGTGTCGGAGAGGTATCTCTGGGCCCTCTCGGTAACACACATCACAATAAGCCTTGCAAGCAAAAGACTAATGAGTTAGTCACGAGATGATGAGTTACGGAACGTGTAAAGAGACTTGTCAGTAACAAGATTGAACTAGGTATAGAGATACCGACGATCGAATCTCGGGCAAGTAACATACCGTTGACAAAAGGAACAACGTATGTTGTTATGCGGTTCTGACCGATAATAGATCTTTGTAGAATATGTAGGAGCCAATATGAACATCCAGGTTTCGCTATTGGTTATTAACCGGAGATGAGTCTCGGTCATGTCTACATAGTTCTCGAACCCGTAGGGTCCGCACGCTTAACATTTGATGACGATCGGTATTATGAGTTTATGAGTATTGATGTACCGAAGGTAGTTCGGAGTCCCGGATGAGATCAGGGACATGACGAGGAGTCTCGGAATGTCCGAGACATAAAGATTGATATATTGGACGACTATATTCGGACACCGGAAGTGTTCCGGGAAAGTTTCGGATTTATCGGGATTGCCGGAGGGGGTTACCGGAACCCCCTACGAGAGGGGATGGTCCATAGTGGGCCTAAAGGGAAAGAGAGAGGCAGCCCATAGGGCTGGCCGGCGCCCCCACCTAGGGTTCCTAGTTGGACTAGGATTGGGGGGGGGCACCTCTCCTATTCCTTTCCCTCTTCTTTCTGTTGGTGAATCCTACTAGGAATAGGATTGCAATCCTATTCCTAGTAGGACTCCTTCCCTAGCCGCACCAGGAGAAGTTGGCCGGCCTCCCTCCCTTGCTCCTTTATATACGGGGGCAGGGGGGCACCCAAAGACACACAAGTTGAATTGTTTTAGCCGTGTGCGGTGCCCCCCTCCACAGAAACACACCTCGGTCATACCGTCGCGGAGCTTAGGCGAAGCCCTGCGCCGGTGAATACATCATATCCGTCACCACGCCGTCGTGCTGACGAAATTCTCCCGTGAAGCTCAACTGGATCAAGAGCTCGTGGGACGTCATCAAGCTGAACGTGTGCTGAACGCGGAGGTGCCGTACGTTCGGTGCTTGATCGGTTGGATTGCGAAGAAGTTCGACAACATCAACCGCGTCACTTGACGCTTCCGCTTCCGGTCTACGAGGGTACGTAGACATACTCTTCCCTCTCGTTGCTATGCATCTATTAGATAGATCTTGCGTGATCGTAGGAAAATTTTAAAATACTACGTTCCCCAACAATATGACACAATGTTAGGGTGGCATACTACTATCTCGTAATAAAAAGTTGGTGGATATGTCACAGTGTAGTGGGTGGTGTGACTCTATTATCATACAGTTCATCAAGTGTCGGAGTGAGACCCGATGAATTTATTTGGTGGTTGGTGGAAGCGGTTATATAACAGTGATCAACTCGAGGATCGCAAGAGACTGACTGGGACGCCACTAGACGTCGGACTCGCTATCGAACTCTTCATCCATGAGATCGCCTTCGTCAACATCTGGCCAAATCAACAAGCCAGGTGAGTACTTTGAATGTACTCGCAGGACAGTTCAGACATAAGATATAATAAATGCAAACATGATGCAAATGAGTATTCTAGCAAAATGCAACCGGATAATAAAATTTCTGTGCTGCAGTAAGAATAGAAGTCGGGCGGTAATCCTCCCGAAATCCATAAGATAAATAAAAGAAACCCAAACGAGTGTCTGAGTGACGCCTCGCGAGGAAAATAAATAGAAACATGCCATAGTCGAGCGTCTAAGCGACACCACATAAAGGACTTATAAAGAAACTAAATGACAAGAATGCCTCAGTCGGACGTCTGAGCGACATCACATAAAGGGCTTATAATGAAAATAAATAACAAGAATGCCACAGTCGGACGTCTGTGCGACATCACATAGAGGGCTTATAATGAAAATGAATAACAAGAATGCCACAATCGGACATCTGTGCGACATCACATAAAAGGGCTTATAATGAAACTAAATAACAAGAATGCCACAGTCGGACGTCTGTGCGATATCACATAAAGGGCTTATAATGAAAATGAATAACAAGAATGCCACAGTCGGACGTCTTAGCGACATCACATAAAGGGCTTATAATGAAAATAAATAACAAGAATGCCACAGTTGGACGTCTGAGCGACATCACATAAGGGGCTTATATAAACAATAGTATAACGGTGAAATACTTCAGGAAGTAAATCAGTACAGAGATAATTGGTTAGTTCATCTACCAAATTAACTTGAAAAAAATCACTACTCTTGTTACTATCAAGAATTTACTAGAGACGGTCACCGGGGTTGACACGAAGATTGAACCTAGGCCATAAACATGGCTACTCGGAAGATTTGACTCTGCAGAGCTTGTACTATTAAATCACAGCCAACGGATTCCACTAGCCACAAGGACTAGTTCCGTCAACGGTGTTTTAGCAGAAACACAATTGGCCAGTACACACCCATTTCACATCCTGCTGTCCGGAATCACCCGTGACAACATTCACGAAAAACTTTAAGACGGGGAGGCTACAACCTCGAATAGCATGGGATCAAATTTATATATCGCGCTCTAAGGGGTGCCCCCCTCTTGGTCCCAACCGGAAACACCCATGCCCCCTGACCGGATGACGGGCTTTAATCCAGGGCCATGGAACCCTCATCCCGGCCCCTCTACTTGGTGTGTACACGGAAAGTGGTTTGCAACCTACTAGACCGTAATCTTAACAGACGACATATGACAGTACCAAAAAGGAGACGAACGGGATCACGACTTGATCCACGTTGATACACTAGTAGAAAACAGGGCATTGGTCCAGCCCATTAGCCCTGGTTCAATCTAGAACCGGGACCAATGGGTGTACTGGACCCGGTTCGTTAGCCCAGGGGGCCGGCCGGGCCACGTGGGCCATTTGTCCCGGTTCGTCTGGACCTATTGGTCCCGGTTGGAGCTAAAAACCGGGACCAATGGCTCTTGCTCCTGGCCCACCACTATTGGTCCCGGTTTGTTTTATGAACCGTGACCAAAGGCACCCCTTTAGCCCCGGTTTGTAGCACCAACCGGGACCAGTGAGTTGCCTATATAAACCCCCTCACTCAAGAGCAGAGCTCACTGCTCTGTTTTTTTTTCTGGCCGAGGGGGAGAGGGGTTAGTGGTGCTCTAGCTCACCTCCTATGCACACAACGTGTTCGGTGGAATGCCCGAGCCACACTAGTTAAGCTTTTCTCCTCTCGAAGCTCTATTTTCTCCGAGATTTGTCTAGGTTTAGCGGTCCGTCACGTCCCGTCCCCGTCTTCGCCGCCGTCGATCGCCCCCGCCGATCTCGTCACCGGCACCACCATGGTGAGCCTCTTGTTATGTCCATGCTTTTCTTACTTTTATTATTGCTTTAGATAGATATTTGTCTAATTTTCTTACGTTTATTATTGCTTGTTATTATATAGTGCGATGGTTTTGATATCCGCCCACGTGGGCCCTCGTCCGGTCTACGATTCGGATGTGGTATATTATCTTTAATTTATAACTATTTGTTTTAGTGCTTATGATAGTTATGCCGACCAACCTGACATGCATAGATGTTTTATTATGTCTAGGAGGTAGTTGAACCGGAAGTTCCAACCGACCCTCTTGTGGAGAGGTTAAATTTAGTTGAAGAGGAAAACATTTCGTTAAAGAAAAAATTGGAAAAAATGGAGGAGGAGAAGATGGAATTGGAGTTGCATGTTGCGGAAGTTATCGATGATCACAAGATCAAGATGGACCCTATTGTCGAGAGGTTAAATTTAGTTGAAGAAGAAAACAAATTCTTGAAGGAAAAAATAAAAAAAATTGTGGACGAGAAGATGATATTGGAGTTGCATGTTGCGGATGTCGTCGATGATCACAAGATCAAGATGGATGCAATGCGGTTGAAGATTAAAAAGATTAGAAAATATGCCATTAATACCGAGGCTTGGTATCATTATGCCGTTGGATCAATTGTTACCTTGGTTGCGATTATGATAGCATTTGTTTTCGCGTTGAAATGTTTTACATAGTTTCGATGTGTATGGAGAGCTATATGTTGTTTGATGAGAACTATATATGTATGTACTTTGGTTTTAATGTGATGATGAACTTTTATCCATTTGGTCACTTAATTATCTATTTATGATGTTCTGTAATGGTTTTTGACACACTTAATTATATATAAATGCACGCAGATGAACCGCCAATGGATGTACGGTGACAGACACACCTCCGAGTACATTAAGGGCGTGCGTGAGTTTCTAAATGCGGCAGAGGCAAACAAGCAGAATGGTTTTATGTGTTGTCCATGCACTAAATGTGTGAATACGATGTCTTACTCTAACAGAAAAATCCTTCACTCCCACCTGCTTTACAAGGGTTTCATGCCACACTATAATGTTTGGACGAGGCACGGAGAAGAGTACGATGACAACTATGTGCCCCCTGAATACGGTGATGCTGCAATGGGGGGAGCTGGTGAAGATCAAGAGGAACCAGACGATGTGCCCAATGATGCTGCAACGGGTGAAGCTGCTGAAGATCAAGAGGAACCAAATGATGATCTTCGCCGGGTCATTGTCGATGCAAGGACACAATGCGAAAGTCAAAAGGAGAAGCTGAAGTTCGATGGCATGTTAGAGGATCACAAAAAAGGGTTGTACCCCAATTGCGAAGATGGCAACACAAAGCTCGGTACCGTACTAGAATTGCTGCAGTGGAAGGCAGAGAATGCTGTGGCTGACAAAGGATTTGAGAAGCTACTGAAAATATTGAAGAAGAAGCTTCCGAAGGATAACGAATTGCCCGACAGTACATACGCAGCAAAGAAGGTCGTATGCCCTCTAGGATTGGAGGTGCAGAAGATACATGCATGCCCTAATGACTGCATCCTCTACCGCGGTGCATACAACGATCTGAACGCATGCCCGGTATGCGGTGCATTGCGGTATAAGATCAGACGAGATGACCCTGGTGATGTTGATGTCGAGCCCGCCAGGAAGAGGGTTCCTGCGAAGGTGATGTGGTATGCTCCTATAATACCACGGTTGAAACGTTTGTTTAGAAACAGAGAGCATGCCAAGTTGATGCGATGGCACAGTGAGGACCGTAAGAAAGACGGGAAGTTGAGAGCACCCGCTGATGGGTCGCAATGGAGAAAAATCGAGAGAAAGTACTGGGAGGAGTTTGCAAAGGACGCAAGGAACGTATGGTTTGCTTTAAGCGCGGATGGCATTAATCCTTTCAGGGAGCAGAGCAGCAATCACAGCACCTGGCCCGTGACTCTATGTATGTATAACCTTCCTCCTTGGATGTGCATGAAGCGGAAGTTCATTATGATGCCAGTTCTCATCCAAGGCCCTAAGCAACCCGACAACGACATTGATGTGTACCTAAGGCCATTAGTTGAAGAACTTTTACAGCTGTGGAATGGAAACGGTGTACGTGCGTGGGATGAGCACAAACAGGAGGAATTTGACCTAAAGGCATTGCTGTTCGTGACCATCAACGATTGGCCCGCTCTCAGTAACCTTTCAGGATAGACAAACAAAGGATACCACGCATGCACGCACTGTTTAGATGACACTGAAAGTATATACCTGGACAAGTGCAGGAAGAATGTGTACCTGGGCCATCGTCGATTTCTTCCGACCAACCATCAATGTCGAAAGAAAGGCAAGCATTTCAAAGGCGAGGCAGATCACTGGAAGAAGCCCGCCATGCGTACCAGTGATCACGTACTTGCTATGGTCAATGATTTACATGTAATCTTCGGAAAGGGCCCCGGCGCACTAGCTGTTCCGAATGACGATGAGGGACACGCACCCATGTGGAAGAAGAAATCTATATTTTGGGACCTACCCTACTGGAAAGACCTAGAGGTCCGCTCTTCAATCGACGTGATGGACGTGACGAAGAACCTTTGCGTGAACCTGCTAGGCTTCTTGGGCGTGTATGGAAAGACAAAAGATACAGCTGAGGCACGGGAGGACCTGTAACGTTTGCACGAAAAAGACGGCATCCCTCCGAAGCAGTATGAAGGTCCTGCCAGCTATGCTCTTACGAAAGAAGAGAAAGAAATCTTCTTTGAATGCCTTCTCAGTATGAAGGTCCCGACTGGCTTCTCGTCGAATATAAAGGGAATAATAAATATGGCAGAGAAAAAGTTCCAGAACCTAAAGTCTCATGACTGCCATGTGATTATGACGCAACTGATTCCGGTTGCATTGAGGGGGCTTCTACCGGAAAACGTCCGATTAGCCATTGTGAAACTATGTGCATTCCTCAATGCAATCTCTCAGAAGGTGATCGATCCAGAAATAGTACCAAGGCTAAGGAGTGATGTGGCGCAATGTCTTGTCAGTTTCGAGCTTGTGTTCCCACCATCCTTCTTCAATATCATGACACACGTCCTAGTTCATCTAGTCGACGAGATTGTCATTCTGGGGCCCGTATTTCTACACAATATGTTCCCCTTTGAGAGGTTCATGGGAGTCCT
>LR738714.1:335491986-335505299 GCA_902687465.1 Secale cereale
AACTGAGTCTTTTATAGGTGTATATATATATTTCTCAGGTTGTTTTGAAGAGGTGATGGAGGGATGTGGTTGCTTTCAAGATAATAAGGGGTTTTCTGCAAATTGGAGCAGAGAAGGAGGCTATTGTTGCAAAAATATCACAACTTACCTCACGGCCGTTAGATGGAGATCTAATGGTCAGAAACGACGGATGGGAGACACAGCACAATCACCAACTGAGTCTTTTATAGGAGTATATATATATATTTCTCAGGCTGTTTTGATGAGGTGAGGGAGGGATGTGGTTGCTTTCAAGATAATAAGGGGTTTTCTGCAAATTGGAGCAAAGAAGTGGGCTATTGTTGCAAAAATGCCACAACTTACCTCACAACCATTAGATGCAGATCTAATGGTCAGAAAAGGCGGATGGCAGACACAACACCATCACCAACTGAGTCTTTTACAGGAGTATATATATATATTTCTCAGGCTATTTTGATGAGGTGAGGGAGGGATGTGGTTGATTTCAAGATAATAAGGGGTTTTCTGCAAATTGGAGCAGAGAAGTGGGCTATTATTGCAAAAATGCCACAACTTACCTCACGACCGTTAGATGGAGATCTAATGGTCATAAATGACGGATGGCAGACGCACCACCATCACCAACTGAGGCTTTTATAGGAGTATTGTGGGGACCCCAACTTAGAAGTCGAGATCACCGAATGCACGTGTACAGTGATCCCAGAGATCAATGCTCACTGAACACACAGAAGCTGAAATAACAAGAGTCTTACATCCATACAAATAGTCTTACACGAATTATGGCCATTATGGCCAAAGTCTTACATAGATAGAGCCTCACGGGCTGAATAGCAAATAACTCAAATAGCGGAAGTCTTCGATAACGGGTAGAACCCATGCCATCTGCCTTAACCCTACAGGCATTCTGACTGGGATAGCGTCCTAGTTCGCATGTTCGTCTCCAAAGAACTCGTCCTCATATTCCTGTTCTTCCATGCCTGGCCAATTAAATAACCAGTGGCAAGCCAATGAGTACTTTGAATGTACTCGCAAGCAACCCATGATGTGGTTCAAAGTAACAATGCAATTGAACGATAATGAACAATCTAGCAAAGGGCTAGAATAAATATTCTACTATCAAGTTTATGCATCAATAAACTCGTGTAACCTTGATGATAGGTTACCGATATCAACATGAATATGATTCAACTCATCGAGTCAAGTTACCACCTTGACTCATCACACACATACTATCACCGATGAAGTAAAATTCTGGACATAGTTTAAGTAGCACCACCCAACTGTCCATGACCGTGGACAAGGCTATTCGAATAGTTTTACACTCTACAGAGGTTGCGCACTTTACCCACAAGATCCGGGGGAACTTCCGTGTCATCCACGACCCGCGGTACCTCAAGTACCCGGGGTAAGCACCCGATCATTACCTTTCCTTAGACGACACTAACATAGAGTCCACTCGTTGGTACACGGCCCTCGGGTACAAACAATAGATCACGGGACTTGCCCTAATTTCAACTTCACGCGTACCCGAAGGGACCAACGGTGTGTCCGGTGCCCTGTGAAAACAGTCATGGTCGTCTATCCAAGCACGACCCCGTCCCGGGAAAGACCTCAAGTGTTCCCGCCACTAGTAATGCGGGCACCATGCTAGTATCGACCTAAGTAATCAATAAAGCCCTGTCCCATAAGGGGTAGTGTGGTTGCACATGTTTGGTTGGGACGGTAGTCACACATAAATCTAATCCATTATTTCACCATGCACATGATTTTACCGGCACATCACTTCTTTCTCAAGTGATGACCTAATTCAACATCACCCTCGGGCATTAGGGGAACCCGATGGGTTTATGCAAAGGTTTTTAACCACGAAGGTTCATGTCACACATGCATCATCAAGCATCAAGACTAACTATTTGCAGATCAATTAGCACATAGCAAGATCAAGTTCAAGCATGCATCATGTGGTGGTTTCAACTAGGTCACCACCGTGAATCTATCATCATGCATCGGAAACAACGGGTTCCGCAAAACAAGTGTATCATGTTCAAAGGGCTGCTTGCCTGGATTGGCTTGGTCTTCAAAGTCTTCAAATCCTTCTCCTTCTCCTTCCTCAGCAACTTCGTCAAATACGGGATCTATACGTCGCATAATAACCACGGGAAAATAAGACCACAAATAAAACAGAAAAATCAAAGTGCTCAGAAAAATGTCAACTTATTTTTGTTAAATACTAGAGGAATTTCTAAGATGGGGAAAATTCTTAGTTGGAGTTTTGGAGTACCAGAATGGAACCTATTGATTTTTGAACATGAGTTTTACTGCCCAAATTTGAATTTAAATTTGAACAGTACAGAAAAGTTTCATAGATGTGAGTGAAAGTGGTACCATTAAATAGGTTGGAATATTACAGGAATTTAGGAGTTGGAATTATTTTATTTGGACCATTATTATTTTCTGTAAAAATGTTTAAAACAATTACAGAAATAAAAAAGGAAAAGTGCCCTGTGCAACTGGGCCAGAGAAGGCCACAGTGCACGGCCCAGGGCGGACCAGCCCAGCCGCACGGGTGCCTGCGCGCGCACGTCAGGTTTTTGAACCTGACGGGCGGGGCCCGTCGGTCAGTGACTGAGAAGAGGGGGAGAGAGGTGTGGGGATGACAGGCGGGGCCCGCCTGTCATGTCCAACCTTGCGGCCACGGCGACGGCGAGCTCACCGGCGAGGTTACCGGCCACGGCGACGGCAACGGAGGGCAGGGATGGGACCAACGTCGAGTGGCGGTTGTAGGGGTGGTGGTACGGCACGCCGGGGAGGTCAGGTTCGCCGGCGGTGAGGTGGGACGGCGGAGGCTCGTCGGGAGGTCGTTGCCCCGGTCGTTTCTGACTGCAATAGGAGGCGGAAACAGAGGGGAAACGATGAGTGAGGTGAGGTGGTTCCGAATCGGGAAAAAGGAAGGGCAGGGGAGGCCCGTACTGCGAGATCATCGGCGGCCCGACGCGGCGGAGCTCCGGTCGATCCCGAGTACTGGGACTACCTAGGGAGGAACTGGTTGTGTTGGGGGGCTCAGTGAGGTGTGGTGGAGCTGCTGATGCTGCTGGAGAGTCCCGGGGGGTCCTATTTATAGGGGGTCGACGGAGGCCCGTGGTCCAGTGCACCGGCGAGCTCCAGCTCGAAGCTACAGCGCACAGGGGGCGAGGGGTATGAGTTCACGGAGTTGCTGGACGAGCTCCACGTCCAGTAGAGGTGAGAGGAGGAGCGGGGGAGCTTCTAGACCGCGCGCGCGTGCGAGGCAGAAGAGTGGCCGTTGCGGGCGGCCGGTGCGTGTGCGACGATGATCACTGGAGGGCGCAGGAGGAGGGGAGACAGCGCCGGGGCTGTCGCGGACGTCGAGGAGCATCGACTGGCGCGAGGGAGTGGCCCGAGGCTGTCGGGGGTGGCTGATTGGCTGGAGCTACAGTGTGTGGGTGCACTGTAGCGTGCTCCAGAGCGCGCGTATGGCTGGCACCTTCGTGACCTCGCCGCTCTGGTCAAAACCAACGTGCCCAAGAGTGTCTAGAAAGTCAGGGGAGGAGTAAAGAATTGGGCTGAGGCCTTGGATGCCCTGGAGATGCTGAGAGAGAAAGAGGGTGCTAGTGACTTGGTGAAAATTTGCTGTCCAGCAAGGTAAACTTGGGTTCTTACCCCTCAATCATGGAGCTGGGGTGCTGGGGAAGTTACTGGAGGTAGCCAGTAGCTGAATGATCATGTGGTAAAAAGTTGAGGCCATGGAGAAGAGTAAAAGTGATCAAGATGAGGGTTTTAGTAAAAAGCCAGAAGGTGTTTGATCAGTGTTTGGTCAAGCAAATGACCTCCACTTGACATGGCACTTAACATGATTGAATAATATGTAAAAATAGGGTGCTTCACCAAATTTGGGCTCATTTGAAGAAACTAGCCAATGTAACTTTGGTGAACCCTAGAAATCAACAGAAACAGCTTCATCTTGATTGAGTCAAGCTAATCATCTCCCCTTGATGCACCACTTGGTGTAGCATCATCATTTGGGGTATTGATCATTCCCACAAAGTTTGAAGCTCCAGATAAAAAGTTGGTAATGTAAAGTTGTTCAAATTTGCATTTGAACTGAAAGGGTTTTGGGGTGATCTGATCAAGTTGCTCTATTCCAAATCTTGTGCCATTTGGTCTAGATGCCTCATTGGGCATTTCTAGCATGTGCACCAAATTCGAGAGCATTTGGACAAGTTTGGCAATGTAGAGTTGCTCAAACTTCAAATATGGACAGAATGGTTATGAAGGGGTTTGAGGATGTTGTCTTGCTTCCCAAGGCATGGGACTTGGCAAGATCATCAGATATGTCATATATGACATGATAGAATTTCCCTGGAATTTTTGGAGAAAGTTTCCTTTGTAAATATTTCAAAAGCTTGAAATATCCAGAAAGGGTTTTAGAGGGTTTAGCCCATTATTTTGAACATGACCAAGTGTTGAAACTCTTATATATGGACGATATATGTCTTCTGAGTCTCCCTGAATTTTGGCAAATATTTTTGAAACAGTTAAATAATTTCCCCCTATTAAAGACCATTTCTGTCCTTAAGAAAAAGCTTTTAAATAAAATAGGAAAATAACTTTTAAAATTGTACATTTGTGGTTTCTGGGAGTCATTTGACTACTAGGTCTCAAATGTTCCTTTTGAAATAATTTTCTCACCCTAAATCAAGTACTTGCAGTGCAAATCTCAATTCAGGGGTTTTTGGAAAAATAAATTTATAAAATACCTTTTGGCCAAATTAATTTTGTAAGAAAATACTATACTGCTATATAACACTTGGCATGATCATTGGGCAGAAGTTTTGGGTATGGAGATGAGTTCTACAAGAGGTCATAGTTGACTTTAATGAGCACATGAAAAAGCAAATGAAGAAAACTCAATTTCAAATAAAAGCCAAATGATGCTAAAAAAATTTGCTGGTCAAAATTTTCATGCTTCAAAGATACAAATAACATGTTACCAAATGCAGGGTGTGACAGACCTACCCCCCTTACAAGAATATCGTCCCCGAGATTCCTAAACTAGGTCTTAAAAGAGATCGGGAAACTCGGATCTAAGATAGTCTTCTCGTTCCCAGGTTGCTTCTGCTTCGGTGTGGTTGCTCCACTGGACCTTGAAGTACTTGATAGTACGGCTCCGCGTCCGTCGTTCTGCATCGTCCAGAATGCGAATGGGCTTCTCGCGGTAGGTCAAATCAGGCTGCAGATCAATGGCTTGGTGATCCACATCCTTGTAGAGATTAGGCTTGTCTGGAACTTGGAGACATTTCCGGAGTTGCGACACATGGAATACATTGTGCACATCGGATAGCTCAGGTGGTAGTTCCAACTGGTAAGCCACTTCTCCTCGTCATGCAGTGATCTCAAAGGGTCCAATGAACCTTGGTGCGAGCTTCCCTTTGACGTGGAAACGCTTGGTTCCCTTCAGAGGAGTTACCCGCAGGTACACATGGTCCCCGACATGGAAACTCATGTTCCGACGGTTAGTGTCAGCATAACTCTTCTGCCTTGACTTGGCTGCCTTCAAACGCTCTCTGACTAGTTGGACTTGCTCTTCTGCTGCGCGGAGATTTTCCGGTCCAAAGACTAGTCCTTCTCCAGTCTCTGACCAGTTGAGGGGTGTGCGGCATCTGCGTCCGTACAACACCTCAAATGGTGCCATCTGAAGGCTCGACTGGTAACTGTTGTTATAGGAGAACTCGGCAAAAGGGAGACAATCTTCCCACTTGGCTCCATATGCCAGGACACAGGCTCGGAGCATATCTTCGAGAATCTGATTGACTCGCTCTGTCTGACCTCCGGTCTGTGGGTGGAAAGCCGTGCTGAAAGACAACTTGGTTCCCAAGGCTTCTTGGAACTTCTTCCAGAACCTTGAGGTGAACTGGGTTCCTCGATCCGACACAATCTCCTTGGGAACACCGTGAAGGCTCACGATTCGGTCGATGTAGAGAGCTGCCAGCCGGTTGCCATCATAAGTGGTCTTGACAGGAATGATATGGGCCACCTTGGTCAAATGATCGACTATGACCCAGATAGAGTCATGTCCTCTATTCAACCTTAGTAATCCAGTGATGAAGTCCATTCCGACTTTATCCCACTTCCACTCAGGAACTTTGAGTGGTTGAAGCAATCCAGCAGGTCGCTGATATTCAGCCTTGACCCTTTGGCACACATCACACTTTGCAACATAGGTTGCAATCTCTCTTTTCATCCCGTGCCACCAGAATCGTGCCTTCAAGTCTTGGTACATCTTGGTTCCTCCGGGGTGGATGGAATACGGAGTGTTGTGGGCTTCTTGCAGAATCAGTGTCTTCAGCTCGGTGTTGTTTGGTACGCAGATGCGACCTTTGTACCAAACAATCCCGTGCTCGTCTTCGGACAATCCTGGGGCCTTGCCCAGCTTCATCTTCTTCTTGATGCCTTCAATACTTGCATGTCCATCTTGTGCCTTCTTGACATCGTCCATCAGGGTTGGTCTGACTTCCAAATGATCCAGAAATCCAGGGGTGACCAATTCCAAACTGAATTGTTCGAACTCCTTAAACAAGGCTGGCTGCCTTTCTTGAATAACAGCATTCAAAGAGCAAGCCTTCCTGCTTAAGGCATCGGCCACCACGTTAGCCTTCCCAGGGCGATACTGAACACTGAGGTCATAGTCTTTGATGAGTTCCAACCATCTCCGCTGCCTCATGTTCAATTCCTTTTGGGTGAAAATGTACTTCGGACTTTTGTGGTCTGTGTAGATCTCATACCGTTTCCCTAGGAGGTAATGCCGCCATGTCTTCAAGGCATGAACTACTGCCGCTAGCTCAAGATCGTGAGTAGCGTAGTTCTCCTCATGGGGTCGTAGCTGCCTGGAGAGGTATGCTATGACGCGGCCTTCTTGCATCAGAACGCTTCCCAATCCGGTTCGAGAGGCATCACAATATATCACGAACTCCTTGTGAATATCAGGTGTTGCTAGAACTGGGGCGGTGGTCAATCTCTTCTTGAGCTCTTGGAAGCTTTCTTCGCATTTTGGCGTCCACTCGAACTTCTTGTCCTTCTTGAGGAGCTGAGTCATTGGCCGTGCAATGCTAGAGAATCCTTCCACGAACTTGCGGTAATAGCCTGCTAGTCCGAGGAAGCTTCTGACTTCCTTGACGGTCGTTGGAGATTGCCATTGGGTCACAGCTTCGATTCTTGCAGGATCAACAGATAATCCTTCCTCGGTCAAGACATGACCTAAGAATCCAACTTTATGCAGCCAGAACTCACACTTGCTGAATTTGGCATACAGTTGGTGCTCACGAAGCTTGTCTAGGACCATCCTCAGATGCTGCTCGTGCTCTTCCTCCGACTTCGAGAACACAAGAATGTCATCAATGAAGACAATAACAAACTTGTCCAAATATTCCATGAAGACTTTATTCATGAGATACATGAAGTAGGCTGGGGCATTGGTTAACCCAAAGGACATGACTGTGCACTTGTACAGGCCATATCTGGTTACGAATGCCGTCTTCGGAATATCTTGGGGTCTGATCTTCAGCTGGTAGTACCCAGATCTGAGGTCGATCTTGGAGAACACCTTGGTTCCGCTGAGCTGATCAAACAGATCTTCGATCTTGGGAAGTGGATACTTGTTCTTGATTGTAACTTCATTGAGGGAACGATAGTCGATGCATAAGCGGATGGTACCGTCCCTCTTTGCCACAAACAGAACAAGAGATCCCCAAGGGGAGGCACTCGGGCGGATAAATCCCTTCCTTAGCTGCTCTTCCAGCTGCTTCTTCAACTCGGCTAATTCTTCCATCCCAATTCTATAAGGCTTCTTATAGATGGGTCCTGCTCCAGGCACGAGCTCGATGATGAACTCAATGTCACGGTCAGGGGGCATTCCCGGTAGTTCGTCCGGAAAGACATCAGGATACTCACATACCACCGGTACTTGATCTAGCCCAACTTTAGACAGACAGTTGACTTTAGCGGCTTGAGTGGAAGAGGAGTTGGAAGCAAACTTGACTTCGACTCCTTGGTCATTGTTCATAGTGACTGTCCGATTGGCACAGTCTAATAAGCCTTGGTGCTTACTGAGCCAATCCATCCCTAAGATCACATCCAAGCCTTGCGATCTCAGGATGATAAGGTCTGCTAGGAAGTCTACACCGTTAATGGTAATACCGACTCTTTGCAGCCTATCTTGGCTCTCATCTCGGCTCCGGGGGTTTGTACCACCACAGGGTTATTCAGGGGTGTAGGGGTCATGCCACTTTTTAATGCAAATCTTTGAGTGACAAATGAATGCGTTGCTCCAGAATCAAACAAGACAGTTGCAGGTGCTGAGTTGACAAGGAACGTACCCAGCACGACGTCCGGGTCTTCCTGGGCTTCTTCAGCAGTGACGTGATTCACACGCCCCTTCCCATGGTTCGGTGGATTGCGGGGAGCTGGGTTCCTTGGTGGTATTCCACGGCCTTGTCCCTGGTTCTGCGCATTGGGCGCGGGGCATCAGGCTTCTTGGTGGGGCACACCCTTGAGATGTGTCCGGGCCGACCACATCCAAAGCAAGTGACTTGGTTTGGATTGATCTTGTTGCCACCACTAGTATTGGGGTTGAAAGCTGGCTTGGGGTTGCATACTGCTGAGGCTGAGGGTTGGCACGAGGTGCAGGAGCTCTTGGTTGCTGATAGGTTGGCTTAGCCGGGGCTGACTGCCACGGACGAGGCTTCTGGTTGCTGGAACTTCCCTTACTGACCAACTTGCGCTTGTGAGTGTCTTCCAAAGCACGCCGCTTGTCTTCAAGCATAAGTGCCTTGTTCACCAGGTCAGGAAAGGATGGGCAGTCGCACACAACAAGCGAGTATTGCAGAGTCTGATTGAGGCCTTCCATGAAGCGCTCCCTTTTGGCAGCATCAGTGCTGACATCTTCAGGGGCATACCTTGACAGAATACTGAACTTCTACATGTACTCCTTGACAGTGCCACTTCCTTGCTTCAGGGCTCGGAACTCACGCTTTTTGATAGCCATGATTCCGGAAGGAATGTGGGCCTTGCAGAATTCTGCTTTGAAGTTGACCCAAGTGATGTCTTGTTCAGCGTGCATGACCTTGAATCCATCCCACCAAGCTCTAGCAGTCCCCCCGAGGCAGTGGGCTGCATAAGCCACCTTCTCGCGGTCTTCGGTGCATCCGACTAGTTCCAGTATCTCCTCAATGGAACGGACCCAGTCGTCTGCATCCAGGGGTTCAGCAGTCTCGATGAAGGTTGGCGGTGCATGCTTCTTGAACTCTGCCAACGTGGAATGTCCATTGCCATTCCCCGCCGGCTGGCGGTTGTTGGTGACAGCTTGAGCAATCAGCTGAAGAGCTGCAGTGTTGGCTTGGCGTTCCTCTCGGAAAGCTTGGAGAAGCTGAGCCATGTCCATGATTGGAGGAGGTGGTGGTGCAGCTTGGTCGTTGGTTTGGTCGTGGCCTGCCTCTGGCTGAGCGGATGCTCCAGCTTCGGGTTGCTGGTTAGAGGTACCAGTACGAGTTACAACAGGCATCCTGTTGGAGCGGTAAAAGGTCTCATGACTCGGAAGAGGGAAAGCAAGATAGATGGGTGCCTAGTAAGGGGGTGGGTGTGACACTAAATCAAATCATGCAAGGGTCGTAAGGCCAAAACACATTCATTAAAAATCCAAATGGGTGATGTAGTCGTTTACACATTCCCGAAGGAAGAATACGACATACATCCAGACACAACAAAAGCGAACACTAGATGGTTCCATATGAACCATACAAGGACTCGACTGCGCATAGGGGTTACACGACCTATCCTACCGTAGAGGTTATAACTGGCATATCCGAGTAGCGAATAATGCCTAAGCGGCGGAATGCTCGGTCGCGTACTCCGGCTCTTCTGGGTCTTCCTCCTTGTCTTCATCTGTATGGGCCCCCTTGTTACTTGAGGGTGTGGGGGAGTGGAGGAGTTGGATACGACGGTGCTTCGTCGGTGGTGCAGGGAAAAGCTTGCGATATTCCCTCGCCATCATCCGGCGTAGCCGAGGTGGTTCTTCATTCTTGGAAGATACATCCTCGGAGGGCCTTCCACCTCGATATGCGATAGCGGATTGTCCAGAAGGTGCTCCTTCCTTCTTGATCCTATTTGCCTTCTCTTGAGCTCGACGAAGAAGTGCCTTGGTCTTGTGAAGTTCTTCTTGAAGCTTCATTGATTCCGAGGCCAAGTCTTGTGCCAAGCTGTCGGCACATAGACTAAAGTAGGTCTGGAACCGAAGCGAGAGTCCTTCCTTCAGTAGAGGGGCTAGTGCGTTGCTTTCTTCTTCACCTTCCTTCCGGTAAGGTAAGAAGCGAGTTGTCATCTTGGCTGCCATCTCCGGAAGAAGCTCGCGGAGACGGGTTAATGCCTTGAGTGCAGCAGCCTCGACAGCGAGTGGTAGTGTTGCCATCTGGGGTCCCTCGAAGAACCAACTTGTGGGAGGATCCTTCGCCTTCACGATCACTTCCACATGGTACTCCACCTCAGTGTCGCTAACCCAATGCTCAAGGTAAGTGAGGATGGGTGCTCGGTGGAACTGACACTCCTGGAGGCTATCCTCGAGAAGTAAGGGAAACCCAGTAGTCAGGTTCTCTTCGGGTACAACGGCCATCTACAAAGGTGGAATAGGAGGGGTTAATAAGCTGATGAAATCTCAGGTTTAGAAAAGAAGAGAGGTTCAGAAGGTTTTTGAAAAAAAGGGTCTCATCTAACTAACGCCCATGCTAACTAAGGCTTCCTACAGTCAGGATGGCTCTGATACCAGCTCTGTGGGGACCCCGACTTAGAAGTCGAGATCACTGAATGCACGTGTACAGTGATCCCCGAGATCAATGCTCACTGAACACACAGAAGCTGAAATAACAAGAGTCTTACATCCATACAAATAGTCTTACACAAATTATGGCCATTATGGCCAAGTCTTACATAGATAGAGCCTCACGGGCTGAATAGCAAATAACTCAAATAGAGGAAGTCTTCGATAACGGGTAGAACCCATGCCATCTGCCTTAACCCTACAGGCATTCTGACTGGGATAGCGTCCTAGTTCGCATGTTCGTCTCCAAAGAACTCTTCCTCATATTCCTGTTCTTCCATGCCTGGCCAATTAAATAACCAGTGGCAAGCCAATGAGTACTTTGAATGTACTCGCAAGCAACCCATGATGTGGTTCAAAGTAACAATGCAATTGAACCATAATAAACAATCTAGCAAAGGGCTAGAATAAATATTCTACTATCAAATTTATGCATCAATAAACTCGCGTAACCTTGATGACAGGTTACCGATATCAACATGAATATGATTCAACTCATCGAGTCAAGTTACCACCTTGACTCATCACACACATACTATCACCGACGAAGTAAAATTCTGGACATAGTTTAAGTAGCACCACCCAACTGTCCATGACCGTGGACACGGCTATTCGAATAGTTTTACACTCTGCAGAGGTTGCGCACTTTACCCACAAGATCCGGGGGAACTTCCGTGTCATCCACGACCCGCGGTACCTCAAGTACCCGGGGTAAGCACCCGGTCATTACCTTTCCTTAGACGACACTAACATAGAGTCCACTCGTTGATACACGGCCCTCGGGTACAAACAATAGATCACGGGACTTGCCCTAATTTCAATGTCACACGTACCCGAAGGGACCAACGGTGTGTCCGGTGCCCTGTGAAAACAGTCATGGTCGTCTATCCAAGCACAACCCCGTCCCGGGAAAGACCTCAAGTCTTCCTGTCACTAGTAATGCGGGCACCATGCTAGTATCGACCTAAGTAATCAATAAAGCCCCGTCCCATAAGGGGTAGTGTGGTTGCACATGTTTGGTTGGGACGGTAGTGACACATAAATCTAATCCATTATTTCACCATGCACATGATTTTACCGGCACATCACTTCTTTCTCAAGTGATGACCTAATTCAACATCACCCTCGGGCATTAGGGGCACCCGATGGGTTTATGCAAAGGTTTTTAACCACGAAGGTTCATGTCACACATGCATCATCAAGCATCAAGACTAACTATTTGCAGATCAACTAGCACATAGCAAGATCAAGTTCAAGCATGCATCATGTGGTGGTTTCAAATAGGTCACCACCGTGAATCTATCATCATGCATCGGAAACAACGGGTTCCGCAAAACAAGTGTATCATGTTCAAAGGGCTGCTTGCCTGGATTGGCTTGGTCTTCAAAATCTTCAAATCCTTCTCCTTCTCCTTCCTCAGCAACTTCGTCAAATACGGGATCTATACGTCGCATAATAACCACGAGAAAATAAGACCACAAATAAAACAGAAAAATCAAAGTGCTCAGAAAAATGTCAACTTATTTTTGTTAAATACTAGAGGAATTTCTAAGATGGGGAAAATTCTTAGTTGGAGTTTTGGAGTATCAGAATGGAACCTATTGATTTTTGAACATGAGTTTTACTGCCCAAATTTGAATTTAAATTTGAACAGTACAGAAAAGTTTCATAGATGTGAGTGAAAGTGGTACCATTAAATAGGTTGGAATATTACAGGAATTTAGGAGTTGGAATTATTTTATTTGGACCATTATTCTTTTTTGTAAAAATGTTTAAAACAATTACAGAAAAGAAAAAGGAAAAGTGCCCTATGCAACTGGGCCAGAGAAGGCCACAGTGCACGGCCCAGGGCAGACCAGCCCAGCCGCACGGGTGCCTACGCGCACACGTCAGGTTTTTGAACCTGCCGGGCGGGGCCCGTCGGTCAGTGACTGAGAGGAGGGGGAGAGAGGTGTGGGGATGACAGGCGGGGCCTGCCTGTCATCTCCAACCTTGCGGCCACGGCGACGGCGAGCTCACTGGCGAGGTTACCGGCCACGGCGACGGCAACAGACGGCAGGGATGGGCCCAGCGTCGAGTGGCGGTTGTAGGGGTGGTGGTACGGCACGCCGGGGAGGTCAGGTTCACCGGCGGCGAGGTGGGACGGCGGAGGCTCGTCGGGAGGTCGTTGCCCCGGTCGTTTCCGACTGCAACAGGAGGGGGAAACAGAGGGGAAACGATCAGTGAGGTGAGGGGGTTCCGAATCGGGCAAAAGGAAGGGCAGGGGAGGCCCGTACTGCGAGATCACCAGCGGCCCGACGCGGCGGAGCTCCGGTCGATCCCGAGTACTGGGACTACCTAGGGAGGAACTGGTGGTGTTGGGGGGCTCAGTGAGGTGTGGTGGAGCTACTGATGCTGCTGGAGAGCCCCG
>LR738714.1:335519957-335535446 GCA_902687465.1 Secale cereale
GAAGTGGGCTACTGTCTCAAAAATGCCACAACTTACCTCACGGCCATTAGATGCAGATCTAATGTTCAGAAACGACGGATGGCAGACACACCACCATCACCAAGTGAGTCTTTTATAGGAGTATATATATATATATATATATATATATTTCTCAGGCTGTTTTGATGAGGTGATGGAGGGATGTGGTTGCTTCCAAGATAATAAGGGTTTTTCTTGGAGCAGAGAAGTGGGCTATTGTTGCAAAAATGCCACAACTTACCTCACGGCCGTTAGATGGACATCTAATGGTCAGAAATGACGGATGGCAGACACACCACCATCACCAACTGAGTCTTTTTATAGGAGTACATATATATTTCTCAGGCTGTTTTGATGAGGTGAGGGGGGATGTGGTTGCTTTCAAGATAATAAGGGGTTTTCTGCAAATTAGAGCAGAGAACTAGGCTATTGTTGCAAAAATGCCACAACTTACCTCATAGCTGTTAGATGCAGATCTAATGGTTAGAAAAGATGGATGGCAGACACACCACCATCACCAACTGAGTCTTTTTGTCACACCCTGCATTTTGTAACATGTTATTTGTAACTTTGAGGCATGAAAATTTGGACCAGCAAAATTTTTTACCATCATTTGGCTTTTATTTGGAATTGAGTTTTCTTCATTTGCTTTTCATGTGCTCATTAAAGTCAACTATGATCTCTTGAAGATTTCATCTCCTTATCCAAAACTTCTGCCCAATGATCATGCCAAGTGTTATATAGTAGTATAGTATTTTCTTACAAAATTAATTTGGCCAAAAAGTATTTTATGAATTTAGTTTTTCCAAAAACCCCTGAATTGAGATTTGCACTGCAAGTACTTGATTAAGGGTGTGAAAATTATTCCAAAAGGTTTATTTGAGACCTAGTAGTCATAGGACTCCCAGAAACCACCAAGGTATAATTTTACAAGTTATTTTCCTATTTTATTTAAAAGCTTTTTCTTAAGGCCAGAAATGGTCTTTAATAGGGGAAAATTATTTAACTGCTTCAAAAATATTTGCCAAAATTCAGAGAGACTCAGAGGACATATATTGTCCATATATAAGAGTTTCAACACTTGGTCATGTTCAAAATAATGGGCTAAACCCTCTAAAACCCTTTCTGGATATTTCAAGCTTTTGAAATATTTACAAAGGAAACTTTCTCCAAAAATTCCAGGGAAATTCTATCATGTCATATATGACATATTTGATGATCTTGCCAAGTCCCATGCCTTGGGAAGCAAGAAAACCTCCTCAAACCCTTTCATAACCATTCTGTCCATATTTGGAATTTGAGCAACTTTACATTGCCAAACTTGTCCAAATGCTCTCAAACTTGGTGCACATGCTAGAATGACCTAATAAGGCACCTAGACCAAATGGCACAAGATTTGGAATAGAGCAACTTGATCAGATCACCTCAAAACCCTTTCTGTTCAAATGCAAATTTGAACAACTTTACATTACCAACTTTTTATCTGGAGCCTCAAACTTTGTGAGCATGATCAATACCTCAAATGATGATGCTACACCAAGTGGTGCATCAAGGGGAGATGATTAGCTTGACTCAATCAAGATGAAACTATTTCTGTTGATTTCTAGGGTTCACCAAAGTTACATTGGCTAGTTTCTTCAAATGAGCCCAAATTTGGTGAAGCACCCTATTTTCTCATGTCTTTCAACCCTGTCAAGTGCCATGTCAAGTAGACTTCATTTACTTGATCAAACACAGATCAAACACCTTCTGCAGAAATTCTAAAACCTCCAACTTGACCACTTTCACCTTTCTCCATAGCCTCAACTTCTTACCACAGGCTCATTGAGTTACCAGCCACCTCCAGTAACTCCCCCAGCACCTCAGCTCCATGATTGGGGGGTGAAACCCCAGCTTTCCCTTGCTGTACAGCCACCTTTCACCATTTTTACCAACACTCTCACCCTCTCTCTGCACCCCAGAGCATCCAAGGCCTCAGGGCAATTCTTTACTCCCCCCTCATCGCCCCAGACACTGTTGGACACGCTGGGACGGGCCAAACCGGCGAGAGCACGCTGATGCCGGTCATACGCACGCTCCAGAGCGCGTGAACAATGCACCTCGCACGCTGGCTTGGGCCAATCGCCGCTCCCCGACAGCCTCGGGCCTACCCCTCGCGCCAGTCGAGGCGTCTCGACGTCCGCGACCTCCCCGGCGCTGTCCCCCCTCCTCCTGCGCCCTCCAGTAGCCGCCGTCGCACGCGCGCTGGCCGCCCGCGGCAGCCACTCCTCTGCCTCTCACGCGCGCGCCTCTCTGTCGCTCCCCCGCTCCTCCACTTACCTCAGCTGGACGTAGAGCTCGTCCAGGAACTCCCCAGACCCATTCCCCAAGCTTCCCGTGCGCTGTAGCCTCGCCGATGAGCTCGCCGGCACACTGGACCACGGGTCCTCGTCGAGCTCCTATAAATAGGCCTCCCCGAGCTTCTCCAACTCCACCACAAGCCTCACACCACTCCACTGATCCCTCCCGCACCCTCAGTTCGACCCCGGAGCGCCCCAGTGCTCGGGATCGACCGGAGCTCCGCCGCGTCGGGCCGCCGGCGATCTCGAGGTACAGGCCTCCCCTGCCTCTCCTTCCGCTCGTTTCGGAACCGCCGCACCTCACTGACCCTTTCCCCTCTCTTTCCCCCTCCATTTGCAGTCGGAAACGACCCCAACCACCGTCCTCCGACGAGCCTCCGCCGTCGCACTTTGCCGCCGGTGAACCAGGGCTCCCCGCCGTGCCGCACTACCACCGCTGCAACCGCGACACGACACTGAGTCCGTCCCTGGCCTCCGTTGCCGTCGCCGTGGCCGGTATCGTCGCCGGTGTGCTCGCCGCCGCCGTGGCCGAGGGGTTAGAGATGACAGGCGGGCCCCGCCTGTCATCTCCCCACCTCTCTCCCCTCCTATGTGCCGCTGACCCACGGGCCAGGCCCGTCAGGTTTGAAACCTGATGTGCGCGCGCTGGCTCCGTGCGGCTGGGCCAGTCCGCCTGGGCCGTGCACTGTGGCCTCTTCTGGCCCAGTGCACAGGACCCCTTTTTTCTCTTTTTCTTTTCTGTTGATGTTTTAAACATTTATGCAGAAAAGAAAAATGATCCAAATTAAATATTTCCAACTCCTAAAATCTTGTAATATTCCAACCTATTTAATGGTACTACTTTCATTCAAATCCATGAAACTTTTCTGTACTGTTCAAATTTAAATTCAAATTTGAGCAGTATAACTCCTGTTCAAAAATCAATATATCCTATTCTGTAACTCCAAAACTCCAACTAAGATTTTTCCCCATCTTAGAAATCCCTCTAGTATTTTACAAAAAATGAGTTGACATTTTTCTGAGCACTTCGACTTTTCTGTTTTGTTTGTATTCTTATTTTTCCGTTATTATTATGCGACGTATAGATCCCGTATTTGACGAAGTTGCTGTGGAAGAAGAAGGAGAAGGACTAGAAGACTTTGAAGACCAAGCCAATCCAGGCAAGCAGCCCTTTGACCATGATACACTTGTTCCTCGGAACACTTTTGTTTCCGATGCATGATGATTAGGGTTACGATGGTAACCTAGATGAACCACCACATGATGCATGCCTTAATGTTGATCTTGCTATGTGCTAGATGTCATGCAAATAGTTGGTCTTGATGATGCATGTGTGATATGAACCCCCGTAGTTGAAAACTTTGCATGAACCCATCGGGTGCCCCTAATGCCCGAGGGTGATGAAGTGTTAGGTCATCACTTGAGAAAGAGGTGATGTGTCGGTAATATCATGAGCATGGTGTAATGATGGATTAGATTTATGTGTGACTACCGTCCCAACCAAACATGTGCAACCACACTACCCCTTATGGGACGGGGCTTTATTGATTACTTAGGTCGATACTAGCATGGTGCCCGCATTACTAGTGACGGGAAGACTTGAGGTCTTTCCCGGGACGGGGTCGTGCTTGGATAGACGGCCATGACTGTTTTTACAGGGCACCGGACAAACCGTTGGTCCCTTCGGGTACGCGTGAACATTGAAATTAGGGCAAGTCCCGTGATCTATTGTTTGTACCCAAAGGCCGTGTGCCAACGAGTGGACTCTATGTTAGTATCGTCTAAGGAAAGGTAATGACCGGGTGCTTACCCCGGGTACTTGAGGTACCGCGGTTCGTGGATGACACTGAAGTTCCCCGGATCTTGTGGGTAAAGTGCGCAACCTCTGCAGAGTGTAAAACTATTCGAATAGCCGTGTCCACGGTCATGGACAGTTGGGTGGTGCTACTTAAACTATGTCCATAATTTTACTTCATTGGTGATATATTGTGTGTGATGAGTCAAGATGGAGACTTGACTTGATGAGATGAATCATATTCATGTTGATGTCGGTAACCTGTTCTCGAGGTTACGCGAGGTTATTGATGCATAAACTTGATGATAGTATATTGTTCTAGCCTCCTGCTAGATTGTTCATTATTATTCAATTGCATTGTTACTTGAACCACATCATGGGTTGCTTGCGAGTACATTCAAAGTACTCATTGGCTTGCCACTGGTTATTTAATTGGCAAGGCATGGAAGAGCAGGATTATGAGGAAGAATTCTTTGGAGACGACCATGCGAACTAGGACGCTATCCCAGTGAGAATGCCTGTAGGCTTAAGGCAGATGGCATGGGTTCTACCCGTTTTATCGAAGACTTCCGCTACTTGAGTTATTTGCTATTCAGCCCGTGAGGCTCTACCTATGTAAGACTTGGCCATAATGGCCTTAATTCGTGTAAGACTATTTGTATGGATGTAAGACTCTTGTTATTTCAGCTTCTGTGTGTTCAGTGAGCATTGATCTCTGGGATCACTGTACACGTGCATTCGGTGATCTCGACTTCTAAGTCGGGGTCCCCACAGAGCTGGTATCAGAGCCATCCTGACTGTAGGAAGCCTTAGTTAGCATGGGCGTTAGTTAGTTGAGACCCCTTTTTCAAAACCTTCTGAACCTCTCTTCTTTTCTAAACCTGAGATTTCCTCAGCTTATTAACCCATCCTATTCCACCTTTGTAGATGGCCGCTGTTCCCGAAGAGCACCTGACCACTGGGTTTCCCCTACTTCTCGAGGATAGCCTCCAGGAGTGTCAGTTCCACCGAGCACCCATCCTCACCTACCTTGAGCATTGGGTGAGCGATACTGAGGTGGAGTACCATGTGGAAGTGATCGTAAAGGCAAACGATCCTCCCACAAGTTGGTTCCTCGAGGGACCCCAGATGGCGACACTACCACTCGCTGCCGAGGCTGCTGCACTCAAGGCACTAACCCGTCTCCGCGAGCTTCTTTCGGAGATGGCAGCCAAGATGGCAACTCGCTTCTTACCTTACCGGAAGGAAGGTGACGAAGAAAGCAGCGCACTAGCCCCTCCACTGAAGGATGGACTCTCGCTTCGATTCCAGACCTACTTCAGTCTATGTGCCGACAGCTTGGCACAAGACTTGGCCTCGGAATCAATGAAGCTTCGAGAAGAACTTTACAAGACCAAGGCACTTCTTCGTCAAGCTCAAGAGAAGGCAAACAGGATCAAGAAGGAAGGAGCACCTTCTGGACAATCCGCTATCGCATATCGAGGCGGAAGGCCTTCCGAGGATGTGTCTTCCAAGGGTGAAGAACCACCTCGGCGACGCCGGATGACAGCAAGGGAATACCGCAAGCTTTTCCCTGCACCACCGTCGAAGCACCGTCGTATCCAACTCCTCCATTCTCCCACTCCCTCCAGTGACAAGGGAGCCCAGACAGATGAAGACAAGGAGGAAGACCCAGAAGAGCCGGAATACGCGACCGAGCATTCCGCCGCTTAGGCATTATTCGCTACTCGGATATTCCCGTTGTAACCCCTACGGTAGGATAGGTCGTGTAACCCCTATGCGCAGTCGAGTCCTTGTATGGTTCATTTGAAACCATCTAGTGCTAGCTTTTGTTGTGTCTGGATGCATGTCGTATTCTTCCTTCGGGAAGGTGTAAACGACTACATCATCCATTTGGATTTTAATGAATGTGTTTTGGCCTCTCGGCCCTTGCATGATTTGATTTAGCGTCACATCCACCCCCTTACTAGGCACCCATCTATCTTGCTTTTCCTCTTCCGAGTCATGAGACCTTTTACCGCTCCAACAGGATGCCTGTTGTAACTCGTACTGGTACCTCTACCCAGCAGCCCGAAGCCCGAGCATCCTCTCAGCCAGAGGCAGACCTCGACCAAACCAACGACCAAGCTCCACCACCACCTCCTCCAAGCATGGACATGGCTCAGCTTCTCCAAGCTTTGAGAGAGGAACGCCAAGCCAACACTGCAGCTCTTCAGCTGATTGCTCAAGCTGTCGCCAACAACCGCCAGCCGGCGGGGAATGGCAATGGACGTTCCACGTTGGCAGAGTTCAAGAAGCATGCACCGCCAACCTTCATCGAGACTGCTGAACCCCTGGATGCTGATGACTGGGTCCGTTCCATTGAGGAAATCCTGGAACTAGTCGGATGCACCGAATATCGCGAGAAGGTGGCTTATGCAGCCCACTGCCTCGTGGGAACCGCAAGAGCTTGGTGGGATGGATTCAAGGTCATGCATGCTGAACAAGACATCACTTGGGTGAACTTCAAGGCAGAATTCCGCAAGGCCCACATTCCTTCTGGAGTCATGGCTATCAAAAAGCGCGAGTTCCAAGCCCTGAAGCAAGGAAGTGGCACTGTCAAGGAGTACATGCAGAAGTTCAGTATTCTGTCAAGGTATGCCCCTGAGATGTCAGCACTGATGCTGCCAAAAGGGAGCGCTTCATGGAAGGCCTTAATCAGACTCTGCAATATTCGCTTGTCGTGTGCGACTGCCCGTCTTTCCCTGACCTGGTGAACAAGGCACTTATGCTTGAAGACAAGCGGCGTGCTTTGGAAGATACTCGCAAGCGCAAGTTGGTCAGTAAGGGAAGTTCCAGCAACCAGAAGCCTCATCCGTGGCAGTCAGCCCCGGCCAAGCCAACCTATCAGCAGCCAAGAGCTCCTGCACCTCATGCCAATCCTCAGCCTCAGCAGTATGCCAACCCCAGGCCAGCTTTCAACCCCAATACCAGTGGTGGCAACAAAATCAACACTCCAAATCAAGTCACTTGTTTTGGGTGTGGTCAGCCCGGACACATCTCCAGGGTGTGCCCCAACAAGAAGCCTGATGCCCCGCGCCCCAATGCGCAGAACCAGGGACAAGGCCGTGGAATGCCACCAAGGAACCCAGCTCCTCGCAATCCACCGAACTATGGGAAGGGGCGTGTGAATCACGTCACTGCTGAAGAAGCCCAGGAAGACCCGGACGTCGTGCTGGGTACGTTCCTTGTCAACTCAGCACCTGCAACTGTCTTGTTTGATTCTGGAGCAACGCATTCATTTGTCACTCAAAGATTTGCATTAAAAAGTGGCATGACCCCTACACCCCTGAATAACCCTATGGTGGTACAAACCCCCGGAGCCGAGATGAGGGCCAAGATAGGCTGTAAAGGAGTCAGTATTACCATTAACGGAGTAGACTTCCTAGCAGACCTTATTGTCCTGAGATCGCAAGGCTTGGATGTGATCCTAGGTATGAATTGGCTCAGCAAGCACCAAGGCTTGTTAGACTGTGCCAATCGGACAGTCACTGTGACCAATGACCAAGGAGTAGAAGTCAAGTTTGCCCCCAACTCCTCTTCCGCTCAAGCCGCTAAAGTCAACTGTGTGTCTGAAGTTGGGCTAGACCAAGTACCGGTGGTATGTGAGTATCCTGATGTCTTTCCGGATGAGCTACCAGGAATGCCCCCTGACCGTGACATTGAGTTCATCATCGAGCTCATGCCCGGAGCAGGACCCATCTATAAGAAGCCTTATAGAATGGGAACGGAAGAATTAGCCGAGTTGAAGAAGCAGCTAGAAGAGCAGCTAAGGAAGGGATTTATCCGCCCAAGTGCCTCCCCTTGGGGATCTCCTGTTCTGTTTGTGGCAAAGAGGGACGGTACCATCCGCTTATGCATTGACTATCGTTCCCTCAATGAAGTTACAATCAAGAACAAGTACCCGCTTCCCAAGATCGAAGATCTGTTTGAACAACTTAGCGGAGCCAAGGTATTCTCCAAGATCGACCTCAGATCTGGGTATTACCAGCTGAAGATCAGACCCCAAGATATTCCGAAGACGGCATTCGTAACCAGATATGGCCTGTACGAGTGCACGGTCATGTCTTTTGGGTTAACCAATGCCCCAGCTTACTTCATGTATCTCATGAATAAAGTCTTCATGGAATATTTGGACAAGTTCGTTGTTGTCTTCATTGATGACATCCTTGTGTTCTCGAAGTCGGAGGAAGAGCATGAGCAATATCTGAGAATGGTCCTAGACAAGCTTCGTGAGCACCAACTGTATGCAAAATTCAGCAAGTGTGAGTTATGGCTGCACAAAGTTGGATTCCTAGGTCATGTCTTGACCGAGGAAGGATTATCTGTTGATCCTGCAAAAATCGAAGCTGTGACCCAATGGCAATCTCCGACGACCGTCAAGGAAGTCAGAAGCTTCCTCGGACTAGCGGGCTACTACCGCAAGTTCGTGGAAGGATTCTCTAGCATTGCAGGACCAATGACTCAGCTCCTCAAAAAGGACAAGAAGTTCGAGTGGACGCCAAAATGCGAAGAGAGCTTCCAAGAGCTCAAGAAGAGATTGACCACCGCCCCAGTTCTGGCAACACCTAATATTCACAAGGAGTTCGTGATATATTGTGATGCCTCTCGAACCGGATTGGGAAGCGTTCTGATGCAAGAAGGCCGCGTCATAGCATACCTCTCCAGGCAGCTACGACCCCATGAGGAGAACTACGCTACTCACGATCTTGAGCTAGCGGCAGTAGTTCATGCCTTGAAGACATGGCGGCATTACCTCCTAGGGAAACGGTGTGAGATTTACACAGACCACAAAAGTCTGAAGTATATTTTCACCCAAAAGGAATTGAACATGAGGCAGCGGAGATGGTTGGAACTCATCAAGGATTATGACCTCAGTGTTCAGTATCACCCTGGGAAGGCCAACGTGGTGGCCGATGCCTTAAGCAGGAAGGCTTGCTCTTTGAATGTCATTATTCAAGAAAGACAGCCAGCCTTGTTTAAGGAGATCGAACAATTCAGTTTGGAATTAGTCACCCCTGGATTTCTGGATCATTTGGAAGTCAAACCGACCCTGATGGACGACGTCAAGAAGGCTCAAGATTGACACGCAAGCATCGAAGGTATCAAGAAGAAGATGAAGCTGGGCAAGGCCCCAGGATTCTCCGAAGACGAGCACGGGATTGTTTGGTACAAAGGTCGCCTCTGCGTACCAAACGACGCCGAGCTGAAGACGCTGATTCTGCAAGAAGCCCACGACACCCCGTATTCCATCCACCCCGGAGGAACCAAGATGTACGAAGACTTGAAGGCACGATTCTGGTGGCACGGTATGAAGAGAGAGATTGCAACCTATGTTGCAAAGTGTGATGTGTGCCAAAAGGTCAAGGCTGAATATCAGCGACCCGCTGGATTGCTTCAACCACTCAAGGTTCCTGAGTGGAAGTGGGATAAAGTCGGAATGGACTTTATCACTGGATTACCAAGGTCGAATCAAGGACATGACTCTATCTGGGTCATAGTCGATCATTTGACCAAGGTGGCTCATTTCATTCCTGTCAAGACCACTTATGATGGCAACCGGCTGGCAGCTCTCTACATCGACCGAATCGTAAGTCTACACGGTGTTCCCAAGGAGATTGTGTCAGATCGAGGAACCCAGTTCACCTCGAGGTTCTGGAAGAAGTTCCAAGAAGCCTTGGGAACCAAGTTGTCTTTCAGCACAGCTTTCCACCCACAAACCGGAGGTCAAACTGAGCGAGTCAATCAGATTCTCGAAGACATGCTCCGAGCCTGTGTCCTGGCATATGGAGCCAAGTGGGAAGACTGTCTCCCTTTTGCCGAGTTCTCCTATAACAACAGTTACCAGTCAAGCCTTCAGATGGCACCATTTGAGGTGTTGTACGGACACAGATGCCGCACACCCCTCAATTGGTCAGAGACTTGAGAAGGACTAGTCTTTGGACCGGATAATCTCCGCGCAGCAGAAGAGCAAGTCCAACTAGTCAGAGAGCGATTAAAGGCAGCCAAGTCAAGGCAGAAGAGTTATGCTGACACTCGACGCCGAGACATGAGTTTCCATGTTGGGGACCATGTGTACCTGCGGGTAACTCCTCTTAAGGGAACCAAGCGTTTCCATGTCAAGGGGAAGCTCGCACCAAGGTTCATTGGACCCTTTGAGATCACTGCACGACGAGGAGAAGTGGCTTATCAGTTGGAACTACCACCTGAGCTATCCGATGTGCACAATGTATTCCATGTGTCACAACTCCGGAAATGTCTCCAGGTTCCAGACAAGCCCAGTCTCTACAAGGATGTGGATCACCAAGCCATTGATCTGCAGCCTGATCAGACCTACCGCGAGAAGCCCATTCGTATTCTGGACGAAGCAGAACGACGTACGCGGAGCCGTACCATCAAGTACTTCAAGGTCCAGTGGAGCAACCACACCGAAGCAGAAGCAACCTGGGAACGAGAAGACTATCTTAGATCCGAATTTCCCGACCTCTTTTAAGCCCTAGTTTAGGAATCTCGGGGACGAGATTCTTGTAAGGGGGGTAGGTCTGTCACACCCTGCATTTTGTAACATGTTATTTGTAACTTTGAGGCATGAAAATTTGGACCAGCAAAAATTTTTAGCATCATTTGGCTTTTATTTGGAATTGAGTTTTCTTCATTTGCTTTTCATGTGCTCATTAAAGTCAACTATGATCTCTTGAAGATTTCATCTCCTTATCAAAAACTTCTGCCCAATGATCATGCCAAGTGTTATATAGCAGTATAGTATTTTCTTACAAAATTAATTTGGCCAAAAAGTATTTTATGAATTTAGTTTATCCAAAAACCCCTGAATTGAGATTTGCACTGCAAGTACTTGATTAAGGGTGTGAAAAATATTCCAAAAGGTTTATTTGAGACCTAGTAGTCATAGGACTCCCAGAAACCACCAAGGTATAATTTTACAAGTTATTTTCCTATTTTATTTAAAAGCTTTTTCTTAAGGCCAGAAATGGTCTTTAATAGGGGAAAATTATTTAACTGCTTCAAAAATATTTGCCAAAATTCAGAGAGACTCAGAGGACATATATTGTCCATATATAAGAGTTTCAACACTTGGTCATGTTCAAAATAATGGGCTAAACCCTCTAAAACCCTTTCTGGATATTTCAAGCTTTTGAAATATTTACAAAGGAAACTTTCTCCAAAAATTCCAGGGAAATTCTATCATGTCATATATGACATATTTGATGATCTTACCAAGTCCCATGCCTTGGGAAGCAAGAAAACCTCCTCAAACCCCTTCATAACCATTCTGTCCATATTTGGAATTTGAGCAACTTTACATTGCCAAACTTGTCCAAATGCTCTCAAACTTGGTGCACATACTAGAATGGCCTAATAAGGCACCTAGACCAAATGGCACAAGATTTGGAATAGAGCAACTTGATCAGATCACCTCAAAACCCTTTCTGTTCAAATGCAAATTTGAACAACTTTACATTACCAACTTTTTATCTGGAGCCTCAAACTTTGTGAGCATGATCAATACCCCAAATGATGATGCTACACCAAGTGGTGCATCAAGGGGAGATGATTAGCTTGACTCAATCAAGATGAAACTGTTTCTGTTGATTTCTAGGGTTCACCAAAGTTACATTGGCTAGTTTCTTCAAATGAGCCCAAATTTGGTGAAGCACCCTATTTTCTCATATCTTTCAACCCTGTCAAGTGCCATGTCAAGTAGACTTCATTTACTTGATCAAACACAGATCAAACACCTTCTGCAGAAATTCTAAAACCTCCAACTTGACCACTTTCACCTTTCTCCATAGCCTCAACTTCTTACCACATGCTCATTGAGTTACCAGCCACCTCCAGTAACTCCCCCAGCACCTCAGCTCCATGATTGGGGGGTGAAACCCCAGCTTTACCTTGCTGTACAGCCACCTTTCACCATTTTTTCCAACACTCTCACCCTCTCTCTGCACCCCAGAGCATCCAAGGCCTCAGGGCAATTCTTTACTCCCCCCTCATCGCCCCAGACACTGTTGGACACGCTGGGACGGGCCAAACCGGCGAGAGCACGCTGATGCCGGTCATAAGCACGCTCCAGAGCGCGTGAACAGTGCACCTCGCACGCTGGCTCGGGCCAATCGCCGCTCCCCGACAGCCTCGGGCCTCCCCCTCGCGCAAGTCGAGGCGTCTCGATGTCCGAGACCTCCCCGGCGCTGTCCCCCCTCTTTCTGCGCCCTCCAGTAGCCGCCGTCGCACGCGCGCTGGCCGCCCGCGGCAGCCACTCCTCTGCCTCGCACGCGCGCGCCTCTCTGTCGCTCCCCCGCTCCTCCACTTACCTCAGCTGGACGTAGAGCTCGTCCAGGAACTCCCCAGACCCATTCCCCAAGCCTCCCGTGCGCTGTAGCCTCGCCGATGAGCTCGCCGGCGCACTGGACCACGGGTCCTCGTCGAGCTCCTATAAATAGGCCTCCCCGAGCTTCTCCAACTCCACCACAAGCCTCACACCACTCCACTGATCCCTCCTGCACCCTCATTTCGACCCCGGAGCGCCCCAGTGCTCGGGATCGACCGGAGCTCCGCCGCGTCGGGCCGCCGGCGATCTCGAGGTACAGGCCTCCCCTGCCTCTCCTTCCGCTCGTTTCGGAACCGCCGCACCTCACTGACCCTTTCCCCTCTCTTTCCCCCTCCATTTGCAGTCGGAAACGACCCCGACCACCGTCCTCCGACGAGCCTCCGCCGTCGCACCTTGCCGCCGGTGAACCAGGGCTCCCCGCCGTGCCGCACTACCACCGCTGCAACCGCGACACGACACTGAGTCCGTCCCTGGCCTCCGTTGCCGTCGCCGTGGCCGGTATCGTCGCCGGTGAGCTCGCCGCCGCCGTGGTCGAGGGGTTAGAGATGACAGGCGGGCCCCGCCTGTCATCCCCCCACCTCTCTCCCCTCCTCTGTGCCGCTGACCCACGGGCCCCGCCCGTCAGGTTTGAAACCTGACGTGCGCGCGCGCTGGCTCCGTGCGGCTGGGCCAGTCCGCCTGGGCCGTGCACTATGGCCTCTTCTGGCCCAGTGCACAGGACCCCTTTTTTCTCTTTTTCTTTTCTGTTGATGTTTTAAACATTTATGCAGAAAAGAAAAATGATCCAAATTAAATATTTCCAACTCCTAAAATCTTGTAATATTCCAACCTATTTAATGGTACTACTTTCATTCAAATCCATGAAACTTTTCTGTACTGTTCAAATTTAAATTCAAATTTGAGCAGTATAACTCCTGTTCAAAAATCAATATATCCTATTCTGTAACTCCAAAACTCCAACTAAGATTTTTCCCCGTCTTAGAAATCCCTCTAGTATTTTACAAAAAATGAGTTGACATTTTTCTGAGCACTTTGACTTTTCTGTTTTATTTGTATTCTTATTTTTCTGTTATTATTATGCGACGTATAGATCCCGTATTTGACGAAGTTGCTGTGGAAGAAGAAGGAGAAGGACTAGAAGACTTTGAAGACCAAGCCAATCCAGGCAAGCAGCCCTTTGACCATGATACACTTGTTCCTCGGAACACTTTTGTTTCCGATGCATGATGATTAGGGTTACGATGGTAACCTAGATGAACCACCACATGATGCATGCCTTAATGTTGATCTTGCTATGTGCTAGATGTCATGCAAATAGTTGGTATTGATGATGCATGTGTGATATGAACCCCCGTAGTTGAAAACTTTGCATGAACCCATCGGGTGCCCCTAATACCCGAGGGTGATGAAGTGTTAGGTCATCACTTGAGAAAGAGGTGATGTGCCGGTAATATCATGAGCATGGTGGAATGATGGATTAGATTTATGTGTGACTACCGTCCCAACCAAACATGTGCAACCACACTACACCTTATGGGACGGGGCTTTATTGATTACTTAGGTCGATACTAGCATGGTGCCCGCATTACTAGTGACGGGAAGACTTGAGGTCTTTCCCGGGACGGGGTCGTGCTTGGATAGACGGCCATGACTGTTTTTACAGGGCACCGGACACACCGTTGGTCCCTTCGGGTACGCGTGAACATTGAAATTAGGGCAAGTCCCGTGATCTATTGTTTGTACCCAAAGGCCGTGTGCCAACGAGTGGACTCTATGTTAGTATCGTCTAAGGAAAGGTAATGACCGGGTGCTTACCCCGGGTACTTGAGGTACCGCGGTTCGTGGATGACACGGAAGTTCCCCGGATCTTGTGGGTAAAGTGCGCAGCCTCTGCAGAGTGTAAAACTATTCGAATAGCCGTGTCCACGGTCATGGACAGTTGGGTGGTGCTACTTAAACTATGTCCAGAATTTTACTTCATTGGTGATATATTGTGTGTGATGAGTCAAGATGGAGACTTGACTTGATGAGATGAATCATATTCATGTTGATGTCGGTAACCTGTTCTCGAGGTTACGCGAGGTTATTGATGCATAAACTTGATGATAGTATATTGTTCTAGCCTCCTGCTAGATTGTTCATTATTATTCAATTGCATTGTTACTTGAACCACATCATGGGTTGCTTGCGAGTACATTCAAAGTACTCATTGGCTTGCCACTGGTTATTTAATTTGCCAGGCATGGAAGAGCAGGATTATGAGGAAGAATTCTTTGGAGACGACCATGCGAACTAGGACGCTATCCCAGTCAGAATGCCTGTAGGGTTAAGGCAGATGGCATGGGTTCTACCCGTTTTATCGAAGACTTCCGCCACTTGAGTTATTTGCTATTCAGCCCGTGAGGCTCTACCTATGTAAGACTTGGCCATAATGGCCTTAATTCGTGTAAGACTATTCGTATGGATGTTATTTCAGCTTCTGTGTGTTCAGTGAGCATTGATCTCTGGGATCACTGTACACGTGCATTCGGTGATCTCAACTTCTAAGGCTGTTTTGATGAGGTAAGGGAGGGATTTGGTTGCTTTCAAGATAATAAGGGATTTTCTGCAAATTAGAGCAAAGAAGTGGGCTATTGTTGCAAAAATGCCACAACTTACCTCACAGCCATTAGATGCAAATCTAATGGTCAGAGACGACGGATGGCAGACACACCACCATCCCCAACTGAGTCTTTTATAGGAGTATATATATGATTCTCAGGCTGTTTTGATGAGGTGAGGGAGGGATGTGGTTGCTTTGAAGATAATATGGGGTTTTCTCCAAATTAGACCAGAGAAGCGGGCTATTGTTGCAAAAATGCCACAACTTACCTCACAGCCGTTAGATGCAGATCTAATGGTCAGAAACGACGGATGGCAGACACACCACCATCACCAACTGAGTCTTTCAT
>LR738714.1:335551218-335589274 GCA_902687465.1 Secale cereale
CTGAGTCTTTTATAGGAGTATATATATATTTCTCATGTTGTTTTGATGAGGTGAGGGAGGGATGCGGTTGCTTTCAAGATAATAAGGGGTTTCTGCAATTTGGAGTAGTGAAGTGGGCTATTGTTGCAAAAATGCCACAACTTACCTCACAGCCGTTAGATGCAGATCTAATGGTCAGAAACGATGGATGGCAGACACACCACCATCACCAACTGAGTTGTGCTAACCTTGGAACACAGATCTGCTACGCCTCGGTGGCTCACCCCAGGAGCAACGGTCGAGCCGAATACGCCAACGCGGAAGTCTTGCGTGGCCTCAAGACGCGCAGCTTTAAGAAGAAGCTTGAGGCTTGCGGTAGGGGTTGGATCGATGAGCTCCAGTCCGTGCTGTGGTCAATCCGAACCCCTGCCACAAAACCTATGGGGGAAACTCCATTCTTTGTCGTCTATGGGGCAGAGGCGGTCCTCCCTCACGAGGTCAAGCATCGCTCCCCATGGGTCTTGGCTTTCAATGAGGAATGCTAGGACGTTTCCTGGCGGATGGACCTCGTGCTCGGCGAGGAGGGCCGCCGCTGAGCTGCCCTCAGGGCGGCGCGATATCAGCAGGCGCTACGACGGTATCACTGCCGCGGCGTCCGTTCAAGAACACTTGAAATTGGAGACTTGGTCCTGAGGCGGGTCCTCTCCTGGGAGGGGTTACACAAGCTCTCGCCCATTTTGGAGGGCCCGTTCAGAATCGCCCGTGTCTCTAGGCCTGGTGCTGTGCGCTTGGAGACGCAGGATGTGATACGTATCCAGAATTCCTTGAACATTGAACACCTCAGGAGGTTCTATCCATAATCAAGGCTCAGTGCCCATGAAGGTCTCCGCTCGTGACACTCTCACGTAATAGTGAGTTGGGGATGTACACGCCTCGGAGTCTCCTGTGCGTTGCCTACGGGCCCTCAGACGGGGCTCCCACCCATGTCCCAGTGGCAGTCCTTAGCTCCGCGCTGGGAAGAAGACGTAGTGTAGGGGTCGGACGCGACCTTTTTTCCTTTTTTGGCTTGGTGTTTGGCTGTCAGCCTTTTCTATTTCCTTGGCTATCAGCCATTCCTCTACCTCGTGCTATGAAGTTCTCGTGTTTCTCGCGTTTCTTGCATTTGGTTGGAAGTCTTGATTGGGATCTTTCTCGCCGGTTTGAAGTTCAGCTTGTTAAGCAGGGGTGTGACGCCCGAAGACCGATGTCCCAGAAGATTCCAGAAGATTCCAGATGTTCCGGGTTCCTCCTGCGTGTTTCATTGTGCTTGTGTTATTTATTTTTGCATTGCATCATGTCATCATGCCATCATGTCATATTTCTTTTGCATCTCAACTTAAATAAACCGTGTGGACCTTCGGTCCATTTAAATTGAGGGAAGAATGTCTTCTCTTTAAAACATATAAAGGCCTCTCAATATTATTAGGGAGCTATATAATAATATTCCATTGCTTCGGAATAACCCAACACACTTGCATATTTCCCCATGTCTATTTCACTTCGAGCTTCTCCTTCCAAACCTTGCCAATAATTCTTTTTCCGTTTTTCGAGGTCCTTCCAAAAACCCTCCAGCCATTATAATTAAATTCCTCACATTTTTGTGAGTCTAGGGATTTTTACCCTATGCCTTAATCCTATTCAGGTCACCTCCTTCCTTTTCTTTCTCCTTGATGTTTTCTGTTTTTTTTAAACAGCAGAAGTTTAAAAGAGAGCAGCCAAGCTTCAAGCCCATTCCTCTCCTCCCATCTAAGGAGGGAAGGCCCGAGTATTCTCGGAATCCCTTGCTCAAGATACTCCGACTAAGGTAAGACTAATCCAGCAAATCCTCCCGGCGGGCCGACACCCTGATAGTAGCCATGCGTATCTCGTCTCAGGCCACGACCGGATGGGCGATTCTACAGGTTTTTACAAGCCCTTGAGTTTCCTCGAGGTGGCCCTGCAGACTCCCCAGTTTGGACCAACACTCATGTGGAGCACTGGCCTGGGTTGTTGATTAAGAAGAGGGTTAATTACTCCCTATGCAAGTTTTTAGTTGTTAGGCAAATAGTACCAATGTTGGGACTTGCTGGAAAAGACTTAGCGCTAAGCTGTTTATCGAGGGGGTCCCATAACCCCAACCGTGTGAGGAACGCATAACCAAGGAACATAACACCGGGTTATACGGTTCCTAGGGCGGCATGAGTGGAACAAAACACCAAGCAAGAGGCTTAGCCTTCCACCCATTACCAATATATAGAGGATTTAGTTTAAGAATTTATATAGTGTGATACCCCAACATAACTTCAACATGAAGCAAGAATCTTCAAATCTTCTCCTGCAACTAGCAATGCTATAAGAGGGGCTGAGCGAAGCCTACGTAGCCAATCAAAGGTTTGCATAGGTCGGGTGGTTAAACAGATTCATGGTTACAATAGGAGGCTGACAAACAAACATGGGCATCGAGGTAATAAGCTAAAGAGCGAGACTTCTAGCAATAGGCAAAGATAGTAATGATATCTGGGTCAGGTCATCTTGCCTGTCGAGTCGTCGATGGGATCGTAAGACGGCTCCTCGTTCTCAACCTCGGTAGTAACCTCGTTCTCGTACTCGGTCTCGGCTTCCGGCTCTACTCAACACAAGAACACACGAGGCACGAAATCAAACAAGGTGCAATGCGCAAACTACAGGATGCATGTATGATGCACTTAGGAAGCACTGCGGATGCACTTAGGATGCTCAACATGACAACATAGGAAGCACAGAGAAATAGCACAAGAACAAGACAATATGATCAAGCAAGTAGGATGCAAGACAAGTCTATTTAGGATGCAACACATGGCAAGGTAGGAAGCACAGAGAAACAACACAAGAAACAACAGGTTTAAATGAGGCCGGAAACTACTTAAGACAAATTCGGTAAGTCCTCATATGCATAGTTTGAAATTGGTCCAGATCGGTAAAACCTTTAAGTTAAAGTTGTTAAACAGCAAGTTAACATGCACTATCACAAACTACATGAAATTCTAGTCAAGTTTCATATAAAGTTTGTTCAAAACGGAGCTACGGTCTATAAGATATGATCAAAACAAGATAAGCATGGCAACGGTGCAAGATGCACCCAAACATCAAGCAAACATACTCCAAACATGTTAACAAGATGATATTATGATTCTACATGCAAAATCACACAAGAAATATATACTCTACAACACTCAAACATGAAACAAGAAACAAAGCAAAGCTGAAATTAACAGCCGCATAGCAACTTTGGAGCAAGAAATATATACTCTACAGCACTCAAACATGGTGACAAGAAGCATGGACATGAAGTAGACATATCCTACAGCAAACAACTCCATTGGAGCATCTCCATAGGAGGCATGGATCAATAGCAACAAGCTACAACATTTTGATCATGACACTAAAAACCTGATAGCAATATTTTATAGCAACTTGGGAGCAAGAATTAAATATGCTACAGCAACCCAAATGAGCAAGTAAGGACATGGATGGATAGACAACAACATATACAACAAGGAATGATCAATGGCCACCCCAAAACTAACATGGATTTGCCTAGGACAACAAGCAAACATAGCATCAAGATATTACAGATTACAGACTTAGTGAAATTTCACCAAGTGTTAAAACAGTAACATTATCATGGCATGTTTGCAAGCATGTTTAAGTCACCTCAAAGCATATCATGGCAAGTGGTTTGCACCACAGCAAAGGTCACATGACGGGGAATCTAAAACATATGAGCATGTGACATGGGGACAAACACATCAATAGCAACGAGCTCCTCAACTAGGCATCTCGTAATAAGTTACAAAACCTAACAACCACTTGCCCTTTTGGAACAGGGATAAACATGGCAATATGAACTCTAACATGCATTCTATAGCAACCAACATGTAGAGCATCTCATGATGAACATTTGGATATATCATTTGCTTCATTTGGATAAACATGCACCAAGTTATCACATCTCAAACATGGCATGAAAAAAACAAGTAGCAGCAGTTTATATCAAGTAGCACTCTTTTCATGAAGATTAAGACATCTAGATGGACTCAAACAAGCATGACACAATGGAACAAAGCGTAGTACACATCACGATCATTTTGACATATTATATGCACAAAACGGACAAGCACAGTAAAAGTTATTGCCATCACAAGAATGCATCACACAACTAAAATAATTAAAAGGACTTAGCAAAAAAGACAAGGGTCAACGTCAGACTGGATCGGGTTGTGGCTGCGGAGCGGGTCGGGTTGTGGGCGTAACGGGCGCGACCCGTTAGGGTTTGGGGCAGATCGGATCGGCTGGCCCGATCTGGATCGGCTGCCGGCGGCGACCTCGGCCCTCCGGCGAGGCGGCCGGACAGAGAGGCGGCGGGGCCGGCCGGCGAGCCTCGGCCGGAGGAGGACGGCGAGGGCGGCGGAGGACGGGCGACGGCGGTGCCCTGAGCTCGGGCCGGCTGTGAGCTAGAAGCCCGCGGCGGCGGCTGGAAGGTGCGGGAGCCTCGGGCTCGGCCGGCGGCGGATCTGTTGAGCCCGGCGGCGGAGGAGCGGGGCTCTCCGGCGGCGGGGCGCGGCCGGCGTCGGAGCCCGGCGCGGAGGCGCTGAGGGCGGAGGGGCGCGCGGGGGCACGTGGAGGCGACGGGCCCGGAGGGCGGCGGCGGCGGGCCGGGAACGGGCCTGCGGGCCCGCGCGGCGGCGGAGGCGGTTGGCTGGCGCGGCGGATGTGTCCGGTGGCGGGCGGACACGTCCGCCCGGCACGGTTTTCGAGGCAAGGCTGGAGGAGGAAGGAGACTAGGGTGTTTTGGACAAAAATGGCAAGGGGGGACGTTTTCATACGCACAAGGAGCTAGGAGAGTTCAAATGGGGAGCGGTTTTCGGCCACGCGATCACAATTCGACGACCGAGATGATGGGAAGGGTTGTGCTGGGTTGGTGGGCTGTTTTGGAGGGGGTCTTGGGCCTCAAAGGAGAGGTTCTTTTAGCCCACTAGGTTAACCGTTGGAGTACCAAATGAACTCCAAACGCGACGAAACTTGACCGGCGGCCTACACGTGGCAAAACAACATCGCACGACAAGTCTCACGCCATTCCGGAAACGTTACATGGCCACACACTAAAGAAGGACTCGGGGATTCCACGGGCACGTGTGAGAGCGTCGGAACTCGAAACGGACAACAGGAAGAGACGAGTGGGACCGGATGCGAGTGACAACACAAATGCAATGCAATGCACATGACAACATGACATGAATGAAATGCACACACGCACACGACAAAACGAAGAACCCGAAAATAAAGAAGAACCCGGAAAGGAATTGATGAAGCCAAAGTTATATATCGCCATATTGGGAAAGTGTTACATCCAGGGCATTACAGGACATGATAAAAAAAGAGGGAAGAAGAAGAAGCAAAGGTCGCTCCTGTTTAGTCGGAGCCTCCTAGTTCCTCCAGCTTCACCGAGCCACAGCGGCGCAGCGACCCCCTCCCCTCGCCGAGCCGAGCTCGGCGGCGTGGTGGCTCGTTGTAGCCGCCGCTGCTGGAGGAGCTGCTGCTGCCACAGAGGGGGACTTGTGGCGCCCCCAGGACCAAGATCATCTCCGGAGGAGGAGCTGCTCCTTTGGACGCCGTCCCAACCGTCCTCTTCGTCATCAGCCTCAGGACATCACCCAAGGCGCCTCCCTTCCTCCGAGAAGACCCTGCCGAACAACGTGGAGGCGTCATCGTACCTGAAGTGGAGCGTACACCTCCCCTGCAGCCGGCGCGCATGCAAACGATTGCCAGCCGCGCTCTAGGAACACGTCGCCCGAGGGAGACACATCGACCTCCACCCAGGATGCACCACTGCAGCAACCGTCGGTCTACAGCCAGACGCCGCCGGGGCCTTCGGCCAGTGGGGACGCCAGAGCCACGAAGCGCCGTGTTTCTCCGCCCACACCACGAACTCCGATGACACATCGAAGGAGTGGAGCTGCGGGCGCGGAGGACGCACGGCCGCCATGCGCCGCCTCGCGCCTCCTCGCCCGCCACGACCGCACCCACAGCTCCACTCCTTCACCACGGGAAGACGCACCACGCCTCTCACTGGCGACCGAGGCGAGACTTGGAAGGCCGCACCCGCTTCCTCGAGAAGTTGCTGCGGGCGCGGCGGCATGCTTACGGGGACGCCTGCGACCCCTCTTGGACGGCGGCGAGGCCAAGTCCTTTGGGGCCTTCCCCTTCTCCGTGACCGACGGCTTCCTCAGCGACGCCATGGAGATCTCGCAACAAGAGGGATAGCGGGGAGCAAGCAAGGAGGTAGACGGCCTTGGCTTGAAGATGGCTTGGGGGCTCGTCCCCCTAGTCCCATTTATAGGGTGGAGGAGCCCAACTGCCAGTCACTGGCATCGCAGCCATAACAGCCCCGTCGTCTGCGCCGGGGAGTTGTCAAGTCACACAATTACCAAGACTGGGTGGGAAGCGGAGTCGCCACGTCCCATCCAACCGTCACGCGCCAGCCTGGCCCGCAGCCTTTTGGGGCCCGCGACGCTTTGCCCTCGACTAAGGCTTTGCCTCAAAGCCAACTCCGTGCGCATCTTGGGCCAGGGGGCTACTGTCAGCGTCCTGGGAACCAGGGTACCCAGACATGCCTGTCTGTGGGCCGCAGCACACTCCTGCTAGGCCTCGCGAGGAGAACAACGTCAAGACCTCCTCAGGAGCGGCCTCGGCTAGGTCGCCCCGAAGGGGCGGAGAATCCAAAGCCAAGCCTGCCTCTCGAGGAGGCAGTGATGTTAGCAATGACGCACTTCACTAGTGGGTGCCAGCGCGTGCCAGCGGCACAGTTGCCGTTTTGGTACAAGGGGGACAGCGCAGGCGTAGTTTCCCGAGGAGCAGGACCAAGGTTTCTCCATTGGTTCAACAAGACCGAAGACCGCAAGGACGACAGGGAGGATGTCACCATCGAGCTCACCACCGCGTCACCACCTGAGCCTTTTGCAGGCGAAGACCGCTTTTGTTAGGATAGGAAAGTCCTTCTGTTCCCGCTAAAAAATGGCCGTTGTGGGATCCCCTCCCGTATAAATATTTCGGTGGAAGAGGACCCTAGCCGCCTATATAAGTATCTAGGATCCCCACCATGAAGAGGGGGACAAGAAGAGACGGAGCAGATCCATAAACTCTACCTTCACGCAACGGAGCAAGAACTCTTGCCTCCTGACCCTCCTGAGCTCTCCTCCTAAGCTCAGGAACCACTATACTAGTTCATACTCCAGCCCTCCTGAGGCCAATCCACCAAAGCAGGAAGTAGAGTTTTACACCACAAGGTGGCCTGAACCTGGGTAAACTCTTGCGTGCTTCACTTGTTGTTTGCTTGAATCTCTTCACTGGATGAGGGCGAGACGCTAGGTGGACGTGAGTGGGAGAGATCTTCGTTCATGCCCCCGTGTTCGATCTTCTTGGGTTTGTGGAGCCCGTAATCCGACAGTGACCAGCGCAGGTAGCGTCTCGTCGTTTCCCCTGCGGCCGAAGTGGGGTGGAGGACGCTGGAGGAAGACATCATCAATAGTATCCCGACAGCCGTGGTCCACAAGACGTAGGTGAAGAAGGAATGCAGTCTTTGCACCCTCGTCGCGCTGGAGGACATAGCTGCAATGACAACGCCCACTTTGGTACAAGCCCCGATCCCCCGCCGCCCTTGTCACAGGTGCAGCCGCGGGACACGAATCTCCGCCGGAGCAGGGTGATCAAGTCGCACCATCGAACAGGATCGCCAACCCCCAAGCGCATCCTCCTCATCATCACGTCGCCACAATGAATGGCTTGTAGTGCGGGAGAACGGCTACGCCACCACCGCCGGCGCCACTAGAAGTTGGGCGACGTCGCATTCTTCGTCATCGTCCATGCCAAGCACTCATTCAGAAGCCATGGCGCGAGCCCAACACCTATTGAGATTCCACCTTGCGGCCAATGAAATGGATTAATTGAGAGCCACCATTCAAAGTTTGATTGGTCTTGCTAAAGCAGGAGGATCACGACAGGCGGGGCCACCACGGCAACCACAAGCAACAGCAGCGGTCCAAGCTGCTGCCCGCGCTGGAGGGGCCGCCCCGACGGTACTGTCCCCTCCACGGTAGCCAGCGCAAGGGCTCCAGCCAGAACCGCACAACCAAGAACCCGATGATGTGTTGATGTCTTCATATGATCCTCGAGCCTGTCGAGACCAGCGGCATGTCCTGGAGGACAAGCCGAGGGAAGACGCATGCATCACCATAGAACGATGCCGCGAAACCCGCCGGTAGTCTGACTGGCGCAATGGCCCCCACGTCGATGAACCCATGTCCAGTGGGAGCGGGTACCTTCCTATCGAGGTTGGGTGATCCTCTTTCTCTCGTGAGCTATGGCAAGTATGTTGGCCATCTACCCGCAAGTTCAAGGCAGAGATACCAGAGAAGTATGATGGGAGATTGAACCCGATAGAGGTCTTGAGCATCTACACCATCGCCGTTCAAGCTGCCAGAGGAAGAGATGAGAAGATGTTCGCCAACAACTTCCCATTGGCACTCAACCCAAATGTGAGGTCATGGTTGATGCCCCTGTCAAAGAACTCCATCTCGACCTAGGTTGGCATGTGCAACAAGTTTGTTGGCGCCTTCACGGGCGGCCAGCAAGAACCAGGATGACCCAGCGACTCATAGCCCCTCCCAAAGAATGAAGGTGAGAGCTTGCAGAAGTACATGCAAAGGGTTAGCTTGGTGCACAACAACATTCCAGATATCCACCCGTCAGCCATGATTGCCACATTCTAGTCCAATGTGCGCAACCACAGGATACGTTGCAAGATGAACATGCAGTTTCCCATGACTATGAACGAGCTTTAGACCTAGCGAGATAAGTGTGCCCGTCCAGAAGAGGGGAGAAAACTCCCCCGAGAGGAAGACAGCGTCAAAGTTGATTCGGAGGATGATGATGATGCTATTGACCTGTCAGGCCCAAGATGCGATTCTGTCCCGATCACATGACACTTACGGATTGGGGCACAACCGCATCTCGGGCGCTTAGCAAGATGGATATCATTACATCGTACCATTACATACATACATAGGGGATACAACAATACATACAAGACAGATGAATACAACAACATCAATATAAGGCATCCGACTATGGATGCAAACATGAAAAGCACACGACATCCATCTGCTATCCCAGGCTGCTGACCCGGAACCAAACCCAAGACTGAAGAAGAAGAAAGCAATCCAACACAACGGTCATCGCTCTCACGTCAAGATATCGGAAAACTGCACCTGCAACTGTTGTTGTAGTATTTGTGAGCCACGAGGACTCAGCAATCCCATAACCATGGGTAGCAAGACTATCAAAGCTTAATAGGTAGGAAGGGGTAAAGTGGTGAGGTTGCAGCAGCGGCTAAGCAAAAGTATGGTGGCTAACTTACGAGTACAAGAATAAGATGAGCATCTACGCAAACGGTCGCAAACTAGTAGTGATCGCTAAAGATCCTGAACTACCTACGAGTCAAACATAACCCCACTGTGTTCTCTTCTCAAAGTGAAAAGAGACAGTCACGGTTACTCACACAGTTGTGTGTTTCACTTTGGATCCTCTTTCAAGTTTTCTACAACCGGACATTAACAAATTCCAATCTGCCATATAACCGCGGGCACGGCTTTCGAAAGATCATAACCCTGCAGGGGTGTCCCAACTTAGCCCATCACAAGCTCTCACGATCAGCTGAAGTAATAATAATTATTACCCCTTATCTTAGCAAAATCCGATCAGGCTCGGTATCCCGGTGCACAAGACATTTCGACAATGGTAAAACAAGTCCAACAAGACCTCCCGGCGTGCCGACACCCTGATAGTAGCCGCGCGTATCTCATCTCAGGCCATAACCGGATAGGTGATCCTACGTGAGCCAATCCTTGAGTTTCCCCGTGGTGGCCCCGCAGTCTCCCCGTTTGGGACCAACACCATCAGCACTGGCCCCCCTCGCTATGTAGAAAAGAGTACCCGGGGATGCGACCCCCTATGCAATTTAATTATTTAATTAAGTTGTTATTATGAGGCAAATTAAAACCAATGTTGGGCCTTGCTCGAGGAGTTTTATTCAAAGACGAAGTGTCAAGGGGTCCCCATATACCCAACCATGTAAGGAACGCAAAATCAAGGAACATAATGCCGGTTTATCGGCGCCTAAGGTGGCATGAGTGGAACAAAACACCGAGCAAAAGGCCAAGCCTTCCACCCATGCCCAGTATATAGGTGTGTTAATAATAATAATAGATATTGTGATATTCCAACAACAAGTTCCCACCTGGAACGATCTTCATCTTCACCTGCAACTAACAACGCTATAAGAGGGGCTGAGCAAGCGGGTAACATAGCCAAACAATGGTTTTTGCTAGGAAGGTGTCAAAGGTTAGAGGTTTCATGGCAACAAGGAGAGGGGCTGACAATAAGATGGGTAGCGCGACATATAACGATAGCATCGAGACAACTAAGCAAAGGCAATGATCACAAAGGTATCCAAGGGTATGGTCATCTTGCCTGAGATCCCGCAAGGAAGGAGAACGGATCCATGAAGAAGACGAAGAAGAAGCCTTGAATAAGAACCACGGGTAGTCGAACGAATCCTCACGAACGCAACGGAACAAGCACTACCGAGAAGAAGCAAGCAACACTGTAAACACACCACACGAGACATGACAATATGCTCAGCCAAGTATGATGCAAGACAGTTCTATATAGGATGCACTTCAAGTCTATACAAGAAGCAAAACATGGCAAGGTAGGAAGCACAGAAAAACAACACAGTCTATATATGATGCAATACATGGCAAGGTATGATGCATGACAAGTCTATACAGGAAGCAATACATGACAAGGTAGGAAGCACAGAAAAGTAACACAAGAACATGACACCATGCTCAAGCAAGTAGGATGCAAGACAAGCCTATATATGATGCAAAACATGGCAAGGCAGGAAGCACTCAAAAACTACACAAGTCAACAAGTTTAAATGAGGCCGGAAACTACATATAATAAAACCGGTAAGTCCTCATATGCATATTTTGAAATTAGTCCAGATCTGAACAAACCTTATGTTAAAGTGGTTAAACAGCAGTTTTACATGCACCATCATGATATACACGAAATTCTAGTCAAGTTTCATATAAAGTTTGTTTAATTCGGAGCTACGGCCTAGAAGATATGAGCAAAACAAGACAAGCATGGCAACGGTGCAAGATGCACCCAAACATCTAGCAAACTCACTCCAAACATGAAAACAATATGATATTATGATTCTACATGCAAAATCACACAAGTTTCATATAAGGCACACCCAAAACGGAGCAATGGGCTAAAAGATATACCCGAAACAAGAAACAATGCAAAGGTGTAGTTAACAGCCACATAGCAACTTTGGAGCAAGAAATATATACTCTGCAGCACTCAAACATGGTGACAAGAAGCATGGACATGAAGTAGACATATTCTACAGCAAACAAGTCCATTGGAGCATCTCCATAGGAGGCATGGATCAATAGCAACAAGCTACAACATTTTGATCATGACACTAAAAACGTGACAATAATATTTTATAGCAACTTGAGAGCAAGAAATAAATAATCTACAACAAGACATATGAGCAAGTAAGGGCATGAATGGATAGACAACAACATGTACAACAAGGAATGATCAATGGCCACCCCAAAACTAAGATGGATTTGCCTAGGGCATCAAGCAAACATAGCATCAGGATAAGACAGATTCCAGACTTAGTGAAATTTCACTAAGTGTTAAAACAGTAACATTATCTCTCAGGATTTCATCTCTTTGGTTCCTGAATTCAATGCAGGAACAGTCAGGCTGGAGAATCTCATTGATGCATTCATCACACTCGTTCCCAAGAAGAACTCTCTTGAGACTACAAGTGATTTTAGGCCTATTTCTCTAACCAGTGTAGGCCTAAAATTCTTAACCAAATTGGCTGCTAATAGGTTTCAGGAAATGATTATGGACTACATCCACAAGAACCAATATGGCTTTATAAAATCCAGAACAATCCAGGATTGTTTGGCCTGGACTTTTGAATACATTCACCAATGCAATCAGTCTAGGAGGTCCATTATTCTGCTCAAATTGGACTTTGAAAAGGCCTTTGACTCAATACAACATGAGGCAATAATCAGAATCCTGCAGGCTAAAGGTTTCACCCCAAAATGGATTGGTTGGGTTAAGGAGCTCTTATCTTCTGGAACATCCACAGTCCTTCTTAATGGAGTGCCAGGTAAGCACTTCAAATGCAAGTGTGGGGTTAAGAAAGGCGATCCAATGTCCCCATTGCTCTTTGTCATAGCTGCTGACCTTCTGCGTACAATGATTAATAATCTTCTGCGCCAAGGAGACATCAATCTGCCCATTCCAACTCAGGACCCTTACTTTCCAATAGTGCAATATGCAGATGACACACTACTTTTTATTCCAGCAGAGGAATCCCAATTGCTTGCACTAAGAAGGGTTTTGGACGCCTTTGCCTCAGCTACTGGCCTGTAGATCAACTACCACAAGTCTTCAATGTACCGTATTAATACTGATGTCAACACAACATCTGCTTTGGCAAACCTGCTTGGTTGTAAGTTAGGTTCAATGCCATTTACATACCTAGGTCTACCTGTTGGCACCACCAGGCCTAAGATAGTTGACTTCATGCCCTTGGTTGATTGCATGGAAAGAAGGCTTACTGCTAGCTCCTGGTTCTTACCACAGGGTAGCAGGTTGCAACTGGTTAACTCTGTTATTTCCTCTTTGCCAATATATTTCCTATGCAGCCTCTCATTACCAGCTGGCATTCTGAAGCAACTGGAGATAATACAGAGGCAATGCCTATGGAGAAAATATGGCCAGGAGAAGGGCCCTTCTCTGGCTGCTTGGCCCTTAGTTTGTAGGCCCAAATCCAAGGGGGGGCTTGGTGTCCTAAATCTTGGCTTACAGAATGAAGCCCTACTTATGAAGCACCTCAGCAAATTCTACAATAAAGCAGATGTACCCTGGGTAAACCTGATCTGGGACTCCTATTACTTTCACAGGATACCACATGACACTACTCTTTGTGGATCCTTTTGGTGGAAGGATGTGTCCAAGATAATGGACAAGTTCAGAGCAGTAACAATGATAAAGGTGAGCTCAGGAGACACTGCCCTGTTCTGGTATGATAGCTGGGAATTGGATAACAAGGTATTACCTTTGAGGGATAGATTTCCAAGACTGCACTCTTACTGCTCCAATAAATATCTTTCAGTCAGGGATTTCTTCATGACTGAGGACATCTAGGAATTGTTCTCCCTTCCTCTTTCTCAGGTGACCCACAATGAAATGCTGGCTCTTTCAGCACTGTTATCCTCTGTGCACTTAAACCAGGAGATTCCTGATACATGGCTCTGGAAGCATAATAAGCCCACTGAGTACACAACCAAGAAGTTCTACCTTCATGTGCATCAACCTATGGTGGCCAACCCTCTCCTAGGTTGGATTTGGAAGAACTCTTTTACCATGTCTATAAAGATGTTTGCTTGGTTGGTCATCATGGACAGGATCAACACCAAAGACATGTTACAGTGCAGGCACTGGAAGATCAATGATGGGCCACAATGTGTTCTTTGCCCTACAGCAGCACTAGAGGACAGGAATCACCTTTTCTTTCAATGCAACTTTAGTGTGAGAGTTTGGAACTACTTGCAGATTGAATGGACTGACAGTTCAGATATGTATCAAATTGCTAAGCAAGCTAGAAGAGGTTTCGGTCAGCCTTTCTTCGCAGAGGTAATCTTCTTGGCATGGTGGAATATCTGGAAAGTCAGAAATGATAAAGCTTTCAGACACATTCCCCCAACCTTCAGGCAGTGGAGATCTGGCTTCATCCATGACATCACCTTGATTTCTCATAGGATCAAAGCCAAATTCAGGGATGTACTCCTCAAATTGAAAGACTTCCTTCCCCCTTGAGCTCTATTTCTGTCTTTAGATATGTAAGTAGTAGGTTTGTTTCTCTTTGCCTAGTTTAGCCCCTATACCCCCCCTCTCCTTGTAAATTGTATTTATTTGCTACTTTTCGTTTCAATAAAATGATGTGAGGTGTAAGCCTTGCAGTCTTCATGGTCAAAAAAAACATTAGCATGGCATGTTTCCAAGCATGTTTAAGTCACCTCAAAGCATATCATGGCAATTGGTTTGCACCACAGCAAAGAACACATCATGGAGAATCTAAAACATCTAGGCACGTGACAAGGGGACAAACACAACAATAGCAACGAGCTCCTCAACTAGGCATCTCGTAACAAGTTACAAAACCTAACAACCACATGCACTTTTGCAACAGAGATAAACATGGCAATATGAACTCTAACATGCATGCTATAACAACCAACATGTAGAGCATCTCATGATGAACATTTTGACATATCATTTGCATCATTTGGATAAACATGCACCAAGTTATCACATCTCAAACATGGCATGAAAATAACAAGTAGCAGCAGTTTATAACAAGTATCACTCTTGCAACAGATATTAGAGCATCTAGATGAACTCAAATCAGCATGGCACAATGGAACAAAGTGTAGAGCACATCACCACGATCATTTAGACATATCATTTGCACAATTTGGAACACCACACAAAAAGTTATCACTATGTGTCGGGGGAAACCGATCGCCCACGAACACCAATGGGACCGGAGCCCCTTTTCGGTACGGCAAGGGGGCGGAGGATGCACAAAGAGCAGATCGAGGTGAACACGCGAGCAGTTTACCCAGGTTCGGGCCACACGGATGCGTAAAACCCTACTCCTGCCTTGGTTTGTATTGCATTCTAGGCTCGGGAGCGAGAAGAGCTATAGTGCTAATCGCTAGCAGTAACGAGCGTGAGAGTGGTCGATGATCGGAACCCCCTCTACGTTGCGCATGGGCCTCCTTTAATAGGACAAAGGGGTCACCGACAGGTGGCAACGTAGTCGAGGGTAAAAGCGTTAAATGGGTGGTAGTTGGAACAGTGTATGCATAGTGCTATATACCTAACTCTGACGGCAGGGGACAAGGGCATTGAATGCCCGTCGCCGTCGCCCCAAACAGTGCAAAAAGTGACCGTCAAGGGCGCCTCCGTCTGCCACGACGGTGGCCTTGTCATCGCGCCTTGCCACCGTGTACCCCAGGCTGCACAGCCTTCCGCCACGTGCGCCTGGAAGGGTCCCAGGGCAACGCGTGGGCGTGTGAGCTGGAGCGCGGGTACTTAGTGGAAGTTTGCCGCGGCAAGTGCCTTGCCACGGTCGCCATCTTGTCGCGCCTGAGAGCTTGTCGCCCTCCGGGTCTTGCCGGGACGCGTGGCGCGTCGCGGCAAGTCTCTTGAAATGCCACGTTTGGCCTTCCCGGCAAGCTCCTCTTGCCAGGGTCTTGCGCCAATGAAAGTGGTCTTGAGTGATTTAATGCCTTGAGTGGTCTTCCCGACAAGCTCCTCTTGCCGGGGCCTTGTCTCTTTAATCTTGAATACATTGTTCTTGAATGGCTCCAAAGGAACCACGTAGGAATCTTGGCGGCGCACGGCAGGCCCTGCCACGGGATGCTGCAACTGCCCGTGCACAAGTTCGGGATACTAAGGCACCCCTACTTTAGTACACCAACAGGAGCCCCCGGGCCTGGGCCATACACGGTGCCGAGCGCTGTTGGGCCAGGCCCAAAACAGTGCACGGGCACGCACGGCCTGCGGCACGCCGTATCCCGCTCCGTATCCACCGTGCCCCTCCCTAACGGCACGCGTCGATCACGGCGTCGTGGGAGAGATCGTGGCCTGTTTCTTTAATGGGGAAATGCGGAATGTCCCCCTCCCCCCCCCCTTAAAAGCAGGGGAAACAGGGGCAGTTCCTTCCATTCGCCCGTTGCTTCCTCAATCTTCAGAAACCCTCGCCGCTCCCCTCCTCCCTGAAGGTCGAAAGAGAGCAGCGCTCCGCTTCCCTCCGCCGCCACCAGCATCACCAGTGCCGTCGACCTCCCCCGCCGTCCCCGCCATGGCTCCGAAGGGCGAGAAGGAGAAGGCCGCGAAGTCCGCCGAGGCTCTGCGGCTAACAGCAATGCGGAAGAAGATGGCGGTCTTCCCGCCAAAGCTTGACGCGGAGGAGCTGAAAGAAACCTTCTACCTTTTCTTGTCGAGGGAGACGAAGGCGCATCCGCGCACCAAGGTACTCCCCGCCGTAGCCTGCGAGATGTTCCCGACAGGATACGCCTTTTTTGCTCTGTTCTTCTACTGCGGGCTCTGCCCGCCCTACTCGGAGTTCTTCTGCGATATCATGAACACATATGGATTCCATCTCCTTGACTTCACCCCCAACGCCGTCTTGACAATGGCCATTTTCGCACATCTGTGTGAAAATTTTGTCGGAGTCTTCCCCAATGTAGCTCTTTTCCGCCATTACTTCATACCTCGAGTCGAGGCAGGATCTCCTCTGTCTGGCGGAATCTCTTGGATCTCTAGGACCCATAAGAAAGAAGCTTACTTGACGGGAGAGCTCCGCGGCAAGTGGGATGAGTGGATGGCCAACTGGTGCTGGATCGTAGAGGATGACCCGCAGCCATTCATTTCCCGGCGCCAAGCTGTAGTAGTACGCGGCAACGACTGGAGCGACCTGGCCCCTGAGGACGATAGGATGAAGATAGCCACTACCCGGATCCTTCGCCTCCGGCAAGCCAGGCTCACTGTTGGCACAGTAGGAGCAGACTTTCTCCGTCGCCGCATCGCCCCCTTGCAGGAGAGGAAGAGGGCTGCCTGGGAGTTCGAGAACGCGGCAGACATCATGAGGCTGCGCCCGGGCCTCAATTACAACTTTACTGTCCTGGAGCTCAACGCAATGCTCCAAGCGCTGTTTAAGTACGACTCCGCCCATCCTGAGTGGTTTGCGCTGCCGCCAGGCGTAGTTCCGTTGTGCAACAGCTCGTCGCTCAGCGCCATCCGTGTAGTGATGCCGCTGTGCGATTCCCACGGGATCGACCCCACTTGGTGGGAACCTTCCGACGAAGCTGTGCAAACATTCTTCGATAACTTGATGGAGCAGCCAGTTGATCCTGACGAGAAGAAGGGCCTCACCCGCGACACCACCGACCAGGAGATGGCGTACATTGCCACCAGACTGGAAGAGGCTGCGGAAGCCAGGGCCACGGGCAAGTTTGGGTATACTGTGGAGGAGGCAGAGGCAGCGGAGGCGACAAGCCTCGCCGAGGAGGAAGAGCTTCGCAAAGCGGGAAAGCTTGCCGGGCGACTCGCCGGTACAAGCGAGCCCACCGAGCAGGGCGCCGAGTCGAGCGGGCCCGCCGAGCAGGGCGTCGGGTCAAGCGACCCTGCCGAGGACTCGGGCGGCTCGCTGGGCCTCGACTCCTCTTCTTCGTCCTCGGGTAGCTCACCGCCACCGGCAAGTCCTCCATCTCAAACAAGGAGGCGCCTCCGCAAGGCCGCAGACATGGCGGGGCGGCCGGCGGGCCAGCAACCGCAGCCCCGCCCGACACGCGCCACCGCGACGAGCAAGGCCGCCAAGGGAGTGCCTCGTGCTTCTGCGGCAACAGGAGGGGGATCTTCCCAGGCTAGCGCCCCTGCTCCCGCTGTTCCTCGTGCTTTGGCGGCAACCGGAGCGGGGTCTTCCCAAACCACCGTCCCTGCTCCCGCCAAGCGGCCGAGGGAGCCCACTCCTCCGCCTCCTAGCGCTGGGGTGCGCGAGCCGGATTTCGACTTCTCCGCGCTCAGCTCTGACGAGGAGGAAGAAGAGTAAGCCTTCGCAATTCTTGTACTTCTTTGATTTGCTGTTGTTTCTTGTCTTGTATCTATGAACCTGTTTTTCTTCCAGAACCTTGGCTCAAAGGGCGGCGAAGAGGGCCAAGGTCCCGGTGATCGTTATCGAGGACGAGCCCGCCGCGTCTGCAAGGGGCGCGCCCGAGACGAGCATGCCGGACCCGACGACTGGTCTTCGGAGCAGCCCCTAGCACAGCCCCCAGCGTATGTGTGGCTCGCTTTCCGCTTGTCGGGCGCGCGTGGGTCTTCTTTCCTTACTGATATCGTGTTTGTTGACTTGTGCAGGAGCGGAGCAGCAGCATCAGGAGCACCAGGAGACTGCCCTCGACGCGCCGCCAAGGGTGAGCACCCCGCCAAGGGCGAGTACGCCGCCAAGGGATGGCGGCAGCGGCCCTCCACCGGCGGGAGCTACCACCACGCCGCCGAGGGAGAGCTCCCCGGCAAGGAGCCCCACCAAGGAGGAGGCCCGCGCAGGTAAACTCTTGGACTTTTCACCTTTCGATTCTCTTTTTTGGATATTTGCTTGACTATTTTTCCTTCTTTTTCTTTTCTTTTGTCAGACCCGTCCACCACAGAGCCGATGGAGACGGAGGTCCCCGCCGAGGACGACGCGCGCGGCAACACCGGCGACGCCGCTGCCGCCGAAGGGGCGTTCGGTGCCGACGAGCCCGCCGCCGACGAGAATGTCAAGGCCGCTGGCGCGGCGGCTGAGGAGGGGTCCGGCAGCCGCACTGACGGCCCTGAGGCCGCAGGAGCGTCAGGCGCTGCGCTGGCCGCCGATCCCTCTGCTGCCACAGCCGAGCCAGGCGCCTATCTGGAGGTCGGCAATGGTGTCTTCATTCAGCTCCCGTGGGCATCCTCATCCAGGGCGCCCGTAGAGGGAGAGGTCTTCGACGGGGAGGTCCTTGCCACCGCCGGACTGAAGTTCGTCGACGCGCCAAGCAGCAGCAGTGAGCCCGAGGAGGAGCGGCTTCTGCGGAGGCTTCTGTCCCTTTACCGCGCCCGGCAAGCCAAGCTGGAGTCCCGAGAGGCTCTGGCCGCCAAGGCGGGCGCTGACTTGGAGAAACGCGCAGAAGAGCTCCGGGCCGCCAACCAAGCAGCTCTCCGATCCTTGGCAGAGGAGCGGGAATAGCTCGCCGAGGCGCATCAGGCGTTTATCTTGGAGAAGGCCGAAGCGGAGGAGCAGCAACGGCTTGCCGCCGAGGAGTTGTCCCGGCGAGAAGGCGAACTAACGCAGCGGAAGGTCGACCTCGACAGCCACGAGGACGAGCTCGCCGCGCGTGAACAGTCTCTTGGCGGAGCTCTGCAGGAAGTGAAGGATGCTGCTGCGGCTGCCGAGACCGCCAAGAGGGACTTGGAGGAGAGGGTGGCGCAACTGGAGGCCAACCACAAGACGAGCGGCGAGGAGGTTGCCGCGCTGAAGCTCGAGAGGGAGAAGGACGCCCACAGTCACTCCGAGCTGCAGATCCGTCTCTCCGATAAGGGCAAGGTGCTCGCCGTCGCCAAGGACTCCATCGCCGATCTGGAGCTGAAGTTGTCTACTCTCACCACGACGCTTGATGGTGCCAGAGAGCGGGAGGCGACCCTGAAGGAGGAGCTCAGGGCCGAGAAGGCGCTACTGGACAGCGCCACCATCTCCCGAAACAACTTCAGGCTGACGGTGGAGCACTGGACAGAGGGTCTTGTCGCCGCCGCCGCTGACATCGACAAGGAGCTGGCGGAGCTGGGGGCGGAGCACCTCGGGTACTCCACCGACGAGAATCTCCATCACAGTGCCAAGTTGACTTTGTTCTTCAGGGGTGTGGTGACGGCCCTCCAGCAGCTCTGGGAAAGGATCCCAAAGCAGCTGGCGGACGGGTCGCGCAGGCTCTGCGCGGGGGCCCTCGAGAAGGTGTTGATGAAGATAGCGCACCACAACCGAGGCCTCAACCTCACCAACGTCCTCAGGACCTTGCCGCCGGACGTTGACCAGGAGGTGCTCAAGGCCCTTGTCGCGCCTATTGTGAACAAGGTGGGCGGCATCAAGAGGGTCGAGAGCGACCGCGCGGATTAGTCTTGTTCACTTTCTTCTTTCCTTGTCGCTGCCAACCACGTTATGAACAATAGTCTATTAGCATTGCGACAAGTTGCTTTGTAATATAACTTTATTTTGGGTAGTTAATGCGATGTTATTTCCTTTACTTGACTTCCTTGCTTTGTATGCTTTTACCCTATGCTTTTAGGGAACTTGCCGGCGTAGGGACCTTTGCCGCGAGCGCTGAGTGCGGAACTTCAGCAGCCTGCTGGCAATGCCGTTGCCGACAAGAAACCTTGTCGCGACTAGTTGCAGCACGCTTAAATTGTTGAGCGGGCTCGAAAACAACGTAAGGGCGTGACACTAGTCGCAGCACACTTAAGCTGTTGAGCAAACTCGAAACAAGGTAAGGGCGCAACTAGCCATGAGCTGGTTCCTCCGCGCACAGGTTTTCCATACAAAGTACGGTCGTTCGAGGAAGATAACTTAAAAATTTAAAATTTTGATTGCTCAAACTTTGGCGACTTAGCTTTTGTGTCGTGTGCTTCCCGACAAGGCGAGACTTTCTTGAACGGCACTTGGTCCATACCACCATCTTCTCCTCCCCCCCCCCTGGCAAACTTGTGGGCGAGGGAACTTTGCTTTTCGCCAAGAAAAAGAACAGAAGAGAAGAGAAAATGCAGATATGGAGCCTTTGGGCTCGTTATTGCTTACCGGTAATAGGTGCTGCACAAGGTGTCAAATAACTTATGGAAAAATATAAATAAGCATGAAAATGACACGGTGTGCGAAGCACATAAGCTTTACTGATGCACGGGGTCTGCGCCCGGCTTTGTACAAAGGATTATATGCAACAACGGCAAGACTTGTACAAAAGGTGGTTGCCGGAACGGATCACGGCAACCGCGCCTTATGGATAAAACTTGCGAAGATGCTCTATGTTCGAGGAATTGCTCGCCGGTAAGCCATCTTCGGTCTCTAGGCGGACTGCGCCGGGCCTAGTGACTTGTTTCACCCGATAAGGGCCTTCCCACTTCGGCGTCAACTTGTTGGAATTCTTGGCGGACTGAACGCGCCGAAGAACAAGGTCGCCTTCCTCAAGACTTCTGGCTTTAACTTTGTGGCTATGGTAGCGGCGCAAAGCTTGCTGGTATCGAGTAGCTCGTACAGCAGCCTAAAGACGGTCTTCCTCAAGGAGCAGTAAGTCGTCTTGTCGCAGCTGCTCTTGCTCGAGCTCATCATAAGCGAGCACTCGAGGTGACCCGTATACGAGTTCCGTGGGGAGAACTGCCTCTGCTCCATAGACTAGAGCAAAAGGCGTCTGTCCATTGGCTTGATTTGGCGTCGTCCTGATCGACCAAAGAGCCGCCGGCAACTCCTCGATCCTGTTTCTTCCACACTTGTGCAGCTTGTCGAAAGTCCTTCTCTTGAGGCCGCGCAGCACTTCAGCATTTGCCCTCTCCACTTGACCGTTGCTTCTCGGGTGAGCAATAGAAGCGAAGCAGACCTTGGCGCCAAGGTCTTGGACATATTGCATGAAGGTGCGACTTGTGAATTGCGTACCGTTGTCGGTGATGATCCTGTTAGGGATCCCGAAACGGCAAACAATCGACCTGAAGAACTTGACTGCTGACTGTGCGGTCACCTTTCTCACTGGTTCCACTTCTAGCCACTTTGTGAACTTGTCGATGGCAACGTACAAGAACTCAAAGCCCCCGGCTGCGCGGGGAAAGGGGCCGAGGATGTCGAGCCCCCAGACCGAAAATGGCCAGGACAAAGGGATCGTCTGGAGAGCTTGAGCTGGCTGATGTATCTGCTTGGAATGGAACTGGCACGCTTCACACTTGGTTACTTGTGCAGTTGCATCCTGGAGGGCTTCTGGCCAAAAGAAACCTTGCCGGAACGCCTTGCCGGCAAGTGCTCTTGCGCCAATGTGGTGACCACATATGCCTCCATGTATTTCTGCCAACAGCTTTTGTCCGTCTTCCCGGGGAATACACTTCAATTTCACACCGTTTAGTCTTCTTCTGTACAGTTCGTTGCCGACAAACTGGTACATAGCTGACTGCCGGGCTAATTTTTGAGCTTCTTCTTACTCTTCGGGAAGTTCTCCTGTCTGGAGGAAACGGACGATCTGCTGCGCCCATGCCGGAGCCTGTGGCTTGACGACAAGGACTAAAGGCACTTGTGCTGCTGCGGGAGCGTCGGCTTCCACGGGAAGAACCTGCGGCTCAGCCGGAGCTTGACACTCCCCGGCAAGCTTGCCGGAGCAAAACTTGTCGGGAGCGCCTGCTTCAACTGTACAAACCCCAAGGCTTGCAGGAGCAGGCTGCTCCTTAGCAATCTTGTCATTGATCTTGGGGACTTTGTTGGCGGCGGCTTCTGGAAGCTCTGCCGGCAAATAGTCTCCAGAAACCAACTTCCTCTTCTTGCTTTGTCCAGTTGAGGGTGTTATGAATGGTTGAGTCAGCTTGAGCACGAAAATCCCTGGTTCCACAGGTAGCTTTAGTGCAGCACACTTTGACAGGCCATCTGCGATGTCGTTCTGAGCTCTTGGAACGTGCTCCATCTGTAAGCCTTCAAAGTGCTGTTCAAGCTTCCTCACTTCGTCGACATAAGCTTCCATCAACGGACTCTGGTAGCTCTTGTTCACTTGGCGGACGACCAGCTGCGAGTCACCCCTTACAATCAGCTTCTTGATCCCAAGGTCTCCCGCGATCCTGAGACCGGCAAGCAAACCCTCATACTCTGCAGTATTGTTTGTTGCTTGCTCCTTCGGAAAGTGCATCTGGACCACGTACTTGAGGTGCTCTCCGGTGGGTGCGACAAGCAGCACGCCGGCACCGGCGCCTTGCAGCGAGAAGGCACCGTCAAAGTACATTATCCATTATTTGCTCGCTTCCTTGACGGGGATGCTCGTCTCTGGAATCTCTTCGTCTGGCGTTGGCGTCCACTCTGCTATGAATTCTGCCAATCCTCTGCTCTAGATAGTTGAAGTGCTTTCAAACTTGAGGCCAAAGCTTGACAGTTCCAGTGCCCACTCGACGATCCTGCGTGTTGCTTCTGGATTTTGCAATATCCTCTTCAGCGGAAAGCGAGTGACCACTGTTATCTCATGTGCCTGAAAGTAATGGCGCAGCTTTCTCGAAGCCATGAGAAGGCCGAAAAGCAACTTCTGCACCCCAGAGTACCTTGACCTAGCCCCCTGCAAGAGGGAACTGACAAAATAAACTGGGCGCTGCACCATCTTCTTCCGCACCTCTTCTTGCATCTGCGCAGAGCCATCCTTGTCGGGACTGGAGCTTGTCGGGCAAGCTCCTGCTTGTCGCTGGATGTGCTTGCCGTGGCTGCTGGCTCACCGTCCGCCTCCCTCTCCGCTACTAACGCAGCACTAACCAGTTCATTGGTTGCCGCTAAGTACAGCAGCAACTTTTCTTGTGGCTTAGGTGCGACAAGTATTGGAGTGGAGGACAGGTACCTCTTCAAGTCTTGCAGTGCTGCCTCCGCTTCCGGAGTCCATTTCATTGGACCTGCCTTTTTCAAGATTTTGAAAAACGGCAGGGCGCATTCTGCAGACTTAGAAATAAACCTGCTGAGAGCAGCCACGCAGCCGGCAAGCCTTCGCACATCCTTGACGCGCTTCGGTGCTTCGATCTGCTCAATGGCTTTAATCTTGTCGGGATTGGCTTCAATCCCCCTCTGGGACACAAATAACCCGAGAAGCTTGCCGGAGGGGACTCCAAACACGCACTTCTCGGGGTTAAGCTTGAGTTGGATCTTGCGCAGATTTGCAAAGGTTTCCTCTAGATCTTGCACTAGGGTAGCCCTGTCCTTGCTCTTAACCACTATGTCATCCATGTATGCTTCCACGTTTCTGTGAATCTGTGGCTCAAAAGCTGTATGGACTACCCTTGCAAATGTTGAACCAGCATTCTTCAATCCGAAAGGCATGCGTATGAAGCAATAAGTGCCACATGGAGTAATGAATGATGTCTTCTCCTCATCTTCTTCAGCCATGAAGATTTGGTGATATCCGGAGTATGCATCAAGAAACGAAAGCAACTCACATCCAGTCGTGGAGTCAACGATCTGGTCAATGCGCGGCAAGGGAAATGGATCTTTGGGACAAGCTTTATTCACATCGGTGAAGTCAATACAAAGCCTCCACTTCCCGTTCGCTTTGCGCACGACAACAGGGTTGGCCAACCACGTGGGATGGAGTACACCTCTGACAAGGCCTGCCGCTTCCAGCTTCTTGATCTCTTCTGCGATAAACTATTGGCGCTCCACCGCTTGTTTTCTAACCTTCTGCTTGACGGGCCACGCGTGAGGACAAACGACAAGCTTGTGCTCAATCACTTTCTGGGAACTCCGGGGATGTCAGACGAATGCCAGGCAAACACGTCGACGTTCGCCCGCAGGAAAGCAACGAGCGCGCTTTCCTATTTGGGATCGAGCGTGGCACTGATGGTGAAAGTACCACCAGTGCCGTCCTCCTTGGCAAACACCTTCTTTGTCTCTGGTGGAGCTGCCATCGTCTTCTTGCACTTGCCGGTGGAGCTCGATGGTGCATCCTCGACGGCAGCGCAGCACTCCGAAGAGGTGCGTTTGCTGGAGTGGGCCCCAGAGCTCTTGCCGGACTTGGTCTTGTTCTTCCCCCCGGGAGCTTCAGCGGCAAGTGTTTTGCTATCTGTTGCGGCTGCTGCTTCCCGGTAGATCTTGTCGGCGCAGATAAGGGCATCTTTCTTGTCGCCAGGGACAGAGATGACGCTTATCGGGCTGGGCATCTTGAGCACGTTATAGGCAAAATGAGAGGGTGCCATGAATTTGGCGAGAGCTGGACGGCCAAGTATTCCATTGTAGGGCAACGGAATATCGGCAACGTCGAAAGTAATCTTCTCAGTCCTGAATTTCAGCTCTCCGCCAAATGTCACTGGCAGTGTAATCTTCCCCTTTGGCTTGCTCCTTCCCGGGTTGTTCCCTTGGAATGTGCCGGTTTCTTCGAGCTCGCTGTCGGGGATTTGGAGTTTCCGGACCACAGCGGAAGAGATCCAGTTCAGGCCGGACCCGCCGTCAACTAGCATCTTGGTGACCTTGACGTTGCGGATAGTTGGTGAAACCAACATCGGCAAGCACCCGACCACAGTCGTGCGATCGGGGTGGTCCTCAATGTCGAAGATGATAGGCGTGCTGGACCACTTCAGAAGTTTGCGCGACTCGACGGGTGGTTCTGCCGCATTAACTTCCCGCACCCACTTCTTGAGTTGGCGGTGGGAAGTATGCAGAGAAGCACCTCGGTCAACGCACAGAACTTCTATGGCCTTCTGGAACTCCTGCTCGCTGTTATCTCCATCATCCATGTCTTCATCGTCGTCTTCGTCTTCGTCCTTGTCGCGGCCGCCGGGAGGTCTGTCTCCTTGCCGCTGCTTGGCCTTGCCGCGGCGTCCTCTCCGGCCGTTGAATGGCCGCTTTTTGACGGACTCTCCACCACCTCCCTGGGCCTTCTCCTTGACGCGTCGCTCGTACTCAGCTTTGTGCTGCTCGACGAGGTACTCGACTCTTTTGCAGTTCTGGAGATCGTGGACCTTGGTGCAGTGGATCTTGCAGTACTGCTTGTCGGAGCGGTCCTGCTTGTCGGCGGCTGGCACTGTCTGGCAGTTGGTGCACGCGGCAGCCTCCTTGCCAGAGCTACCAGTCTGGGCTTTCTTGGCGCCAGCCTCCTTGCCGGACTGCTCAACGACCAGCACTTCTTTGTTCTTCTTTTTCCTGTTGTTCCGCCGCCGGTTCTTCTTTGCCGGGGCGGCGTCCTCACTATCTGATCCCCCTGCTCCAGTATCCTCTCCGGGGAGTTTCCTCCCCTCCTCAGCGCGTGCGCACTTGTCGGCCAGGGCATAAAGCTCACTGATGTCTCGGATCTTGCACATCGCCATCTCCTCCCTTATCCTGCGGTTACGCACGTTCTGGTGGAACGCGTTGATAACCGCGGCAGGGTGGACGTCCGGGATGTTGTGCTGGACACGGCTGAACCTCTGGATGTACTTTCGCAGGGACTCTCCTTCTTTCTGGGCAAGTATGTGCAGGTCACTTTCCTGGCCGTGGGGCTTGTGGCCACCTGTGAAGGCGCCCACAAACCGGTGGCACAGGTCGGCCCAAGAAGAAATGGAGTTTTCCGGCAAGTGCATGAGCCAAGATCTAACATTTTGCTTGAGCACTAGCGGGAAGTAATTGGCTAGTATCTTCTCGTCTCGTCCCCCGGCAGCCTGCACCGCGATGGTGTAGATGCTGAGGAAATCCGACGGATGAGTCTTGCCGTCGTACTTCTCGGGTACGTCAGGCTTGAAGTTCTTCATGCTGGGCCACTGGACTTGCCGCAGCTCACGGGTGAACGCAGGGCAACCTGCCGCGTACGGCAGGTCGCCTGCCCCCCTGGCGCTTGCATGTCAACAGCGGGCCCAGCACGCTGGTCAGATTGACGCCGCACTTCTCTCCGACGCTCGATGCGGGTTCGAGCGTCCTCTTGTTGTCGGTCTTGAAGGACTTGGCGCTGATCGCGGTGAGCTTGTGGATCTGACGACGCGGTGGAGCCGTCGTCGATGTTGATCCGGCGAGTCGGCGATTTTGGCCTTCGGGGCCGGGAGTGCACGGAGGTTGCACCCCCGGCAGTCATGTCGCCATCAGCCCGCGCTTGGCTAACCTGTCGCGGCCGCGACGTGGTCGACTGCAGCGGAGTGTCGCCGTTGGCGAAGGCAACGAGGCTCTGGATGGTGGCCCTCCAGTCGTCGGCCTTGTCTGCCGCTGGAGGGAAGTCGAGGAGCAGTTGAGCTCGAGCTAGAGCTTCTGCTGGAGTGGCGGGCAGCGGCGGCGAGCGGTGCGAGGAGCGGGATATGCTCGGACTTCTAACTACGTTAGAAGGAGCGGTTTCCCTCCCCGGCGACCGCGCCTTGCTCGTGCCAGCATGTCGATGTGCATGCTGGCCTTGAGCGTCTCGGGACCCACCGACTTGACCTTGTCCCAGGAAGCGTATGGTACCTTGAGTACCACGTCGCTGCCGGTCCCGCGCCTCCTGAGATGGGCGCGGTGCATACACGGACGCCGAGGCCTTGGATTGCGCTCGGTCGTCCGTCTTGTCCTTGGACTTGGCGGCGTCGTGAGTTTCCTCACCGACGTCCGTCCTTCCGCCAGCATCTACCCCACCAACCTTTGGCTCCGGTGGTGGCTGGATCGACGCGGACGGGCCTGCTACCTCCGAAGCTTTCTTCTTCGGCGGCATGCTGATGAAGATGTAGAAGTTGATGAAGTTGGTGAAGATCTAGCTCGCGTGGACGCCGGATCGGGTTCACACAACCTCGACGCGCCCCCTACCTGGCGCACCAAAGATGTCGGGGGAAACTGATCGCCCACGAACACCTATGGGACCGGAGCCCCTTTTCGGTACGGCAAGGGGGCGGAGGATGCACAAAGAGCAGATCGAGGTGAACACGCGAGCAGTTTACCCAGGTTCGGGCCGCACGGATGCGTAAAAGCCTACTCCTGCCTTGGTTTGTATTGCGTTCTAGGCTCGGGAGCGAGAAGACCTAGAGTGCTGATCGCTAGCAGTACCGAACGTGAGAGTGGTCGATGATCGGAACCCACTATACGTTGCACATGGGCCTCCTTTTATAGGTCAAAGGGGTCACCGACAGGTGGCAACGTAGTCGAGGGTAAAAGCGTAAAATGGGTGGTAGTTGGAACAGTGTATGCATAGTGCTCTATACCTAACTCTGACCGCAAGGGACAAGGGCATTGAATGCCCGTCGCCGTCGCCCCAAACAGTGCAAAAAGTGACCGTCAAGGGCGCCTCCGTCTGCCACGACGGTGGCCTTGTCATCGCGCCTTGCCACCGTGTACTACAGGCTGCACAGCCTTCCGCCACGTGCGCCTGGAAGGGTCCCAGGGCGACGCGTGGGCGGATGAGCTGGAGCGCGGGTACTTAGTGGAAGTTTGCCGCGGCAAGTGCCTTGCCGCGGTCGCCATCTTGTCGCGCCTGAGAGCTTGTCGCCCTCCGGGTCTTGCCGGGACGCGTGGCGCATCGCGGCAAGTCTCTTGAAATGCCACGTTTGTCCTTCCCGGCAAGCTCCTCTTGCCAGGGTCTTGCGCCAATGAAAGTGGTCTTGAGTGATTTCATGCCTTGAGTGGTCTTCCCGGCAAGCTCCTCTTGCCGGGGCCTTGTCTCTTTAATCTTGAATACTTTGTTCTTGAATGGCTCCAAAGGAACCACGGAGGAATCTTGGCGGCGCACGGCAGGCCCTGCCGCGGGACGCTGCAACTGCCCATGCAAAAGTTCGGGATACTAAGGTACCCCTACCTTAGTACACTGACACTATGCAAACATGCAACAACAAAAAAACACGGGAAAAGGACTTAGCAGTTTTTACAGAAAAAAACAACGAGCGCTAGATACTAAATGGTGCACTGGGCGGGATTTACCGGGCTCTCACCGTGGGCCTGGCCCAGGAATTAGAAGAAGCACTGGATCTGGAGCGACTGTGCCGGAGGAAGGGCGTGGAGCTCCGGTGGCCTGGCAGGAGGAGGCGCTGGGCCAGAGCGCTGGACCGCGGGGGCGCTTGGGCCGGGGCGCCGCTGGAGAGGCACTGGAGGCCGTGGGCCATGCGGCCACGCGCGGGGCTGGGCCTGAGCCAGGGAACGAAGCCCAGGGTGGAGCAGGCGTCGCCGTCCTCGCTCCCGTGCCCAACACAGGAGCCGGCGGCGCTGGGAGGTCATCCGCGGTGGCGGCGATGGATCTGGCGGACTCGGCTGGCGGGGAGGAAGGAGATGGCCGGGATCGGACCGGAGGGGACCGGATCAGGCGGCTGAGAGGTCGGGTGCGCGACAGGCTTGCGCTCCGGCGGCGGCGGAGCAAGCCGAGGCCGGCCGGCGACGAGGGAGCTGGGGAGGCGCGGAGCTCCGGTGGCGGAGGGAGGCGGCGTGACGTCAGAGACGAACGAGACGGCGGCGATCCGAACAGGAGCCGGGCGTTGGAGCCGTTCGGGCGCGGCAGCGGATGGGCCCCGCGGGCTCGGGACAGGCCCGAGCGGGCTACGCGGAGGTGGGAGATGGCGCCGGGGCAGGTGGCGGCCTACCATTGGTCCGAGGCGGCGGTGGCGCTGATGTGACGACTTCTAATTATCTGTGATGATGTGGAGGGGCGCTGGACATGTCCGGCCACCGGCGGACATGTCCGGCTGCGCGGAGGAGCTTGGGATTAGGGTTGGATCTGCGCGAGAAATGGAGGGGAGGCACATATTTATAGCTAGAGAGAGCTAGGAGTGTCCAAATGAGGAGCCGTTCGCGGCCACGCGATCGTGATCATACGACCAAGAGCATGGAGGGTTAGAATGGGCTAGGTGGGCTGTGTGAAAGGGGGTGCTGGGCCAAAATGCAAAAGGATTCCGGCGGTTAACACGGTTAACCGTTGGGCTATCAAACAAACTCCAAACGCGACGAAACTTGACAGGCGGTCTACCTATGCTATAATAAGACCACACGCCAAGTTTCAACCCATTCCGAGAATGTTTTTCGGTCACTCACTAAATAAATATTCGGAGGCGCCGCGGGCACGTGGAAGTGTGTCTGGGCTCAGAACGGACAATGGAGAGGACAAGGGTACTCGGGCGGATGCAAGTTTTGAAAACATGCTGATGCAACACACATGATGACATGGCAAGATGCAACACGCAAGCAGATGACATGGCAACGACGACGAATAACTGGCTGACACCTGGCGCACCGGTCTCGGGGTGTCACAACACTCCCCTACTAACAAGAGATCTCGTCCCGAGATCTTAGGAACGAGACGGGAAGGAAAAGGAAGAACAAAGTTCTTTGAGGACAAAAGAGTGAAAGAAAAGAACCTTGAGAGGATGAACAACTTCGAACGAAAGAATATAATGGAGATGAACGAGAAAGAGAAGCTCCATTAGAAAAGAGGAACAAGGAACACACGAGAACCAAAAGGTTGAAGGATATGATGCACGGGTTGAAGGAATAAGAATGAACTCAAAACCACTCCGGTTAAAAGAGATAGAAAAGAAATATCCACGAAGGAATTCGGGTAGCACTCCGGCTGAAACTGAAAGATATAGCACACCGGTTGAACAAGAATGGAACAGGACAAGAACCTGAGGACATGGAACGATACTCGACGAGATTAACAACACAAATGCTCCGGAAGAGTTGATAGAAGGCAATTAAAACAACGGAGAAGAATATGACAACTTCCATCATGAATGAATTCGAAAGAGCAGCTTCACAAAAAGGCTTGAACGGAGTTGTTGAGAAAATCAACAACAAAAGAATTAGCTTGTTGTGGACTTATTTAAACATCTCAAAACTTGAGGTGAATTATGCCGCAACGAAAAGAAGGATTATCTGAGAATGAAGAATTGCAAAACTCCACTTCAAGAGAATACGGAGAATTATTTGTACTTGAGAGGCAAAAGAATAAGAATGCTTGAGCTGCTCCAGAAGAACTAGTTGAATATTTGAAGAATGAATTGAATTGCGATGAACCTCCACGAAGGACTCCGATAACGAAAGGATGATGAATATAGAAATGACGGATGAAAAGAATAAGATTAAAGCCTTGCAGTGATTTAGAAAAGGACCTCCGACGAGATAACCGAGAAAAACTTGAACTCCGGGAAAGAAAAGATTAAAGCACTTGGAACTAGAATTTATTCATCAAGAACAAATTCCGAAGGCAGGGATTAAATCAACTCCACAAAGAAGAATAAGAATTATGTTATGCTTATGCTCCACCAATTAAATTGACGCGAAGCACTGGATTAGCATATCACTTATTCGCGATGAAATTGATTAAAGAAGGATATATCGCGAACTTGCGAAATTCTTCATGAAGCACCGGTGGAATTGGAAAGAACGAATGATTTGACATGATAGCACTGGAAAAGAACTGTTGAGCGAACCATCGTAAAGAATTGAAGCCGGGTGAAGAAAAGAACGAACCACCGGGAAGAATTAAAATCGAGTGATGAAAATAACAAGTCACCGGGAAGAATTAAAATTAAATGATGAAAGAGAACAAACCAGTGGGAAGAATTGATATTGAGTTAACACGAGAGAATGAATCTCCGGGAAGAAGAATGCACTTGAGGACAATTGAATGACTAGAACGAAGAGATTGTGAACTGATTACAGAATACTTGAACAAGCACCGGAAGAATGTGAGACGAACAAAGAGGCATCAATGAAGAATATTTGGAGGACGAAGTTGAAAACTGAGAACGAAGAAATCTTCTGAAATGATGGCCTTCGGAGGAACACAATTAAAAGAATTGATAAAATACTCCGGATGAATGAAATGAGAACAAGGTTTAACTGCCGATGAAAAGTATTGAAAACGATCTTGGGGAAGGCATATGACTGATGAAATTCATACTTACGTCACACTTGAAAAGAATTACGGAACACTCCGGGAAAATAAAAGAGTCAGGTAAGATCCTGGGAAAAACCTGTGGGTTATGAGCCCACCGAAAAGAAACACTATTGAAAATGATTAGAAGGAGATGATGCATCGGAACAATGGAATGACTCAAATGAGGTGACCACCTCGAATTAATTGGAAGACAGACGAATATCCTGAGATTTCTTCGGAACTCCGGGATAATAAAATGGCGAGAGATGAACAAGCAATTGGAAACATTTGAACAGAGGGAAAAGAATATGAATAACACCGGAAACTTGGATTGAATCCACCGGAAGGAAGAAAAGAGATGAAGAATGACGAACTAGAGGAGAATTCACCAGTTGAAAAGATTGAGGAAAGAATGCAAAGGATTACACACGAGTAGGATGGATACTCGATTAAGGACTCCGGCTCCGAGAAGCAAAAAGGGTGGGCAGGTGGGAAAAGAAAGGCCACTACAGACGGGAAACAACACCGGTTGAAAGAACTAAGGATTGCACTTGCAAGGAAGAAGAGGGTCGAGTCCACTTGACGAGAGATGCACCAGATGAAAGAACCGACAACGCAACGAACGAAAACTAACCACGATCCTAAAAAATTTGAAGGGGAAGAGGAGTAATTCAAAATACCAACATCAAGATTCCTCACCAGAGCAACGAAGGGGCTGAGGAGTAAAAAGAATTCCTACTCTCTGATATAACTAGACTCCGAAAAAGTTTTATTCTAGACTCAACTACGACCAGACTACGATCAATCAAGGGGGCTCCTATGGTCGGTCGAGGCTCTGATACCAACTTGTCAGGCCCAAGATGCAATTCTATCCCGATCACGTGACACTTACGTGATTGGGGCACAACCGCATTTCGGGCGCTTAGCAAGATGGATATCATTACATCGTACCATTACATACATACATAGGGGATACAACAATACATACAAGACACATGAATACAACAACATCAATACAAGGCATCCGACTACGGATGCAAACATGAAAAGCACACGACATCCATCTGCTATCCCAGGCTGCCGACCCGGAACCAAACCAAAGACTGAAGAAGAAGAAAGCAATCCAACACAACGGTTATCGCTCTCACGTCAAGATATCGGAAACCTGCACCTCCAACTGTTGTTGTAGTATCTGTGAGCCACGAGGACTCAGCAATCCCATAACCATGGGTAACACGACTATCAAAGCTTAATAGGTAGGAAGGGGTAAAGTGGTGAGGTTGCAGTAGCGGCTAAGCAAAAGTATGGTGGCTAGTTTACGAGTACAATAATAAGATGAGCATCTACGCAAACGGTCGCAAACTAGTAGTGATCGCTAAAGATCCTGAACTACCTACGAGTCAAACATAACCCCACCGTGTTCTCTTCTCAAAGTGAAAAGAGACAGTCACGGTTACTCACACAGTTGTGTGTTTTACTTCAGATCCTCTGTCAAGTTTTCTACAACCGGACATTAACCAATTCTAATCTGCCACATAACCGCGGGCACGTCTTTCGAAAGATCATAACCCTGTAGGGGTGTCCCAACTTAGCCCATCACAAGCTCTCACGATCAGCTGAAGTAATAATAATTATTACCCCTTATCTTAGGGAAATCCGATCAGGCTCGGTATCCCGGTGCACAAGACATTTCAATAAAGGTAAAACAAGTCCAGCAAGACCTCCCGGCGTGCCGACACCCTAATAGTAGCCGCGCGTATCTCGTCTCAGGCCACAACCGGATAGGTGATCCTACGGGAGCCAATCCTCAAGTTTCCCCGTTTTGGCCCCGTAGTCTCCCCGTTTGGGACCAACACCATCAGCACTGGCCCCCCCTGCTATGTAGAAAAGAGTATCCGGGGACGCGACCCCCTATGAAATTTAATTATTTAATTAAGTTGTTATTATGAGGCAAATTAAAACCAATGTTGGGCCTTGCTGGATGAGTTTTATTCAAAGACGAAGTGTCAAGGGGTCCCCATATACCCAACCGTGTAAGGAACGCAAAATCAAGGAACATAATGCCGGTTTATCGGCGCCTAAGGTGGCATGAGTGGAACAAAACACCGAGCAAAAGGCCAAGCCTTCCACCCATGCCTAGTATATAGGTGTGTTAATAATAATAATAGATATTGTGATATTCCACAACAAGTTCCCACCTGGAACGATCTTCATCTTCACCTGCAACTAACAACGCTATAAGAGGGGCTGAGCAAGCGGGTAACATAGCCAAACAATGGTTTTTGCTAGGAAGGTGTCAAAGGTTAGAGGTTTCATGGTAACAAGGAGAGGGGCTGACAATAAGATGGGTAGCGCGACATATAATGATAGCATCGAGACAACTAAGCAAAGACAATGATAGTAAAGGTATCCAAGGGTATGGTCATCTTGCCTGAGATCCCGCAAGGAAGAAGAACGGATCCATGAAGAAGACGAAGAAGAAGCCTTGAAGAAGAACCACGGGTAGTCGAACGAATCCTCGCGAACACAACGGAACAAGCACTACCGAGAAGAAGCAAGCAACACGGAAAACACACCACACGAGACATGACAATATGCTCAGCCAAGTATGATGCAAGACAGCTCTATATAGGATGCACTTCAAGTCTCTAGAGGAAGCAAAACATGGCAAGGTAGGAAGCACAGAAAAACAACACAGTCTATATATGATGCTATACATGGCAAGGTATGATGCATGACAAGTCTATACAGGAAGAAATACATGACAAGGTAGGAAGCACAGAAAAGTAACACAAGAACATGACAACATGCTCAAGCAAGTAGGATGCAAGACAAGCCTATATATGATGCAAAACATGGCAAGGCAGGAAGCACTCAAAAACAACACAAGTCAACAAGTTTAAATGAGGCCGGAAACTACATATAATAAAACCGGTAAGTCCTCATATGCATAGTTTGAAATTCGTCCAGATCTGAACAAACCTTATGTTAAAGTGGTTAAACAGCAGGTTAACATGCACCATCATGATCTACACGAAATTCTAGTCAAGTTTCATATAAAGTTTGTTTAATTCGGAGCTACGGCCTAGAAGATATGAGCAAACCAAGACAAGCATGGCAACGGTGCAAGATGCACCCGAACATCAAGAAAACTCACTCCAAATATGAAAACAATATGATATTATGATTCTACATGCAAAATCACACAAGTTTCATATAAGGCACACCCAAAACGGAGCAACGAGCTAAAAGATACACCCGAAACAAGAAACAATGCAAAGCTGTAGTTAACAGCCACATAGCAACTTTGGAGCAAGAAATATATACTCTACAGCACTCAAACATGGTGACAAGAAGCATGGACATGAAGTAGACATATTCTACAGAAAACAACTCCATTGGAGCATCTCCATAGGAGGCATGGATCAATAGCAACAAGCTACAACATTTCGATCATGACACTAAAAACCTGACAGTAATATTTTATAGCAACTTGAGAGCAAGAAATAAATAAGCTACAGCAAGCCATATGAGCAATTAATGGCATGAATGGTAGACAACAACATGTACAACAAGGGATGATCAATGGCCACCCCAAAACTAACATGGATTTGCCTAGGGCATCAAGCAAACATAGCATCAGGATAAGACAGATTCCAGACTTAGTGAAATTTCACTAAGTGTTAAAACAGTAACATTAGCATGGCATGTTAGCAAGCATGTTTAAGTCACCTCAAAGCATATCATGGAAATTGGTTTGCACCACAGCAAAGAACACATCATGGAGAATCTAAAACATCTAGGCATGTGACAAGGGGACAAACACAACAATAGCAACGAGCTCCTCAACTAGGCATCTCGTAACAAGTTACAAAACCTAACAGCCACATGCACTTTTGCAACAGAGATAAACATGGAAATATGAACTCTAACATGCATGCTATAGCAACCAACATGTAGAGCATCTCATGATGAACATTTTGACATATCATTTGCATCATTTGGATAAACACGCACCAAGTTATCACATCTCAAACATGGCATGAAAATAACAAGTAGCAGCAGTTTATAACAAGTAGCACTCTTGATATTAGAGCATCTAGATGAACTCAAATGAGCATGGCACAATGGAACAAAGTGTAGAGCACATCACCACGATCATTTAGACATATCATTTGCACAATTTGGAACACCACACAAAAAGTTATCACTATGCAAACATGCAACAAAAAAACACAGAAAAAGGACTTAGCAGTTTTTACAGAAAAAAACAACGAGCGCTAGATACTAAACGGTGCACTGGGCGGGATTTACCGGGCTCTCACCGTGGGCCTGGCCCAGGAAGAAGAAGAAGCACCGGATCTGGAGCGACTGGGCCGGAGGAAGGGCACGGCTGGATCGAGGCCCACCTGGCCTGGCCTGGCATTAGGCGGCGCTGGGCCAGAGTGCTGGACCGCGGGGGCGCTTGGGCCGGGGCGCCGCTGGAGAGGCACTAGAGGCCGTGGGCCATGCGACCATGCGCGGGGCTGGGCCGGAGCCAGGGGAACGAAGCCGAGGGTGGAGCAGGCGTCGTCGTCCTCGCTCCCATGCCCGACGCAGGAGCCGGCGGCGCTGGGAGGTCATCCGCGGCGGCGGCGATGGATCTAGCAGACTCAGCCGGCGGGGAGGAAGGAGATGGCCGGGATCGGACCGGAGGGGACCGGATCCGGCAGCTGAGAGGTCGGGTGCGCGGCAGGCTTGCGCTCCGGCGACGGCAGAGCATGCCGAGGCCGGCCGGCGACGAGGGAGCTGGGGAGGCGCGGAGCTCCGGTGGCGGAGGGAGGCGGCGTGACGTCGGACACGAACGAGACGGCGGCGATCCGAACGGGAGCCGTGCGCTGGAGCCGTTCGGGCGCGGCGGCGGATGGGCCCCGCGGGCTCGGGACGGGCCTGAGCGGGCTGCGCGGAGGTGGGAGATGGCGCCGGGACAGGTGGCGGCCTGCCATTGGTCCGGGGCGGCGGTGGCGCTGATGTGGCGGCTTCTAATTGGCTGTGATGATGTGTAGGGGCACTGGACATGTCCGGCCGCCGGCGGACATGTCCGGGTGCGCGGAGGAGCTCGGGATTAGGGTTGGATCTGCGCGAAAAATGGAGGGGAGACACATATTTATAGCTAAAGGGAGCTAGGAGTGTCCAAATGAGGAGCCGTTCACGGCCACGCGACCGTGATCGAACGGCCAAGAGCATGGAGGGGTTAGAATGGCCTAGGTGGGCTGTGTGAAAGGGGGTGCTGGGCCAAAAGGCAAAAGGCTTCCGGCGGTTATCACGGTTAACCGTTGGGCTATCAAACGAACTCCGAACGCGACGAAACTTGACAGGCGGTCTACCTATGCTATAATAAGACCACACACCAAGTTTCAAACCATTCTGAGAACGTTTTTCGGCCACTCACAAAATAAATATTCGGAGGTGCCGCGGGCACGTGCAAGTGTGTCTGGGCTCAGAACGGACAACGGAGAGGACAGGGGAACTCGGGCGGATGCAAGTTTTGAAAACATGCTGATGCAACACACATGATGACATGGAAAGATGCAACACGCAAGCAGATGACATGGCAACGACGACGAATAACTGGCTGACACCTGGCGCACCTGTCTCGGGGTGTCACATGACCAGAAGAAGAAGAAAAACTAACGCAACAACAAGTGCAAGGAGAAAATAGTTCTGGATGTGAAAGGATCCCGCGTTCCTAGTACCGGCAAGAAGGCCAAGACTAAAGCTCTCCGCAAGGAAGTTTCCACGTGCACTGACTGTCGGGAAGCTACGGCGGCCGAGAAGGCTGGGAAGACTGACGGGCCGTACTGCAAGATCCATCGGACCAAGGGCCATGATCTCTAGGAGTGTCATCAAGTTGAGCAACTTGTCAGGAAGCAAAAGGTTGAGTATGAGAAGCGTGACAAAGAGAGAGACCAAGATGGCACTAGCGGGAAGTGCCGAGGTGGCACAGGAGGCTCCCCCGACAATGTCCCTCAACATTAAGGGAAACCTGCTAAAGGCCATGACAAGAAGGAATGCGATGACAACAACGATGAAGGGGGTGAAGAGGAAACTAGCGAGCAGGAGTTCCAGAAGGCCATTGACGCCCTGTGCATTGACAGAGGTGCGTCTTTGCACTCTTCTCGCCACCAGCTTAAACAATGGGCATGTGAGGTCAATGTTGTCGAGCCAGTGGCACATTCCTGGAAACCACTCAAGTGGTCCCACACGCCCAACAGTTTTGACGAAGAGGATCACCCATACTGCACCACCGAGGTAGTGTTCTTGCTCTTGTTGGTTTCACCAACCATCCGCAACCTCAAGGTCACAAAGATGTTGGTTGATGCCGGGCCGGGTTAAATCTCATTTTTCCCAAGGTCATCAGCAAACTACAGATAACAGAAGAAGAGCTTAAGGGGTTTTCTGAAAATTGGAGCTGAGAAGTGGGCTATTGTTGCAAAAATGCCACAACTTACCTCACGGCCGTTAGATGCAGATTTAATGGTCAGAAACGACGGATGGCAGACACAGCACCATCACCAACTGAGTCTTTTATAGGAGTATATATATATTTCTCATGGTGTTTTAATGAGGTGAGGGAGGGATGTGGTTGCTTTCAAGATAATAAGGGGTTTTCTGTAAATTAGAGCAGAGAAGTGGGCCATTGTTGCAAAAATGCCACAACTTACCTCACGGCCGTAAGATGCAGATCTAGTGGTCAGAAACGACGGATGGTAGACACACCTACATCACCAAATGAGTCTTTTATA
>LR738714.1:335589652-335605850 GCA_902687465.1 Secale cereale
GGAGCAGAGAAGTGGGCTATTGTTGCAAAAATGTCACAACTTACCTCACAGCCGTTAGATGCAGATCTAATGGTCAGCAACGATGGATGGCAGACACACCACGATCACCAACTGAGTCTTTTATAGGAGTATATATATATATTTCTCATGCTGTTTTGATGAGGTGAGGGAGGGATGTTGTTGCTTTCAAGATAATAAGGGGTTTTCTGTAAATAGGAGTAGAGAAGTGGGCTATTGTTGCAAAAATGCCACAACTTAACTCACAACCGTTAGATGCAGATCTAATGGTCAGAAACGACGGATGGCAGACAAACCACCATCACCAACTTAGTCTTTTATAGGAGTATATATATATTTCTCAGGCTGTTTTGATGAGGTGAGGGAGGGATGTGGTTGCTTTCAAGATAATAAGGGGTTTTCTGTAAATTAGAGCAGAGAAGTCGGCCATTGTTGCAAAAATGCCACAACTTACCTCGCGGCCGTTATATGCAGATCTAATGGTCAGAAACGACGGATGGCAGACACACCATCATCACCAAATGAGTCTTTTATAGGAGTATATATATATTTCTCAGGCGTAAAGATTGATATATTGGATGACTATATTCGGACATCGAAAAGGTTTCGAGTGATTCGGGTATTTTTCGGAGTATATGGGCCTTATTGGGCCATACGGGAATAGAGAAGAAAGGACAAAAGGAAGGAGGCGCCCCCCCCCCCTCTGGTCCGAATTGGACAATGGGTGCAGCCCCTTTTCCTTCTCCCTCTCCACCTCTTTCCTTCTCTCCTACTCCGGAAAGGAAAGAGGAATCCTACTAGGACTTGGGAGTCCTAGTAGGACTCCCCACACTTGGCGCGCCCCCTCTAGGGTCGGCCTCTCCCTTGCTCCTTTGTATACGGGGCCAGGGGGGCACCCTAGGACACACAAGTCGAATTGTTTTAGCCGTGTGCGGTGCCCCTCTCCACAGAAACACACCTCGGTCATACCGTTGCAGTGCTTAGGCGAAGCCATGCGCCGGTAGATACATCATATCTGTCACCACGCCGTCGTGCTGGCGAAACTCTCCCGTGAAGCTCAACTTGATCAAGAGCTCGTGGGACGTCATCAAGCTGAATGTGTGCTGAACACGGAGGTGTCGTACGTTCGGTGCTTGATCGGTTGGATCGCGAAGAAGTTCGACTACATCAACCGCGTCACTTGAAGCTTCCGCTCCCGGTCTACGAGGGTACGTAGACACACTCTCCCCCTCGTTGCTATGCATCTAGTAGATAGATCTTGCGTGATCATAGGAAAATTTTGAAAATACTACGTTCCCCAACAGTGGCATCATGAGCCAGGTGTATGCGTAGATGATATGCACGAGTAGAACACAATGAGTTGTGGGCGATACTAGTCATACTGCTTACCAGCATGTCATACTTTGCTTCGGCGGTATTGTGAGACGAAGCGGCCCGGACGGACATTACGCGTACGCTTACGCGAGACTGGTTTCACCATTATGAGCACTCGTGGCTTAAAGGTGACTGGCAGGTCTCTGTCTCTCTCACTTTAGCTGAATCAAGTGTGTCTACGCCCGGTCCTTGTGAAGGTTAAAACAACACATACTTGACGAAACATCATAGTGGTTTTGTATGCGTAGGTAAGAACGGTTCTTGCTAAAGCCCGTAGCAGCCACGTAAAACTTGCAACAACAAAGTAGAGGACGTCTAACTTGTTTTTTCAGGGCATGTTGTGATGTGACATGGTCAAGACATGATGAGTTATACGGTTTTGTATGAGATGATCATGTTTTGTAAAGTTATCGGCAACTGGCAGGAGCCATATGGTTGTCGCTTTATTGTATGAAATGCAATCACCATGTAATTGCTTTACTTTATCACTAGGCAGTAGCAATAGTCGTAGAAGCAATAGTTGGCGAGACGACAACGATGCTACGATGGAGATCAAGGTGTCGCGCCGGTGACAAAGGTGATCATGACGGTGCTTTGGAGGTGGAGATCAAAAGCACAAGATTATGATGGCCATATCATGTCACATATTTTGATTTACATGTGATGTTTATCTTATTATGCTTCTTATTTTGCTTAGAACGACTGTAGCATTATAAGATGATCCCTTACAAAATTTCAAGGTACAAGTGTTCTCCCTGAGTATGCACCATTGCGAAAGTTCTTCGTGCCGAGACACCACGTGATGATCGGGTGTGATAAGCTCTACGTTCAAATACAACGGGTGTAAGACAGTTTTGCACACGTAGAATACTCGGGTTAAACTTGACGAGCCTAGCATATGCAGATATGGCGCGATCGATGATGTCTCTTACCGATCTACCACTATCACTTTTGGGGTTATGCATTAGAGACAGCTACATTCACGTTAAATAGGGCACCATCTAAATTCGTGGAGATGACACCGTATGAACTGTGGTTTGACGAGAAACCTAAGCTGTCATTTCTTTAAGTTTGGGACTGCGATGCTTATGTGAAAAAGTTTCAACATGATAAGCTCAAACCCAAATCGGAGAAGTAAATCTTCATAAGATTCCCAAAAGAAACTGTTGGGTACACCTTCTATCACAGATCCGAAGGCAAGGTCTTTGTTGCTAAGAGTGGATCCTTTCTAGAGAAGGAGTTTCTCTCGAAAGAAGTGAGTGGGAGGAAAGGAGAACTTGAGGAGGTAATTGTACCTTCTCCCGAATTGGAAAGTGGAACATCACACAAACTAGTTCTAGTGATTCCTACACCAATTAGTGAGGAAGCTAATGATGATGATCATGAAACTTCAGATCAAGTTTCTACTGAACTTCGTAGATCAACCAGAGTTCGTTCCGCATCAGAGTGGTACAGCAACCCGGTTCGGGAAGTCGTGTTACTGGACCATGATGAACCTACGAACTATGAGGAAGCGATGTTGAGCCCAGATTCCGCAAAATGGCTTGAGGCCATGAAATCTGAGATGGGATCCATGTATGAGAACAAAGTGTGGACTTTTGTTGACTTGCCCGATGCTCGGCAAGCCATCGAAAACAAATGGATCTTCAAAGAGGAAGACTGACGCTGACGGTAATGTTACTGTTTACAAAGCTCGATTTGTTGCGAAAGGTTTTCAACAAGTTCAAGGAGTTGACTACGATGAGACTTTCTCACCCGTAGCGATGCTTAAGTCTGTCCGAATCATGTTAGCAATTGCCGCATTTTATGAAATATGGCAAATGGATAACAAAACTGCATTCTTTAATGGATTTATTAAAGAACACTTATATATGATGCAACCAGAAGGTTTTGTCAATCCTAAAGGTGCTAACAAAATGTGCAAGCTCCAGCGATCCATCTATGGACTGGTGCAAGCATCTCGGAGTTGGAATATACGCTTTGATAAGTTGATCAAAGCATATAGATTTATACAGACTTGCGGTGAAGCCTGTATTTACAAGAAGTGAGTGGGAGCACTACAACCTTTCTGATAAGTATATGTGAATGAAATATTGTCGATCGGAAATGATGTAGAATTTTTTGGAAAGCATAAAGGAGTGTTTGAAAGGAGTTTTTCAAAGAAAGACCTTGGTGAAGCTGCTTACATATTGGGCATCAAGATCTATAGAGATAGATCAAGACGCTTGATAAGACTTTCGATGAGTACATACCTTGATAAGATTTTGAAGTAGTTCAAAATGGATCAGTCAAAGAAGGAGTTCTTCCCTGACTTGTAAGGTGTGAAGTTGAGTAAGACTCAAAGCCAGACCACGGCAGAAAAATATAGAGAGAATGAAAGTCATTCCCTATGCCTCAGCCATAGGTTCTATAAAGTATGCCATGCTGTGTACCAAACATGTTGTGTACCTTGCCATGAGTTTGTCAAGGGGGTACAATAGTGATCCAGGAGTAGAGAGTTAATTACACGATAGTACCACATTTGGGGCGGTGGTGGCGGATTGGTATCAAGTTTGGTAATTTTTACGTGTCAGTACCAAGTTTCGGGCAAGCCGTTGCAAATCGGGCTAAACTACGTACTGACAACGTATCTGACCGACGGGGCCCATATTTCAGGTGCCGATGTGGCATATTTTTTGCAGAAACCCCCCTTATTTTATATGTAATCACGTAAAGGCACATTATTTTTGCGGGTAAAGGATTCACGTGATTGTCTTTTTTTTCGTTCGGACTTATTTGAAAGTTTCCGTCGAAATGAACAAATAAATAAAATAAACGGAAAATCGGGCGCGGGCAGGTTTCGAACCTGCGACCTGCAGTACGCAGGTGACTCGCGCTAGCCAACAGGCTAACCAGCTGTTCGTGCTCGATTCCACGCGACAAGTTTGTTATACGATGAAGCGGACATTGGGCCGGCTGTTGGGCCAAGCGAGGCCTGCAATGTTTTTTCGTTTCGGGTTTTACTGCCGCGAGTGCTGGGCTCGTTCGCCCATGTTTCTTTACCTTTCATTTTGTTATGCTTTATTTTTGTTTCTGGTTTTGGCTTTTTTTAGTTTTTTTTTCTCATTCACTGTGTTAGTTTTTTTTCCTCATTCACTGTGTTAGTTTTTTTTTCTGACATACTGACTGAATATATGATGAACATCTTTTCAAATATGCATGGAGATTTTCAGAATGTATGCAGCGCACTTTGTTGGCATATAGTAATCACTTTTTAATGCACGATTAACTATTCTTTACAAACGGTGAATATTTTTTAATATATTGAACATTTGGTAACATACGTTGAATAAATTTTAAATGCAAATTGTACATTTTTTAATATATGTTGAGCAGTTTTCTTAATATACGGTAAACATTTTTCTACTTTGTGTTGAACATTTTCTTAATACATGCTGATTTTTTTTGACAATGTGTATTTCAAAAATATAATCAATATACAAGCAAGTAAAAAAACTATGTGTTCAGCATATAATATTTTCATTATTGGCGTATTTGAATAATATAATGAGGATACGCAATAATTGTAAACATATTAATATTATGTTCAAAAACGAGTAACTAAGGGCCCGCAGCCGCGCTGGGCCCAACAGCCGGCCCAGCGTGCGCACACTAGTATAAAAGAAGGACCGCATGATTCATACCAGTAATGCTTGGGTGGCGTGGTGGCTAGTTGCTGTCGTACCCATACAGTGGGTCGCGTGTTCGAAACCTGTCGGCGCCTGGTTTTTTGTTTATTTATTTTACTTGTCCAGTTGGCCGAAATTTTCAAATAAGTCCGAACGAAAAAAGGACACTCACGCGAATCCTTTACCAGCAAAAATAACGTGCCTTTACGTGGTTAAATATAAAGTAAGGGTGTTTTCTGTAAAAAGTATGCCACATCGGCACCCGACATATTGGCCCCGTCAGTCAGATATGCTGTCAGTATGTAGTTTAGTCTGATTTGTAACGGCTTGCCCGAAACATGGTACTGACACGTAAAAATTACCAAACTTGGTACCAATCCGCCACCACCGCCCCAAATGTGGTACTATCGTGTAATTAACTCAGGAGTAGATCACTGTACAGCGGTCAAAATTATCCTTAGTAACTGGATGACTAAGGAAATGTTTCTCGATTATGGAGGTGATAAAGAGTTCGTCGTAAAAGGTTACGCCGATGCATGCTTTGACACTAAATCCAGATGACTCTAAGTATCAACCTGGATGCGTATTGAAAGTGGGAGCAATTAGCTAGATTAGCTCCATGAAGAGCATTGTAGACATAGAAATTTGTGAAATACATACGGATCTGAATGTGACAAACCCGTTGACTAAACTTCCCTCACAAGCAAAACATGATCACACCTTATTACTCTAGGGTATTAGTCACATAGCGATGTGAACTAGATTATTGACTCTAGTAAACCCTTTGGGTGTTGGTCACATGGCGATGTGAACTATGGGTGTTATTCACATAACGATGTGAACTATCGGTATTAAATCACATGGCGATGTGAGCTAGATTATTGTCTCTAGTGCAAGTGGGAGACTGAAGGAAATATGCCCTAGAGGCAATAATAAAGTTGTTATTTATATTTCCTTATATCATGATAAATTTTTATTATTCATGCTAGAATTGTATTAACCGGAAACTTTGTACATGTGTGAATACATAGACAAAACAGAGTGTCCCTAGTATGCCTCTACTAGACTAGCTCATTGATCAAAGATGGTTATGTTTCCTAACCATAGACATGAGTTGTCATTTGATCAACGGGATCACATCATTAGGAGAATGATGTGATGGACCACTACAAGAAATATGTCAACTTATGACCTTTTGTTAGTGACCCTGGAAGAATTGGTCGTAGATCTATGACCATTTCAGACCAATTGGTCAAAAGCTGTTCGGGGGGCTCCAAACCCTAAACTATAACGACCATTTTGGTCAGAAAGGTCATAATTTCCTTACACGAAATGGTCACAAAGCAGATAGCACTAGTTCGCTGCCTTATTCCTAGCTGTTCATGACCAATATAGATGGTCATAACCTTGAAAATTGTGGTGGGTTGCTATGACTAGGCGCCACCTAATTAGTTTTGCCTATGTGTCATGTCCATGTGGCAGTTTTTGCCCTAGGTTGTGAAGCAACCTATATTTCTGTCATTCCCATAATTGCCCAAAAAATCTCATAAATTCTTTGGGTCATACCTTCGTCAAATATGTAAAAAACCTTCCTTGCCTAGTTCAAAAATAATTCAAAAATATTCATTTTCCTATTCTGTTCAAAAAAACACTTTGTGAAGGAAGTACCACTTTGGCATGTCCAAATGGTATCCATTTTCTACAGTGCTTTCCTATGCCCAAATAACTATCCTCCACCAAATGCCAGCTCAATCCATTCATTATTTTGAGCCCATCTTCAACATTCGTATTTATGTCCAGTGTGGTACTTTGTAAAGCAAGTACCACCTAGACTCCTCCTTTTGAACTGAAAATTTGTAAAGACGGTCTTCTTAGTAACTGATCATCCTCAACCAAAACTCACGCCCATTAGCCATGTGCATTTTCCGTACCGCTAATCAAACACTTGGCTGCTAATTCATGTTTGAGCATCGATCGGTCTCCTCGTGAGAATCTTATGTTCTAATTTTCTTCCTAGCACCTACCTGGGGAGTGGCCAACCCACTAGACATGCCTAGGCCGCCCAGAACACATGGCAACGCCACAGTCACGCGGTGACCATGCAGCGGGCATGCGAGTTTACGAGCTCTAGAGTTGGGGCCCTCGACCACCGCCCAAACCTCGACGTATCGCCACCAAACCATGTATTTATGATTAAATAGGTACTTATGTACCTAGAAATGATTTTTGGAAAAAATAAATAGCAAACTATGAGGCAGCCGCAGTTCAAATTTGACCCGCTTCCAACTGAATCGGCGGAAATTTGTCTTTTTCACGAGAGGTGGATCAAAACTTTTTACACCCAACCATTTTGTCAATTGTGCATTAAATATGTCCTAGTAGTTTATAAAATTGATTTGGTCAAATTTTGCAACAATTATTTGGTAGGTCCTTCACAAAAAAACCTCCTTTTGGGCACTCGAAAAATGGAAAATGATTTTTTCGTCTAAAGAAAATGAAAACTTCCTTAATCAATATTGTTTGCAATTCCAAGATGCACCCTTGTGCACAATATGAGATCATTTGAACAAACTATGCTATGAATGTGGCCATAGGATTGATCATTTGGCTTGAAAGCCATGAATCTTCACGCATGATAGCTCATTTCTGAGAACACTTTTTTAATAGAATTGCCGTATTACAAGTTTATTATTTTTCCTGGTAACTTGGTCATATATAATGACACAATGCGAAGGTGTTCCAATTTTTTAATTTTTTATGCACGTTTCAAAATGCGGTCAAAACGACGGGAATGACCGTTCCTAGCTAGTGGTTGAATCTTGGAATTTTTTTGGTGTTTCTCTGATTAATTAGATACTTATGTACCTAGAAATGATTTTTGTAAAAAATAAAGAGCAAACTACAAGGCAGCTACAGTTCAAATTTGACCCACTTCCAACTGAACCGGCCGAAATTTGTCTTTTTCATGAGAGGTGGATCAGAACTTTTTACACCCAACCATTTAGTCAATTGTGCATTAAATATGACCTAGTATTTTATAAAATTGATTTGGTCCAATTTTGCAACAATTATTTGGGAGATCCTTCACAAAAAACCCTCCTTTTGGGCACTCAAAAAATGGAAAATGATTTTTTCGTCCAAAGAAAATGAAAACTTCCTTAGGAAATATTGTTTACCATTCCAAGATGCACCCTTGTGCACAATATGAAATCATTTGAACAAACTATGCCATGAATGTGGCCATAGGATTGATCATTTGGCTTGAAAGGCATGAATCTTCACACATGATAGCTCATTTCTGAGAACACTTTTTTAAAAGAATTGCCGTATTACAAGTTTATTATTTTTCCTGGTAACTTGGTCATATATAATGACACAATGCAAAGGTTTTCCAAAGTTTTGATATTTTTTGAATTTTTTATGCCAGTTTCAAAATGCGGTCAAAACGGCGGGAATGACCGTTCCTAGCTAGTGGTTGAATCTTGGTATTTTTTTGGTGTTTCTCTGATTAAATAGATACTTATGTACCTATAAATGATTTTTGTAAAAAATAAAGAGCAAACTACAAGGCAGCTACAGTTCAAATTTGACCCACTTCCAGCTGAATCGGCCGAAATTTGTCTTTTTCACGAGAGGTGGATCAAAACTTTTTACACCCAACCATTTGGTCAATTGTACATTAAATATGGCCTAGTATTTTATAAAAATGATTTGGTCCAATTTTGCAACATTTATTTGGGAGGTCCTTCACAAAAAAATTATTGTAGGCACTCGAAAAATGGAAAATGAATTTTTCGTGCAAAAAAATGAAAAATTCCTTATTCAACATTGTTTGTCATTCCAAGGTGCACATTTATGCAAAATATGAGATCATTTGGACAAAATTTGCCATGAATTTTGACATAATATTGTGCATTTGCCTTATAAGAGAAACAAAGAAAAATAACTACAGAATCTTAATTCTGATTGGTGGAGTCACTTGTGGCTTGGATCGATGACATGGCATCGATCTGACCGTCCATCCGTCCATCCATCCAACCCACGGTAGCAAACTCCCCTATCTCTCGAACCCCACACAACCCCACCCCTCATGACCTCCTCTCTCTCGCGCGAACCCTAGCACTGCCCTCCTCCCTTGCCGCCACCACCTCTCCCTCTCTTCCGTGGCACCGATCCTCGCAACCTCAGGCGGGAATCCTGTCGTCCTCCTCTCGCCCCCACCACCGTCAAATCCTTCCCCGGCCACCTCTCCCTCTCTTCCATGGCACCAGATCAAGCCGACAAGGCCAGTCCTCAGCCAGATCTGCCACCGCCACAACGGGCCTTCCGGATCCTCACCGTCGTCGAGCTGGATCCGCGCCTCGTCGCGCGGCCTCGTCTCCCTTCCGTGCTGCCACTCTAGACCAGAGATGCCGTGCGCGATGCTCCTGCTCGCCCCCTCCGCCGCTGGCCAGACGTGGGTGCCCCGTCCAGCAGTCGCCCCGCCACTCCAGCGCCGCCTCCTCGCGGTGCGGCGCGGTCGCGTGTGCGCGCCCCGATGCGCCGGCGGCGCTCCTCCTCCTCGCCCCGACAGGGGAGATCACGGCCGCCTCCGCCTCCTCCACGGCGCCCGGGGGCGCCGGCGCCGCGGTGGAGAAGAAGCGGGACAAGTCGTCGCTCATGCTGCGGGAGCGCGGGCGCTTCAACCCGGCGCGGTACTTCGTGGAGGAGGTCATCTCCGGCTTCGACGAGACCGACCTCTACAAGACCTGGGTCCGCATAAGCCTTCCTCGCCCTCGCTCCCTTCCTTCCTGGCTCCTCCTCGTGTCTTCGCTAGCTGCTTGTTCCATATTAGATTTGATTAGATTAGATTAGGTGGAGAACATGTCCTGGAGGATCTGGAACTTCGCTGAAAGCACCTTATAAGTCACAACTAATAGGGATCAAACCCCCCTCAGAACTCCCGGGCATGTTTAGAAATCGAGAAGATTTTGCAAAATTTTGAGCACCCATTTGGTTTAACTGAAACTGAATCAGTCAGACTTATGAGGTAACACTAAAGCGCCAGGAAACAAGAAAATATTACTTTCAGTCAGATATAAATAAACTTGCAGTGAATCAGCCTATTCTGTTGCAGGCAGGCGTCCACTCTACGATCACTAGCACATGATATTATTCGCAACACTTCAGGTATTCTGCATAAAATATAACAGCGCTGCACTTTATGGATATCTTCAAACTCCAGATATATAGCGTCAGAATCCATGAACTAAATGCTATTGGTATCGAAGGAGGGAAGATGTATCATTGAAACCAGGTTAAAGTCACTGAATAATACTTGGAGAAGAAGATGATAAGTTGATAACCCAATCCACCAAGTAGTCTAGTTCATGGCGATCGATCTGAGGTACCAAGTAGTTCGCGGCGATCAGTTAAAACTGAAGCTTACATCAGTTAAAACTGAAGCTTTACAGCAGTTAAAACTGAAGCTTACAGCAGTTAAACTTCAGTTAACTGTGTATTTAAAAAAAAGAACTTCAGTAAACTGTAGCTGTTGTCAGACACTGAACAGGGGAGCCCTTGGTCTTTGAGGGCCGTTGATCTTGCACAAGCGGAGCGCATCCTAGCCCCCTGGTAGTTGTCCCCGATTTTCTTATCAACTTTATTTACTCTCTAATTAGCAGCACTGTTGGTGCCAAACTATTGGGGGGCAGTTCACTGCTGGTGCCAGCCAAACTAATTATAGTGTAGTTGTTGGTTACTGATTATGATGCACTAGGGAATACCAAATCATACTTGTGGTTCTTACAGTTAGTTACAGTCCTACAGCTAATGATAGTACATGGATTCTAAACGCACTCTAGTTATACCAATCACAGCATACCAAGCGCATTACTAGTCCCAGAACATTTTCCTTTCAGGGAAGCAATTTTATACCAGTCACGCATTCTGGTCTTCTGATGTAACTCATGATACTCTCAAATCAGTCAATTGCCATACACATATATGTTGCTTGACCTTTGTGGTTTTGATGCTCCTTTAGTCTTGAGAATAATGTTGTTCTTTCACTTGGCTCTGTGTTTAATGAAAACAATTAACTGCTTTAGCTAGTAATCATGTTCTCTTCGGACTTTTAATATAATCACCAAAGGTCACTTATAACAGGTGCACAAACAATATTCCTTCTAGTTAGATGGGAGTTTTTTTACTGGTCACATTTCTTGAACCAATCATCTCAATTGTTCTGAGCCCCCAAGTGACTATACTATCTCTCATAGCTTCTTGAACTTATAACAGGTCACACGTGGCTGGAGAACATGTCCTGGAGGATCTGGAACCTCGCCAAGAAGAAGAAGCGGGTATGCCTGCCTGCCTTCTCAATACCTTGATTTGCTTGTAAACTTTGCTCTCCAAGTAGCACTGCTGGTGCCAAGATGTTGGGATGGGGGCAGTTCACTGCTGGTGCCAGCCAAACACATTAAACTAGTGTAGTTGCTGGCTAGTGATTATGTATGTATGTGTCTGGGCATCGTGTTTGCTTCTGCTGCGCCAGGGAATACTGAATAATGCTTGTGTTGTGTATGAATGGCTCTCCCGGTGGTGCTGGCAGTAAATGATGGCATCACGGGTCTCCATTATATAGCATATGCCTGCTCTGTTTCCTTCCTTCTTGTTAGCTGGAATGCGCCGATTAATTTAATGAGTTTGGATGAACTCTCTCCTATCATAAAGCACATATGCTACTTCAAGGATTTGGTACACCTGCAGATCATTCCTATTTACAAGTGATGATGATTTGGAGTAGCACACTTGTTAAGTTGTGCTCTTGTAGTAGAACCCATTTGTAGTTACTGTGATGTGGCGATATATTGGCGATGTTACCTTATTATTTGCTCTTTATAATTGTAACTATAGTTGCTTTCAAAAGCTGCAATTTATTGGTGATGTTACCTTATTATTTGCTCTTTATAATTGTTTTTGCAGGTCCATGACATCTCGCTGAACCACTACTGGTGTTGGTGTCGACGAAGCACTATACCTGGCATGCTCGCCAGCGTGCGCGTGCGTGCTTCGACGCGCGGCGCTTTGTCGAGCTGGCCGGACCACGGCAATCGCCGGAGCCGGAGCCGGAGGAGGCGATGAGATGCTGCTGCGGCTGCGTCCTCAGAGGCAGCAGCTGCCCCTCGCCAACCTCACCAACCTCCGATGTCCGCCATGAGCTCCACGCAGGACCCCTTCTACATGTCCTGGTGGAGATCCAGGGCTGGGTAATCCCCCCATCCCCGTCCGCCCTCCCTCCCTCCCATGTGCTGCTGTTGTTGTTGCTTTCAGGTACTGCTACTGTTGTTGCTTTCAGTACTATTGCTGATGTTGCTTCTCAGTATGGCTGTTGTTGTTGCTTCTCAATAATGTTGTTGTAGTTGCTTCTCACTACTGCGGCTGTTTCCCTGCCGCTGTTCAAGTCAAAACGGTTGATGTTGTTGCTTCTTAGTACTACTGTTTTTTCCTACTGTTGTTCAAGTCAAAACTGCTGCTGCCTTTGATCCAATGTTGACTTTCTGTGAGTTATACTTTTGGGCGAACAGAATGTGAGGTAATCTGCTGAGGCTGGCTTTTGTGGATCGATTGCAGATTGTTGTTTGTAAGACCAGTGCAAGAGGCACCTACTTCCGGCGCGTCGGGCCGCGGCAGAGGGTCCACTTCCAGCCTGATGAGGTGAACGCGGCCATCGTCACCTGCGGCGGCCACTGCCCTGGGCTGAACACGGTCATCCGTGAGCTCGTGTGCGGGCTGTACGACATGTACGGTGTCACCAGTGTTGTTGGCATAGAGGTGAGGACTTCCGGAGTGTTCTTCTTGTTTGTTTTGCATTTGTAAATTACAATGCTTCGATTAGTATTTTAGGATTGGCATAGTGCTTTGTTACGATGCTAACGATGCTCTGCTGGTTATTATAGTAACTGATTTTCACTACATAGAAATTTGTGATTTAGAACAAACTGCCTGGGAGTACATTATTGACGGTGACACCGATAAGCATTTTCAGCTGTCGCCTAATAACATGATGCTGCAATGTTGATAAGCCTGAGACTGCTTAGAAGTGTGTACTTCGGAACAAACTCCCTGAGAATACAATATTGATGGTGACACAAATAAGCATTGTTTACTGGCACTTAACGACATGGTGTTGTCATCAGCTAAGCCTGAATATAATACTGCTATTTGCCAACCATTATGTTTATTCTATTTGCTTTCTGAACCTAATTCTGGATGTGTGCAATACGCAGGGTGGATACAAGTGTTTCTATTCGCGAAACACCGTTACATTGACACCCAAGTCAGTGAATGGCATCCACAAGAGAGGGGGGACCATTCTTGGAACTTCAAGGGGTGGACATGACACTGCCAAAATTGTGGATAGTCTTCAGGACCGTGGCATTAACGAGGTCTACATCATTGGAGGTGATGGTACTTAGCAAGGCGCTTCCGTAATTTATGATGTAACAACATTGCTACTGCAGGAAGGTCTCAGTCAGATACTGTTTTTTCCTACTGTTTTTTCATATGTTTCTGCCTTTGATCTAGCTCTAAATGTGTGGTGTTACCTCTCTTGACAGGAGCTCCGGGCTGAAGAAATTTGAAGAAGCTTGAAGCCCGACAAAGTAAAGAGTAGCGAGTTAGTAGTGCTAGTTATGTTGTACAGTGGCTTGCATATCTGGTTGTATGAACACTATTGTAAATACTGTAATCTCGTATGTTGTACAGTAGTCAGCATATTTGGTGCTAATATTGGCTATCATTTTAACAGTTTAGTATGTTCTCTTGCCATTTGAAATATTTTTCATTTGTTTATTGTGAAAGTGTGAGAAATAGAAAGATGACCAGTGGGACAAACGAAAAGGCCAAGGCCCAAAAAGTATATGGAATGTAAAAAGTCCGAGGCCCAAAACAGAAATGGACTATAAAAGAGTTGAGGGCCAAAAAATGGACTATTAAAGGCAATGGCCAAGAAAAAAATCGCTGAATTGCTGGGCTAGGCCCATGTAGCTAGTAAAAAATAACAGGAAAAATATACATAAAGGCTGAATTGTTGGGCTCGGCCCATGTAAAACACCTAATCGGACCGGGCTGAATCTTATCAGTGACCTTTTCAATTGGTCGCAATTTTGCCACGTCAGATTGCCACGTCGAATCCGACGTGGCCTGGGCAGACATCCAATGACCAAAACAAAAGGTCATTGGTTCAACGACCTTTTGTTTTGGTCATAAACGTCTACGGCCTTCTCACAGAGAAGGTCGCTATAGTCAGTTTATGGCGGCCAGCTTTTGACCTTATGTTTTTGGTCACAAAAAGGTCACAAATGTAAATTTGTGACCATTCAGTGACCAATAGTGGTGGTCACAGGTTGACATATTTCTTGTAGTGGACAAGACCCATCCGTTAGCTTAGCACTATGATCGTTTAGTTTTACTGCTATTGCTTTCTTCATGACTTATACATGTTCCTATGACTATGAGATTATGCAACTCCCGAATACCGTAGGAACACCTTGTGTGCTATCAAACGTCACAACGTAACTGGGTGATCATAAAGATGCTCTACAGGTGTCTCCGAAAGTGTTCGTGGTGTTGGCATAGATCAAGACTAGGATTTGTCACTCCGAGTGTCAGAGAGGTATCTCTGGGCCCTCTCGGTAATGCACATCATAATAAGCCTTGCAAGCAAAAGACTAATGAGTTAGTCACGAGATGATGTATTACAGAACGAGTAAAGAGACTTGCCGGTAACGAGATTGAACTAGGTATAGAGATACCGATGATCGAATCTCGGGCAAGTAACATACCAATGACAAAAGGAACAACGTATGTTGTTATGCGGTTTGACCGATAAAGATCTTCGTAGAATATGTAGGAGCCAATATGAGCATCCAGGTTCCGCTATTGGTTATTGACCAGAGATGAGTCTCGGTCATGTCTACATTGTGCTCGAACCCGTAGGGTCCGCATGCTTAACGTTTGATGACGATCGGTATTATGAGTTTATGAGTTTTGATGTACCGAAGGAGTTCGGAGTCCCGAATGAGGCCGGGAACATGACGAGGAGTCTCGAAATGGTCGAGATGTAAAGATTGATATATTGGACGACAATATTCGGACATCGGAAAGGTTTCGAGTGATTCGGGTATTTTTCGGAGTATATGGGCCTTATTGGGCCATACGGGAATAGAGAAGAAAGGCCAAAAGGAAGGAGGTGCCCCCCCCTCTAGTCCGAATTGGACAAGGGGTGCAGCCCCTTTTCCTTCTCCCTCTCCACCTCTTTCCTTCTCTCCTACTCCGGAAAGGAAAGGGGAACCCTACTAGGACTTGGGAGTCCTAGTAGGACTCCCCACACTTGGCGCGCCCCCTCTAGGGTCGGCCTCTCCCTTGCTTGTATACGGGGGCAGGGGGGCACCCTAGGACACACAAGTTGAATTGTTTTAGCCGTGTGCGGTGCCCCTCTCCACAGAAACACACCTCGGTCATACCATTGCAGTGCTTAGGCGAAGCCCTGCGCCGGTAGATACATCATATCAGTCACCACTCCGTCGTGCTGGCGAAACTCTCCCGTGAAGCTCAACTGGATCAAGAGCTCGTGGGACGTCATCAAGCTGAACGTGTGCTGAACGCGAAGGTGCCGTACGTTCGGTGCTTGATCGGTTTGATCGCGAAGAAGTTCGACTACATCAACCGCGTCACTTGACGCTTCCGCTCCTGGTCTACGAGGGTACGTAGACACACTCTCCCCCTCGTTGCTATGCATCTAGTAGATAGATCTTGCATGATCGTAGGAAAATTTTGAAAATACTATGTTCCCCAACAGTATATATATATTTCTCAGGCTGTTTTGATGAGGTGAGGGAGGGATGTGGTTGCTTTCAAGATAATAAGGGATTTTCTTTAAATTGGAGCAGAGAAGTGGGCTATTGTTTTAAAAATGCCACAACTTACCTCACAGCCGTTAGATGCAGATCTAATGGTCAGAAACGACAGATGACAGACACACCACCATCACCAACTGAGTCTTTTATAGGAGTATATATATATATATATTTCTCATGCTGTTTTGATGAGGTGAGGGAGGGATGTCGTTGCTTTCAAGATAATAAGGGGTTTTCTGC
>LR738714.1:335616582-335631331 GCA_902687465.1 Secale cereale
ATGGATGGCAGACACACCACCATCACCAACTGAGTCTTTTATAGGAGTATATATATATTTCTCAGGCTGTTTTAATGAGGTGAGGGAGGGATGTGGTTGCTTTCAAGATAATCAGGGGTTTTCTGCAAATTGGAGCAGAGAAGTGGGCTATTGTTGCAAAAATGCCACAACTTACCTCACGGCCGTTAGATGTAGATCTAATGGTCAGAAACGACGGATGGCAGACACAACACCATCACCAACTGAGTCTTTTATAGGAGAATATATATATTTCTCATGATGTTTTAACGAGGTGAGGGAGGGATGTGGTTGGTTTCAAGATAATAAGGGGTTTTCTACAAATTGGAGCAGAGAAGTGGGCTATTGTTGCAAAAATGCCACAACTTACCTCACGGCCGTTAGATGTAGATCTAATGGTCAGAAAAGACGTGTCAGGACCCCGATCCTAAGTCACACCGATCTAGCTGTAACACGTTATATCACTTTGCGGCCTCACGCACGGTAACCCCACGGGTTCCACCTTACCTGGCCCGGGACCGTTTGCGCATTTTGGCACACGTATATGACAGTGTCGCTAGCGTCCATATGACAGAGAACCCGGGCCGACATGGCTAGTTATAAACCAAAAGTGGCACTAAATTACAGAGACAGCATCCATGACCCAGCAACGAACGTGTCGGTCATCAACGTATGAACCCAAGTCGTAGCAAGCTACATGGACTTAAAGGAACAACGCGTGACATATCCCCTAAGGGACAGACACAGGAACGAAGAAGGACACATGTCGGCCAGCCTACGTGTTCCGAGCAGTAGCAAGCTACCAAGGCTCATTGGAATCACTAGGAGGCATTTCCCTGTAAGATAGGCTACCAAAGGAAAACAACTAGGTGTCGGATCCCACACATACCAAGCATTTCAATCATACACGCAATATGCTCAATATGTGCAAATACAACATTGCATCACAACAGAACTCTATGACTCAAAGTACTTTATTTAAAAGGCTCCAAGAGACATACATAACATATTCATACAGGTAGGGGTCACATGACCCAACACTCAAGTCATACAGTCATACAAGCACAAGCGGAAGCTACATGTCTGAGTACAGACAACTTAGAAAATAAAACAGGCTTGGTGTAGCCTGACTATCTACAAGGCCCTTCACAAGCTCTAGATCACCGTCTGGGTGACAAGCTACTCGTCGACGTCAACGTCTATGTAGAACCCATCAGCAGGGGCAGTGTTCTCCTCTGCAATAGTTATTAAGCAAACATGAGTACAAAGGTACTCAGCAAGTCTTACCATAGAACCTATCATACATGCAACATTATCAAAGGGGGATAGTGGAGTTTATAGCAGAATGCCAGCTTTGACCTTGGCTAACCTATACTACAACTCTCAACAGATTGCAAGATGTTATTACGAACACGAGTCCACTAATCACCACATCAATACACTACTGAGGATCCTCTTCCGTCATCCTACGGAAGGGCCATCCACGGCACTCACGCTTATCTTGAGGCTTTTAGTAGTATCCATCAACTTGTCTATGAACTGTAAGAGTAACCAAGTAGTTCGTACCGCGAACAACGGCTATTCGAATAGTTTGATAACCATGCAGGGGTGTACCTCTTCACACACGCTTCCACCACTTATCGCCGTTTACTCGGCATGTACTCGGCAACCTTCAAGCGGAAGCCCAGCGAGGGTGTCGGCCACGACCTGACTAACTACTCAAGTCTCTCGTCCAGGTTTATCGCCTATTTGGGTTCCATCCGTGGGGAGATCCGGCCGGGGTGTCGCTCACGGCCCCAAACGATGTGTACAGGGTTCCCGAGTCACCAAACGGGCAATCGGTACACCGTGCCACGTACCTGTCGCATCACAGCCCACCCCGAGGGTCAGCGCTGCGCATGACCTCCAGTAAACTATAAACACCAGAAACTAGTTGCAACTCCTGGACAGAGATCAAGGGTAATTAATAAGCCGAGAGGGTCCATTGGTTTCAGGCCCAATGCATGGTAGTAACTGCAACTTGAACCACACATACAGATCTCGGGTCCTATGTACGGTTCCAATGAAACAACCCACCACGTACTCCTACATGGCCTTTCATCGATACCTTTACCAAGCGTATTCCACACTTCCTTCCCTTTATCGAAAGATTGTTTCACTCTGATCCATCACCCAGATGAATCAGACCAGACACGACTCTAAGCATAGCAGGCAACATAAACAATAGCATGGTGGATCACACATCACATGGCTCAATCAACTCCTACACATGCTAGTGGGTTTCAACTATTTACTGTGGCAATGACAGGTCATGCAAGGGAATAGGGTTCAACTACCGCAACAAGTAGCAGTTCACGCGCTGTTGCCTTAATACAGTAAAAGAGAGCAGGAGCGAGAAGATTGGGTTGTACCGGAATGATCAATGATTGCTTGCCTGACAAGGTAGTTGTCGGGTACTGCTCTTCAACTGGATACGCAGCAGTATCCTAGGGAGCAGGACCTAACACAGGAAATACCGACGATACAATCATTAACAAACAAATGTAACAATATGATGCATGTTTATGACATGGCAAGATGCATGTGTGTTGGCTAATGCAACTAAAACCAGAAGGGTTTGAACCTATTTGAATCAAGGATTCAAATTGAAGTTCAAACTATTATTTAAATAAGTGCATTATCATGTTTTTGATATATACAGCAAGTTAACTTGTTCAAACATGCATGAAACCAGTGCCATTAGATAGATTGGATTTTTCTGATTATTTTTCATATATAAATCTTTTCCATCTGAGCTATGGTTGATTTTATATGATTTTTAGAAGTTTTGGGTATTTTCTGGAATTTCTTGAATTATTTTAAATCTAAAAATCCCAGAAAAACCTTTACTGCGTCAGCATGACATCATGCTGACGTCAGCCAGTCAACATGGCCAGTCCAGGTCAAACCTGACCAGTGCGTCCCTCATGTCAGTGTCACAGCTAATTAATTGAGTTAATTAGAGTATAATTAAAACTAATTAGCTGTCAGTGGGGCCAGGGCCCACGTGTCAGTGACTAAACTAATTAACTAATTAAAATTAAATTAACACTTAAACTAAGTTTGACTTGCGGGCAGGGCCCACATGTCATTGACCCAGGGGGTCAAACCCGTGGTGAAAACAGGTCCAACTCGCCGGCGTTTAGCCGCCGGCGAGGCCAAACGCGGCGGCGTGCTTCGGAAAACGTCTACGATGCATGATTCGAGCTGCGGTTGGGTGCGTTGGAGAGCTCTTGCTCTTCCGCATCGGATGGTGGTGGTCGCCGGACCTGGGGTGGCCGGAGACGACGGCAACGAGCTCGACGGCGGCGACCGGCGTCGGGCGTGTGTGGAGATGCGGCTGCAGGTGCCTAGGCGATGCGTGCGTAGCACCGTTCGCATCTACGTGCTGTGGTGAGTTCGTTGGACGGGTGCCGGTGACCAAATGGTCACCGGAGCATCACCGGCGACGAGCACGGCGGCGGTGCGTGCGGGCGAGCTACGTGCAGTGTGTTACAGGGCAAGAGGGAGCCAACGGAGAGGGGGAGGAGGTAGCTAGGCTCACAGCGGTTGCAGCAAGCACCGAAGCGAGCTCGGGGGTGGTCGGAGCTGAGCAGCACGGCGAGGGGGATCTCCGCGGCCGGAGTTGGGGAAGAAGTGGTCGGGGGCGTCTCCAGGGCGGGCGAGCGCTCTGGGCTCGGCCAGTCGAAGCAGTCGAGGACGGCGGAGACGAGGGACAACACGGCGGAGCTCGGGGACGACGGTGGACGCGGCTTCTACGACGGTGCGATCACGGCTGCGTCTGCCATGGCGCGGGGAGAGCGGAGGAGAGGGACTGGGGGGAAGCGGATGTGTCTGGGGGGTCGAGGGGGACGTGGACGTTCGATCCATGCCTCCAGAACGGTGAGGGGGCGAAGCAGGGCGGCGGGCAGCTGCGTGGCGCGCCGTGCGGTCGCCGTCGAGCACCTGCCTGCCTGCCTGGCCGAGCCAAGCAGCTCGCTGGAGCGGCAGCTGCGCTGGGCCGGCAGGTGGGCTGGGTGCGCGCGAGGTAAGTGTTTTCCTATTTCTTTTCCTATTTTTCTTTTCTGTTTCATTTCTTTTGCAACTTTGTTCATTTAATAAAAATGCCTAAACATTTTTATAAATCATAACACTTGTCATACCTGCTGTATATAATATGAACTGTAGGAAACATTATAGTTTATGATTATTTGAGCATTTAAAATATTTTATAGCATTTAAATGCCCAAATTCAAATACCATATGATTTAATCCATAACCCTAGATTGTCCTAGAAAATTGTGCACCATTTTTGGCAGAGGTTTAAGACCAAGGCAGAAATGATGAACATTTTGAAGGGCATTTTGGGTACATTGGAAAATATTTTAGCAAACCCTAGTTGTTAGGGGAGGGGTGCTGGGGTTTCTGTTAATCCCATTTCAAGTTTCTTTGAAAGTAAACATGATGCACACTCTAGTCAGATCCTAATGCAAGTGCTAGCTAGGGATGTGACAACTCACCCCCACTTAAAAGAATCACGTCTCGAGATTCGGGTTCCTCCGGAAAGAGGGTGGGGTACTCAAGTCGAAGACGATCCTCCCTTTCCCAAGTAGCTTCACTCTCGGAATGATGTGACCATTGAACCTTGAGAAACTTGATATTATGGCGTCGAGTGGTGCGCTCGGTTTGATCAAGAATACGAACGGGGTATTCTCGATATGTGAGATTGTCTTGGAGATCAAGCGTTTCATGGTCCACTCCGACTTCAAAAGTCACAGCCTTATGATGACTATCATATTAGCTCTTTTGGCGAGACTGGGCTGTTTTCAATCTCTCACGAACGATGCGAACTTGTTCTTCTACTTCCTGAATCATATCCGGGCCAAAGAATTGTCTTTCCCCGGTCTCTGACCAGTTAAGAGGTGTTCGACACCTTCGTCCATATAGAACTTCGAAGGGAGCTTTACCCAAGCTGGCTTGATAACTATTGTTATAAGTGAATTCGGCAAATGGAAGACACTTTTCCCATTCCATGCCGAAAGAAATGACAGAGGCTCGAAGCATGTCTTCCATAATTTGATTGACTCGTTCCACTTGACCACTTGATTGCGGATGGAAGGCAGTACTGAAAGAGAGATGAGTTCCCATAGCATTCTGGATACTTTCCCAAAATCGTGAAGTGAAAAGACTTCCACGGTCTGAGTTAATCTCCAACGGTACACCATGAAGTGACACTATTCGAGAGATATATAAGTCTGCTAGTTGGCTAGCGGTAATGCTCTCCCGAACAGGCAGGAAATGAGCTACTTTAGAGAGGCGGTCGATAACGACGAAGATAGCATTATTCCCTTTCCTGGACCTGGGAAACCCGGTAATGAAATCCATACCGACTTCATCCCATTTCCATTCAGGAATAGCTAAAGGTTGAAGGGTGCCAGCAGGCCGTTGATGCTCTGCTTTGACTCGACGGCAAACATCGCAGTTAGCAATGAATTGAGCGATTTCTCTCTTCATCCTAGTCCACCAGAATCTTTGACGTAGGTCTTGATACATTTTGGTACTACCGGGATGAATCGTGAGAGGAGATTCATGAGCCTCCTTGAGGATCAAACGTCTTAGGTTTCGCACTTTAGGAACCACTAAGCGGTTGCTAAAGAATACGACTCCTTGATCATCAATTGAGAAACTTCCTGCAACTCCTTTCTTGATGTTCCTCTTAATACGGGAAATTCCGGGATCAACCTTCTGTGCTTTGATGACCTGATCCAAAAGGGTAGGTTTTGCCACCAAGGTGGAAAGGAATCCTCGAGGAACAATGTGAAGGTTAAGCTTACGAAATTCCTCGTGGAGAAGTGGTTGACTTTGTTGTAACATTAAATTGTTACAATATGACTTACGACTTAGTGCATCAGCCATGACATTGGCCTTTCCAGGAGTGTAAGTGATTCCTAAGTCGTAGTCGGTGAGCAACTCAACCCAACGTCTTTGCCTGAGATTCAAATCCGGTTGGGTGAAGATATACTTCAAGCTTTGGTGATCAGTGAAGATTTCACAGCGATTACCAAGGAGGTAATGTCGCCATGTTTTGAGTGCATGGACTACAGCTGCAAGCTCAAGATCATGAGTAGGATAGTTATCCTCATGTGGACGCAACTGTCGGGATGCGTATGCAATCACTTGACGATTTTGCATGAGAATGCAACCTAGTCCTTGTCGCGAGGCGACGCAATAGATTATAAAATCCTTGGAAAAGTCTGGTGGTACCAGTACAGGTGCAGATGTCAGGCGTCTTTTCAGTTCCTGAAAACTGGACTCGCACTGTGGGGTCCACTCAAACTTTTTAATTATTCTTGAGGAGTTCGGTTAGAGGTTTAGCAACCTTGGAGAAATTCTCGACGAAGCGCCGGCAATAGCTCGCTAAGCCAAGAAAACTCCTAACTTGCTTGACCGATTCAGGGGGAGTCCAATCAAGGACGGCTTGAACTCGCTCGGGATTGACAGCAATACCCTTGCCAGAGATCACATGACCTAGATAGGTTACTTCTGGCAACCAAAATTCACATTTAGAGAATTTGGCATAAAGGCGGTGCTCTCGAAGTTTCGTCAATACCAGCCTTAAATGCTCGGCATGATCTTCCTTGTTCTTGGAGAAAATGAGTATATCATCGAGGTATACCACGACGAATTTATCCAAATACTCCATGAATATAGAATTCATTAACCGAGAAAAGGTAGCTGGGGCATTGGTTAATCCGAAGGACATGACGGTGTACTCATATTGGCCATAACGAGTAACGAAAGCCGTTTTAGGAATGTCCCCGTTCTTGATTTTGATTTGATGGTAGCCCAACCTCAAATCCATTTTAGAGAAGACTGAGGATCCAGCGAGCTGATCATACAGGTCATTGATCCTGGGAAGCGGATACTTATTCTTTATGGTGACCAGATTGACAGGTCGGTAATCTACAACCATCCGCTCCGTTCCATCCTTCTTCTTGACGAAGAGGACGGGGCAAGCCCAAGGGGAAGAACTAGGACGGATGAAACCTTTTTGCAAAGACTCATCGAGTTGTTTCTTTAGCTCAGCTAATTCTAGTGGTGCCATCTTATAAGGTCTCCTAGAGATTGGAACAGTTCCAGGAATAAGATCTATCACGAACTCGACATCTCTGTCAGGTGGAACTCCTGGCAGTTCTTCTGGAAAAACATCCGGGAAGTCACAGACTACCGGGATATCTTCGAGTTCTGGTAGAGGGCTGGCATTAAGAGAGTAGAGCTGACGTTCAGCCATTCGAGTCAAGACATTAACTATCTTGCCGGATGGATGTGTAAGTTGAACGGTCCTAGTAAAGCAATCAATTTTGGCGTAATGGGTGGTCATCCAATCCATACCCAAAATGATATTTATGTCTGAGGACTTGAGAGCGATTAAAGATGCAAGGAAAACAAGTCTGTCGACAAGGATTTCATTTCCATGGCTTACCCTAGAGGTTTGCCACTTTGAACCAGGAGTTTGAATAACCATGGAAGTAGGCATGTCACAAAAAGTCATGTTGTGCAATCGAGCATAGCTCTCAGATATGAACGAATGGTATGCTCCAGTATCGAAAAGAACAGATGCCGGATGGCAGTTTACGAGAAGCGTACCAAGGACGACGTTAGGATCCTCATAAGCTTCTTCGGCAGAAACATAGTTGACATGACCACGTGCAGTGGGGATTGCCTTGACATAGTTCACCTTGCCGGTTGGCTTGCCACGGCCAACGAGTTTTCCTGGCTGATTCTGGGGACAATCACGCATGTAGTGTACCGGTTCTCCACACTTGAAACATGTCACAGTGGTGGGGCGTGGAGCAAAGTTGGAGGGTGGACCTCCATAGGTCTTAGCAGGTGCAAACTGTTGAGTTGGACGAGGCGCCTCATAGGATGGCCTCGGTGTATACTTGGGTGGCAGAGCAGTGTTAGGAACCCATACACGGCGCTTGTGAGAACCAGAGCCGGATGAGGAACCAAAATCTCGAGTATGCTTGCGGGTAGCCTAGAAGTCGGTCTGGCCTGTCTCAGCACTGATAGCCTTGTTAACCAACTTCTGGAAGGAGGTGCACTCGTGCAGACGTAGATCTCGACGAAGTTCAGGGCTGAGTCCCTTGCGGAACCTCGCCTGTTTCTTGGCATCGGTGGATACTTCCTCAGGTGCATAGCGTGCCAGATTACCAAACTCACGACTATAGCCGTCCACAGTTAAACGGCCCTGGGTGAAATTGCAGAATTCCTCCCGCTTGCGATCCATGAGACCTTCCGGAATGTGATGTTCACGGAATGCCTCACTGAACTCAGCCCAGGTAGTGACTTGGCCAGCAGGACGCATAGCTTCAAAGTTTTCCCACCAAAGACTGGCAGGGCCCTCAAGATGGTAGGCGGCGTAGATAACCTTGTCAGCTTCGGCCACACGGGCAGAGTGTAGCTTGTGGTTGATACTACGTAGCCAGTCATCAGCATCCAGAGGTTCAGTGGAGTGATGGAACTTTGGTGGACACATCTTGTTAAAATCGTGGATTGACACCACGTCATTCCTCTGACGGAACCCAGTGTTTTGCTCAATGCGTTCCAGCAGACGGTTGGTCTCTCTCTTGTTCCGTTCTGCTTCAGGCATAACTTCCGCCAAAGAGGGTGGCTGGGGCAGATTTCCATCTCTAGCCCCACTAGCCTCACCCTGCTCCTGAGCAGCAGGAGTGTTGCGAGTGTTGACCATCCTAGGAAAACAAAACAACGGTTTAGACAAGGATGGCAAAAATTTGACATAGAAGTGCAGAATGTAATGGATGACACAGAATGCAGAGATGTTCATCCGTACGACATGGTAATATAGGAACTGCTATATATACACCAGTGGTCATACACACCATACAAAGTTTATTACAAGCCAAGGCTAAAGTACAACTGCGGTGAAAGACGATACATCCCATCAGAGGCATTCCAAGCTCCTATACATTATTTAACTACACCTCTGGAATTCAGTACACACTAAGTCATATTCCACAAGACGCGCAGGACTGTGGAAATACAACTACTACAATACTACTGCTACCATGGACTAGCTCAGACATTCGCGTAGTAATCCTCGTAAAGATTACCACCGTAGCCTGGAAGTGGTACAGACGGATCTTGGAACTCGCGAGCACTCGAAGGCTGTGGACCATAAGGGCATGGGTGTGGTCTCGGTCCCGATGCTGGTGGTAACCGACGCCCACGTGGAGGTGTAATTCCCCCAACGTCACGCCAATCCATGCGATCAGGCAGACGAGTCCGCACAGGATACAAATCCCGCATGTCCAGATATCCGGCGTGCACAGCAGGTGCAAGCCGTGTCAAAGTAGTCCAGTGAGCGGCTCGGGTGTTATACAGCTCCATTCGGAGGGCACGGACCTCACGGTCCCTATCCTCCAACATCTGAACAGTAGTCTGAAGCAGTGGCTCTTCATGAGCAGCAACAGTATACAGACCAGTGTAGTAGCCTTCTTCTCCGGGTAGTGAAGCTGGCATGTAACAGAACTCAGTGTTCAGCAACAGGGCATGCCTAGCACGGAGAATGGTCATCATCGAATAAGCGGCATCCTGTACTGCCATCTCGATGGTAATCCCGAGTCCATAAGACCAATGGATGGGATCATTTGCTCCGGGATATGAGGGGTATATCCGGACTGTGCAGAAATACTGACTTTGATTGAAATCCCGATACTGTTCCTCCACAGTGTATTCAGGATACCAGCGATAACCGGTCTCAGTCATCACACGGACTAGCATGGCCGTGTGACCGGGCACATTAATGCAACGAGTCAAACGAACCACTTGGTGAGGGATGCGGCCAGACATCTGAAACACGAAATAATGCAAAGGCATTAGTGTTTCTGGAAGAAATCGGGTAGCACAACAACTGTAAATGCTCAAACAAAGATTTGAGACATCATACAAATGATAGCATAGCCACTCAACAATTCCATATCAAGGTTCCGGTTCAATAATCATCATACTCAAAAGGATAGAAACTGAACTGAGGCTTGAAACCAACAATCCTAAGAGTCTACGGATTAGTAACACGTGAACCTAGTAAGGATAAGAGGCCTAGTCCTAATTCCCCGTAGAAAGAATAGACAGACTCAGATCAGAAGGGCATAAGGTAAAGGAGTAAAAAGAGCCTTACGTTCCCTTCCACAATCAATTCCCCTACATATAACTAAGAATTTTTCTAGACTCAACATCGACCAGTTTGGCTTGAGAAACCTACAGGCAGTCCAGCTCTGATGCCAACGCTGTCAGGACCCCGATACTAAGTCACACCGATCTAGCTGTAACACGTCATATCACTTTGCGGCCTCACGCACGGTAACCCCACGGGTGCCACCTTACCTGGCCCGGGACCGTTTGCGCATTTTGGCACACGTATATGACAGTGTCGCTAGCATCCATATGACAGAGAACCCGGGCCGACATGGCTAGTTATAAACCAAAAGTGGCACTAAATTACAGAGACAGGCATCCATGACCCAGCAACGAACGTGTCGGTCATCAACGTATGAACCCAAGTCGTAGCAAGCTACATGGACTTAAAGGAACAACGCGTGACATTTCCCCTAAGGGACAGACACAGGAACGAAGAAGGACACATGCCGGCCAGCCTACGTGTTCCGAGCAGTAGCAAGCTACCAAGGCTCATTGGAATCACTAGGAGGCATTTCCCTGTAAGATAGGCTACCAAAGGAAAACAACTAGGTGTCGGATCCCACACATACCAAGCATTTCAATCATACACGCAATATGCTCAATATGTGCAAATACAACATTGCATCACAACAGAACTCTATGACTCAAAGTACTTTATTTAAAAGGCTCCAAGAGCCATACATAACATATTCATACAGGTAGGGGTCACATGACCCAACACTCAAGTCATACAGTCATACAAGCACAAGCGGAAGCTACATGTCTGAGTACAAACAACTTAGAAAATAAAACAGGCTTGGTGTAGCCTGACTATCTACAAGGCCCTTCACAAGCTCCAGATCACCGTCTGGGTGACAAGCTACTTGTCGACGTCAACGTCTATGTAGAACCCATCAGCAGGGGCAGGGTTCTCCTCTGCAACATTTATTAAGCAAACATGAGTACAAAGGTACTCAGCAAGTCTTACCACAGAACTTATCATACATGCAACATTATCAAAGGGGGATAGTGGAGTTTATAGCAGAATGCCAGCTTTGACCTTGGCTAACCTATACTACAACTCTCAACATATTGCAAGATGTTATTACGAACACGAGTCCACTAATCACCACATCAATACACTACCGAGGATCCTCTTCCGTCATCCTACGGAAGGGCCATCCACGGCACTCACGCTTATCTTGAGGCTTTTAGTAGTATCCATCAACTTGTCTATGAACTGTAAGAGTAACCAAGTAGTTCGTACCGCGAACAACGGCTATTCGAATAGTTTGATAACCCTGCAGGGGTGTACCTCTTCACACATGCTTCCACCACTTATCGCCGTTTACTCGGCGTGTACTCGGCAACCTTCAAGCGGAAGCCCAGCGAGGGTGTCGGCCACGACCTGACTAACTACTCAAGTCTCTCGTCCAGGTTTATCGCCTATTTGGGTTCCATCCGTGGGGAGATCCGGCCGGGGTGTCGCTCACGGCCCCAAACGATGTGTACAGGGTTCCCGAGTCACCAAACGGGCAACCGGTACACCGTGCCACGTACCTATCGCATCACAGCCCACCCCGAGGGTCAGTGCTGCGCACGACCTCCAGTAAACTATAAACACCAGAAACTAGTTGCAACTCCTGGACAGAGATCAAGGGTAATTAATAAGACGAGAGGGTCCATTGGTTTCGGGCCCAATGCATGGTAGTAACTGCCACTTGAACCACACATACAAATCTCGGGTCCTATGTACGGTTCCAATGAAACAACCCACCACGTACTCCTACATGGCCTTTCATCGATACTTTTACCAAGCGTATTCCACACTTCCTTCCCTTTATCGAAAGATTGTTTCACTCTGATCCATCACCCAGATGAATCAGACCAGACACGACTCTAAGCATAGCAGGCAACATAAACAATAGCATGGTGGTTCACACATCACATGGCTCAATCAACTCCTACACATGCTAGTGGGTTTCAACTATTTACTGTGGCAATGACAGGTCATGCAAGGGAATAGGGTTCAACTACCGCAGCAAGTAGCAGTTCACGCGATGTTGCCTTAATGCAGTAAAAGAGAGCAGGAGCGAGAAGATTGGGTTGTATCGGAATGATCAATGATTGCTTGCCTGACAAGGTAGTTGTCGGGTACTGCTCTTCAACTGGATACGCAGCAGTATCCTCGGGAGCAGGACCTAACACAGGAAATACCGACGATACAATCATTAACAAACAAATGCAACAATATGATGCATGTTTATGACATGGCAAGATGCATGTGTGTTGGCTAATGCAACTAAAACCAGAAGGGTTTGAACCTATTTGAATCAAGGATTCAAATTGAAGTTCAAACTATTATTTAAATAAGTGCATTATCATGTTTTTGATATATACAGCAAGTTAACTTGTTCAAACATGCATGAAACCAGTGCATTAGATAGATTGGATTTTTCTGATCATTTTTCATATATAAATCTTTTCCATCTGAGCTATGGTTGATTTTATATGATTTTTAGAAGTTTTGGGTATTTTCTGGAATTTCCTGAATTATTTTAAATCTAAAAATCCCAGAAAAACCTTTACTGCGTCAGCATGACATCATGCTGACGTCAGCCAGTCAACAGGGCCAGTCCAGGTCAAACCTGACCAGTGGGTCCCTCATGTCAGTGTCACAGCTAATTAATTGAGTTAATTAGAGTTTAATTAAAACTAATTAGCTGTTAGTGGGGCCAGGGCCCACGTGTCAGTGACTAAACTAATTAACTAATTAAAATTAAATTAACACTTAAACTAAGTTTGACTTGCGGGCAGGGCCCACATGTCATTGACCCAGGGGGTCAAACCCGTGGTCAAAACAGGTCCAACTCGCCGGTGTTTAGCCGCCGGCGAGGCCAAACGCGGCGGCGTGCTTCGGAAAACGTCTACGGTGCACGGTTCGAGCTGCGGTTGGGTGCGTTGGAGAGCTCTTGCTCTTCCGCATCGGATGGTGGTGGTCGCCGGACCTGGGGTGGCCGGAGACGACGGCAACGAGCTCGACGGCGGCGACCGGCGTCGGGCGTGTGTGGAGATGCGGCTGCAGGTGCCTAGGCGATGCGTGCATAGCACCGTTCGCATCTACGTGCTGTGGTGAGTGCGTTGGACGGGTGCCGGTAACCAAATGGTCACCGGAGCATCACCGGCGACGAGCACGGCGGCGGTGCGTGCGGGCGAGCTACGTGCAGTGTGTTATAGGGCAAGAGGGAGCCAACGGAGAGGGGGAGGAGGTAGCTAGGCTCACAGCGGTTGCAGCAAGCACCGAAGCGAGCTCGGGGGTGGTCGGAGCTGAGCAGCACGGCGAGGGGGATCTCCGCGGCCGGAGTTGGGGAAGAAGTGGTCGAGGGCGTCTCCAGGGCGGGCGAGCGCTCGGGGCTCGGCCTGTCGAAGCAGTCGAGGACGGCGGAGACGAGGGACAACACGGCGGAGCTCGGGGACGACGGTGGACGCGGCTTCTACGACAGTGCGATCACGGCGCCGTCGGCCATGGCGCGGGGAGAGCGGAGGAGAGGGACTGGGGGGAAGCGGAGGTGTCTGGGGGGTCGAGGGGGACGTGGACGTTCGATCCATGCCTCCAGAAGGGCGAGGGGCGAAGCAGGGCGGCGGGCAGCTGCGTGGCGCGCCGTGCGGTCGCCGTCGAGCACCTGCCTGCCTGCCTGGCCGAGCCAAGCAGCTCGCTGGAGCGGCAGCTGGGCTGGGCCGGCAGGTGGGCCGGGTGGGCGCCAGGTAAGTGTTTTCCTATTTCTTTTCCTATTTTTCTTTTCTGTTTCATTTCTTTTGCAACTTTGTTCATTTAATAAAAATGCCTAAACATTTTTATAAATCATAACACTTGTCATACCTGCTTTATATAATATGAACAGTAGGAAACATTATAGTTTATGATTATTTGAGCATTTAAAATATTTTATAGCATTTAAATGCCCAAATTCAAATACCATATGATTTAATCCATAACCCTAGATTGACCTAGAAAATTGTGCACCATTTTTGGCAGAGGTTTAAGACCAAGGCAGAAATGATGAACATTTTGAAGGGCATTTTGGGTACATTGGAAAATATTTTAGCAAACCCTAGTTGTTAGGGGAGGGGTGGTGGGGTTTCTGTTAATCCCATTTTAAGTTTCTTTGAAAGTAAACATGATGCACACTCTAGTCAGATCCTAATGCAAGTGCTAGCTAGAGATGTGACACGACGGATGGCAGACACACCACCATCACCAACTGAGTCTTTTATAGGAGAATATATATATTTCTCATGATGTTTTAACGAGGTGAGGGAGGGATGTGGTTGCTTTCAAGATAATAAGGGGTTTTCTGCAAATTGGAGCAGAGAAGTGGGCTATTGTTGCAAAAATGCCACAACTTACCTCACGGCCGTTAGATGCAGATCTAATGGTCAGAAACGACGGATGGCAGGCACACCACCATCACCAACTGAGTCTTTTATAGGACTATATATATATTTCTCAGGC